>CM076945.1:6281250-6932000 GCA_039566865.1 Aurelia coerulea | reverse complement strand
TGCACAAATACATTAGGAAGTTACAACTGCTCGTGTTACTCTGGTTATTATCTTCAAAACAGAACATACTGTGGTGATATCAATGAATGTACATCATTATCAAATCCACATAACTGTCACGTGGAAGCTGCTTGTACAAATGTTCCAGGAACATTCAATTGTACATGTAAACCAGGATTTACTGGCAATGGAACATACTGCCAGGGTAAGTTACTGGATTTCTTTTTCTGGTCACTTAAATTGGATGCTATGTGTGGTAATGGCCGCTTACATGAAGCATAAGCCGCAGCCAAAGGTCCGGCCCATATTTTGATCAAGTCACATGAAGCACTACTAGGTTAATGAATTGTGTGCATTGCGGTGCATTCTTACAAGGTCATAACATGGATAGTTTGGCACTGCTGCAGTTATGCTTCAATATGTACGCTTCTGCAGAGGAAAATTTATATTGTTCTGCTTTGGAGATTTTTCGCCACCTCCTCCGTAGAACTACATATATTTTTTCTCATTGGTAAAGAAAATTGATTTTTTTCAGATGCAAATGAGTGTGTGCTTGGCTCTCATAACTGCCATTCGAATGCTTCATGTAATAATACCTATGGATCGTTTGGTTGTTCATGTAATGTTGGATACAGTGGAAATGGTTTCAATTGCTCAGGTAAAATCTCAATAGACTTTCCATACTGATTGAAATAGAAATTTATTTGCTGCTTTACTTATTTTGAAAATTTTCCTAGACTCTTTTAGTCCTTTTAATATTTTTATTTTTTTAATGAAGTCCATGTGAAACAAAGGTCGGGCAATCTTTAATTTTGTGATGATTTTTGTCAAATTTTGATAGCTGATTATTTTGTGTATTAATTTTTCAGATAACAACGAGTGCGCTCTTGGTACTCATAATTGTGATAACAATGCGACATGTTCTAATACGGATGGATCATTTACTTGCGCTTGTGACAATGGATATAGTGGAAACGGAATGACATGTACAGGTAGGCAGAAAATAAGTGTTGTTGTTAATTTGAGTTTTTGTTGTTGTATTTTGGAAATATTATTTTTACCGGGTGTCCCAAAAACATGTATATGGATTTTGTCGACTCCAGCGCTGTGAATTTAGCTTCAACCAATGTCTAATCACTCTAAAAATGTTCCTCTATAGTTAACTTGAACATAGATAACTCATTTGTTGATATTGGTACTTTGAGAGCAGACATGTTAATCTTGAAAGCTCACATTTGCCTCTTCCTGCAGACCACAGCTTTTACCTTTTGGCCTAAGCAATTTCTTAAGACATAGCATATAAATCAACGATAGCCTTGATAAATTTGAACAATATTAGATCTTGTGTTATTCTATTTTCTAGAAGTCACCCCCCAATCACTCATTGGGAAGTTTCTCAATTTCTCATTAATTTCAGTTCTTAATTTCGATGTGATTCAGGAATTTGCTTGGCCAAAAGGCCAAAGCTTTTGTTGGCAAGTGGACACAAATTTGAGCTTTCAAGATTAATATTTGTGCTCTCAAAAACACCAATACCAACAAACGATGTATCTATAATCAAGTTAACTATCGAGGAACATTTTTAGAGTGATTAGCTATTAATCAAAGCTAAAAATTAACATCGCTGGAGTCAACCAAATCTGTCTACATTTTTTTGAGACACCTGGTATGTTTAATAGCTTTGCATTATTTATTTTTGGAATATTGTTGGTTTTTTGTAGGGATCTTGTTGCACTGAGAAGATGAAGTTTGAAATTTAATTATCTGTGCTCTCATTTTTCAGATAACAACGAATGTACTCTTGGTACTCATAATTGTGATAACAATGCGACATGTTCTAATACGAATGGATCATTTACTTGCGCTTGTGACACTGGATATAGCGGAAATGGAGTGACATGTTCAGGTACAACGAACATTGATGTTGTTGATTTTGTGGATTCGAAATATCGATTAGAATGTTTTTGTTGTTTGCTTCGATGTGATCCTTTATTTCAAAAAGTGTCTCTCTTTTCTCCGTGTTGCTAATTTTGATGCACTAGTGATTGATAAGTTGCAATTTATTTAAGGTAATCCAAAAAAGGAGAAGGAGAATAGCGTGCGATTTTTTCGAGGAATTTTTAGTTTTTAGATCAATAGAGTGGGTTCAGTCCCTCAGCAATTTTACTCGTTTTTTGCCCCAAGACTGTACCAACATCAATATCATGTCATCTGAAAGCCCTTATACTTGTTTTCGAATTTTGAAATTTGATTATATTTATTTTTCAGATAACAACGAGTGCACTCTTGGTACTCATAATTGCAATACCAGTGCGACATGTACCAATACGGATGGATCATTTACTTGTGCTTGTAACTCTGGTTTCAGTGGAGACGGATTGCATTGCACAGGTAACTTTAGTAACATGAATTAACCATGCTTTTTATTGAGAAGCAATTCAAATGAATCGAAGCAACTGCACTTTTGCCTGTTTTTAATGTGGAGGGGAAATTGCATTTTGATTCAGAATAGGTGCAGCCATTTTCGATTTTATGTTGACATCTGTTTGGTAATGATTTCAAGAATCATGTAAAATTCATTAGAAAAGCATGATTTGTTGATAATTAGTATTTTAGAGCACTCTTTTTTCCTAGTGTCATCTTATTTTTAGATGGAAACTATATATACAGCACATATTGATAGTTTTAAAACATTCTTGCTTCTTTTTTGTTGCAATTAAATCGAAATGATGGCCAAGACTTCAACTACTATCTGTTGTCCCAAAAAATTGAATCAGATTTGGTAGGACCTAGCGATGAAATTTTAGCTTTAATCAATAATTCGAAAAACATGTCTCGAAAGTGAACTGGACTGTATATTCCTTATTTGTTGATATTATTGTTTTGAGCGTTGATGTACAGGGTGTCCCAAAAAAAATTGTGCCCCGTTTGTCTGAAGGATGTGACAAAACGGCAAAAAGATTCTCGCCAATCTTTTGCATGATGGTGCTCTTCAGATGTTCAATTAAAGTCTGCAACCATCCCCATAAAAATCCGTTGAAAAATGATGGAGCTATGACCTTCAGGAGACAAAATTTGCCCGATCACTGAAACCAGCGGTCGGCCATTTTGTTTTACTATTTTGCAGCAATAAATAGCTTTATGTAATGAAAATGAAACAGCAGCCTCCAATGTCATAGCTGCCGTGAAAATTCAGATAATCCTTGGAGAGTTCCACTATTTCTGACCTCACAGAAATTATTTCTTATCTCACGCGAAGATACTTATCACTGCAAAACAGTAAGGCAGAATGGCCGACTGCTGGTTTCAGTCGTCAGGCAAATTTGGTCTTCTGAAGGTCGTAGCTTCATCATTTTTCGACGGATTTTTACGGGGATGGTGGCAAACTTTAATTGAACGTCTGAAGGGCACCATCATGCAAAAGCTTGGCGAGAATCTTTGGCCGTCTTGTCGCAATCTTCAGACAAACGGGGCACAATTTTTTTGGGACACCCTGTATAAGCGTTGAAAGTTGAAATTTTCCTCAACCTCCAAACAAAAGCTTTGGCGTTTTGGCCTAAGCAAATTCTAGAAGCACATGGAATAAATCAGCAATGATAAAATTTTAACAGGACGGCAAAAGTTGAAAAGTTAACAATGACTGAATTCTTACAGATATGCTATACGTTACCAGAATCATAAACAAGAACTTGAGCATTGTTGCCAATCGTATAATTTTAGAGGCGTCGATGGAATATTTTAAAGCAACAAAGAGATTCAGTTAGGCTCTGCTCTCTGTGCTGATGGGCACGGAAGACCGTTTCCGGGACTAACCCCTGGGGGTCGGTTTTCCGTGCTCGTTGAATGGGGGCAGAGTGACCTCAAATTTTTGAGTAAATCGCAGCGCCCATTCTTTTCCGTCTTCGTAGTGTAGTGTTTTTTATGGTCACGTTTTGTTGATAATCTATACCATTTATTAATCATTTCTTGTAGGTGCTATTCATAGTGAGAACTCGATGACCATGTGTCTACTTTCACTGTGAATAGCACAATGTATCTTATGTTTAGTTTATCTGTTAAGTGTAGTTGATTTCATGGAATATACAGGGTGTCCCAAAAAAATTGTGCCCCGTTTGTCTGAAGATTGCGACAAGACGGCCAAAGATTCTCGCCAAGCTTTTGCATGATGGTGCCCTTCAGATGTTCAATTAAAGTTTGCCACCATCCCCGTAAAAATCCGTCGAAAAATGATGAAGCTACGACCTTCAGAAGACCAAATTTGCCTGACGACTGAAACCAGCAGTCGGCCATTCTGCCTTACTGTTTTGCAGTGATAAGTATCTTCGCGTGAGATAAGAAATAATTTCTGTGAGGTCAGATATAGTGGAACTCTCCAAGGATTATCTGAATTTTCACGGCAGCTATGACATTGGAGGCTGCTGTTTCATTTTCATTACATAAAGCTATTTATCGCTGCAAAATAGTAAAACAAAATGGCCGACCGCTGGTTTCAGTGATCGGGCAAATTCGGTCTCCTGAAGGTCATAGCTCCATCATTTTTCAACGGATTTTTATGGGGATGGTTGCAAACTTTAATTGAACATCTGAAGAGCACCATCATGCAAAAGATTGGCGAGAATCTTTTTGCCGTTTTGTCACATCCTTCAGACAAACGGGGCACAATTTTTTTGGGACACCCTGTATAGAAAAAATAACCATAAACAGAGTTTCGTGGTACATTTCATTCATTTTTCAACAGCAAACTTTTATTATATTAATGAATTATCCTTTATAATTTGCCACATTTCACTTCCATTCAAAATACTATGCACCTATGCCTTACGGTAAAAGAACTAAATCGATATGATAGAGCCAACTCTCAGTTGTGTAATTTTGTTGCAGATATCAACGAATGCAATAACTCATCAACATGCAATTCTCTTGCATCTTGCAACAACACCATCGGATCCTTTATTTGTACATGTCAACCGGGATTTATTGGTGATGGAAAGACTAACTGTGCAGGTAAAATGAATTCTGTTGCTATTAGTCTCCACCAAGGCATAAAAACCCACCCAACCATGCTACCGGCCGGACATTGTAATCATTCTATGCCTGCAGGATTTTTAAGCATGGTTTCTGTTCGGTCGTAGGAAGGAAAATATTTTTTCATACCCTGGTCTCTACTGTGCTTCTGTATGTTGATTAAAAGCTTTGCATTCGAAATAACTTCCATTAAAGCCCTGTTTATAATAGACCATTATCGAAATATTCATCGAATTAATCAAAGCGTAACTTGCTGTCCATTTCAAAACTATTTGCATTTCGTCGTTACGTGTGGTAGGCAACAGGAATATAACTGTCCTTTTACTGCATATAACAAGTGCTTATGTTTCAAACTATCTGATCATCTGGGCACTAAATTTATACCTCAACGCAATAATTTGTTTGGAAGAAGGGGAACACTGTTTGGTTTGTTTGAAGTAATGTTACCCAGATTTAAATTTGGTGTGGTCCAAAAGTCATCAAAACTCTTTAAAAAAAACTTGCCAAATTTTCAACTGAAATATTCTAATGCTTCTACTCTGTAGCTTTTGCTTGGGAATAGCGTCCACTGAAACTTGGTTTGCGCTAGGTTATCATCGTGATTTATCAAAGAACCAAGTAAAATCCATTATAAAAGTCTTCCCTGTTTTCGCACCCGAATTTAGGAAACAGACATTTATATGCACTAACTTCCTTGAGGAGTGTCTAGTGATGATCACGAGTGAATCAGAGTTTTGACTATAGGATGAATGACAGCAATTTTGAACATAAAGCATTGCAAAATATTCCTTTGTAGGAATTTGAATCAAGACGAACCTTCATCGACATTAACTTTCTACTGGGCGTTGCTTGAGTGTTTCCAAATTGTGTCAATAAATTGCCAAAGAAATTTTCTCGGGCTCTATCTTCGTCTGGCACCAATTTTGAAATCTTCACATCTTCGTGACCTCACTGTATCAACTCGAATTTAAAAGTTTTGAGTGAATTTGCAAACAGTAAAACTTGGCTATCAGTTACATTGCATGATCAAACAAAATATGAATAGATTTCGTAAAGCATCTTCAAACATGCTACCAGATACTGTGTATCAATTTCGTATTTTTCAGACGAAAAGACATGCAATACGCTAAACTGTGATAAAAACGCCACGTGTGTTCTTAAAAACAATTCAACATCCTGCGTGTGTAATGCTGGCTATAGAGGCAATGGAACAATGTCATATTGCAAAGGTAAGCTTTGGCCCTTTAGATATCCCCTAAAACAACACATACAGGGTGTCCCAAAAAAATTGTTCGATGTTTGATTGAATATTGAAAAATAACGAAATACTGAATTGGCTCCAAGGTAAAATAACCATGTTGCTGAGATTTTAAATTAATTTTAGACACCAGAAGCTAACAAATCGGCTAAATATTCACGGAGCTACGATCTTTTGAAGATTAAGTTTGTGCTAAAGCTGAAACCAGACGCAGATATTTTGTGAAAGTAGAATCTCGTTTATTCAAAGCAAATCAAATGGAATTTCAAAAGCTTTTTCGATACATCAGCTTTTTATATCATTGAATCAAGGTTATCAATGCTTTGGGGAATCCTGTTCAGCACAATTTGGAATTACCCCGTCTCTCATTGATTAATTTTAATTCCATGTTTTTAGATACTTGCATTCCTAACTAAATTTTGACAACGGCTATAAGAATTAAATAGCTTTGGAAGTCCTATTTGGTTTGCTATGATATCGACGAGGCGTAAAACATTGGACAGTCTTCTTTCACCTCGATTTTGGGACGCCTTTTTGGAAAACAAATCAGTTAAGGGCGTCTGGTTTCAGCTTTCGCACAAACTTGAACTTCAAAAGCTTGTAACTCCGTGAATTCTTAGCGGATTTGCAAGATTCTGGCGTCTAAAATTAATTAAAAATCTTAGGAACAGGGTTATCTAACCAGGAGCCTGTACATTTTATCATTATTTTTTGACATTTAATCAAACGTCGAACAATTTTTTCTGGGACACCCTGTACAACCATTTCTAAATGATGGACTCAGTATTGGCTGAACAGTGATGTGGATATGTCTTAAAACTAGCACATTATAGACTATGCTCCTATTCGGATCTTTGTATGATATTAAACATGTAGCCTTTTCTATACTTACTTTTAAATGAAAACAAGTGTACCCGTGGTTCTCATAATTGTCATAAGAATGCGACATGTTCTAATACGAATGGATCATTAATACTTGCGCTTGTGACACTGGATATAGCGGAAACGGAGTGACATGTACAAGTAGGGAGAAAATAAGTGTTGTTGTTATTTTGAGTTTTTGTTGTTGTATTTTGCAGATATTATTCGTCCCTTGCTTCATAGTTTTGAAATATTTGTTTTTGGAATATTATTGGTTTAGCTTAGGGATCTTGTTATACTGAGAACATGAAGTTTAAAATGTGATTACTTGTGCTTGCATTTTTCAGATGACAACGAGTGTACTCTTCGTACTCATAATTGTGGTAACAATGCGACATGTAGTAATACAGATGGATCATTTACTTGCGCTTGTGACACTGGATATAGTGGAAACGGAGTGACATGTACTGGTAAGCAGAAAATAAGCGTTGTTGTTAATTTCTCTTTTTGTTGTTGTGTTGCAGATATTATTCGATCTATGTTTAAAAATTTTGAAGTATTTGTTTTTGTAATATTGTTGGTTTTTTTAGCGATCTTGTTAAACTTAGTAGATGAAATTTGAAATTTGACTATTTGTGCTCTCATTTTTCAGATAACAACGAGTGTACTCTTGGTACTGATAATTGTCATAACAATGCCACATGTTCTAATACGGATGGATCATTTACTTGTGCTTGTGACACTGGATATAGCGGAAACGGAGTGACATGTACAGGTAGGCAGAAAATAAGTGTTGTTACTAATTTGACTTTTTGTTGTTCTTTTTTGCAGATATTATTCGATCTATCTTTAACAGTTTTGAAGTATTTGTTTTTTTAATATTATCGTATGTGTGAAGGGATCCTTTTATACTGAGTAGATGAAGTTTGAAATTTAAATATTTCTGCTCTCATTTTTCAGATAACAACGAGTGTACTCTTGGTACTCATAATTGTGATAACAATGCGACATGTTCTAATACAAAATAAGTATTAACGCCATGGGCCCTGAGAACGACACAATAACGACACAGTAATACTTTTTCTTATTTTGTCTTTTTCTTTCTTACTGTACCTTTTCGTATAGTTTTTGGCAGTGTTTGGGGTTGCACTTGACAATACAACCAATTTCTTTACTATTTTTTGCCTTGCCTGGGCGTACTGAACAGGTACACAACTTAAGTGCCCTGCTGAGCAGTACCCAGGGAGGACTTATTACATACGCTAATACTACAACAGCTAAGCTAAATTTGCACAGTGGGGACAGCCCCAGTAGCTCGATGGGGGCTGCCCCGTGCATGTGAGGAACACGTAACCTTATTGATTACGCCATGATTAAGAACTTCAGTCAGAAGCCACCTAAAGTGACCAAACTGCCCCTTTATATATAACCATTTGATCGGAAAGGGAAGTAAAAAAACTTGGAGTGCTCCATGTGCTTTGAAACAGCCATTAAAGGGAGGGTGGGAGGGTGATTCAAAATTTGAGTAAAACTTTTTGAACCACAACGTAAATATTTGAGAGCAGCAAGGTGAAGACAACTTCGAAGGAGCTGGGAACTAGCACGAGGCCCGGTTGCGTAGGAAACTGGGGACTAGACTAAGGTGGGAGGCTTGGGAGATTGATGGACAAATTTATCATGGCCCGTCGTTAACAAATATTTACTACGTAAATCTTTCTTTAACGCCATGGGCCCTGAGAACGACACAATAACGACACAGTAATACTTTTTCTTATTTTGTCTTTTTCTTTCTTACTGTACCTTTTCGTATAGTTTTTGGCAGTGTTTGGGGTTGCACTTGACAATACAACCAATTTCTTTACTATTTTTTGCCTTGCCTGGGCGTACTGAACAGGTACACAACTTAAGTGCCCTGCTGAGCAGTACCCAGGGAGGACTTATTACATACGCTAATACTACAACAGCTAAGCTAAATTTGCACAGTGGGGACAGCCCCAGTAGCTCGATGGGGGCTGCCCCGTGCATGTGAGGAACACGTAACCTTATTGATTACGCCATGATTAAGAACTTCAGTCAGAAGCCACCTAAAGTGGCCAAACTGCCAAAATACAACCCCAAAGCTGCCTTTGATACTGGACTGCTGGACGCCTATGGTTCACTGGTTACTCTACTCCTCGATAATATGTTCGGAGTACAGCCACACTCGGTCGCTGTCGGGCGAATATAACGTTACAGCAATCAGAAGACCACCGGCCAAGCCTTTTGATTAGGCAAGATGGAACATTTGCGGCTGCTGCTGTTGTTGCTGCTCCAATGTGAAAACTATGGGATGTATAGAGCTTTTCATTCTCTGGGTTTGTGTGAAGGAGTTTTTGTAGCATTTCAGTGAGTTCTGCCGTGTGATGGAATGTGTTTGCTTAGCGCTTTCACAGGGCATATTGACGATCCGTTTTGATATGTCCTGTGTAAAGATTCTGACAGGGACATGTGTTACTTGCAGATACATGCATTCTTTAGCTAATCCTGCCAAACACTGGGGAAAAATTCGAGTCTGGTACCTGTCTGCAACTGGTACTTGTTGGGAAAACTTTTCTACCTGCAAACGAGAGAGGCAGTCGCTGATATTATTGTAGCATCCTGGTATGTGCTTTACATTGACCGTACTTTTTTTTGGTAGCTGTGATGAAGAACGGCTTGCACAGTGTTGTCATGATCTGTGGACAGTTAGATGAGTTTGTGTTAGGCCTATTTAACAGTCTTTGTACTCAAATCCGTACAAGAAGATTCAAAGTTTCACTAAGACTTTGTCTTTTGGGACACTCTGCGAATAACATTCTGAGTCAAATATTCCGATAGGCCATAACAAAATAACCAAAACTTGTTCACAATCAAAGCTAAAAAAGGATCTCCCCACGCCGTCTGTCTGATATTCGCTCTGCAAGATCACATACGCCACACTGCTTCCTAAGTTCTTCCGCTTGCCTTACGTAAACAATCGATGTTAGGTGTGAGAACCATGACATACAGCGTCCCATTATTTTAGCGCAGTAAACATATTTATGACTTGAACTCCTCAATAATGTGGTCAGAAATTTGGGTTTTATTGACAAGTTGTCTATCTGGATGGTAAATCAATTCTTTTGATAAGTTTTCGATGTTAATTGGTGTATTTGAAAAGGCAGGAAGTCGATTAAAATTTTTGTGCAGCTCCTTGACAATCAGTATTGGGGTCTGGGCCTCCACAGCGTCTACATTTGTGTGGCCAAGTGAATGTGGAACCACTTTGATAAAAATCCCGGCGAAATGGCCAATCAAATTACATTTGAAGCACGTTCTGGCATGCTGGACTGGCTGGGGGCAACGGAGGAATTTATTAATTTATTAAATGCGTATTCATCTACCCTTGCCCATAAAAGATGCTTGTTGCCAGCTATATTCATCCTGAATGCAATATCATACTTATATAGGCTTGAAATGGATAGCTATGATCAAACGTGCAGAAAGATTCCTGATAAGCTAACAGCTCCTTTGCAAGGACTGGGTGAAAGTGCATCATAGCCCTAATGAATATATCCCAAGCATCTATCCAGGTATCAAGTCGGTTATCTTTTGGGTTGGTATGAGATTTATGACGCTGCTCCTTCAGAGCCTGGAGTGACCTGGAGACTGAAAGAATTTTTTTTTGTTGTGTCATACAATGAGCTCAGTAAAAGTAAATTCAAATATATGTAGTCCTTGTTTTTCATCGCCTTTATCAATTTGGGAGACAAAGGTGATAAGCTGTTTATCGAGGAGTGCAAGAATGCATGCAGAAATATTACGTCCATTATTGTAACTCTGCTGAACAAGCTCATCGGTGTTTGCCTGAGGTTGATGTGATGGCCATGGAGTTGAATTTGAAGCAGCAACAGGGAGTTGGTTGGAAATGGCATTAATATCTGGAGCTACTGTTGCTGATGCTGGTGAAAGACTTCCCGTTGAGTGGTTTCGGTTTCTGTGTTTCTTGCTTTGGCTTGTGAGGCTTCTTTTAGGAATCCGTAGTATTCATCTTGACTGTATTAGCAGTTGTTAGCAATGTTATCGGTGTGGGCTCTGTGTTCTCTGCAGCCTGAGGTGCGCCTTCATTAGTATGGAAATAGCTGTGAAGACGAGCAACAACCATGTTTTTGATGCCCGCCGCGTTGGATAGGCCATACTCAGATACTGTCTGGCTTTCTCTTTTAATTGTACTATCAGCAAACGTTTCTAATCTTCTACAGTACGTGGCGATCCATTTCCTCGTCATCACTACCTAATATTCTGCATGGATTTCGATGCATTCTTCAGCCGATAACGTATAAGTGATTCAAAATTTGAGTAAAACTTTTTGAACCACAACGTAAATATTTGAGAGCAGCAAGGTGAAGACAACTTCGAAGGAGCTGGGAACTAGCACGAGGCCCGGTTGCGTAGGAAACTGGGGACTAGACTAAGGTGGGAGGCTTGGGAGATTGATGGACAAATTTATCATGGCCCGTCGTTAACAAATATTTACTACGTAAATCTTTCTTTTTTTTAGGGACCTTGTTATACTGCGTAAATGAAATTTGAAATTAGATTATTTGTGTTCTCGTTTTTCAGATAACAACGAATGTACTCTTGGTACTGATAACTGTCACAACAATGCGACATGTACTAATACGAATGGGTCATTTATTTGCGCTTGTGACACTGGATACAGCGGAAACGGAGTTAACTGCTCGGGTATAGTCTCATTTAAGTATATTTGTTCTTCGTCTCTTAGTGCCATGGCATACCAGGTGAAAATCTTATATGTTTCGTTACTTTATATTTCTGAAAGATCAAATCGATGCAGATCACTATCAAATTAAAATGTGTAAGGCGCAATTAGTTTCATTCAATATACTTTCAGGTACTTTAGTAGTAGCTCAGTCATTTTTGAGACGTTGAATATTGCTGCAATACTGATTTAACGTTGTTCAACCGAAGCATTGTAGACTTGAAGAATATTTCCATTCTTTTTAGCATCTGCGGAACCAAGTACAACTGTTGTTCCAACATCATCTGTAACAGTTTCTGCCTCGTCAGGTAGGAATTTCCTCAAGCAAAATTAATCTTATACCAAATTCTTTGTGGTCAAGGATCACGGATCAGGTACTGCATATGGTATGGTCAAATATACATTCCCCCTTCCCGGAAAATAGATTTATGAATTTAGAGAAATTTAAGGAATGATTCTATGATTATTCTTTGTAGGAATTACGGATGACCCATTGCCAATTCGCATCATGTTTGTTTTGTATCAGTTCCTCGTGCAGATATTCTTCATTCATTTCTTTCTTTCTTTTCTGTCTTTCCAAAGCTTTGATTCAATGAGAAGTTTTGCAAGCAGCAATGAGCCTTGTTCGTTTGAGACCCTCTCTTATCCCTTTCTGACCAAATACTCCTCTCTAACCCAATAATGTTTTCATTCCCATAACATATCTTGGATTATCTTCTAATTTAATTTCCTCACGCTTATTTCACTATCACTTTATTTCAATACAGTATCTACATCAACTGTCCAACCAACCACTACTACTGTCCCAACGACATCTGCAACTCCCACAACTTCATCAGGTATGCTATATCAAAGCAATTCACTCCTTGGAGTGCTGTTGCTAAAAGTCATATATTTTTTATCTATTTCCGAGAGCACGATGAACAAATACCACTCCCAACGTGGCAATAGACTTGCTAGATTCGCCCCAGTTATTATTGGACCTTGATTAGAGACTCTGTCCGAATTTAAACATGGCTCAAACTGGGACACATAATCTTGCATGCAATTAAACAGAACTAGATTTCTGGGCTACGGTACTTTTTCGTCATTCCAATTATACCAAAATCTTTATTGACTGATTTACCGAATGGACTTACTATTGCTCAAATTAGGGCCTAATCTTAACTTCTTAACGACTCAAACTAATCTTGCGCAGAATAAAGTAGTGGCTATTTCTGGGCGTTGACAATTTCCTGTCGTTGCCATTAGACCGAAGTCTTTGAAGTTGCTCTCTCATTAATAATTTCAATCGAAGGAGGCCGAACAGCATCTGAACAAGATAAACTCTAGAGGCTGATGGCAAACCCACATCATTTACACTGCTCTGCTAAGAAAGAGGGGGCAACTCAGTTAAAAGGACTTGTTTTATTCAGAGCATGAACATTTCTTTCATTTCTTTCATGAGCATGAACATTTCTTTCATAGCGGGGATGGCTCAGTGGTAGCACGCTTGACTACCAATCTGAAGGTTGGTGGTTCGAGTCCCCGCCCTGCCGATCCTGTTACAAAGTGTGAGGAGAGTCGCCAACTCTCTGTAATTCCAGGCTAAAGGAATCACGAGGTGTGATCACATCGAGGGGAAGGACCAGGACGCTGCTTTGATAAGCTCAGCTTCTCAGCGTCCTTAAAATTACCTTCGGATGCTAAGTAGAAATGTACACACACAAAAAAAAATTCTTTCGTAAATATGGAAAAGCATCTAAAAGCAATACCCATAAATTTGGAAATCATGAGATACTCGATATAAACATCTGTCTCTTCTTTTTTCTATCATCATTTAGAAAGATTAATTACCATCTGATTTATATTTTTATGTTAGGAGTTTGTCAGAACAATCCATGTAAGAATGGAGGTACATGTACGCTGGTGAATGGAAGTCCAAAGTGTACATGCATCAATGGCCTCACGGGAGCAACGTGTGAAAAAAGTAAGCTTGTTTTTGTTATTTTTAGCTAAATTTGTTAATCTTCAACTTAAATGCACGTACTTGGCATGTCAAAATTTTCCACCAAATACCAGAGATGCGAATTCAAAAGTTAAAGTACCGTAAAAGCTCTATTAAGCCCCCCCCCCCCATTTATTTTAAATTCCAGAGGTTACCAAAGATTTTCCATTTATTGAGCTAAATAAGTTTGCATGTTAATTTTGATATGGTTTGAGATCAAACTCTGTCGAATTTATGTATTTGACTCGTAAAATTATATGCTGAATCCGCAAAATATGTTGCAAAAGAATTAAAAGGCTATCATGTGTATCCTCGTAATTTCATTTTATGAATAAGCCCCCCTTTCTCTAATAAGCCTCCTCCCTTCTAAGCCCCCCTCTGGAGTGTCCGAAATTCAATAAGCCCCCGGGGGTTCAATAGAGCTTTTACGGTATAGAGTTAACTTGAAATCAGAGATCTTAAAAGTGTCCACTCATGATTGGGTATCACCGGCACCTTCCAAAGGACCTTTAGACTTTAACGTTTAATTTTTGCTTTTGAGGCACCCTAATATACCTCTTTAATTATTTTTTATGTCCAATCATTGAGGGGAACACCTCAATATTAAGAACTATCTTTTCAAAGGAATCAAAATTGCAAGATTTGCATTTCTGCGAAGCCAAAATCCATAATTTTTGCATTGGTATGATTTTTCTATCTGGTACTGTGTCATTATTGTCAAAGCACTACACGATTGGACTTTTTCTTTTGGCGTGGGTTCAATTCCCGTCGTCAGCACTATTGACTAAAGGCGAGTCAGCTCTCTGTCCTTTAGAAGTCAATAGCTAACTCTAAAGTCACAAACTGCAGAACCGCACTGCAGGCTAATATCAGCTGAATAGCTAAACAACCCAAATTTTCTCTAACATTTTAAAAATTGCTTGTTTGGTTACTTGCTTGCTTGCTTTCTTAACAATTAATCTGTTTTAACCTTTCAGCTGTAATCACATTGACTGGTAATGCAACGCTGCCTACATTCGTTTATAAAGGTCAATCTCTTGATAAAAACTCGTCGCAATCAGTGAAAGATGATTTGGCAAACAAAAAATCAACTTTATATACTGAATTAGTTGCTCTTCTTCAGCCAGAGGTAAGATTTCCTTCTCCTTAAGTACCAATGCTGTTTACAAAGTAATGATTGATCATCTTACACGCCACATCCCCCTGGCAACTAGTTCAGCTTAATAGTGTTGATAGTAATTTGAAGTAGACTACAGTACACAATTTGTGTCCTAACATGATTGGTTGATAGATATTAGTGTTAAATATTCAATAGTGTTGATAGTAATTTGAAGTAGACTACAGTACACAATTTGTGTCCTAACATGGTTGGTTGATAGATATTCGTGTTAAATATTCAGTGTTAAATGTTAAATATTTAAATAGCACCTTCTTAAAACCAGGATAAATTGGCCTAATTTGTCGTTGAATCAATGCAATACATTTTTTTCTGCTTCAATATAAAATTTGGTTGCCCTATGGAGTGATGGATTATTGGTGTAGCTTGTTCTTTATCAACGTTACGCCGCGCGCAAAGGTACCTAATACTTTGATCTAAGATAAAGTGAAAATTAGATTCTAATAGTTTTTCTTAAGTCGCTAAATATCGTCTTTCAATCCTTTCACAACTTTAGAATATTGATAGGAACTTGTCAAAAACGAATTATGAATGTTTCTTCTTTATCAGATTGATGCAAAATTCAGAGCAGCAAGGCCTACCGTAGAAAGGGTCACGATCGTAGGTTTCAGGTATGTTGAAACGCAGATTTTCTTATGTATCATTTCATATGGATTGAATTGAATTGAATTGAACATGAATACAATAGATTTTTCAGATTTTTAAAATAGTTTAGTGTTTTTATTATTCATTGTTTTTATTCTTATCTTATACCACATTCACACTGACACAGTTAAACCAGCTTTATCTACTCCAAGTTACATTTCAACCAATCAAATGAATTAGATTTGTTAGACTGACCAATCACAAGGTCCCTTTCGATAACCTGGTTTTGTTTAAGCTGGTTTCACTTGCAGTGTGAATGGGGTATTAGGGTGTGTTTGATTGGTATTTCCAAACCTACCAAATTCTGAAAATGGTAGACTTCGCAGAGACGGAAACAATTTTCCCAATCAAACACAAAATTCTTCAAAACGGCAGGTTTGAGATTCATCCTGACGAAAACGAGGTTTCCAGTTGAAAAACACGATTATGAGTCTGGTCCTTGGCAACAAAGAGTAAAGTTACCGATTACCGTAACAACGCGAGCAAATTCGCCTCGTTTTCAGAGTTTCTCAAGTGAAAGCGAGAATCTCTCCAAAGTCTGCCAAAACCTCCTGCCTTTTGGAGCAGAAGGTTCAGCAGGCCTTCCAAACCTGCCAAACCTGCCGTTTTCGGAATTTGGGAGTCAATCCAACACAAATTCCTTGCCTACCAAGTCTCCCGTTTTCAGAATTGGTACCAATCAAATACACCCTTGATGTCAATGTTTTGTTTTTTCTCGCTCTTCCGTCGGCTTAAAGACATCCTTTCTGATGGAGTAATATAATCATGGCGTGTAATATGGGGATGCTTTTTAAGCAAACTTAGTTCGACAAAATACAGTCAGAAGCTGCACAATGCAAACCGCTTGTTAAGAAGCCTCGTGCTAATTTTTTTTTAAGAAATGGTACCCTCATATAAGAAACTTCTAGAAGTTTTAATAGGAAAGTGAATAGGCTGTTTTTAATAAAATGGTTTCTACTTTGCTGGCTCTTAATGTGTGAATAAAAGTGCGGCATTACGTATTTCAAGCAAATTTTGCTGATTTTGCTCTTTCTCTGAGAAAATATTGTTCTCCTTTTCAGAACTGGCAGTTTGATTATCGATTTCGAAATAGTATTCACTGCGTTACTTAATGAGACCCTTGCAGATCTGGAAATAGCATTCAAGGATTCTATTAATGGCTCCTTGCTGGGAGAAGTTGTAGAAGTCCGTCTTAGAGGTAACACTATTTTTCTATTCTGGCTCGATTTCATTTAAACTACACATTACATTTTCCTGCTCATCGCCTGAGCTGATTTCCCGCTACAACTACGACTCAAGATCTAACCGTAAGTTGAGACGACCACCTAGATGGTCTAAGCTACTTCCTCGAAAATTCCGATACCAAAACGAAGTTCGAGGTTCCATGTTCGAGGTCCCAAAGACTTTAATATGGAAAGCTAGTTATTAATACTGAGAAGAATGCTTCTTTGATCTTAAAAGTTCCAGGACTTACGTTATACCCTTCCTGCATTCAGACGAATTAGATACTTCTCACAGCTACTCTCGTGTTTGTATCACTAGAAGACGCAACGATTTGATGAGCGATTGTTGTAATTTTAGAGCCTTAATTGCCAAAGATAATTGTTTAGAGTCTAGGACTATTAGAATCCTCCTCAAAACAAAAGTTTTTTTTCAAAATCTTTCATTGAAGGCACTTGTAAACTTACATGTACCTGTTATCTTGTTATTTTTAGTTACCAAACCAGCATCATTTCCTTTCAAAGTTCATCTCTTTCTTCAATCTAGACCTGGATGAATGTGCAACAAAGAGCTACTGCAGTCCAAATGCAATATGTACAAGTTCAACATTTACATACACTTGTGCTTGCAAATCAGGCTATGAAGGAAACGGATTCACATGTACTCCAAAGGAAACCGGTAAATATCTCTTTTATCTGTTTGTTTATCGGTATTTTGTACTACTGAGTTTCTCAGAAGAAGTTCTCCCATTTGTGTTGCTCCTTGGTGAATCTAAAAACAATTTATCGAACATAGTTGTCAATATAAGTGTAATCTATGTGTTTTAACTTAGACTTTGATACAAACCCCATAAAGATTGATCAGGCATTCGCCCATTTATCATAACTTTCACTGCAAAAGTAGGCCATAGTTGAAAGCAGAGCTTCTCGTGAAGCATCAACGAATCTCGTTGTAGAATGTTCAACAATAGACAAATTCAGCTAACGTTGTTCTTGCCCACTTCAGATCACGCGAGTATCCCCTTGAGGAAACTTTCTTTTCATAGCAGCTAAGAGCTTCGTACAATGCAAACCTTGAGACGGGTGACTGTATCAACTGATAATGAGATGATTTCCCAAGTGTAAATCACGTGACCTGTAGTGGGTATAAACAACAACGTTAGCTGTATTGATCTATGCAAACGAAAACAGCTTCATCACGAATGAGAAAATCCCGAATCCCTGCCAAAAATGTTGGGGGGGGGGACAAAATGGTGATACTTTGTCTCGTTATTTTCAACTGGAATGTCAAATTTACATTTGTTGTTTGGGTGATCGATTAACTTATTGCAAGTTGATCTTCGTGATCCCCTGTTCAAAACTTGCAGTTTTGTTTATTGGATACACCTAATCTTTGCTTCAATTTAAAAAAGACTGATTCAATAGTTAATTTCCTTGAAAATCTCAAATGCCTGTTTAACCTTACTTTTATTAGTGCGTTGTAAATTGCCTGGGTGCTCTTGGTTTTGAAGTTCGAAAAATGTGGTTATTTTTAACTTTCAAAATGAGGAAGGTATAGCTAACGAACTTGGTATCCGGAAGATGGCTTGGTCTTTTTCTGGAGTCTTAGCATTTACACAAGGTATTCCTTCTTTGCCAAGATTATGATTTATTGTAGTACATCTATTAGGATGGCCTATTTTTGAAGGATATCCTAAGAATACCATCGTCTTCTCCTCTCGTGCAGATTATCGACTATTAGCAATTGGACTTTCCGCTGGCTTAGTGTGCTTGCTTTTCTTGCTGTTTTTATTGCTGCTGTTATTAAGACGAAGAAGGCGGAAAATGTAAGTTTGATTAATTGTTAACATTTATGAATCATTTCATGAGATTTATTACACTAAAAGCGCTTTTGTCGCTGTCATCAGTCATGATTGCGATTCTGTTGCGACTACCAGCTATTCATCTCAATAGCGATAGCACGAAGATCGTAATTAGTCAGTCGGGAGCTGGTGTTATTGAGTCATTTACTTACCTACAAGTATAACCATAGGTCACTTATAGTTATAGGAAAACAAAATAATCCAAGGACCGATATCATAATTGGTACAGACTGGCTCCCCTGTGATGATTTAGCTAGTCAAACAAATTATGACCTCAGACCTACCATAGCAAAAACGTGCTCTTGCAAACTGTCCAAAAATGTCTGATGGTATCAATCGTATTTAGTGTTATTACACTGAGGCTGTGTGAGACTGCCAAAATCTAGAAAATATGAAAATAGAACATTTCGTTTTCTCTGAGCTTTCGAGTCGATTTGAAAATAGCCTTAAATAACAGACTCATCATACTAAATCTAAACGCAACAAAACACCGTAATCTGTAGAAAGAAGACTGTTAACTCCTGTAAAAGAACAACAACCAAAATAAACCTGTAACTAGAGAGAAAACTGTTGAATCCTGCAAGAGAAAAATAAGTTAATCTTAAATCCTGAAGGAAAGAAATGAGTTAGTCACTCACCAGTGACTGCAATAAAGAACAACGTTGAACAACACTTCGGTTCGTTCGAAGAACAAATTAACGATACAAACAGTCCACTTTTATTACCAGACGAACAAAAGAAAATTGACAATCAAGTCGATTTGAAGAAATATGCTTACAGAAGCATAGGCGTCTGTAAAACTTTGAAATTAATCAAGTAAGAATTAGTTACCATTTTCCTTTTAAAGAATTGCTTGAAGGCAACTCTTTGCCATAATTCCGGGGAAGGCATTTTCCGTATCATCGTCTTTTTCAAACTTACAGTGTTTGTCTTCTATGAAAGGAAGTACGGAACGGGAGCATTATGAAATCTAATTTGATCGAGGAAACTCAGGATATCTTTCAAGAACACCTCAGTCTTTGAGCGAGGGTCTGCAGTATGATGGCAATCAAAATTCTGTATCCTTTGTAGTTTAGGACTTAGCGATTCGATGAAATCACAACTTCAAGATCAATAGAATGCAAGCAATGTGTAATTCTTGAAATAAGGATCACATCAGAAATGCTCTCTGGCTTTATGGCAACTTATGTAAAATTTTCTTCGAGCACTTCATTTGAAGGAAGTGGGAACAATGGGTCACATATGTGAAGATGTGACACCTATGTAGGTATCATACGTCGCATACTGGTGTTGTGGAGCAATGATGTAACCTTCTAACTTTTCAGCCAGAACAGTCAGGCGGACAGGTTCCGATCTCAGGTAGAGCCCCACCACTTTAGCGTCGCCTGGATCATCTCCATTTCTGCGATCCGAGACCTTCGTGCTAGGAACCGTAACCTCATCTTCGCCTTCATACTCGTAACTGCTCTAATGATTCTTCTAATTGCTTTACAGATACAGAACAGACAGGAGGCTAGAAACGTATACAGCTTCAATAAGAACAAAGTCAATGCGTGCTCGCCCAGTCAAAATTTCAGATATTGTTCAGCCGCACGGAATTGATCAACAACAATTCACAAGGATTCCACCAGCGTATTTTTTCTCTGAACCTGAAGAAGAGTGAGTACTTGATATCTTTATATTTCATATTTCATTCTTTTAAGAAGCATGGCTCTTCAGCAGAAGCTAATTTTCAAGGGGCCCTCCAAATCTTTTATTAGACCCTTTAGTAGCATACGAGCGCGCGTGGCCGAGTGGTTAAGGCGACTGACTCGTAAACCAAAGGTCAGAACGGCCGAGGTTCGAATCCCGCGCTGGACAGTTTGGTCGCTGTCCGTACCTCTAGCCCGGGTCGACCAAAGCCATGTGAGGGAAATCTGGTAGCTACGGCGGGTTGATGGTAAAACATCCGTGGCCCCTGCTGGAAATAAATCTCTCTCAGACTTTCGCAGGCTAGCCACGTTAAATATGATTACCTACCTACCTACGAAAGATGGAACTATATCTTTATGCATTTTGCAGAAATCTGACGAAGTTTCGAGTGTGCACAATAGTGATAGAGCTATCAATAGAACATGTCATAGAATAGATAATATAAGAGTCAGTTGCAACAACCGAAAAGTTTTTTAGCACACTTCAGTATGTATGAAAATATTGCTTGATCCAGAGTCTTTTGTGGAATAGGCAAACGATCCAATGCCAGTTAAAACATGCTTAAAAGATAGGGTCTCTTACCTGAGCAATTTAATTTTGAGCCTTGAAGAAACACTGTTGGCGTCGTGGTGATCATTTCTTACCAAAGTAGTTTCAACCCAAAGTATAGATAGTAAATGACTGTTGTACACTAAAAATGGTGGCAATCAGCTCGCAAGATTCGATGTGTGAACTTAATACTTCTTACGTATGCGAAGTTTTTGTCATATACTGTATACCCCAAATAGGAATTTTGGTGCAGTTCTTCTCTGCAAGGTGGTAGCTAAGAACGGTCCTAACCAGGATCATCTTTGTAATGTTACGTTGTTAGTCCCTGTGCAAGGTTTACTACAGGGATTTAAAGGACTTGAGTAGTCAGTCTAGCTTACCTTTTCAAATCACACGTCAAACTTTGTACCATACCAACGGGAAACTTTTCATCTATAGAAGGTTATGAATTATCGTATTTCATACTAGTTTACATCAGATTCCATGCTAAATTCAGCAATAAGTTCATCACAGGGTTGTTGAAATTTCTTACCTCTTTTTGGAACACAACGGGGCGAGTTAATAAGGACAATCCCCATTTGAAAGACCATTGGTTCCTGGATACCACGACAATGATAATGGCAAACATATTACTTGTGGGCATATTCAGATTAATGCCCTCCCCTAAAACCACCCCTAGGGTAACCCCTTCCAAGAAGTGGGCATTGTTACGTCAGCCTGACTGCCTGAAGAATTTCACATTTTAAGGTCGGTTATTGGACAGGAAAATAATTTTCAGCAACGGACCAACGCACCTGTCCCACAGAGAATTCTGTGGAAATGAGATTGAAAACAAGCAGAATGAAACAAGTAAGGCAGAGGATAACAGACTGCGAGGTTGGAGGAAAGAGAGGAACTTCGAACAGCGATAGTGAACGTTCCAACATGCTACGTGCGAGCAATATAACGGTATGAGGAAATGCTGCATACGAAGCGTGCAGGACCACGTGATCCCAGGCTATCTTAAAAAGGTCGCAGACTAAGCTGCTTGAAAGTAAGAACCACTCTCCTCTGGAGAGATATTAACTCCAGTTAAACTAGCGTCTAACTGCCATTACATTTTTGAATTTACCGCTTTTGAGGGTTTGTTCAAAGAGAAAATCACTCATAATTCAGAGCGGAATGGCCGATTTACATCAGGTACATTTTAAGATTAAATTTAAACATGTCCGCTACTAAATGCTTTCTTTGCTGATATCATTGCCATGATATTCTGGGAGCAGTGGCCTTTTAAATAGGGATCGTTTTTACTGACTCACACAGTTGCAGAAAATATATGATATTGCTCTGACAACATTTCTAATTGCTTTGCAGATACTCAACAGATCAGAGGTTAGAACAGTATTCAACTAGAATGAGAAGTCAATCTCTACGTGCTCGTCAAGTCACAATTTCAGATATCGTTGAGGCACAAGAATATGATGAAGAGCTTTCCGATGTTGCAGAGGCTGTGGAGGTTACAGAGGATCAAGAAATAGATGAAGCGTTTCCAGAGGTTAATGGGAATCAAGGAAGTGACAAACAATGGTTCACGAGGATTTCGCCATCATATTTTTATTCTGAGCCTAGCGAAGACTAATATTTACTAATAATCGCCAGTTTTAAAATGCAGAAAAATGGGGTATCTTACCTGAGGCATGTCCTCAGTTATTAAAGGGTCATTGTCACACAGAAGTCCTTAGTAGACAAGCTGGCCAAAGTGGATACGCACTTTAGTAGTTGAAACTGATCAGAAAAGTTTGACTTTGAGTGACTTTTCTATCATTTCATCTACTGCAGTGTGCAATGTGGATCCATGTTCCGCTCAGGCCAAATTTGATTTTCAAACAGCCTGAAATTCTAGGATGCCTGCAAAGGACCCTGGGTGACAATAGCTCTTTAAATTATTGCCCTAAAGAAACGACGCTGGCGTCAAAGAACATTAGTTCTTGCCAAAGCATTTTTTAACATTAGAGTAGTTTATGTTACATTTAATTTAGAAAAACCTGACGTTCGTCCGCCGAAATTATTTTTGGTTATGATTGAGGCAGAATTATGACTGAGTAACAATTGCTCAATTGCTTATAATTGAGCAATGTTATAGTTTTAGTTGTAGTCTGTCTCAAATTAGATGTCACCTGCAAATGCTGGCGAATATCAACAACAGAAATATTTGCAAAGGACTTTTGCGTTATCGCAAATCTCAGATGACATCTAGTTTGAGACCGACATTAATTTGCATGCAATGCTAGTGCATTGGCATATTCTCGTAATTTGACTTCAATATCATCTTTCATGCAAATCAACCGGGGAATCTTATGGTAGTAAATCATTCTTTGACACCTAGAAGGTGCTCTGTCCTTTGATAACTATAGACAATATTAGTGTCATTATTCATTGGTTTTAAATTTCCATGTACTTTGTATGACAATGTCAATGACAAAATATTTACCCGCAAGTAACGATTAGATCCATTTTTAAAAGATTTACTAATTTTCGAAATAGAAGACCCTTTATTTAATATGAGCTATAAAAAAGTTTGCTGTATTCAGAGTTAAAAGTTCTCTTCTTTCTGCCCGAAACGACTTTGAAGTACCCTATCCTCGGTCCCTGATTTGCATATTTCGATGAATTGAATAAAAAATAGAAACCTAGTGACATGTAGTACTTTTATAGTGTTTTATTTTAGTAAAATTGAAAAATTAGACAGTTTTTAGAAGTATTTTTAGATTGACTCTTTTTGTAGCATTCTTTGACTGTTTATTAACGTTTTTCTATGCATACTTTATGCAGCAAACATTTAGATATTTATCGCAATGTTAATTTTGTAGTATTTTGTAACCGCTTTTTGTTCATCCTTGATGCATATTTATTCAGCTAACATTGTAGTATTTGTCTCTGCTTATTTATTAAACGTAAAATTTGGATAACTTTTTTCATACTTAATAATTTCCACGTTGTCAAAAGCATTTTAAGTTAATAAGAGGTACGACGAATTTGTGTTTCCAGTAGCATGGCAGACGCCCTTTTAGTATATCTATAGCACTATTTTGAGCTCATCAGAAGACGTTTTGTGCAAAATAATTAAAGCCTCTTGGGCACCCGGCAAGCATGCAGCCTATTTAAGCGAATGTTGCCTAATTTCATACTGCATGAAAATAGTTTTGTGAAGTCGCTCAAGTCAGCATCACGCCGCTGCAGCTGCGGTCATACTTCTCCTGACAGGTGTTTAAACATTGAGAATTGACTCGAATGCAATTTGAAGGTGTTGTAGCGCAGTGGTGTAATCCTCTGACTTTGCAGCCAGAATAGTCAGGCGGACAGGGTTCGGTGCCTGATGGGGCCCCACTAATTGAGCGCCGTGACAAGAGGTCGCGGATTCGATTAGCGCTTAGTTACTTGTGTGATCCGAGTGCTTGGCGCTAAAAACTGCAACTTCACTTTCACCTTCAATCCATGATAAACAAAGCAAACGATTGCAATGCATGCCTTTCAGAGAACCTCTTTTGTCGACTCAACGGCGCAACAGTCCTCTTTTGCATAGCCGATGTTAATTTGAATTGGAAATTGCTTGAAAAATTGATGGTATCGATGTCTCGTTTTGTTTTCAGAGGATCTTGAAGAGGTCCTCCATCCCATTTCTAAGTCACAATTTATGGAAAATACCAGGCACTCTTTTGTAGTGATACAATTATTGATAAAATAAAACCATTCCTGGTTTCTTTTTCCCCATACCCCAGACAAACGTATTTTCATGTGATTATTTCCGTTGTGCTTTATAAGATATCTGAAGCACTGTTGCAGCACTCGAATTTCAAAAGGTTGGTGTAGCATTCTGTGTACAAAATAAGGTTTCACCTCTTTGGAGAAGCTTTGCAGGTTGACAGAAATTTTTCGAAATCATTGGGTCTGTAGAGGTCTAACTAATGGTCAGATGACTCTCTGTTGGCCTTTAAAAAGCTGCAGTAAACTTACACTCATTCGTCGTTCCACTTGTTACGATTTAGTGCATTATTAATTTTTTCAGTTTGTTCATTTTTAGGAAATAATCATTTTATAAGGATTTATGCATATGTATCAACAAAAATTTGTTTATTATGAGCTCCCCTGCATCCTATCAACACAGTATGCCGAATGAGTCAAAAGGCACGCCCTGCATGGCATTTGAAAAAGTGCTGCTTCATAAATATCAAAGCAATGATATTGGAAATTGTCTTGTCCTTGTCTCATTTCCGATATGTTCAGTTAGACCCCGAGTTAGATACGGTAATTCATCGGATTTTGATCATTCACCTTTTCACCCCTTCCCGTGGATATGGGATATTTTTTGCAGAAAGCTCCTTTCAAAATTCTGCAAAATGAGTGAAAAAGACGAGCTTGGTTTGGGAAAAGCAGATCTGAAGAGCAAATAGCTACTACCCCCCCCCCCCCCCTTCCTTTACCCTCCCAGTCAATGTTGCTAACTTCTCTTTAACTTGGAAAATATCATGCAGCAAGTGTCCTGAGTCAAGACAAAGAACATTGACTTTGAGGGAAGGGGGGTTTACAAAATATTTCAGCTGAATACAAGAACAGTTATTACTGATGAAGGCTTACGCCGTAACGTTTAACCGAATGTGTGTTTTTTAGTACATATAAAAATGTGTGTACTGAAGAAGGCTTGCACCGACACATTTAAAAAAAGCTGTATCTTCTGAGTCTATATTTTTTCTTAATACAATTCAATGATTGAGCTGATGTGTATGTGTGTATATATATATATCAAATGGATACTAAACGTGCGGATGAAGAACGACCGAGAAATGGACAAAATATTGATATTTTTAGCACACTTTTACGCACTTTTAGCATCCATTTCGTTGTTTCTTTCTCGAAGGGATTTTCTTGAAAAAGTTCCTTGTAAAATCTGAACGGAGTGACCGATTTCAGCCAAGAACAATTCTTAAAATAATTGAACATTTTGCCTATTCAATCAGATATTGAAAACATAAACTAAAGAGGCCTAAAGGAGCACCGGACCAGTAGCCTTTCAAACGCCGGGCGTCTTTTTTTTATTTACCCGATACAATTCTGCGTACTAAATGAGCCGTATGAGGACATGCTTATAATGATTGGCAAAAAGAGGCCATTGTTTGACCACTTAGCATTAAGTTATTTTTAAATTGTGAAGTGACTTCAATATTCATCATAGTTTTTTCTTAAAAAAAAGAGACTATTGAATTTATAGGTCCTTTTTACTCATCTTTGATCGATGATACGTTTTTGCTAAAATTTATCATCTGCCAAAATCAGTTGAAGACCCGAGGAGAGTACATGACTAGAGGTGACGGGGTTTATATGGAAGACCTCTCACACCCTGTTCTCTGTCGCATAAAAAATGTCCCAAAAGTATACCCTTTCGCATAAAAAGGTATTCATGATCAATGGCTCCAAGTGAACTCTCTGAATTATCTTTTCAATATGAAACCCTGTCCCATCATTTTCTTATCAATTATGATACCCTGTCCCATAAATTTGGTCAGAAAGGACACCTTGTCACATAATTTGACCACGAAAGGACACCCTGTTGAGCGGCACATGTATGGGAGTACCCCAAGAAAACTTCATTTTTGAAGCCAAAAAGTTCTTCGGATTTTGCCACAGCAATCTCATGGCTTCGTCGGCATTTGATCACTGAAGCAAAAAGAGGTAAACACTTACTTAATCTTTACACCGATGTGATATAAGCGTCCTACAGTAGACTTATTACATTGTTTCCTAGTAAACGCTAAAAGCCCCAACCTCGTCCCCAGGGCCTTTTGTCATACGTCCAAATATGACAAAATGCTCCGGGAATGAGGTTGCTACCACCCACCCCCTACTCACTTATGCTATGAGTAAGGATGAGTAAGGGGTGGATGGTAGCGATTACTTGGGTTCAATGTAATAAGTTCTTCCATAGGACACTAATATCACAGCCTTTTGTTTAAGATCCAGCAGAGTACTATAAACATGACGAAAGCATGGGAGTTACGTAGTTAATCTACAAAAGCCTATCGCGCTATTACAGTTTTTTTTTCAGTTCAGTTTCATATCTTAAATTCTCCACATACAATTTATCATAACAAAACTAATTAATAATTAACTAAACGACAATAATAACAATAATGTACCTAAAATTAATATAACATACAAATACCGAACAAAGAACAAGATAAATTGCATGGGGGGAATTACTTAAAGGAGGAGCTCTCTCAGTAGTTAAACTAATCGAGGAGAGAGCACCCCCTGTTTCAAAAATTTCTCACACAAATTTGATTATTTTAGGCATAAAAGAAACTATGGGCAGATGGTGACTTTCTATATCAATAAGTTTACAATCAACTTTGGTAATGGTTTTGAAAGAGGAATGCTTTGAGTTTTCGTCGAAAAATATTAGCAGAGGGTGATTTCTTTATATCCACAGGAATGTCATTCCAGTATTTAGCTCCGCAATAGCGCACTGACCTGATACCATATTGCAGGGTATTTTTTACAGTTACATTTACATAATTACGTAGATAGTTGTTCGGTAACTATAAGGTAACCCAACTGGTCAAAAGTTTCACCAGTTATCAACTAAAATATATGAGAAATTTTTCATCATGATTATTGCGTAACAATAGGAAATATTATTGAAAACACTTCGAGATAATGTCTGGAACGATACCCCCATAAAAATTAGGGAGCTTCCTACCTAGTGCCAATTCAAAACACAACTAAAAACACACTTGATGAGCTGAAAGCCAATAAAAACACGACTATCTGGAAGATCAGCAATGCCATTAGCCTTTAGTATTTTCTTTACGTATATGATATTAATTAATAAAACTTTTGTTTATGTAGTATTAGATATAGCTGAAGGGATTTTTGTGTATAAATGATTTAAAATGAAAAATTAATACATTTCTGTAAATGCAATCAATCAGACTGATACAGTGAGTGATTGTGATTCCCAGCAGTCAATCATCAATACGAGACTAGCACTAAAATGAGACAGCTCATACTGGGGCTCATATTATTGTATTAAACTGTGTGGACTTGCTGGAACAACACTCTAAAATCACATTTTTGTGTTAGAAGTGCAAGATTTATCTTTGACTACTATGAAACTTTAATCGACATTCCCTTGCTTAGTTTACCGCTTTTGAGACTTGACAACCTTTTTTGCATCATGTTTCCAAAAAGACTCGGTAAAGGTCCGAAGTTGCCGTTTCGCTCCTTGATAAAGTGATAATCGCTATAACTATTAGCTACTAATAACAAAACTAGTCGCTTCCGATGGGAAGAGCAACTTCGTCACAAAACGTATAACCAAGATAAAAATGAAAAATTAAGCAATGGTTTTTAATATAGTAATTAATCTTACTTAATACGTAAAGCATATTGAAATGAATGTCCTTAGTGGAGGGCCCACTGTAAAAATAGCTTCGGTTGCAGGGCAACCGTCCTTGAATAAATAAAATAAGAATGCAAATAATGTTTTCTTTAATTCATATCATTCAACAGTGCAATAATCAAAATGCTGATTGTGTTGCCACTACAGGATTTGTCGAATGATATGAAAACGTATTTTCGTCTTTATCCTGATTCCAAATAATAGAATTATTTAACAAAATCAGGTAGAAATTGATGAACCTCGTTCTCGTGCTGAAGGCTAAGGCCTCAGGCCTCCGACATATGAAAGCCATTAAAAACCACAGATACTAAAACGCTTCGAGATCGCGTTTGATTGAAGGAGAAGAAAATCAAAACCTACCAGTGCTACGATGAGAATCATGTTTATGTATTGCTTGGAGATTCCTTCGGTTTGATATTGCTAACTTGCTGTTCAAAAGCTTAAATGTTGTTCGGATTTCACCACAGCAATCTTGTAGCTTTCCTTCTGCATCTGATGGGAGATTAATAACGGAAGCCTACTTGTGAGATCGAAATTGAGATATTAGCGTCCCATTAGTCAGTTTTAGTTCTTTTCGGATGCTGCAATTTGCCAGAGTTTAAGCTTATCAGTCCCAAATTGAAGTTAAATGTTGTAATTCAATTCAATAAACGACGCGAACATCGAATCTGAGGTGGCTCAGTCTATTGGCTCTGGCAGTTATCTACTCGCAGCTTTATTTTCCATTTTTTGAGTAGTGATCGCCTGCCCGGTTTTTCATCTTCTTAGTCTCATATCGAATGAGCCGGCAAAGTTACGATTTTTATGAGCCTAGTATGTTTACGTACAGTAAGAACCCGCAAAATAGAAACCATTTTTTTTCAAAACAGGCTGTTTAGTTTCTGTTTAAAAAGTTACTAATCTGGAAACGGGCTGAAAGGTTTCTTATCACATGGTTAAGAAACCTTTAGTGATTTCAATTTCAATATAAAAAAAACCCGGAGCAACCACTATTGAACGGTATGTTCTTGTTTCCTCTAAAATTACTCAACGTAGCATACATATTAAGTACAAAGATAAATATGCTTTTGGATAAAATCTCTAAACAATTTTTGGTACCTAATTTTAACAAAGATTATTAAATGTGAATTTATTTGGGTTCCTCCTATAAGAAACCTCCCTAAAATGAGCCTGAGAAGTTTCTTATATGAAGGAACCATTTATCAAAAAAAGCAGCCTGATTTTTCTTATAAAATGGTTTCGATTTTGCGGGTTCTTACTGTATCAGAAAATTTAGGTTGATCGAACGTTGATATAAACTTGTATGTAAAGCTGGTATGTGTTCGTAAATATCCACTTCTAATTTCTTTGATAACTGGCACTCAACCAGCATGCTTTGCAATGCACGTGCAATCTCTTGGTTGGCCTTTGTCTCGCCATTTTCATGGCCCATGAAAATGGCGGGCGGCAACAAAGATCAACAAAGACATGGACATTAAGATATGCTAGTTAAAATAGATTCTTTAAGCTTTTGGCATAGTACTGATAAGGCTGGTACCGGTAACAGAATTCATCCTGACAGGCTCTGACAGGGAACAATATTGAGGTACTCTCCAGTACCGAATAATTGCCCCCCCCCCCCGCTTATTAATTTTTGAAAAATGTTCCAACCAGGCACTTTTATTTCAACCCGCCTTTTATTAATTCTTGAAAAAAAGAAATGACAGTGAACACAATTTTTCAATAACTCCTGCCAAGCAAATTTACTAACTGTATTTATTAACTTTATTCTGCTTTGTTTGTCTGACCCGCACGCGAGAAAGGAAGTACGCTGTGTTAGTAACATGACTAATATAAAAAAGATACGTGTTTAACTAAGAAAACGAATAACGGCTGTTTTCAATTTTTCCAACCACCACCCCCCATTGTTCTAGCCCCCCCCGATTATCATTATATTGAACCATTTCTAACCCCTCCGATTATTCTCACCCCCCCCGGTTAATTCGGTACTCGAGAGTAGCCCCAGCAAAGCTTAGAAACGGTACATATACCACGAATAACGAAATTGACCCGTTTCATACCAGAAAACTTTTGTAATATAAAACGGTTTTCTTAGATCCTGTAACGGTAAACTTTCAGCATAAGCATCTTTTTGCATAGATAACCATGGGCGACAGGACACCAAGTGTGTGAAAGTTTTTGGTAGCGAGGAGCCACCTTAACGTTTTATTGGTAGCCACTTTAACCGATTGTTTTTTGTGTGTTTTTACCTATTTTCACTTGGTAGTGAGCCACCTTATCGCTGTTTCGTCATTTTGAAATTTTCGGTAGTGAACCACCTTAAGTGCAGATCCACCTTAACCGCAAAACCTCCACTATGGCAACCTCCACTGACGTCATACGCTGGTCACGAAGCCGAATTAGACTTGATATGGTCGTAGTTATCGCTATGAAATACTGCCGGACGCTCCTAACTACGACTCATAATCAAACGCCATTATTTTGACTATGCCTGCCTCGTTTCGATAAGGGCTAGGCGCAGAAAAGCACAAACATTTGTTTTTCAAATGAAGCACATTGATTTGAAAACTTCACAATAAATCAGTTAATGCTTAGCGAAGGCAGCAAAATAGTACCTACGTACAAAATTTGATATCGTCGCCAACTGTTTTCATGGTATTCTTGTTCATAAGACTTTGTTCTGTCCGGCCAAGCTCCTTGAAACTCTGCTTTGAGCTTCGAGTTTCCGTTGGTCAACATCAATCAATCGAATTTGCAGAGATTCTAATGGCGTTGTATTTTGTTGTATACTTTGTACATGGCTGTGTATAGCAGCCTCGTTCCCAAGGGCGTTCAAAAGTGAAAAAAATCAGTCCAAAAATATTGCCGTAATATTATGAGTCCCAGTAAGAGCGGTCTCGGTCTGGTGTAATAGTCTCGTTTTGAATAGCGATTACTGTCGTAATCAGTCTAAATGAACACCCTGTTGTTGGGGATACATGGTACTCCCCGTATTGTTTTTCAGCTTTGTTTTTGGGTCAACTTGACAGCCAATCAGCACGGGGACTATGAACGCATGCGCTGTGGACATAATTCAGCCAGATAAATTGGCCTAGGCAAAACAAGATAGCGGCAGCGCTCTGTGCTATGGAAAGACCCGTTATTAGACCCATTTCGACAACATTTAAAGGAGGCCATTTGAAACAAACGAAGCAAAGCTAAGTTGGCATATGAATATCATTTCTTAACCTGGTTATCCATGAAACGCTATCGCGAGTGATTCTGAATGAAAACTTTTCCCAGTGTTCTCTCATCAAAAATTGATTGTTCTGTAGCGGATGTGGTTTCGTTTCGATGTCTGACGTAAGCAAAAATTTACACACTACGCATGCGTTCATTTATCCACGTCCTCGTCAACTTGAGCTTGCACGTATCCCCAACAACTGAAATCTTGCCAATATATGGCAAGATGCGCCCCATTATGGATTTGCAGTTTGCTAGGCAACGATAATCGACGAAAAATGGTCGTTGCTCTAGCGCTAGTATATAAATTGAGAAATCCAAACACTTTGAGTCTATTCTAGCCCTTTTTAAGATTTAATCATTAATCCGGGGTTAGCAAGTGCATTTAGTAGGAAAACGAGCACAACCCATTTGGGTGGAAAAAGGGCCTAAGTTGAAATTTTCGAGGATTTCCCCCACAGCTTTGAAAATAGAATGGCTCGTTATTCGGCGAATTTTAGAGATAAATTGGAGATTAAAAGTGTTTTAGTGAAAGAATACAGTTTTCCGTCGATTTTTGACATGCCGCGGCCGTTTGCTCCTCGCAAAACGGAGTTACGGCGTAAAACGGGGTAGGCCGAAATTATTCCCCATTTTTGGGGGGCGCGCGCTCTGCTTCTGGGGCCAATATTGAACCCCAAATTGCGTTACTAGACTTGCAGACGACTCCAATGTTAACATGGACCACGAGGAGAGAGGGGTCTTCTTCCATAGTAAAATAGAAATTTGTCTGGGCAATGGTACTGTTTTCGTAAAAATTAATCTAGCCAACGGTACCACTTTGAATATGCCAGACCCCTACCCAAAATTTAGCCAACCTCCCCCCGTGACATAGACTCGTTGAATAACATGTCTTGATTATAACACGGAATGGTCGAATAATGTGGAATAATACCGGGTGAGCCAGAAAAAAGTTCCCACTTTCGAAAATGTGTAGCACCACAAGTACTTCTTGGATTTGAATGATTCAAATTCTAGTTAAAAGATCGAAGTATTTTTGTGATTCTTTTCGTCTTCTTACGAGCACTGCAAACATAGGTACATTGACCTTGACAAAAATGTCAAGGTTGCAAAATGACTAGAATGGACGTAAACACTTGATCAAGTCGTTAGGACGTTAGGACTCTCCTCACACAGGACAATACGCACAGGCGTTTCACCTCTCTCAAGAGTTATAAGACATAGATTTTCAAACAGATACTAAAGATTTTCAATGTCATGTCTATAGATGTGCATACGATATCTTTCACCCATGAGAAGTTGCATTTACTCTGTTGTGCTGAGCGATGAGTCCTTATGATTTGATAAAAGATTTTCGGCCTTTTTCATTCATTTTGCAACCAAAAAGTTTTTGTAAACTTGAATTTACCAATTTTTCCAGTGCGCGTAACAAAGAGAGAAAAATCACAAACATACTTCAATCTTTTGGCTGTCAAGCAAGTATTGATTCATTCCAATCCACCCAGTACTCTTGATGCTATGAATTTTCAAAAGCGGGAAATTTTTTCTGGCTCACCCGGTAGAAGAAGTTGAAAGCAATGAAAATAGTTTTTATCGTCCTCCGTAATACTGCGAGAAATGTGGCAATCGGAGGTGAAACGGATCTCTTTGTAAAACAGAATATCAGCAAGGCCATAGTTCACAGAAATGCATACAGTGTTAGAAGTGCAGCAGGAAAGTTCATTATAAAGAAATCGTTGATACATATGCTCGTATTCTGATGATATAAACTTACATGTGCAAAGTAAAACTATGAATGTGATGTGTCTAATGAACAGGGTATGTCTTCAAACGTTATAAGTGGAACGACGAGCGAGTCTTAGTTCCTGAAGCTCTTCAAGCCTCCAAGAGCGTCATGTGATTGTTGGAGTGGGCCTCTACAAACCCTAGAATTTCGATATATCTTGGTCTCACTACGGAACGTCTCTAAAAGAAGTACCTACATCAGGTCAAGGCCTTGTCCTTCAATTCGAAAAGTATTATGGTGTTTCCAAAAATCTTCCCATGAAATCGAAGAAATAATCACAGGGTCGTATGCTCTATGAAAAGGAACATGATATTGACGACAATCGATCTTTGCAGCAATGGGATGGAGTGGGGCAAAGTGTGTCAGAGGGTGGCAAAAAGAGCCGCTTGAATTTTGATCTTCAAAAATTTGAGCAAGCTTGGTTGTAAACTTGCAGCTTTTTCGATGAATGAGATTGTCCTTGTTCACGGTAAAAAATGATTTTCCTCCACAAAAGCACAATAACAGTGAAATTAATGAATTTCTCAAATGTTCCATTTCACCCCAAACCTTATCCTCCCCAACGCAGAATATAGTCTGCCTCAGAGTCTCACCCAAATTTTGCTTTTTTCTCCAAATCAGTACAAAATCATCTTCCGTTAGAAAACCACCCAACAAGCGAACCGTTCTGCAAAATATTTTCACCTTATATTGCATAGAACAGCTTCGAATGAACTCTCAAAATATGATGCTTCAAGGGGGTTTCACTGGCTGGAAACTCAGGTTCGTCGTTCCTCTTGATAACAAGAACTATTTTTAACAATCTTGACATAATAAAGCATGAACAATTATCCAAATTTGACGTTTAATTTATGATGGATAAATATGTTGTGATGTATGTTTCCAATGTTTGCAGTATAAAATATGCATAAAACAACATGATAAAAAGTTATAAATACATACTACAAAAGCATTATTTTAAAAATATTTCTAAAAATTTCTAGTCTTTCTAGGTTTGAAGCTAAAATTTAGTTCAAGTCGCCTAATAATATTGCGTAATTCAAGTCATCGAAACATGCAAATCAAGCGCCGAAGATTTTGTCACTTCAACGTAATTGATGGCAGAAAAAGACAGTTTTCTAGCCCCTGATCTTAAAGAAAGAGGACCTTGGTGGGGTTTTCAGAACTAGATATGGTTTTGGTATTTGAAGGTCAATTTTTGCGTCACAGATCCTGTCAAAAAACACGGAAAAAGCGTTAAATTTAACAAACGTAAAAAATTCCCTTCAATAAGGACTGTCTACGATAATGATAGGCAAGTCTTGTGACAGAAGTTTTGAAAGATGACTTCGGCAAACAGAAATTTTGTAAAGGACACCATAAAATTCTCCGGAATGTTTGATTTGCATGACAGATGACAGTGGGTTAAAAATTATGCGATAATTTTACTACAAAAGCATTACATGCGAATTAACTAAAACTAATAACATTGCTTCCTTATAAGCAACTTATATTCAATCATAATTCTGCTATTCTAAAACATTATTTTCTTGGCGATAAACGTACAGCACGCTTAAAATGAATGTAATAAAAAATGTTAAAATATTTTCAAATGCTTTGGCAAGAACTGATAAAACGTTCTTTGACGCCAGCGTCGTTTCTTCAAGGCAAAAACTCTACAACTGAAAAATCGTTCAGTAAAAAGATCACATCCTTTTGACAAACTGGTGATGTTAAGAAATTCTTGCTCAGAAAATTACTGTGCTTCAGGTTCAGAATAAAAATATGATGGGGAAATCCTCGTGAATTGTTCTTTGGCAATTCCTTCCTTCTCAACAACATCTGAAATCAAAACTGGACGAGCACGCATGGATTGATCTCTTATAGAAGCTGTATACCATTCCAAACTCTTGTCTGTTCTGTAACTGAAAAGCAAGCAGAATAATTTTTATAACTAAAGTATACGTTACTTGGGATCTTGATAAATTGTCAGAACGAAAGTATGCGTATCTTAGAAAGAGAGAGGACACATGTTGAAATATAATTATGTGACTCCTCTCCGGATGCGCCATGGAACTTCACTACCTTTGCTACTTTGTATGTGCCAGAATGCCGACATACACTTATCTTTTTAAGAAACTAAGAATTTGAGCCAGTACTGAAAGTTACTTTAAATCATCAGTATTTGAGTACTCAGAGCTTCTTACGAGTTTCAAGGCGATCTTCAAGTTTACTTCCCGTGCCCTCGTGAACATTGCAAAATGATAATCGCTGAACAGTCGGTATTTGCGACGTTGAGAAAACTGGGCGTCATTGTAATACACGTTTTTTTTTATAAGAAACTGGTTTATAAGAAGCTAGTACTACGATGACCAAAAATTTAAGAAACTCTAGTACTACGCTCAAGAGCAGTTAAGAAACTCTAAAACTTTATTTCTGTATGTCTCTCTTATTCTATGTCTCTCTAACAAAGGTACATTCGTCTTTTCTTGATTTTTAACTGCAAAATTGGTAAATTTTTGCCTTGATGTGCATGGCTTCTTCTTGATGACAATGTCAATGCAAAATGGAAGCCCTTTCTCGAGAAGAAGGCTCAACTTCGAACAATACTGCAATTTTAGGCCCAAAAAATAAGAAACTAATTAAGAAACTTTTACTACTAAAACACCGAAATTTTCATGCGAAATTAAGAAACTTTTAGTACTAAGTGCTGATCCAGGTTTCTTATAAAAAAAACGTGTAAGTATCATCAATGATGAACAAAAATGTTAATAATTATTCAAGCTTACTTCTTCCTCCTTCTTCGTCTCAGCAACAGCAGTAATAAAAATAGCAAGAAGAGAAAGCACACTATGCCCACGGAAAGTCCAATTGCCAATAGTCGATAGTCTACAAGACAAGAGAAAAAGGTCATATTATTCGGAAATCCTTCAAAAATAGACCATCCTTATAGTCAATAAATATATAGTGGAACCTCCATATAAAGAACACCTGTGGGACCAATGTTATTGACCGTTAAAGAGAGGTGTCCGCTGTATGGAGGTGTCATCTTTTGTAATACTCGATTTTGAGACGAAAATATTTGTCTGTTTTTGGAGGTGTCCGTTGTATAGAGGTGTCCGTTAATGGAGGCTCCACTGTATCATCAAGATCGTATTTTAAGAGACCGATATCCCGAAGATCCCGCATTCAGCTGCGGAATTCGAACCAGTATAGATCAAGCAACGTTTGACGAGCTGGAAAACACTAAACCAGGCCAGAATCAAAAGGCTGTAAAATAGGTGCGAAAAGGACCAAAGACTTCAAAATTATCCTTAGATACAGGGTCTTCCACAAAACATGTGCACTGTTTGAATGGCTACTGTGAAGGCGCCATGAAACCCTGTTCTTTTGATTTGTGAATAGAAGAGATTTCAATTTAGAGTTTGGTGCCAACTTTGAGTCAAATCTGACAAGTAATTGCTGATTTATGGAGCAAGAAAGTCTAAATGATTGATTGCCTAAAAACCAGAGGATTTATCTCTTTAATGAGGCTTATATCTTGAACTCTATCGCCAAATAAACCCTAACCTTACATTTTTACCAGGAAACACATCTGGGGGTAATAAATGACTAAATAGCTCGAGAATATTTGCCAGGAAGCCTTTGGAATGCAAACTTGTTGATTTAAATGGATTACACATGTAAATTACTTTTAGTGCTTGGGCTGCATATCACCAGTTTTAAGTATATCTTTCCTCTTCGTTATCATAGAAGCTAATTTATGACAACGTGTTTAACCCGAGGAAATTAGAAAACTGGGCTAGATCCTCTTTTCACTCAATTTCTTTGATTCTGACGTTGATGGAGAATATGAAATCCTACGGTTTTGAGGCAAACAGTAACTTTGACTTTCTTGCTTCATAAATCAACAATTACTTATCAGATTTAAGCTTAGGGTCTGTTTCATCCAGCATGCCTTGCACGTGCCATCTCTTGGTTGGCCTTTGTTCCCGCCTTTAAGCAAACAACGTCTCAAACTCTTAGTTAAAATCTGTTCTATAGAAAAATTTCAAGAGGGAAAATCAGATTCATAGCAGCTCCACAGCATTGTTGGGGAGACGAGACACGGTTTGTCCGAGGAAAGGTATGCGCCCCCCTTCCCCCGTGCATTAGGTTAATGCTCATGCGCAGTAGCGTTTTGGGTTGAAACCCTGACGGGCGCATGAGCATTAACCAACTGCACGGGAAAACACATAAGTTTCCTAGGGCAAATCGTATCTCATCTCCCCAACAAAGCAATCATTCAAACTGCTTACATATTTTTGGGGCACCCTGTTGATGGGTCTTTGGTCTGAAAGTGGACATTAGACACGAGTCGTTTATGAAAACCTGGGCGGCAAGGTTTAGTTGAACCATCAATGGGAGTACCCGCTCCCCAGCCGCTCGGTTTTCAAATGTAAAGCATGCATTAGCCTGAACACACGAAATATGTCATTGATCATCCTGACTAATCCAGTTTTGAGGTTGATACGATCTGCTTGCTCAAACCGGAATCCTTTATCATAATAAGAAATCTTACAAGACTGATAGAATGTTTCTTAATTTTAGTAACTTAATGCAACCCATGGCAATAGTATTGTGGTTTAGCGATTCTGGCACGAAAAGAACATAACCAATTGAAAGACCCATTGTCAACCATGATCCTCTCTGCGCCGAATGAAAAACAAGACAAGCTAGACCAGAAACGAAAACACGAAAGCTGACTTTAGCACCAAGAAGAATGATGGCTGGCAATCAGATCCTTAGTGGATTCCAAAGGATGTGAAAGAAAGTGTTTAGCGTGAAACTCGAAATGTATATTTTTTATCCGGATTGGATGAAAAATTTGAAAATCTTGATTTTGAAAATCTTCATTTTTCATTATTTGGTATTTGGTACCATGCTACCTTGCATGGTGCCTTTCTTGTTTGTTAAAGTATTATAATTGGAAGGGTCATCCGAAGTAGGGCCCAGATGACCTTGTGTCTTTTCCTGCTTTGGATGGCACAGTAACGAGTAATCTTTTTTATGTTTTGATTGTTTTGTTGATGATAAAAAAACCAAGACGACGAGTGAAAATTTCAGCAAGTTAAAATCACTGTTGTCAACGTCAATAGACTCTGTTTTTATTTTGTCAACGAGGTTTTTGCTAGATTTGAAAATAAAGACGAACAGATAAAAGAGATATTTACCGGTTTCCTTTAGAGTACATGTGAATCCGTTTCCTTCATAGCCTGATTTGCAAGCACAAGTGTATGTAAATGTTGAACTTGTACATATTGCATTTGAACTGCAGTAGCTCTTTGTTGCACATTCATCCAGGTCTAGATTGAAGAAAGAAACAAATTTTGAGGGGAAATATTGCTAGATGATGATTATAAATATAATTGTAGCTAGCGCACACAAATACATTTTCAAAAAGCCTTGAAAGTAAAATATTACGGCCTATAAAAAATCGAAAATTTTTAATCAGGCTGTCTGGTTTCTTGTATGACGGAAATGGATTTTAAAAGACGCTAGCAGATTTCTTATATGCCCAAAAAGGAGCTTTTCTTTCATGTGAAATGCTTTCCCTCTTGGACCATACTGAATATGGTAACTGCAATAAATTTAGCATATCCCAATCTTACAAAAAAAGTCTGAAGAATTAAAGGTCTAAAGATCTACTAAATAATTATATGTCATTTCATGTGTTAAAATATCAAATATGAAAGATTGGAAAACGAGTTTAACATTGCAATAAAAAAAATTCATTATTTTGACTATTTATAAGAATTTGAAAAGGTTTGAGTTGCAAGTGTGAATGGGGTGTATACAACCTACCCAGAACGGAAAGATAAAGTTATCGTTTTATTTGAAAATCAAATTATTGAGTGTTACCTGTAAGACGGACTTTTGCAACAGTTCCCAATAAGGAACCATTAATAGAATCCTTGAATGCTATTTCCAGATTTCCTAGGGTCTCATTTGGTGCTGCTGTTAATACTACTTCAAAATCGATAATCAAACTGCCAGTTCTATGATGAAAGAAAAATATTTCACTTCAGAGAACGTTTGAAAATAATGCTTGAACCAAAAACCAGTAAAAATTGATTGAATTGATAAGAAAGAAAGCGACGAAAATCATGATTAGGACAAGCCCATCAGGTGCTGAGAGAGATTACAAATTCAGGAACATCGCATTCCAAGAAGAAGTTAAGCATGTTGATATTCAATCCTTGAGACCAATGTCTTTTGGTAAAATTGTTGCCACCCTTATCCTTCATCTTCAGTGGTCGTTACGATGCTTATTTTAACTACCCGGTGAGTCAGAAAGAATGCCTGCTGATCGAAAGGCTACAGCTCGCTAAAATATCAAAGCAATGATATTTGCAATATTTGATTGAATAGCCAACATGTACAATTATTTTTAGCATATTTCCTGGCTAAAATTGGTTTCTCCCATCAGATTTTACAAGGGATTTTCTCTAGAAAGTCCCTTCGAGAAATCTTTAAAAATGTGCTAAAACCATTGACAAATCTTCATAATATGTCTACCTTACGGTAATGACCAAAATACTCTATAGCAAGCATTTCCCCTTGAGAGAATGAAACAGTCTTCCCCCTAGTATGTAGACTCATTCCGGGGGATTCCATTCTCCAAAGAGGACAAAATGAATTTCAGAATTTCAGAATTTTTTCTTTCTTGTAATAGCCTAACACAAAAATACATTTGTATGCCTAATTACAGCTATTACAAGAATAAACAAAACAGAAACTATTACTAATATAAGAACAGCAACACAAAACGAAAACTAAAAATACGCAGTCAAATAAAGCTATTTCGGATCTAATAATGTTTGTTTCACCCTGTCCACATTATCTAAACATTTTTCAATAAACTTTGGTATTATAGTTGACAGCTGTTTATCATTTGTTTGCATTAAAAATTCAAATCGCTGTTTATCATCCATGAATCTGAAAGATGGTTTTCGTTGAAAGGTAGCATTAAAAAGCTTTGCCCTATCTTCTTTGTTTATGCATGCTAGCACATATATGTTTCATAATTGCAAGGAAGTAAAATCAAGGAACTTTTGCTTGCCGTGTTCGCTCGTTTTGGAACGCTTTTCAAAGGAGCTTTCTAGAGAAAATCTTCTATATCCACGGAAAGGAATAACTGATTAAAGCTGGGTAAATTACTGAACGTAACTAAAGATATCAGCTATAAAACAAGACAGCATTCAATATCATTGCTTTGATATTCAGGGAGCAGCATTTTTTCAAACGCCGAGCGTTTTTTTCCTAACCCGGTATAACATTGAAACATAAACCAAAACTACACACAGGTAGTAAAATACCAAACTGCATCTAACAGCTGAAATAAATCAATATTTGTAATACATATCAATCGTCAGCATACCTGAAACCTGTGATAATGACGCTTTCTACAGTAGGTCTTGTTGATTTGAATTTTGCATCGAGCTAAGAAAGAAAGACAAAATGTTGAATTATAATTCGTTCACAATTCGAAAAAAAATTTCAGTTGAAAAATGATAGGAAGTAAGTATTTGTGACTCCGCAAAAACCAAAACTGATCGATTGAACCAAGAATATACGACGCAAGCAGAAAAAGACGTACCATAAAAGTTCTCTAAAGTCCCTGGGGGCCTTATTCAATTTCGGAAACTCTAAACGGGGCTTGAAAGAAAGCACGCCAATTAGAGATGGAGCTTATGACAAGGTTACAAAAAGATAGCGCTTGGTCCTTTTTTGCTTCATATTATGCAGGAGCAACATACAATTTTGTGAACCAAATGCACACATTCAGCGCGGTCATAATCGCAAACCGTGTCACACTTTACATTCAAAGTTATTTCAGGTAAATAACCAGGAAACCTTTGGTAGCCTCTCGCATTTGACATTAGTGGGAGGCGGCTATTAGAGAGGGGACTTTATAGAAAAGGGGGCCAAATAGAGATTTTACGTTCATTAGTCTGCTTAACCATAAGACCATAAATTAGGCCAATTTGTCCATTTTTAGGAAGGAGCTATCGAAATGCTTTAAACTAATATCAACTAATCGGTGTGGTCATATTTTAAGATAAAACTGGACAGTCTGCTCCAAATTACTACCGTATTTATGAGTTGTTCGATATGAGAGCAGAACCGATTGGATGGGGGGGGGGAGGATAATGAATCGTTACTTTGCAAATAGCAATGGCATTTTAATAACACAAATCTTACCTCTGGTTGGAGAAGAGCAACTAATTCAGTATATAAAGTTGATTTTTTGTTTGCCAAATCATCTTTCACTGATTGCGGCGAGTTGTTATCAATAGGTTGACCTTTATAAACGAATGTAGGCAGCGTTGCATTACCAACCAATGTGATTATAGCTGAAACATAAAAACAGATTACATTTAGAGTTAACAAAAAAACAAGGACGCAAGGCACATTTTGGATCAATCAGCTAGTGTGGGCCGCCCATGGGCCAGTGGCACTGCAGCTTTTTTTCCCCACGGCACTAGCTATGACTACTCATTTAAGCCGGTTTTCCACTAGGCGGATTTTTCCGCGCGCAGCGGAGCGGCTATTGTTTTTAGAACAATGCACATTCCGTAGGGATTCCGTGTGTCCTCATCTTGATCAGCCACTTTGAATCCCTGTCTTGCTCGTGGCTTTTGTCTTGATGCCACGTGTCAAAGCTTTCGAGCGATTTGATTGGTTGGCGCCATCGAGCGCGGCGGAAAAGTTGAAGTCAATCCGACTTTCAAGTACGCGCGTAGCGGAGCGACAAGACGTGGTCATTGTTTGTCAAAACAATGCAAATACAATAGCCGCTCCGCTGCGCACTGAAAAATCCGCCTAGTGGAAAACCGGCTTTACTGAGCTAAATTAGCAATGGCTCGTAGTGACTGCTACCAGACTCCCTTTTTCCTTCTGTTCTGTGACTCTAAAGATGTCACTTCGGTCAATATTACTCTGATAAACTGGACCCTATCCAGGCCCTCACCATCAGAACTTGTGAAAGCAATTAGAATGCAAAATTCGATCAATAGACCATTAGGCTAAAGATGGCACTGAGAAAATTTATGCAAAGATGCATTGCATTCAAAATTACGAATCTTCGACGATTCTATGGAAATTCGATTTAAGATCGCAATGCATCTTGATAAAAAGTTCCTAACCGACATCTTTAGCGTAGCGTAATCGGCTATCGGGATACACGCTTCAGTTGACAATATGACTTTACATTGCATAAGTGTGTTCAGTTTTCGTCATCTTAGCAGTGTTCTAAAGGGCTTTTAGCTGCATTTCGTTTCTGCGGGCTGATAGCTAAGAACGGGCTTACTTACTTGTTTCACACAATGCTCCCGTGAGGCCACTGATACATGTACACTTTGGACTTCCATTCACCAGCGTACATGTACCTCCATTCTTACATGGATTGTTCTGACAAACTCCTAGCATAAAAATATAAATCAGATGGTAATTAATCGTTCCAATATTGCATCAAAAATAAGGGGTACAGTTATCAAATCTTGATCATTCATGGGCATCCTCCTCAGAACAACAACGGCAGATTTTGTAATACAATAGTAGCAGTTGTTTTTGATTGACATCTCGATTCAAAGCGAATAGCGATTGCAGACAAATGAAATTCTCTCACCCAGTAATTCAAATCAAACAAAGCCACAGAATTACAGAATCTGCCCTTGCTTCTTAGAACTGTTTCTGCATTTATATGTGAAACTTTATGCTCTGAATCAAACAATCCCTTGCCATAGAGTTACCCCTTCTTCGTCTATGGAGTCTTGCAGCTGATGCTGATTTGTAGACTTATTACCTGGAGTCTCTTGTTTCCCTGTGCTCTTTGACTTGATGATGGCGCTTCGGTCCACAGAGAGTCCTCAGTGGAGCGACAGCAACAACAACAATTCAACTCAATTATATGAGCGTAACTAGAGGGTCCTTATGTAGTGAGGCTAGCTGATTTGCCCAATGCTCTGTTTCGGACGCTGACGCTCTTCAGATGTTGTTTGGCATCGTGTGATTGAACTTATCCATGAGAGAGCAAATCAATAATCATAGACTTCGGTACAGTTGGAGCGACACACGATTGCAGTAGCTCAGAAATTTAGTCATGTTCAACTGCATGGAAGATTTATGCGCCCCAGTTTGAGCCATATTTACATCCGGAAAGAGTATCTAGACGGGGAACGCTCGAATAGATTGAATAAAGTTTGCTTTCGGCACACTGAAATCTCTCAAATAGTAGCAAGCTGTAGAAAACCGCCGATAGAACCGCTTCAATACCGGCATGTTGATAGCCATTATTCGACTATTTCTTGCTGAACAACCGAACTCGCTTGCTAAATAACTGATTTCCAAAACTGCAATAACCGATTAATTGAACTGCGGACACAATCTACATTCCGTGGAATTCGGCTCAAAACAACAGATCAGTTCAAACAAACCCTAAGGTGCAATGATAACTTGAAATGATAGCGAGAATTGTCACAAGTAGATGCATCTGGCCCTAACCTGATCCAGAGTCTCTCCTGACAGAGAATTGATCACATAATCAAGGCTGAAACATCGACGATGGTCTTTAAACAAATTTATCGCTTTTTACGGATCACGGAACCATGGACTACAGAACTACGGAACCAAGAACCATAGACAAAGGAACTAGAAACCGGCGGAGAAGAGTAGCCTTGCACACGAATCACGAAATGTTCAGAGAATAGTTACATGAACCTAAGAAATACCGTGTCTGGCCTTCGTGTCCCGCTGATGAGAACTAAAAATGGGCAAGAGTCCTTCTCGTATCGTGGTGCCAGACTCTAGAACCAGCTGAGCTCCGAAACTAAAATGGCGCCCTCAATTGATCCTTTCAAAATACTAACAAAATAATTGATACCGCCCATGTTTTTTAAATGGTTTTCGTCTTTCTATTTTCTTTGCATTTAGATGCATGCCTATTAGTTCTTTTGACAAATTGTAAATATTGTAACTTTATTCAATTTTTTGTTTTGTTTTTTAACAGGGCCAAATTTACATCAGAAAATATTAATAGAGATTGTTACCCTGTAGAAATATGTTAAAAATGAAATGAAAGAATTTAGCAATTCCATTAACGGGCTGAGGCTTGATGTTTTCCGGTAATGCTCTCCAGAAATACTTATGATACATATAAGCTTAGCAATAGCCCTCCAAGGAGCGAATTACTTCTTTATAGCATACCTGATGAAGTTGTGGGAGCTGCAGATGTCGTTGGGACAGTGGTATGGGTTGGTTGGACAGTTGATGTAGATGCTGTATTGAAATAAAGTGATAGTGAAATAAGTTCATTGTAACTCTAAATCACATATGTGGAAATGAAGTGAGAGAAGAATCCAAGATATAATTGTAGAAATGGAAATATTATGGAAATTTGATCAATTAAATTGGCATGAGAAGGGCATGAAAAAGAGATTATGGCTTCTGGCAACAATATTTCGTCACTACAAAAAGGAATCAATAAAGCAATACGGAGGACATCTTCAATTTCAAAGGGCCATCAAAATCTCAGATAGACCTTTTAGCCATTCTACAAAAGTCAGGGTCGAGCGCTACTTTTATACACTTTCATGCGCGAGGGTCGATCGAGTGGCGTTAGAGCTTCTATCAACATTGTGCACATTCAAAATTTCTACAAAATGTAGCAAAATATCGTTCCATTCTGATGCTATTCAGAATAGCTAAAAGGTCTATTGAAGCAACAACAATTTCGAAGGTCGTTCCGGCGAATTTCTTGCTCATTTCTTCTAACGCGTTTTATGCAACCGAACTTATCTGTTCATATGTTTCACATGTTTAAGGAGGGTAGCCCTTCAGCGGTACTGATTTTCAAGGGGCTCTCCAAATAAGGAGAATTTTCACCATAATTAAACCCAGAATTAAATAATTTTCTCTTGCATACTCATCCTTATGAAGGGCACACCAAAAAGTCCGTGAATGTCAGTGAGTAGCCCTCCCCCGAAATTGTTTCTGAATTCCTAAGAAGCCTGACTGAGCGACCAGCGTCACAGCTTCTTAATTTTCCAATAGAAACATGAGAAGCGTAACCACATTTAGTTAATATGACCTTTCTTCACAATGTAACCTATTTCCACGACAACAAATATTTTGCATGCTTTCCTTATCTTACAAAAATTCTTTAAAAAAGGATATGTCCTTTTGAACTTAAAAGGATGTTACCATGCCATTTATAAATTGTAACAAACCACATTTATTAACTATCAAAGACACATTACAGTTAAAATCAGCTTAGATTTAACAAGCTTAGAGAGTACATCTTTAGAGTTACTTCTCAAAGAACTCATAGCAAGGGTTCATCAGCTAAACCAATTTAGATCACGGTTTTCATTATATTGGATTAAAATTGAGAATGATATTTCCTCAGGCTTAGGGACAGTGCTAAGTTTATTTTATAACATGGCCGGTGCAAAACGTAAAGGGGCAACTACTTTCTTTGAGCTTGTACAGAACTAGGTCAACACTCTTTATAAAGCAAATATGAATGGGGCAGTAACTTTTTATGAGCTCAGTATGAAGTTTGAAAAATAAAATGGCTCATTTTGAGGGCACAATTGTGAATCATGCAAGTTGAGAAATGCTTGGAAGGATGCGTATAATTATGATGCAAAATGTTCTTGTCAGTTACTTGCAAGAACAATAGACCTTTTAGCTATTCTACAAAAGAGCCTGGATCGAGCGTTATTTTCATACATTTTCATACGCGACGTTCGATCGAGTGGCGTTAGAGCTTCTATCACTATTGTGCACATTCGAAAATTCTACAAAATGTAGCAAAATATCGTTCGATTCTGATTCCTTTCAGAATAGCTAAAAAGTCTATTCATCGGCCCTTTCTCTTCATCTTCAAAGTATATTTTTTAGTTGACAAAAACTTTTAAGGACAGGAATTGATTCTGTTATGGTCTTTGGCTAATTCATCGGTGGTACTATACAGCATCTGTTGTTTGCAGATGCATTTTTTAAGGAAAGGGTGACGGGCAGTTGGTTTTTTTGCAATGATTTCATACAGGGCGAGCAAATTTTTTGCCAGAATGTTTCTTCTCCAACGGCCATGTAATCCCAGGGGGGTCACTTGAACTTTTTATATACGGGGAGGTCCATCCGATAATTATGGGTAAGATTTTACTTTGTAATCTGATATTTTTGGGTACCTGATTTAAAAATTATATCTTTTTGATACTTATGGGTAGCTGATTTAAAAAATATGAATTTTTGATACTTTTGGGTTCAACCAGATCAAAGACAGTTAGGATTTCTTTCAACATCCGTAAAAATGAGGTTTTTGGGACCATCCATACAGAAAAAACACATACAAGGGACATACACTCGGCAACATTTCACTTTTTCCCGCCAATTTCACTGTCTCGTTTTCGTTTCGTTCTAACAATTTTATCACAGGGAAACCACTGTTGGAACTTTTAAATTAATTTGAAAATATTTAGAATTGATTGAAAATGTTTTGAATGCATTGGGACTTAAAAAGGAACAATTTTCCAGTAAACCGACAAAAGAATTTGTTCAAAAACATTCAACCATGTCAACAAAAATTCTAAACCAAATAAATTAAATTTCAATTATTTCAATGAAGGCTTTCCTGTGATATTCTATCGAGGCTGATGCTCTCACAACAACAACGATTATGGCAGGCAGACAGAAATTTAGAAGACAAATACGACCAGAGAAAGAACTAGCTTCTGTCTGCAGCACCAAAGTTGGTGGATTGATGATTCTATGATATTAGAATAGGTAGTAATAGATTGCACTGTGAGATCAATTGAATGGCTCTGGGGACTTTGGACTGGAGGAGTTTTTGTTGATCTAAAAGGCCTAGCCCCCTACTACACACAAACAAGGCGTTCCTTCTTGGCCCTGTTTCGAGTTTCACCTACCACCCACCCCAAATATGGGAGCAGCACTGGAACATTGGGTGCAGTTGTGATGATTAAAGGGTGAGTAGTTGGGGGGGGGGGGTGTGAATTACTGTCAAGATGCAAAGAGGAATCCAAGTTTTGTGCTTTAAGCGATGCTCAGTAATGGCGGTAAAGTTAATTTTTTGAGTTTGGCTCCTATAAGCAGTTAATAAAATTCTGTCTCCAAGAAAGACCAAAAATCCTAAGAAGTGAGGAACAAGGTAACAAAACATAGCCAAATAGCAGAATTTGCCAACAAAAATTATTCTGTCCCCCAAAATTGGATATCCCTTTCATAGCAACAGTAGCTCAGGTCAGTTTGACTTGTACGTAGTAAGCCATGTTAGTGAGGAGTAACCCATGATGGAGCAGCCATGGGTTACTCCATGGGTTTCCTTGGTTTCTGTCAATTATTGGTTCAATCTTGGAGTCACAAAGTGGGCTCTGTGACATGATTCTTGTAGTTTATTTATTAGTTTGCCACCTCTTCAGCACCTACTTTGAGTAAATATTTTCCATCAGTTGCTACACAGAAGAATGCACAGTGGATCTGCATGCTATAGTGTATCTGTCTCCCAAGACCTAGTGTCATGAAATAGATGCTGTTTAAACTAAGCAAGATTTTGTATTTTTGATACTTTTGGGTCTCATCAAAAATTTTTAGTTGATATTTTTGGGTCTGTGAAATTTTATTTGATACTTTTAGGTGAATTTGGGAAACTGCGGATGGACCCCCCCGTATATAAAAAGTTCAAGTGACCCCCCTGGGCATGTAATATAATAGATTTTGCACTTTCCCTATGATGTAAAAAAATTCTTTTCGAACAATCTATTCCTATGGAGGAAAGCTGACCGCTAGAGGCGTTTGGGGGATCATGGATACACCCAAAATGATGGTTTGATTGAGTTAAAACTGTCTGACTGTAGGCAGAACTGCAATGCATTCTTCCTGATTAAGAGGCTGTAGCTCCCAGCCCCACCTCCTACACTTGGCTGACAGAATCGTAAACAATTTCTTGAGATGAAATATTTGAAATATTTCAGCATAATTCAGACCCCTTTTTGGTAGAAAAGAAGCCTTAAGCAATCCGATTAGAGCGTGAGATATCTGCTTCCTTGCAATTAGATTGAGGCAGACGAAGATTCGGCAATTCAATTTAATAAAAATAAAAATACATTGAAAAGATATCAAGGCATTTTACGTTTCGAATCCATACCTGACAAGGAAGACACTGGGGCAGATGATGTGGACACAGCGGTTGCACTTGGTTGGACTACCACAACAGATGCTGTAAAAGAAAGAAATAAATATAAAGAATTGTAATCTTCAGTCAGAATAATATAAAAGGGACCATGTCAAACATGAAGCAATAAAACAAAAGCGAGGTGGCATGAGAAAAAAGTATTTCAAAATGTGAATATTCTCTTTTGCAATACTTACATGACGAGGAAGACACTGCTGCAGATGATGTGGACACAACGGTTGCACTTGGTTGGACTACCACAACAGATGCTGTAAAAGAAAGAAATAAATATTAAGAATTGTAATCTTCAGTCAGAATAATATAAAAGGGACCATGTTAAACAGGAAACAATACAACAGCAGCCAGATAGCATGAGAAAAAAGTAACTTAAAATGTGAATATTCTCTTTTGCAATACTTACATGACGAGGAAGACACTGCTGCAGATGATGTGGACACAACGGTTGCACTTGGTTGGACTACCACAACAGATGCTGTAAAAGAAAGAAATAAATATAAAGAATTGTAATCTTCAGTCAGAATAATATAAAAGGGACCATGTCAAACATGAAACAATACAACAGCAGCGAGCCAGCATCAGAAAAAAGTAACTTAAAACGTGAATATTCTTTTTTGCAAAACTTACATGACGAGGAAGACACTGCTGCAGATGATGTGGACACAACGGTTGCACTTGGTTGGGCTACCACAACATATGCTGCAAAAGAAAGAAACAAATATTAAGAATTGTAATCTTCAGTTAGAAAATATCAAACAGGAAACAATGCTGCAACAGCGAGCTATGATGAGAAGCAAATAAATTCAAAATGTGAACATTCTCTTTTGCAATACTTACTTGAAGAGGAAGGTGCCGTCGCAGATGATGTTGGAACAACGCTGGTACTTGGTTGGACTACCACAACAGATGCTGTAAAAGAAAGAAAAGGTTTTAAGGCTAGGCTAAGTATTGCAATATTTCATATGAATATAAAAAAAGATCCGCAATGAGGAACTCGAAACAATACCACAACTGCTATCTTGCACGAGATTGAATTAAATTCAAAATGTGAACATTCTCTTTTGCAATACTTACTCGAAGGGGAAAGCCCCGTCGCAGATGATGTTGGAACAACGCTGGTACTTGGTTGGACTACCACAACAGATGCTGTAAAAGAAAGAAAAGGTTTTAAGGCTAGGCTAAGTATTGCAATATTTCATATGAATATAAAAAAGATCCGCAATGAGGAACTCGAAACAATACCACAACTGCTATCTTGCACGAGATTGAATTAAATTCAAAATTTGAACATTCTCTTAGACAATACTTACTTGAAGAGGAAAGCCCCGTCGCAGATGATGTTGGAACAACGCTGGTACTTGGTTGGACTACCACAACAGATGCTAGAAAAGAACGGAATAAATATCACAGCATGAAGTTTCAGTTTGAATAATATAAAAGGAACGATGTCAAACAGAAAACAATATAAAAACTGCAAGCTATGAGGAGAAAGAAGAGATATTTTGCAATACTTACACGAAGAGGAAGGCACCGTCGCAGATGATGTTGGAACAACGCTGGTACTTGGTTGGACAACCACAACATATGCTAGAAAAGAACGGAATAAATATCACAGCAGGAAGTTTCAGCTTGAATAATATAAAAGGAACGATGTCAAACAGAAAACAATATAAAAACTGCAAGCTATGAGGAGAAAGAAGCAAATTCAAGATCTGAAGGGATCTTTTGCAATACTTACTTGAAGAGGAAGGCACCGTCGCAGATGATGTTGGAACAACGCTGGTACTTGGTTGGACAACCACAACAGATGCTGTAAAAGGAAGAAAAGGGTTTAAAGCTTGGCCTTTTCAGTTAGAATTATGTTAAAACAGCAAGGTAAAACAGGAAACAATACAACATCGAGCTTGGACAAGAAGTAAATTCAAATTTGAAGAGATCTTTTGCAATACTTACTTGAAGAGGAAAGCACCGTCGCAGATGATGTTGGAACAACACTGGTACTTGGTTGGACAACCACAACAGTTGCTAGAAGAGAACGAAAAAAATATTAAGGCTTGGATCTTTCAGTGCAATTAATTTAAGAGGATTAATGGAGTAATGTGAAACAGGAACACAGAAAACAATACAACAAATATGTGCTAGCACGAGATTGAATTAAATTCAAATTTGAAGAGATCTTTTGCAATACTTACTTGAAGAGGAAGGCACCGTCGCAGATGATGTTGGAACAACAGTCAAACTTGGTTGGACTACAACAACAGATGCTACAAAAGAATGAGAATACTATAAAGTTATAATGTTTCTGACAACATTAATGTTTCTGACAACATTAAGTCAGTAACCAGAACCAGTATTGTGGCACGCGCGAGGAATGATACCAACAACAGCTAGCCAAAACAAAAAGGACGAATATGAAGATAAGAGAGAAAATTTAAGAACTGCAAAGACAGATTTAATAATCCATTTGGTTTGTAAATTCTTACCTGATGAAGAAGTCACTGCAGCAGTTGATGTTCGAGCCTCAGAGGTACTTGGTTGCACAGATACAAATACTGCAAAAGAACAGTATATCAAATAGTACGGGTGTAGTATTTTACGCATCCTACAGTCAGGGCCAAACGTTACTGGACAGTCGATCAAAACCTAGGTAATATTGCTGAGAAAGACTGACAGTAAAATATGTTCAAAGACCATTCATTGAAAGATACAACATTGTCTTCGGGAGGAGGAGGGGCTTCCATACGGAGACAGGGCTGGACTTCTAAAGATATACAATTCATGCCCTTCTTTGACAGCTATCCAGTAACCTTTCGGGCCGATACAGTCCCGCATAATAAAAACACACATAACTCAAATACTCAATTTAACACGAAACAACAGCTAAAACAATCGCTTATTGTTTAAAAGCTAAGCTTAATTGCAAATAGAGTTCCTTTTTGCGGATCACACCGAATCCCTTTCAAAACGCAACTTCTTTTAAATGGTAAAACACAGTTTGAAAATATGCGAAACTTGACGATTATGCACCTTCTGGCAATTCTAAAAACAACTGTAAGAAAGACTACCTGTAATTGCGCTGTAACTGAGGTGACACTTTCAAATTTAAACAGATTTAAATCTATTAGCAATTTAAAGAATATTGGTCGATTTAAGATAGAAATAAAGTTTTACAATAAACAACCACATACATGATGAAGACACGTCAAAGGAAGATGTCGTTGGTAAGACGGTTGTACTTGGTAGTACCGATGTAAACACTGCAAAAAGAGAAAAAGAGTCAAATTTACTATTCAGTTCGCATAAAAGCATGATAAAAATCACAAAATTACTTTTAACTAGGATTTGAGGCCTGGGTTACACGATACCGGATTGATTTTCGCATCGGATTGGTTTCAACCCATTTTGGTCAAAATCGCACGCAGTTACAGGACACTGGATTGCCATGAATCCATTTTGGATTGCAGTTAAATAAAAAAGACCAGACAACTACCAGTGGTGAGAAAATAAGTATTCAAGGAAAAACAATCATGTCTGAAGATTCAGTCAAACTTCTCGGGATTCAACTAGACTATAAACTAAACTTTGATCCACACATTGCAGTACTTTGTAGAAAAGCTGCAACTCAACTTAATGTCCTAAAGAGGCTTCGATCTTATATTGGTTTTGATGCGAGAGAAGTCCTTGTTCAGAGCTTTGTTTATTCTAATTTCAATTACTGTCCTTTAGTATGGCATTTTTGTTCAGCTAAATCAATGCATAAGATTGAGAAGGTACAAGAACGTGCACTCAGGTTCCTTCATAATGATCATGTCAGTTCATATAATGGCCTTCTACTGAAATCATAGCGATGCACCATGCATGTTTACCGACTTAGAGCTATCTCCATAGAAATTTTCAAGACTCTAAATGGTCTGAATCCATCCTTCATGAAAGATTTTTCAAGTTAGATCCTCTAATTATTCATCGCGAAATCCTAATAACCTTACTCATTACAGACCAAACCAGGTTACTTTCGGTGCTCGCAGTCTCAAGTTCTTAGGACCGCAGATTTGGAATTGCTTACCAAATGAGCTAAAATCGGCTGATAGCCTTAATATTTTCAAAAGGTTAATATCACAATGGGATAGCCCCACGTGCAAATGCAACGCCTGTCGTTTTACTGTAAATAATGTACAAACCGTTTAAAAAAAATTTTATTTTATTTTAATTACTGTATCCATCGATTTTGATTAGTTTCCATGTACATATGTACATAGTAGACCAGATGATTTTTCAATCGATGTAAAATAAAGATACAACAACATCAACAACAACAAGTTGCACGACACCGAGTCACCCCTCCCCCCCCCCCCAACTGCGAAGTCTCAATCTATTGTCCTTGACAACCACTAAGCCCAAAGGAGTGGGGTCATATCTGATTGGTGCAGTTACACGAGATGGAATGCGGAGCGGAGTGAATCGGATTGATTTTCACCTCACTTACAGAGCGGAGTGCTTTCACTCCGCGAAAACGGAGTTGAGTGACACCGGATTGCCTCGGTGTCGTGTAACTGCACCCCTGGACTTGCTCCAAGTCTCGCTCTTGATCAATAAATACGGGAGGGGAAAGGAGGCAAGAGGGGGAAAGGAAGAAAGAAAGAAAGAAAGAAAGAAAGGGAAGGAGAGCGGCTCTCGTTCCCTTTCTCTTCCCTTTCCTTCTTTCTTTCTTTCTTCCTTTCTCCGTGTCTTCCCCCTTTTCCTCCTTTCCCCTCCTGTATTTATTGATCAAGAGCGAGACTTGGAGCAAGTCCACTGCACCCCCTATCCGATGCGAAAAGTAACTCGGTGTGTCATGAATCCAGTATCGTGTAACTGGGGCCTGAATCATTTGAAACTGAAAAGCCGCATGGGTCTAAAACACAATTACAAGCGGAGTTTACACGTTGCAATTTATCAGCCCAAGCTTCATTTAAAGGGGCTCAGTCTCCAAAATTGAGCGTTACAATCAATTTAACTCCGAAAAACGTAAAAGATAAAAATTTTTGGTTTCTTTCACTGTGAGGTGCAGAGATTTATCTTCAAACTAACGCTTTCATTTTCGAGAAAACTGTAAAAATTCTGTGTGATTTTGGCTATCAAAAACTGCAAAATGACAATTTCGACCAAAATTTTGAGATGGAAGACCTTCAACGTGTGTCAAAGGGCATGAAAAAATATCTTCATTCCTGCGACCGGACAGAAATCATGCTTGAAAATCCTGCAAGCATAGAATAATTAAAATACCCAGCTTTCTCAAAAAGAAGTTAAGTTTCAAAGGTTCCAAACGATTCGTTTTAAATCCCCATGTCCACAGCATTTATCAAATATTGATTTGAATTAAGTTTGAAGCCAGTCACAGAAACTAGGTATCATGACTTAGCATTGGGTTCAGTTACTTCTTTACTGATCTCGTATTGTTATTACACCATAAATATAAATAGTACATATCTCCGTCAGTTAATTTTGCTTGAATTTGCAATACCGAGATCAGTTTTATGAACAAATGAACACGAAAAGAGCATGGATGAACCACTATGAACAGGATGTATTAGAACAATTTCCTGCAGGGCATTATTAATGAACGATTTCCTGCCAACGCCCGGTCACATGGTCGAGTGGATTTTCATGCCCTGGTGTGTCAGATGACAATCGATTCTTTGTCAGACATCCAAGAATGAAAATTAAGACGACAATCAAATTGATTTTCATCTACTTCCATGATATGTCCATTAACTTAAAACATTTAGAGATTATTCAAGATTTTTCAAGCATGCAATTATATCTTACCAAAGACAAAACAAAGATGACGCTGAAATTCACAACAACACTAATATATTCCCTACCTGAACAATTCACTCCGTTTCCACTATAACCAGTGTCACAAGCGCAAGTAAATGATCCATCCGTATTACTACATGTCGCATTGTTATGACAATTATGAGTACCAAGAGTACACTCGTTGTTATCTGAAAAATGAGAGCACAAATAATCAAATCTCAAACTTCATCTTGTCAGTATAACACGATCCATACGAAGAACCAACAATGTCTAAAAAGAAATACTTCAAAACTTTTAAACATAGATCGAATAATATCTGCAAAATACAACAACAAAAACTCCAATTAACAACGACAGGTCTTCTCTGCCTACCTGTACATGTCACTCCGTTTCCGCTATATCCAGTGTCACAAGCGCAAGTAAATGATCCATCCGTATTAGAACATGTCGCATTGTTATGACAATTATTAGTACCAAGAGTACACTCGTTGTTATCTGAAAAATGAGAGCACAAATAATCAGATCTCAAACTCCATCTTCTAAGTATAACAAGATCCCTAAAAAACCAAAAATATTCCAAAAATAAATACTTCAAAACTTTCAAACATAGATCGAATAAAATCCGCATAATAAAATAACAAAAACTCCAACTAACAAGAAAACCAATTTCCTCCTTACCAGTACATGTCACTCCGTTTCCGCTATATCCAGTGTCACAAGCGCAAGTAAATGATCCATCCGTATTAGAACATGTCGCATTGTTATGACAATTATGAGTACCAAGAGTACACTCGTTGTTATCTGAAAAATGAGAGCAGAAATATTTAAATCTCAAACTCCATCTTCTAAGTATAACAACATCCCTAAAAATAACCAACAATATTCCAAAAATAAATAATTCAAAAATTTTAAGCATAGATCGAATAATATCTGTAAAAACAAGAACAAAAACTCCAATTAACAACAACACGTCTTTTCTGCCTACCTGTACATGTCACTCCGTTTCCGCTATATCCAGTGTCACAAGCGCAAGTAAATGATCCATCCGTATTAGAACATGTCGCATTGTTATGACAATTATGAGTCCCAAGAGTACACTCGTTGTTATCTGAAAAACAAGAGCACAAATAATCAGATCTCAAACTTCATCTTCTAAGTATAACAAGATCCCTAAAAAACCAAAAATATTCCAAAAACAAATACTTCAAAACTTTTAAACATAGATAGAATAATATCTGTAAAAACAACAACAACAACTCCAATTAACAACAACACGTCTTTTCTGCCTACCTGTACAGGTCACTCCGTTTCCGCTATATCCAGTGTCACAAGCGCAAGTAAATGATCCATCCGTATTAGAACATGTCGCATTGTTATGACAATTATGAGTCCCAAGAGTACACTCGTTGTTATCTGAAAAATAAGGACAAAAATAATCAAATTTCAAACTTCATCTTCTTAGTATAACAAGATCCCTAAAAAGAATAAAGAATATTCTAAAAGCAAATACTTCAAAACTTTTAAACATAGATCGAATAATATCTGCATAATAAAATAACAAAAACTCCAACTAACAAGATAACCAATTTCCTCCTTACCTGTACATGTCACTCCGTTTCCGTATATCCAGTGTCACAAGCGCAAGTAAATGATCCATCCGTATTAGAACATGTCGCATTGTTATGACAATTATGAGTACCAAGAGTACACTCGTTGTTATCTGAAAAATGAGAGCACAAATAATCAGATCTCAAACTCCATCTTCTTAGTATAACAAGATCCCTAAAAAGAATAAAGAATATTCTAAAAGCAAATACTTCAAAACTTTTAAACATAGATCGAATAATATCTGTAAAAACAACAAAAAAAACTCCAATCAACAACAACACGTCTTTTCTGCCTACCTGTACATGTCACTCCGTTTCCGCTATATCCAGTGTCACAAGCGCAAGTAAATGATCCATTCGTATTAGAACATGTCGCATTGTTATGACAATTATGAGTACCAAGAGTACACTCGTTGTTATCTGAAAAATGAGAGCACAAATAATCAAATTTCAAACTTCATCTTGTCAGTATAACACGATCCATACGAAGAACCAAAAATGTCTAAAAAGAAATACTTCAAAACTTTTAAACATAGATCGAATAATATCTGCATAATAAAAAAACAAAAACTCCAATTAACAACAACACGTCTTTTCTGCCTACCTGTACATGTCACTCCGTTTCCGCTATATCCAGTGTCACAAGCGCAAGTAAATGATCCATTCGTATTAGAACATGTCGCATTGTTATGACAATTATGAGTACCAAGAGTACACTCGTTGTTATCTGAAAAATGAGAGCACAAATAATCAAATTTCAAACTTCATCTTGTCAGTATAACACGATCCATACGAAGAACCAAAAATGTCTAAAAAGAAATACTTCAAAACTTTTAAACATAGATCGAATAATATCTGCATAATAAAAAAACAAAAACTCCAATTAACAAGAAAACCAATTTTCTCCTTACCTGTACATGTCACTCCGCTTCCGCTATATCCAGTGTCACAAGCGCAAGTAAATGATCCATTCGTATTAGAACATGTCGAATTGTTATGACAATCATGAGTACCAAGAGTACACTCGTTGTTATCTGAAAAATGAGAGCACAAATAATCAAATTTCAAACTTCATCTTGTCAGTATAACACGATCCATACGAAGAACCAAAAATGTCTAAAAAGAAATACTTCAAAACTTTTAAACATAGATCGAATAATATCTGCATAATAAAAAAACAAAAACTCCAATTAACAAGAAAACCAATTTTCTCCTTACCTGTACATGTCACTCCGCTTCCGCTATATCCAGTGTCACAAGCGCAAGTAAATGATCCATTCGTATTAGAACATGTCGAATTGTTATGACAATTATGAGTACCAAGAGTACACTCGTTGTTATCTGAAAAATAAGAGCACAAATATTCAAATTTCAAACTTCATCTTCTTAGTATAACAAGATCCCTAAAAAACCAACAATATTCCAAAAACAAATAATTCAAAACTTTGAACATAGATCGGATAATATCTGCATAATACAACAACAAAAACCCCAATTAACAACAAAACCTATTTTCTGCCTACCTGTACATGTCACTCCGTTTCCGCTATATCCAGTGTCACAAGCGCAAGTAAATGATCCATCCGTATTAGAACATGTCGCATTGTTATGACAATTATGAGTACCAAGAGTACACTCGCTGTTATCTGAAAAATGAGAGCACAAATAATCAAACTTCAAACTCTTTCTACTCAGTAAAACAAGATCCCTTCATACATACGATAATATTCTAAAAACAAATACTTCAAAACTGTTAAACATAGATCAAATAACATCTCCAAAATGAAACATGAACACTTGTCTTCTGCCTACCTGTACATGTCACTCCGTTTCCACTATATCCAGTGTTACAAGCGCAAGTAAATGATCCATCCGTATTAGAACATGTCGCATTGTTATGACAATTATGAGTACCAAGAGTACACTCGTTGTTATCTGAAAAATGAGAGCACAAATAATTAAATTTCAAACTAAATCTTCTGAGTATAACAAGATCCGTACACAATTATGAGTGCCAAGAGTACACTCGTTTTCATCTCAAAATAAGTGTAAAAAAGACTATGTGTGCCATATCATATACTAATTTCTATTATCTGAATCTTAGGATGATTGACAGTAAGGTACTTTTCAGTCCTCCACATAACTGTTCAATCCATAGGGATTCTATGATTGAGATATGATTTTATCTGTTGGTTTAAGTAATATTTATAGGGGCAAAGCTTACCTTTGCAATATGACATTGTTCCATTGCCATCATAGCCAGCATTGCATCTGCAGAATGTTGAATTGTTTTCAAGAACACACGTGGCGTTTCCATCACAGTTAAGCGTATTGCAGATGTTTGTATCTGAAAGATAAGAAATTGATGAATGATACAGTAATCAGTAATCAGTAATCAGTAATCAGTAATCAGTAATCAGTTATCAGCAATCGATATTCATTTGCAAATAAGAATCATTCCGTTAAGGACCTGAGGTCTGACGTACTGATTTCTTGGTAAAACAGTAACCACGTAAATAAGAGCGAATTTGACTCGATTCTGATAAACTGAAGTCTGTCTCAGATTCGATGTCACATAAGATTTGCGAAAACGCAAAATTAATCATGGAAAATTGTCACATTTGCACACTCTGAATTTCTTGTGAAAAATTCTTAAAAGCTAGCCTCCGTTGGCTTGCCTAAGACTGTACGTGAGTCATGAGTGGCTCAATGCGATCCTAGATTTATGGCATTTCGTCCCTTGTTTCCCTGCGTTCTTTGATTTGCAGATATCACTTGCTCAATAGTGAGCAAGTGATATCTGCAAATCAAAGAACGCAGGGAAACAAGGGACGAAATGCCATAAGTCTAATGCGATCCAAGTTTCAAAGACCTAATCGGTAAAGGTTTGTTTTATCCATTTCAAGTCATGTGATCATACCACTTAGATTGACGACGTGATTCCTTGTATTTGCTCTCAAATCGAACGTCTTCCATCCTTTGAACGTCGAAAGAAAAGTCGAACGTCACTTCGAACGTCGTTTCGAACCTCGCTTCGCTTCGAAAAGTCGGAGGAATGGACAGCTGAGTTGGCTGTTGACGTGTGATTTTTTAGTTCCGACGACGGGATTCGAACCCACTCGGGTAGACCCCCTACGATTCGAAACACTGCGCCTCGACCACTCAGCCACACCACCACACAAATAGGTCGTGGAATTTTACACCAACATGTTTAAAGATTTGAAACTTTGCTAGAGTACAAAAGCTGTACAGTAATATCTAGAAGCACGAGTACAGACCACTAACACTATTAATGAACGGAATTCAGTTTACCTGCACAATTAATCTTGCCATCACCAGCAAAACCGGGTTGGCATGTACAATTGTAAGACCCAATAGTGTTGTTGCAGAAGGCAAGAGAATTGCATGCTGATGAGTTATCGCATTCGTTGATATCTGCAACAAAAATGACAACATTCTGAGTGGTCTCAATCAAGTCTATTTAAATAAAAATATGTTCGTTGCGTGTGGTACTATGTAATTGAACAGTAATATAATCTATAAATGATTTAAGTACCAAAAATAGCTTAGATGTTTAAAACATGACGTTTCGAGCATATACTCGTTATCAAGTCAAATAATAACAGTGTAGTGTATCAAGTCAATCGACGTTTCGAGCATATACTCGTTGTTTGACTTGATAACGAGTATATGCTCGAAACGTCGCGTTTTAAACATCTAAGCTATGTTTGGTACTTAAATCATTTATATATTATGTTACAAGTCTATTTATAAAGCAAAAGGGAATCTATGAATACAAAAATAGGTGAAACCACTTGTAATCAAACTCTAACCTATCAGATATCAGTATTTCCTGTTGAGGCAGATCAATTACCCAAATATGGTGCGGCATGTTTCATAGCCTATTGTCTTTGCATGTCTTTTATCACGGACTTATATATGCTTAATACACAAAATATCTTAAAATGAATAAAAAGCCTAGAGCTTAGTTTACTAAACGTTTCGGGCTTAACCCTTCATCAGTAGTAACGAGAAAAGGAAGAATTATATATGCTTAGATTCCCTTTAGACCAGCTTAAATTAAACAGGTTATAAAATGTTCCTCTTTCATTGGTCAATCCAAAAAATTGGATTACTTTGATTGGTTGAAATTCAACCTGGTTTAGATAAAGCTACCGGGTGTCCCAAAAAAATATGAAATCAAGCCTTTGACATATTTCATATCTAATTCTTTTAAGGACGATTGCCCTTCAGCAGAAACTGGTTTTTAAGGAGCCTTCCACATGCCATTTATCTTTTCACTTATAGATGTTAAGATGGATTGAGCATGAAGGCTGTGTACCTATTTGTTCTTAAACAATCCTTTTTCCTGAAATAATTTGCAAGAAACCAAATATGTCAGAAAAAAATCGATACACAATAAATCTGAAATTTTCTTATTCAGTGAGACACCTTCGAAAATGATAGTGAAGGAGAGAAATAGTGCTTTTAGTTTTCAGTACCATAACCATCAATATGACGCAATGACAATGCAAGAAGCAATGCTTGTTGAAACATAGAAACTTTAACTTAGCTCGAAAAGTTGTGTATTATCACTAGATTAGTATATCGTCGTATTCTTAAAGAGTTACTTGCTCACATAACTTTTATTGTGTTGTATACAGTATATAGAGACAATCTCAAATTGCGTCAAAAGCAAGAAAATAAAATGCTTCCAGGTATGTTTTCGTAAACAAATAACCTTTTCTCATCTATACGTTTACATGACTATTGAAATCAGTGGAAAACAGATGTTAAGACAAATCTAAAGTTCAGAGATTGACTATATTCAGGATTGGACTTCAGGTTTTCTTGCACGATAAGGGAATGTATAAAACGTATAGTTACTTGGATTCATTGACTTACCTGTACATATCAATCCGTTTCCACTATATCCAGTGTCACAAGCACACGTAAATGACCCATCCGTATTGGTACATGTCGCACTGGCATTGCAATTATGAGTACCAAGAGTACACTCGTTGTTATCTGAAAAATAAGTACAGTCAAATATCAAAATAACAAAAAAGAATATGGGCTATCAGATTACATTGATGCATGTACAGTGTGTAGCTAAAATATCAATACAATTTTCAAGGGACTAAACCTCTTTTATAGAACTTAACACTTAACGTTCATCAAAAAATTCAAACGCTTTTGTCCATCTGGTTTTTGGATTACTTTCCATAAATTGCTGTATACATGTCAACTTTAACCACATGGAGAACATCAATGCAAGAAAACGGAGAACATTTTTGAAATGAAGAATCAGATCAAAGCAAGCAACAACAACATTCTAATCGATACTCTGAATACACAAAATCAACAACATCGATTTTCGTTGTACCTGAACATGTCACTCCATTTCCACTATATCCACTGTCACATGCACATGTAAATGATCCATCCGTATTAGAACATGTCGCATTGCTATGACAATTATGAGTACCAAGGGTACATTCGTCGGTATCTGAAAAAGAGGCATAAAAGTATATCTTATAAACCTGCCTTATGCTAGCATACCAGGTGTCCCATAAAAATGTATACGGATTTGGTTGACTCTAGCGCTGTGAATTTAGCTTTCATTATTGGCTAATCACTCTTAAAAGTTCCTCGATGGTTAACTTGAACATAGATACCTCGTTTGTTGGTATTGGTGCTTTGTGATTATTGTGATTTTTCTTGCCTTGTTACAAGCAAGGAAAAACTGGTAAATTCAAATTTAGAAAAACTTGTGGCTGCAAAATGACTTAAAAAGGCCTAAAATACATTATCAAATCATGAAGGACTCCTCGTTCAGAACAACAGAAAAAAGCAATTTCTCATGGGGGAAAGATATCGTCTGCATACCTATTGCCATGGGATTTAAAATCTTTAGTATCTGTTTGAGAATCTATGTCTTGTTACTCTTGAGAGAGGTGAAACACCCATGTGTATTGTTCTGTGTGAGGAGAGTCCAAACGATTTGATCCAGTGGTTTAGGCCCTTTCTCAGTCACTTTGAAAACATTACATTTTTGCAAAGTTGAATCGACCTACATTTGCAGTGCTCGTAAGAGACGAAAATCGCGATACTACTTTGATATTTTGGCTTTTAGGTAGAATTTCAATCACTAAAATCCATGATGTACTTGTGGTGCTACGAATTTTCAAAAGTGGGAACTCTTTTCTGGCTCACCCGATATATTGTTTGCTGAAGCTAAAGTACTGTTGCTCAAAATATGGTTTTTCATGCCGCAATTTCAGTATCGATTGCCTAAAATCACGATTATCCATTCGTTCAATTCATTTAGTATTTAGTGTAATTGTATAAAATGAAAATTTAAAGATCAGTAAAATAAGCAACTTTTGGCATCCAACCATCTTTGCACAAGTTTTGCACCAGTGCATAGTTCTTGTTTTTGTTTTTATTTTTGTTTGTTTTTTTGCTTTTCGTTTTTGTTTTGATTTTGTTCCTTTCTTTTGTTTCACAATAATTCACCTAAACTAAGCTGGCGTATGCTAGCGTCTGCCAAAATGGAATGGTGCCATGGTACACAAAGTGCTTAATAAGATTGCTGTTAAAGAAATTGTCAAGTGCCGTTCATAGCCAGAACCAGATGACGTCATGTCTATTTCTGCTATGGACGGCACAGAATATTGTATTTGTATCTTGTTGAGTTTTAACTGTGATATATAAAAAAAAAAAACTTTTGGCAAACTTTAAAAAACTCACATTCCCTTGGGTCACCCGATAGATTTCCAACGCCTCTGACAGTGCATAAAGATATTAATTACCTGTACAGTTCAATCCGTTTCCAGAATATCCAGCATTACAAGCGCAAGTAAATGATCCATCCGTATTAGAACACGTCGCATTGTTATGACAATTATGAGTACCAAGAGTACACTCGTTGTTATCTGAAAAAGAATGATCAAAAGACAATCATATAACAAGCTTCTTTGTAAGAGACGTAGGATAGGAGCAGTGGGCACTGGGGGCATGTACCTCAAACATTTTTCATTAGACTAAAACGTACCCCTTTTGTTTCAGGACATGGCCATTTTGCATAATAAAAAATCACCCTTGAATTGTCGTGCTCCATGAAGATTAAGATGGTTCCTACGGTCCTGATAATAATACTCGTGGAAGATAAATATCGAGCATTCTCAGAAAAGCAATTACTATCACAAAAGCCAACAACTAGATTGGTAGAAAAATTTAAAATACCCTCACTTACATTCTTAAACAAGAGAAAACAACAAAATTATAATTTTCGTACCTGAACATGTCACTCCGTTTCCGCTATATCCAGTGTTACAAGCGCAAGTAAATGATCCATCCGTATTAGAACATGTCGCATTGTTATGACAATTATGAGTACCAAGGGTACATTCATTGTTATCTGAAACAAACAAGTCAACAAATAATCAAACTTCAAAACTTTTAAAAACATAAGACAAAATTAAAGATTGCAAGACCTTTGTTTCAGCTGGACCTCAATAAAAAGGATTAAAAGAACGTATGTCTAGAAAAAGCTCCACGATAAGAAAACAGGAAATAATATTCTACTTCAAGGGCAGATACTTTCGCGGAGAAGAAACTTTGGCGAGTTGTAAAAAACACGAAATTTTTGGAACTAACTTTCGTGAATCGGCCAAAATGAGAATTTAGCGGAAATAAACTTTCACAAAGCAGGTTTCTAGTAGGTAGTAGTGTTGTAAGTTATGTCTCAAAAGTTCCTTGACTCTTCAATAACTCTTCCGAATCTTCCATACATATGCTTGTTGGTAGCATGGTTCCAAAGGTTTGTAGTTAAATAAATGTTTGATGAAATGAATATTTGATTCCATATTATAGGAAATTTCGCGAGAGTAAACTTTCGCGAGTTTTGGCCAAAAACGCGAAGAACGCGAAAGTTGCTTCCCGCGAAAGTTTCTCCCCTTAAAGTATTTCAATCAATATGGAAAGTTTACTTGTATTTACCTGAGCAATTGAAACCATTTCCACTGTATCCAACATTACATGAACAACCAAACGATCCATACGTATTATTACATGAAGCATTCGAATGGCAGTTATGAGAGCCAAGCACACACTCATTTGAATCTGAAAAAAATTCAATTCACTATACGAATGAAGCAATCATGCAAACTGTTTGCATGGAATAGGAAGATTTCCTCACATTTCTAGTTACAGGTGAATTGGAATAAGCATCCAATGTTAAAAACAGTATCAAGTGTGGAAAAATGCTTTGTCTAACTACCCTTCAGAAACAGTACCATCCAGAAATACACCGCAATGCACACAATTTATTAACCAACTAGTGCTTGATGTGACTTGATCAAAATATGGGCCGGACTTTTGGCTGCTGTTTATATTTCATGTAAGCGGCCATTACCACACATAGCATCCAATTTAAGTGACCAGAAAATGAATTTCAATAACTTACCCTGGCAGTATGTTCCATTGCCAGTAAATCCTGGTTTACATGTACAATTGAATGTTCCAGGAACATTTGTACAAGCAGCTTCCGCGTGACAGTTATGTGGATTTGCTGATGATGTACATTCATCGATATCACCGCAGTATGTTCTGTTTTGAAGATAATAACCAGAGAAACACGAGCAGTTGTAACTTCCTAATGTATTTGTGCAGATCTGGTTACACTCGCTTGTTTTATTAACACATTCATCAAAGTCTGCAAAGAAGAAAGTGAATTGATTTGAGAAGCAAAACTACATAGTAGTGCATATCTTTTGGGGGAAGGGGGAGCCACATGAGCTGACTCAACTCCATTCCCGACAGTAGAAACAATAATAGGCTCTAGTTAGAAGAAGCATGAAATAGTTTGCTGTGATGCAGATCATGGCTTCTCTCTTCCCTGCTGTGTAAAACATAGGGCTCAAATCTTTAAAATTGTCGGTGTAAAATTCTATTGCCGTTTTCTTTGAAATAAATAGCTTGGAAGAAACTTAGGGTTTTTTGCTGTAAATCTGCCGTGTCAATTTATTGATATCTTGATTAGTTTCAATATGGCGGCATTGATTAAATTTGAGGCTATGACGTCATCAAATTTCTAAATCCTAAACTACAAAAGCTACAGATTTTTGCTTGCCACCATATTGCAGACTGAATGTCCCTGGCGTCTATTTTGGGACAAACTTTGAGTTAATTTTAAATGGCCGCAGGGTTGTTGTGAAATTCCATGCTCCCTGTGGCATCGTTGTGTAATCGTATGTGATTGTGTGTATGTAGGTTGTATTTGTAGTTTAGATATATTGTAAATATTATGAGCATACAAAAAAAAAAAAAAAAAAAAAAAAAAAAATATTGCAGACTTCCATAAACTATTATTTTCTTGAAGGTTATGTAATGTTTCCTATATTAGTTTAGGATTTACTGTTGTTTAAATTTTAAATGTCCACGGCAGATTTACAGCAAAGTACCATAAGTTCCTTTCAAGCCATCCAATTCAAAGAAAACTGCAAAAGAATTTTACACCGACCTTTTAAAGATTTGAAAGATTTGAGCCCTATGCTGCTGTGTAAATGTTGTATAATCATAAGGCCTCTTTGTAGGAGCTTTTTCTAGCAGGAATCATTTCCACAATATGAGAACAAGAACAATCAATGTCTTGTCAAGCTTCCTAAAATTAAAACTGAATTTGCACGGAAATCGTTTCGCTTCATGACAGCAAAAATTTACAATGAGCTGCCTATTAACATACAGAAAACTGAATCATTCAATGCCTATCAACAGCATCTTAAGCAATATTTTACCGAAGCTTCTTATTTTAGATATGTAATATATGATTTAGGCTTCTTATTTTAAATATGTAACATATGATATTAATACAATTGCTGTAAATTTTTTATTTTTCATAATATCTTTTTACCTTAATCAGGACATTGATAACAGCAGTAACGTTGAAGTGTTAATCCTGTATAAAGATTCGTGTTATTATTATTATTATATTATCATTATTTCAAATAAAAATTTTTCGATTTTTTCACAGTGTGACCAATTTCCAAAGAAAAGGAGAACTGGTATTTCACGAGAGGGGCATATGCATAAAACTGGCAGGACTAACCTCCCGTTTCTATGGGAAATATGCCTCGAAAGCTTTTTTGAGTCCTTTTCATATGTCCTTGCAGCAATACTCTGTTGTTACATGTATACATATATATGTTATTAGCTTACTTCTCAACTTTAGATTTTCCAGCAAATGCTACTGTCGTTGCAACATATTAGTTTTAAATTTGCTGAGAATCAACCACAGGAAGCCCAGGCGGTTGATTGAACGATGATAAGTTTAAAACTTCAAAATAGTTAATTGTAGTACCTTGGTGTCTTATATTTATTGCAGTTCTCTACGGCTGCATTGTGTTTCCTTTGTTGACTTCTGTACTGCGTAATTGTTCGAATACGAGAGTTCGATGTAAGTAACACTTATGCCTTCCTATATAATATTGAATTTTATTATGAGTTTATTGAACTTGGCTTGAAGAAGAGCTTCAGTCCTTGTAATATTATATAGGAAGGCGTTAGTGTTACTTCACATCGAACTCTCGTATTCGAACAATTACGCAGTACAGAAGTCAACAAAGGAAACACAATGCAGCCGTAGAGAACTGCAATAAATATAAGACACAAAGGTATTACAATTAACTATTTTGAAGTTTTAAACTTATCATCGTTCGATCAACCGCCTGGACTTCCTGTGAATCAACTACTTGAATGCATTGAATGCCTTATGATACAGCAAAGCCACAATTCATAATACCATTAAAACTGATACAAAATACGCAGCAACATACCAAAACATTTCCTCCCATCTCCTTCGTATCCAGTAGGACAAGGGTCACAATCTGCTGCTCTGGTGGTAGCATTATCTGTGCAGTTGACACCTTCAAAACATGGATCTTCTAAGCAGTAACTGACTGAAGTTTGACAGAATGCATCAGTAAAACCGGCCAGGCAACTGCATTCACCGAATGAAAGCAAATTATTAAGTTGATCATGTTTCGTATTCTCAATTGATGCATTACATGCTCCTCCATTGAGGCAGTAGCATAATCTGACGGTTGGTGCTAACATAGCTGTATTGTTGTTTGAATCTTTAACAATGAATCGTATTCTGAAATCCGTGCTATTTACAAACCAAGTGAAATTGCCAGTGATAGGATCTACTTGAATTGTTGTTCCATTTGCCTCAAAAGAGTATCTCAAACTTGATGATGAGTTGCTTGATGCCACAATCTGGAAACTGTAAGTCTGCCCATGCTCCACTGTCAAAGAAGTTGGTCCGGATATTGTAGGTGGTACCTCATCTTTAATAAAGAACAAACACAATATTAATTCGCATATATAATACCCCATTCTCACTCGCAAGTTAAACTAGCTTGAATAAAACCAGGTTAGGAAATGGAGGATGAGACAAGGGACGACAATCATTGCGTAAAACATATTTAATCTCAAATTTGACATTCCATGCTAAGGTGCTTGACAAGTTCAGGTGATCGTTAAAGACATTTTCAAGTATAAAAATAACAATAATTAAATAAAACGTAAACACGTTTTATTCGAACAATTGGAACAAAGTTGGTTCATCATCAGCGAATCTGAATAATAATAATGAGTGGCAATTTATACCGAGAAACAAACAAACAAACGAACAAACAAGCAAACAAACAAGCAAACAAACAAGCAAACAAACAAACAAAAACCAGGTAAACAAGCGTGAGCTACATTTCCTACGCACGGAGGACCCCAGGCATAAGCTCTGAGTAGAAATGTTAGGTTAGGAAATGTTGCGTTCTAATTGGTCAATCCAACAAATTGATTTCATTTGATTGGTTGAAATTTAACTTGGTACTTAAAAGTGTTTGCATAAAACTGCTAAATTTCGACACTTACTGAGAACTTTCTCTTCTGTGGTAAATTGAGTCAACGTAGCTTGAGATTCTTTCACAGCATTAGCATCGGCAGTTAATACAAAGTCAAACAAACAAACAAAATTCGTTTTGCCACAAACTGCCTCGGCATCTGTCTGTAGCTTTGTATCGTTTGCAAAGAGCTGCTCTGTATTATCGTAGAACAATGGAACAAAAGAAGCATTGTAATTTGGATCTGGCAGAGAGAACATCGAATCGTTGCCCGTTACATTCCCTGCAAATGAAATGAGTTCTCGTCATAAACAGGAAAATGTAAACATTGATGATATGATGGAGAATGAGGCAAGAGACGACAATCATTGGACACGTCATTTTTTATCGACATTCCATGCGTAATAAATACGACATTCCAAGTTTTACGAAATTCCAAGTTGAGACACAAATCAGGTTAAATACAAATAGAAAGTTGACTTAAAACATGTTAATTTTCGTACGTTTCCAACCAGACTTGGTTCATCTTCAGCGAATCTAAATAATGATACATGGTAATTTATACCAAGGAACAAACAAGATGAAAAACGCGGTAAACACGCATGAGTTACATTTCCTACGCCTAAGGGGACCCGAGACCTAAGTCAAAAATTGATAGATCGGGAGCAAATCAAAGTAGGACCAAGGGAATAGACGACTGTTAGGAATTAAGTTCAGGTTGATCTTGTAAAATAACAAGGTTTATGATAAAATAAGATGGCTTATGATGATGTGATGATATCACTTCAATAGACATCTCTACAGTGGTTTTGAAAGTCGGGATCTCTTTGACTAGACACTGGGTGTGTTGATCGTGAAAGTTCTCTTTCTCATCTGAAAATGGTCAAAGTAACTCGTCGAATAAGATGTGGAAGAAAGAAACAGGGATAAAAACAGTGCACTGATTTGAAATTGGTCCAGAAGAAAATCAATGCAGTTCTCGGATGGTCGACGGCAAAGATGTGGAGTAAAAAATCCTCCTGAGGGGACAGAAAGGAAGAAAGTTGATTTCAAACATTGCAAAAATTGGAATCAAGCAATCAGAGAAAGTTTGTAGCCCTCACAACTCTTTAACCGTTTCTATCACAAGCAAACAGTTCCATTTTTCGATGTCAGTAATCCATTCAAAAATTTCGGACGAATATTTTACAGATAAAATGCTTAAATAATTCTGCAAATTGATATCTTTTGGAATATCAAACTTGTGGAAGAATATTTTAAAGAACAAATACTTACAAAGAGTTCCAAATTCATAATATATGCTGCTCTGTGTTGAATTGATTGAGATTTGTGTGCCATCTGGTCGCGTGAAATCATCATTAATATCATTGTTATTAATACCCAATAAACCCAAAGTTTTGTTTTTATATGATTCTGATGAAGTCACTTGAATCGTCAATTGACTCTCAAAGACATCAATATCTGCACCAACTCCTGATTCGAAGTAAACAGCCAGCTTCGATGTACCATTAGTAGTACTCCATGTGATATCCGTTTCATTTATTGTTTGCGTTGTTGTAAAATTTGCAACTGGATAAATGATCTTGTTGACAAGCAGTTTCACGGATCCAGCTACAAAAGAAACAGTTTTATTCATTTAATAGCATTTCAAAGCAACAAATACAGGCTGCTCATTCAACGTATCAATCAACCTTGGACTTGGCTCACTAACAACAGCATTAAAACGTTCTGCGCGTTTCGTATCAGAAAGGGTCCAGTGGAAAAATGTTCTACGGAGTGTCCCAAAAAAGTGTCCTTCTTTCAAATATATGGATCGTTCTGGTGTTATTTGAGAGCTGAGAACTGTAAATTACATTAAATTAAATTACATTGCATTACATCAAATTACATCACATTTCATCATTTGATATTTCCTTTGAGTACATTACATTACATTACCTTAAAGTACATTACATTACATTACAGTACAAGAACTAACATGAAATTAATATGGATTTAAAGCAGCACTGCATAGTGCTAAACGGCAGGGCATGACAATTTACCTCTGTAAAACTGTACACTTCTTTTAGAGCATGCGAAGCAACGAAATATATGGAATTAAACAGCAAGATATATAGCTAGCGAGCAACCAGGATGTCTCCTTTTTTCGGTGCAAACAGAAGCACTTTTCTGAATTATCAGAAAAATCGAGAAAATCAAAAATTACCACCGCTTGGAATCAAACCATGGATCTCCTGCTTTCCGGGCAAGCGTCGTAACCACTAGACCACAGTGGCATGCTTTAATCCTCTCGATTTTAGCACCTTAAAGGCTGCTTTCGGCTTCCGCCTTTTTATATGGAATTAAACAGCAATACTTACTAGTGACATTTAAATATAGCTCAACTACGGCTCCTTGATCAGTCTTCAAAGCAAATCCTGAAAATACAGTTGCTCTTGATGCTGTTATGGTTGAATTGGGGTTTACTTTCGCTTTGCTCATTCTGCTGTGGATTAAAAACTCAGTGCTGTTCTTCACTCCAAGCAGTAAATAGTCACCAATGCCATTAAATGTGTATGTATGACCATCAAGTGTTCGAATATGTGGATCACCACCAAGCCATGCTGTAAATAGCGAAGAAAAGTCAGTTTTGAGCATTCTGATTTGTTTCAATTTGATTGCGATGAATCTTATTTCATTATCAAGATAACGACAATATTGTGCAAGTTGACGAGAGAATCGCCTGCTACAAGAGGACTCGAAAAGCATAGGCTCTAAATCTTTAACTCAGCGTAAAAAGGTGGGTGTAAAATTCAATGACCTATTTCTTCTGATTGAATGGCTTGAAAGAAACTTCAGATACTTATCTATAATTCTACCGTTGTATTTTCCAGAAATTTTCAATATTTTTCAAAATTGCAGCGTATTTTAAATGTCAGCTCATTTTGAGGATGTGACGTCATCAAATTTCTAAATCATAAACCAGATGAGTGACAGACTTTTGCTTGATACCATATTGTAGGCATTCATAAACTATGGTTTTCTTCGAAATTACTTCATGTTGCGCCAAACGGTTTAGAAATTACGATGGTTTTAAGTCTTTTTTCGAAAATTTTTGTTGAATTCTTGACAAAGAGGAAAAACATTCTAACTCTGAAAATATTGAAGATTTCAGAAAAGTCCAACGGTAGAATTATAGAGAAATAGCTAAAGTTTCTTTGAAGTCATTCAGTTCAAAGAAATAGGTCACTCAATTTTACACCAGCCTTTTTAAAGATTTGGAACCTATGCTGACTCGAAAAGCATTCTGCAGATTCATAGAGACAGCATGTCACGTGACTCTTCAGCATAGATTCCAAATTTTAAATATGTAGGTGTCTATGTCTTATTTATTTGAATTAAATGATTTGAAATAAACTTCAGCTGTTTTGCTATAATCCTACCGTTGAACTTTACTGAAATCTTCAATATTTTCATAATCAGAGGATTCTTCCAACCTCGTACCCAATGACAATGAAGGTTTTCCGTAAACTGCAACGCTTTCATGTTGAGGTCTAGCCTCCTATTTACAACAACAGATACCCTTGGGAACGAGTTTGAGGATTCTTCCTCTATTTTAGAATTCAAGCAACATTTTGAAAAATGTTAAAGCCATCGTAAATTCTAAATTGTTGAAGAAAACATAGACCAATTTACAAGAAAAACCATAGTATATGAATATGGTATCAAGCAAAAGTCTTTACTCATTTACGATTCAGAAATTTGATGACGTCACATCCCCAAAATGAGTTGGAATATGAGATATGCTGTGATTTCGAAAATATTGAAGATTCATGAAAAGTCCAACGGTAAAATTATAGCAAAGTAGCTAAAGTTTCTTTCAAGCCACTCAGTTAAAAGAAATAGGTCATAGAATTTTACAAGAACATTTCGAAAGATTTGGAAGCCATGCTTCGCATTGGGATTTTGAGAACATCTCTTATACCGGGTTCAGTCAATAAAAAGAATCCCCGTTTTAAAGATCTTCTCTCCCTGTTCACTATCGCCAGCGACAATGTAAGGGCAATTTCATGCAAATTTTTCAAGTTCCTATTGAAACAAGATAAGATGGCGTCGCGTTTTCAACGCTGCTGGACGCCATGATATCTGTAAGAACACTAGTCACAAATATCACACACAGTAGCTCGAGGAAATGAACCAGACAAAGTCATCTCTCATCAGATGTCATGTGAAACAGTCAGCGAATAAAAACAATCAAAAAGCTTTGCACAGGTAATTCTGCGTTATCGCAAATCTTAACAGACACCTTGAGATAGACCTTAGTCTCTTCACTGACAATAGAATAGTTAAATATGCGCTAATATAGCAAATATTTGCTTACCCATAATTGGAGGCACATAACGCCTGCAGGTTGGTACTGGTCTCTTCTCAGCATACAAGTGACACAGCGAAGACTGTTGACAACAATATCCGAATGCAGCAGTATCATCAATGACCGATTGTCGCCTTGATATCCTTCTTATTCGCGATGAAAACAACAAAGATATCCAGTTGTATTTTTGTGTGATGTGTTTTTGAGTGAGAAGACCGACTTCAGGGTCAATATCATTAATCAGGAAACGGTCAACTAAACTGTAACAACAAGTTGTGTGGTATGAGATGGAGCTACCAATGAAGAACCAAGTAGCACGTTGCTTGTAACAGATTGAATTGGATTTGAATGATGAATATCTGTATCGTCTATCAAACACAATCTGCGAAAGTAGACATGGACAATCACTTCGTCCATGATTTTTAATGGCATTCGTCAATGACGTACTAAGCTGTGAATTATACCATTCATAACATTTTGCATCGTTATTGTTGACGTCACCGGCTAGCTTCCACGACCAACGCCCCTTATACTGCGTGTTACCGACTACATCGTGGAACTTGTACGTGCTGGGATTTCCAAAAGTGTTCAGTGCTAAATCGAAGATGTCTCTCTGAATGCCATTCGTTCTACTATACCCTAATTGTGGCTTTATCCAGTCTTGAGACCATAACATGCCATCATCATCATAGACATAGGAAACGTGTGTTGTCTTGCCGTCTGTTGCAACATTGATTTGGAAAGTAGCAATCTGAAAGATAACGAAGAGAATTGGGATATAAGTTAACCGAAGCAAGCAAGCAAGTACGTAAATAATTTCTGTTCGTTAAAGAATGGCTGCCGAAGGTCGTGGCTCTGAGGACTCATTTACCGATATTGGAAGGACGGGCAACTAAGTTGGACGGACAATGAATTCTTCAAGGGTAGAAACTTTCGCGAGTTGGAAAATCGATAATTTTTTTATTAACTTTCGCAAATCAGTCAAAATGGGAAATTGCGCGGCAATAAACTTTCACCAATTTAGTTATTTTAGCAAATTTTGTAATGCCTCAAATGTTCCTCGACTCTTCTAATTCTTCCACACCTATACTTGTTAGTATAGTAGCATAGGTCGAAATGGTTGCAGTTAAACAAGATCATATTAAGACATACAATAGAATGGTAAGAAGTGGAATACCAATATTTGAGTATATGAATTTTTTAATTTTAAATTTTTGGAAATTTGGGGAGAATGAACTTTCGTGAATTTTACATTATAAGAATTTTCGTGGAATAAACTTTCATGAATTGCAGCCGAAAACGTAAAATTTTCCTTAACAAAGCGTATGCAAAGTCCCTGGAGACTAGCAAAAGTTTTGAAGTTAGTTTCACTTTATGATCTATGGTCTAATTCTGTTGGCATCTACAAAGTAATTCTGTTGGCGTCTTCTTGACTAACGTCTTTCTGTTGAAACAACCATATGATTGATACGGCTGCAGTCTGGGAAAAACAAACTAAAATATTCTTGTTTCCCGCTTGTCATACATAGTACGTACACCCTTGATCGTATCAATTGAATCCCGGCTAATCTGGTAACGTTTCTGGTAACTAATCTGGTAACATTTTTTGGCAGGAAAATACCAAGTGCAACTGATCTGCTTATTTTGTCACTGTCACTGCTGCAGCAGATACAAGCGGATTTTCGATATGTTGGAGAAAAGGAAATCCTGCATCGATTGCTGTAAATTGCAGCTTTGTACCACCGGGTGTCCCATAAAAAAGTACTCCTGTTTGAAAAATCACCAAAAATTGATTATCAAACCTTTGATAAAATTTTCTTTTTGACTTGTTTTGTCAAAGACTCAACAATATTCATAGATGATAAAATGTTTGCCTTTGATACAGCAAGGTAGAGAAATCATACGTTGAAAAACCTTATTTTGAGCTATAGTTTTGAAGCAAAATACTCAATCTTGCGTAGGAGTCAAATTTTCAGATTTTTTAACATTATTGCGGTCTCCAATGATAGTGCGCATTTCTTTCTGTAATTTATGACCAAACTAGAAGCGTTACATGCACCAAGAAATTTATCTGGCAATCATCAATGCTTTTTTGCAGTATGACTCAAAACCAGGTAGCCCTAAAAAGAGCTAAGTTCGCTAATTCAGAAACCAATTACAAGAATAACTATATATTGGATAATAATTTGGTCCTTGATCTACTTGACGAAAAAAGAAAATCGAAGATCGGCTGTGTAATCAAATTTTGGGGATTTTTCAAACGGGAGTACTTGGGCTGTGGGACACCTGGTAATATTTCTGTGATAATTCAGTTGCTGACGAGACTACCATTATTTCAAAGGATTTTCATCAACTCAGAATTCAAAACAACTTCAAAAAGGGTGTATATTGAGGAAAATAATGTCAGTTAAAAGGTTAAAATGAGATCAATCCTAAAATCAACATACCTCATTTTTGTCTATATAATTGTAGTACGGATATGGTTCGGCATTTTTCCAAGTTCCGAGGATAATAGTAGTTGGGGTGAAACCGCTGACATTGGCATATTTTGTAAGATAATGGTTTGTTTGGTTGAAGAGTTTAACGCTTATTGCATTTGTCTCTTGACTTCGATGAACTGAAGCGAAAAATCCGCCTTTCCCTCCTCTAAAATCTAAATCATGCCAGTATGCACCGGTGATGTCATGGGCGTGTTTCTGAAAGTGAGGATTCCACACACAAAACTTTTGCTTGTAGCTGAAATAACCATTTGAGCAAGCCTAAAAACAAAGAGGTGTGTTAAGAAATGACATCAACTGAAAATGTCGAATAATGAGAGATCGCTATGGTACGAGAAATAAGGCAAAGAGGATCAACAAAAGAGAGAAATTATGAAAACATGCCTCACTTTTAAATATCTACGTATACCGGTTGTTACAAAGTGATGGTATCAACGCACAACACCGGGGGTACATAGCATGTTGAGGAAAGGATAGGGATATGTGCCGCCCAGAAAAGTGGGTTGTTGGGGCCCAAAATTCTCTAGGCAAGGGTCCTCTTTGGGCAGATTTTTCTAAAAACATGGGTGGGTTTGGTTGAGAATCGCAAAAATTAGTTTAGAATGGGTAGTTTTCCACCAAAATTCATCAGAAAAGTGGGTAATTAGGAGAGAGTAGCTTTCCTAAACGGGCAGCAGACCGCCGTCCATCCACAAATCATGCATCCCCTTCCCCGGGGGCACGACATCTGCTGAAGTGTAAAATTATGGATTCTCAACTGATTTCAGAAAGGAAGGAAAGTCAAGTTCTAAAAACCAATAGCACTGATTAAACATGATTGCCTAAATCAACTGTTTCTGAATTACCCGGCAGATAGCATAAAAGGAGCTGGGTCACGTAAAGTAAACAAATTTCTTTCGAAAAGATGATTTTACAATTTTTTGACAGGCCATATCACACAGATTTTACACTAATTTTCAACAAATGAAAATGTCATTATGAAGATGGAGTTTTGAATTTCGTAGAGAAACAAACAAAACATTCATTGTTGTAAGATTACAAACATATCGAAGGATTTTCAAAGAGTAACTTTATCGTGGATTCACCCCATCCACCAAAGTTTGTGCAGAACACAATTGACACGTGCGGAAACAAATAAAGATTTTTGAGATAACGTGTTTCTTTACGGTCACGTGACCCAGCCCCGTCAATATTTGTTTTCATGTATACCTTTAAAAACATATAATACATGTTAGGGATTACTCTACCTACAAACGACTTAACATTACTACAAAAACTATACCATGAGAGCAATATACTATGACTACCCCATTGTAAAGGCAAAATTGAGGACGAGACGCATTTTATTCTTGAATGTGAAGCATTCAAGGCAGCACGAGAAACCTTTTTAAATTACACAAAAGAGTCTTATCTAAATTTTGAATCAATCCCAACTAGTGAACAAAAGCTCGTATTTCAACAAACTAATGAAAATTGTCACTTTTTAGAAGCTTTAACAAAATATCTCAACACAATATACATATAGAAATCCAAAAACGAAATCTAGAAAAATTCAACTTGATTAATGATGTATAACTTAAAATTGTTTTCACATATTGTTAGTAGCATATACTGTTAGTAGCATACATTGATATTTTTGTTAGTAGCTGTAGTTTGTAGTTCGTAGTTAGACCATGTATCTTAATGATATTGAGTCTTCATTCAAAAAAAAAAAACATTGCGTTAGATAAAAAATAAGAGTTAAACTACATACAATTTTACATAAATGCTACACACAATTTAAAAAACAGAAAAAAAAACAAAAGAAGAAGAACGATGAATACTTTACTGGAGAATGTCTAACACTAGATGTCAGGTTGGGCTGTAATATAACTTACGTAGATGGTCTTATAAACTGTTTGGCCAAGTGGAACACCAGCCGACACTTTGATCTTTATCGTCTTATCATCAACACTCGATACCAGCAATGATTCGTCGTAGATAAAAAGTCGGTCCTCTGCAAGATGTGAATAACCGTTGTGATGAAAGCAGAAATACACCATAAATATTCAATCAAAACATTTCTAATCAGATTGCGCTTTCCACCTAGCGTCAAATTAATTTTTTTTTTACAAAATCTGCTGTCTTCAACGACAAAAAGTTTTTCTGGATTCACCTTGTGCTGCAATAGACCTTTTAGCTACCTTAATAAGAATCTTTATCACCTGACTGACGTTTCCAAAACGAGGCAATACAGGAATTCCGCAAATCCCATTGGTTAATCGCACATTTCCCGAGGTTTTCCCGTAGCCTTGTATAATACGATACAAAGATGCATCATACTAACCGGTTTTGTGTTGTACAGGAAAACATAAAGCCCTCGGTCTTATTGCACAGACCTTGCAAGCTCGGTCTGTACTTTTAAGACCTCGGGCTTCATATTTTCCTGAACAACAAAAAAACCGTTAGTATGCGCATAGAATCGAATGCTTTGGTAGAATTGTCGAATGCTATGTGCACAATAGTGACAGAAGATCCAACGCCACGCAGTCGAACCTCTCATATATAAAAGTATCGCTCGATGCAGGCTCTTTTGTAGAATAGCTAAAAGGTCTATTGTGGAATGCTATGTGCACAATAGTGACAGAAGATCCAACGCCACGCAGTCGAACCTCTCATATATAAAAGTATCGCTCGATGCAGGCTCTTTTGTAGAATAGCTGAAAGGTCTATTGTGGAATACTATGTGCACAATAGTGACAGAAGATCCAACGCTACGCAGTCGAACCTCTCATATATAAAAGTATCGCTCGATGCAGGCTCTTTTGTAGAATAGCTAAAAGGTCTATTGTGGAATGCTATGTGCACAATAGTGACAGAAGATCCAACGCCACGCAGTCGAACCTCTCATATATAAAAGTATCGCTCGATGCAGGCTCTTTTGTAGAATAGCTAAAAGGTCTATTGTGGAATGCTATGTGCACAATAGTGACAGAAGATCCAACGCCACGCAGTCGAACCTCTCATATATAAAAGTATCGCTCGATGCAGGCTCTTTTGTAGAATAGCTAAAAGGTCTATTGTGGAATGCTATGTGCACAATAGTGACAGAAGATCCAACGCCACGCAGTCGAGCCTCTCATATATAAAAGTATCGCTCGATGCAGGCTCTTTTGTAGAATAGCTAAAAGGTCTATTGTGGAATGCTATGTGCACAATAGTGACAGAAGATCCAACGCCACGCAGTCGAGCCTCTCATATATAAAAGTATCGCTCGGTGCAGGCTCTTTTGTAGAATAGCTAAAAGGTCTAAAGCAGTACTAAAATACTTTTCAGAGAAATTCCATGGAATGCTTTTCCCTGAAACACTTTTAACATCAGAAACTTAGAAAGTGACAGCTCAATAGACCTTTCATAGACTGCTTTTCAACTATGATTTGAAAGAAATCAGCGCACCACCCTTCTTTGATAATGGTGAATATTTCCTTCTTCAGTGCATTGCACAGCCTTTGCCTAGCTTGTGGCAGACTCTACAGTCAGCGCAGAGGAAGAAAATGGAGGAGAGCTTCCTCCTCATTTTCCCTCCTCCACAATGACTGTAGAGTTTGCACGCAGGCTACCTTTGCCGCGAACTGAAGGCTATCTGCGAAAGGTGAACTCAACAAACCTTGCAACCAATACTCTACGGCGGATATAAAACAAAACCATCTAGCAGATGGCGGTGTACTCAGAAGAAACACAAACCTTTACAATATGTTCCATTGCCAGTGTAACCAATATTGCAAGAACAGCTATATGAACCAATGTTATTAAAACAAGTTGCATTGCCATGACAATTATCTGTTCCCTCTGCACATTCATTGATATCAATGCATTTCGATCCGTTTATGAGTCGATAACCAGGCAGACATGTGCAGACGAAGCTCCCAGCTGTGTTTGTGCAGTTATGGTCGCATCTTTTAGGATTGTTCTCTAAGCATTCATTGATATCTACAAGGAATAATTTGTTTTGATAAAGTCAGTCCAGTCTTCCCCTGCAATTTGCATCTTTAACGCCTGATATAACGTTCTTAGGAAGGCAGGAATTGGAAAATGAAGTTCGAATAGAAGATAGCGAGCAATTAAAATGACCAAAGGGAGATTTGAACAACACGCAACTTGGCATTGGACGTGCAAAGTCCCTGGTCGAGGGTTCCTTGAGTTTTGCTAGCAAGGTCTTCATTTCATCTTTTCATTTATTTTCAAATTTAAAAGTAGAGCAACCATTCAATAATGTTGAATGAAAATAAATCAACCTAATTACAGTTCAGTTCATAAATAGACCTTTTAGCTATTCAGGAGAGAATCCAAAGATAGAAGATGTAACGCCACTCGATCGAACCTCACGTATAAAAAAGCTCGATCCAGACTCTTTTGAAGAATAGCTTAAAGATCTATCAAAAATAAAAGCCCGGCGATCCAAAACATACAGTACAGGTCCTTCATAAGTTAACATTCTTTTTTGCCAAATAACTTGTAAGAAAGAAAACAATAAACCAAAAATTCAAGGAGCTCACCTGGGCAATAAGTGCCATTTCCAGAATATCCATTTTTACATGCGCAGCTGTAAGAGCCAGGTGAATCTGTGCAGATTGCATTTGCATCACATGGTCTATTATTACATTCATTCACGTTATTACAAACTGATCCATTTCCTGTGTATCCTGAATTACATGTACAAGTGTACGATCCTATGTTATTGTTACATGTTGCGTTGGAGTGGCAAGGCTTCCTCAAGCATTCGTTAATATCCATGCAATGTGTTCCGTTTCCAGAGAATCCTATTTTACATGCACAAGAGTATGATCCTATGGTGTTGTTACATGTGGCATTGGAATGGCATGGATTATTCGAGCATTCATTGATGTCCATACAATGTGTTCCATTTCCAAAGTATCCACTATTACAGGTACAAATGAACGAACCAACGGTGTTTTGACAGAGAGCATTATTGTCACAGGTACCTAACAAGGAACACTCGTTAATGTCTGTGCAAGAAACTCCATCTCCACGGAAACCACCTTTGCATTTGCAACCATAGGATCCCTGTGTATTTGAGCATGTTGCATTTGAATGGCAGGGAGAATTCAGACATTCATTAAAATCATTACAATGTGTTCCATTACCAGAGAAACCATTTTTGCATGCACAGCTGTATGATCCTATTGTGTTATTACACGTTGCATTCACATGGCATGGATTAGCATTGCATTCGTTTACATCAATGCAGTTTGTTCCATTGCCAGAGAAACCATCATTGCATTTACAAATGTACGATCCAGGAGTATTCTTGCAAGTAGCACTTGAATGGCAGGGCGTCAAATCACATTCATTAAAATCTGTACAAACTGTCCCAGTGCCAAGGAAACCATCTTTGCAATTACAGCTGTATGATCCTATCGTGTTATTACACGTTGCATTGGAATGGCATGGATTATTCGAACATTCATTCACATCCATACAATATGTTCCATTACCAGAGAAACCATCATTGCACGTACAAATAAAGGATCCTATCGTGTTATTACAAGTTGCATTCGTGTGGCATGGGCTAGTCAAGCACTCGTTTATGTCTAGAGAAAAAGAAACCATGCATAAGATATGCATATTGATGTATATCTAAGGCAACCGTGAACAATCATTGAATTGTTATCAATAGAAAACTACCGGGTGTCTCAGAAAACAGTACCCTCTTTTGACTGAAAATAGGAACAAAACGATTAGATATCGTTACTCTCCGAGTTCACAGCTAAATCTATCAATCTTCAACTGAGATGCACATACCTTGCATTTAGAAATCGTACACCAAACACTGGAGATACAAGTTTGCAAAGGCAAACATTACAGTGCACACAAAAACCAGAAGTTTTGAAAAAGGGCCTAGCCATTATTTGTGCCATGGACAGTTTCCAAAGCACCTGTAGACTTTAATTTTTCAGTTTTTGCTTTCGAAAAGAGTAAAAAACGCACGGGCATGACCCTAATAAAACAAATATAATAGAAATGTAGTAAAAATGATAAAGTCGTGCCACATTTCCGACATAAGCGTGCATGTGCTCCATTTCCTTGTCTTTGATACAAAACACTTCGGATGGAATGCAATGCAAGGACCGATTCCGCAAAAGAAAAGTCATTCCAAGAGCAATTGAAGCAATTCAAGGTATAATGGCTTTCAAAAGTAAAAACTAAAGTTCAAAGTTGAAAAATTTTGCAAAATGTCTCGGTGATGTGAAATCATGGCCAGGCCCCTTCTCAAAACCTTTGGCTTCAGGTGGACTCCAAATTTTGACCTATATGGACAAGGAGTATGGTGAACAATGAAGCATAGGGTTCAAATGTCTCAAATCTTTAAAAATGTGGGTGAAAGTGCTTTTTAGAAAAGTTTTTGACTTGAATTGAATTAAAGGTATTTTGCTGTAAATCTGCTGTCTTTGGTATCTTACTTGGTTTCAAAATGGCGCATCTATCGTATTTGAGGGTGTGATGTCATCAAATTCCGAAATCCGAAACCAGAGCAGCAAAAGATTTCTGCTTGCCATCATATTGTAGACCTTCATAAACTATAATTTTGTTGAAGGTCGTATGATTTTTCCTTTATCGATTTAGGATTTACGAAGATTTACATTTTTTCAAAATTTTCCATGAATTCTTTCAAAATTTTCCATGAATTCTTTCAACAAAAAAAAGACTCCACCATTTTCAAAATGATAAAAATATAATAAAAATATTCCCAGTGTAGATTTACAGCAAAGTACCCAAAGTTCCTTTCAAGCAGTTCAATTCAAAGAAAGATGTGATAGAATTCTTCCCCCCCCCCTCCACCTTTTCAAAGATTGGAAGCTCATGCTGAACAACAAATAAACATAGATTGCAAAGCACATCGACGAAATTTAACAACAAATTCAAAACATGATACATAGCGATTCAAACAACTGGATTTAGAGAATTGAAGGTTAAAGGGAATCTAAGCATATAAAAGCATTTGATAAAAATAGCTGTGCAAAAATAATAGGCCGTGACACTTGCCACACCATACTTGGGTATCTTATCGTTGTCAACAGGAAATACCGATATGTGATTGGCTAGAGTTTGATCGTAAGTAGCTTGAGCCACCTTTATATGGTTACATTCCATTTAAAAACATTGCAGAGTAATATTTTCAAATAATAATACCTGGTAAAACTGGAAGTGCACTTGTGCTAAGCAACACAGTTGTAGAGGCTGCAAAACGAAAATGTAACATCAGCAAAAGAACAAAATCAATATCTGTGTGAATGAATAACAATCAACAGTCAACGTAGAGTCAAAATAAAATAAAAAAAAACTAAAAACAAAACACCTGTAGGCAAAAAAGTGGAGTATCAAATTCAACAACAAGCCAACACGCTTCAAAATTAATTCTTTCGAACTACGAAAATCGTACCTGGCGAAGGCGATATTACATAAGACGTCGTTGGAACAACTTGTATGCTTGAGGGAGTGGCTGCAAGGAAATTGAAATATTTTAAAGGCATCTTCATAGAAATAAATACAACTCACAGACTATACATTACACGAAAGACTTTAATTGAATTTAAAGATTTCCAATTTGAGGTTTCATTTCCTTGATCTTCGTTGAAACACACAGTTCGTATGGGTTAAGAAGATGCCTTAATCTACTATTGCCACGAGCGCTATACTTTTATTCGGTAGAGATATCGGAGACAAATTACAAGATTTCAAAATATACAGGAAAATATCAAACTTATCCTAAAAGGAAGAATGTGTCTCCAACACAAAACAAAAATGATCGAAAACAAGAAACATTCTTCTTCCATGATTTGGAGATAGTTTATTATTATTATTATTATTAAATATCTATTTAAAGTAGGGTAAAATAAAAATGAATAGCAAAATTACAGCTAATTAAGGCCTACTATTTACAATATATATAATTTACAATAAAACTATTAACATACATCACAGGCAAATCAGGGCTAAAATCTATCATGTTAGAAACCCAACTTGCTGGATATATACTTTGCAAAGCCTACAGTTGCATTTTCCACCATTCCAGCATCTAATTCGTTTTTTGAAAAATAGGAAGGCTGTTTGATTGTTTTATTTCTTACGGTAAAAGCTGCCACAGTTTATTTCCAAGGTACGTAATGGACTTAACTCCAAAGGACGTAGTTCGTACTTTTGGCAGTTGAGCGTCATCACCATGCCTTAGGCAGTACCTAATATTAATTAGTACATATGGTTTAAACAGAACTCAGTCTAAATATAATATTACAAACAAAGCAATAGAGGTCCAATGGTTAGAGATTCGTGATAAAAAACACCTACTTAAAATACATTTACTCCAATTAGACTTCATCATACCTGAGGTTGACAGAGCGGGAACCTCTAAAGAACTTGATTTTGGCAAAAGGCTTGGACTTGGCTGCACCTCAACAGAACTTGATGTTGGAACAACGCTTGAACTTGGTTGTACCTCAACGAAGCTTGATGCTGGAACAACGCTGGAACTTGCCTGCACCTCAACAGAACTTGATGCTGGAACAAGGCTTGAACTTGGCTGTACTTCAACGAAGCTTGAAGCTAGAACAACGCTGGAACTTGACTGCACTTCAACAGAACTTGATGTTGGATCAATGATTGAACTTGGCTGTACTTCACCGAAACTTGAACTTAGAACAACGCTGGAACTTGGCTGCACCTCAACAGAACTTGATGTTAGATCAATGCTTGAACTTGACTGTACTTCAACGAAGCTTGATGCTGGAACAACGCTGGAACTCGCCTGCACATCAAGAGAGCTTGATGTTGGAACAAGGCTTGAACTTGGCTGTACTTCACCGAAGCTTGATGCTAGAACAACGCTGGAACTTGGCTGCACCTCAACAGAACTTGATGTTGGATCAATGCTTGAACTTGGCTGTACTTCAACGAAGCTTGATGCTGGAACAACGCTGGAACTTGGTTGCACCTCAACAGAACTTGATGTTGGATCAGTGCTTGAACTTGGCTGTACTTCAACGGAACTTGAACTTGGAACAAGGCTGGAACTTGGTTGCACCTCAACAGAACTTGATGTTGGATCAATGCTTGAACTTGGCTGTACTTCAACGGAACTTGAACTTGGAACAAGGTTGGAACTTGGCTGCACCTCAACAGAACTTGATGTTGGATCAATGCTCGGACTTGGATGTACTTCAACGAAGCTTGATGCTGGAACAACGCTGGAACTTGCCTGCACTTCAACAGAACTTGATGTTGGATCAATGCTTGAACTTGCCTGCACTTCAACAGAACTTGATGTTGGAACAAGGCTGGAACTTGCCTGCACCTCAACAGAACTTGATGTTGGATCAATGTACTTCAACGGAACTTGAACTTGGAACAAGGTTGGAACTTGGCTGCACCTCAACAGAACTTGATGTTGGATCAACGCTTGAACTTGGCTGTAGTTCAACGAAACTTGAACTTGGAACAAGGCTTGAACTTAGCCGCACCTCAACAAAACTTGATGTTGGATCAATGCTTGAACTTGGCTGTACTTCAACGAAACTTGAACTTGGAACAAGGCTTGAACTTGGCTGCACCTCAACAGAACTTGATGTTGGATCAATGCTCGGACTTGGATGTACTTCAACGAAGCTTGATGATGGAACAACGCTGGAACTTGCCTGCACTTCAACAGAACTTGATGTTGGATCAATGCTTGAACTTGCCTGCACTTCAACAGAACTTGATGTTGGAACAAGGCTGGAACTTGCCTGCACCTCAACAGAACTTGATGTTAGATCAATGCTTGAACTTGGCTGTACTGCAACGAAACTTGATGTTGGAACAATGCTCGAACTTGGCTGCACTTCAACAGAACTTGATCCTGGAACAACACTTGAACTTGGCTGTACTTCAACGAAGCTTGATACTGGAACAACGCTGGAACTTGTCTGCACCTCAACAGAACTTGATGCTGGAACAACGCTGGAAATTGGCTGCACCTCAACAGAACTTGATGTTGGATCGATGCTTGAACTTGGCTGTACCTCAACAAAACTTGAACTTGGAACAAGGCTCGAACTTGGCTGCGCTTCAACGAAACTTGATGCTGGAACAAGGCTGGAACTTGGCTGCACCTCAACAGAACTTGATGTTGGAACAACGCTTGAACTTGGTTGTACTTCAACAAAACTTGAACTTGGAACAAGGCTCGAACTTGGCTGCACTTCAACGAAGCTTGATGCTGGAACAGCGCTGGAACTTGGTTGCACCTCAACAGAACTTGATGTTGGAACAACGCTTGAACTTGGCTGTACTTCAATGGAGCTTGATGCTAGAACAACGCTGGAACTTGGCTGCACCTCGACAGAACTTGATGTTGGAACAACGCTTGAACTTGGCTGTACTTCAATGGAGCTTGATGCTGGAACAACGCTGGAACTTGGCTGCACCTCAACAGAACTTGATGTTGGAACAACGCTTGAACTTGGCTGTACTTCAATGGAGCTTGATGCTGGAACAACGCTCGAACTTGGCTGCACTTCAACGAAACTTGATGCTGGAACAAGGCTGGAACTTGGCTGCACCTCAACAGAACTTGATGTTGGAACAACGCTTGAACTTGGTTGTACTTCAACAAAACTTGAACTTGGAACACGGCTCGAACTTGGCTGTACTTCAATGGAGCTTGATGCTAGAACAACGCTGGAACTTGGCTGCACCTCGACAGAACTTGATGTTGGAACAACGCTTGAACTTGGCTGTACTTCAATGGAGCTTGATGCTGGAACAACGCTGGAACTTGGCTGCACCTCAACAGAACTTGATGTTGGAACAACGCTTGAACTTGGCTGTACTTCAATAGAGCTTGATGCTGGAACAACGCTGGAACTTGGCTGCACCTCAACAGAACTTGATGTTGGAGCAACGCTTGAACTTGGCTGTACTTCAACGAAACTTGATGCTGGAACAAGGCTGGAACTTGGCTGCACCTCAAGAGAACTTGATGTTGGAACAACGCTTGAACTTGGCTGTACGTCAATGAAGCTTGATGCTGGAACAACACTGGAACTTGGCTGCAACTCAACAGAACTTGATGTTGGATCAATGCTTGAACTTGGTGGTACTTCAACAAAACTTGAACTTGGAACAAGGCTCGAACTTGGCTGCACTTCAACGAAACTTGATGCTGGAACAACGCTGGAACTTGGTTGCACCTCAACAGAACTTGATGTTGGAACAACGCTTGAACTTGGCTGTACTTCAATGGAGCTTGATGCTGGAACAACGCTGGAACTTGGCTGCACCTCGACAGAACTTGATGTTGGAACAACGCTTGAACTTGGCTGTACTTCAATGGAGCTTGATGCTGGAACAACGCTGGAACTTGGCTGCACCTCAACAGAACTTGATGTTGGAACAACGCTTGAACTTGGCTGTACTTCAATGGAGCTTGATGTTGGAACAACGCTTGAACTTGGCTGTACTTCAATGGAGCTTGATGCTGGAACAACACTGGAACTTGGTTGCACCTCAACAGAACTTGATGTTGGAACAACGCTTGAACTTGGCCGTACTTCAATGGAGCTTGATGTTGGAACAACGCTGGAACTTGGTTGCACCTCGACAGAACTTGATGTTGGAACAACGCTTGAACTTGGCTGTACTTCAATGGAGCTTGATGCTGGAACAACGCTGGAACTTGGTTGCACCTCAACAGAACTTGATGTTGGAACAACGCTTGAACTTGGCTGTACTTCAATGGAGCTTGATGCTGGAACGACGCTGGAACTTGGCTGCACCTCAACAGAACTTGATGTTGGAACAACGCTTGAACTTGGTTGCACCTCAACAGAGCTTGATGTTGGAACAACGCTTGAACTTGGCTGTACTTCAATGGAGCTTGATGCTGTAACAACGCTTGAACTTGGCTGCACCTCAACAGAACTTGATGTTGGAACAACGCTTGAACTTGGCTGTACTTCAATGGAGCTTGATGCTGGAACAACGCTGGAACTTGGCTGCACCTCAACAGAACTTGATGTTGGAACAACGCTGGAACTTGGCTGCACCTCAACAGAACTTGATGCTGGAACAACGCTGGAACTTGTCTGCACCTCAACAGAACTTGATGCTGGAACAACGCTGGAACTTGGCTGCACCTCAACAGAACTCGATGTTGGAACAACGCTTGAACTTGGCTGCACCTCAACAGAACTTGATGCTGGAACAACGCTGGAACTTGGCTGCACCTCGACAGAACTTGATGTTGGATCAATGCTTGAACTTGGCTGTACTTCAACGAAACTTGATGCTGGAACAAGGCTGGAACTTGGCTGCACGTCAACAGAACTTGATGTTGGATCAATGCTGGAACTTGGCTGTATTTCAACGAAACTTGAACTTGGAGCAATGATAGATGAGGTTGGTTCGAGAACTGTACTTGACATGACAACAACAATCTCTGTAATATAAATGAAATATATCATAAGTAACGAAAATCATTACATGACTACAAATTCAATGCAAGTCTACTGGGTTAGTCAATAAAAAGGCCCGGCGTTTGAAAAAATGCTGCTTCCTGTTTATCAACGATATAAAATTGAAAAATATCAAATCTTAGTACCGACATATCCATTAGCTTCAGTAATTTAACCGGCTTTAATAAGCCATTCCTTCCCGTTGATATGGGAGATTTTTCACTGAAGCGAAAACCTGCCAAAAAGAATAAAAACAACGAGGAATATTTCCCTTTCTTTTTCTACCTAGCAATAATGACTCTTACATGCATTTAAGTATTTTGTCCTCTTGGAAGAATGGAATCCCCCTGAATAAGTTATTCATACTAGGGGGAAGACGTTTTCATTCAGCGAAAAGGATAGGATCTGCTAAAGCGCTCTCAAGTCATTGCTGTAAGATAAACATATTAAGAAATCTTGCTTGTGATTTTATGAGGTTTTTAAAGGTTTCAGGATGGGATTTCTTTCAGAAAATCGCCACTAAAATCTCAACGTAGTGACAGATTTCAACCAGGAAACGCTCTAAAAACAATTGAACATGTTAGCCATTAAATAAGATATCATAAAATATCATTGCTTATATATTCAGGGGGCAGAAGCCTTAAAAAGACAAGGGCTATTTTTTATTCAACCAGAATAAGGTTTCCAATGTCCCATAAACATTTACAAGACAAGTTAAATGTACTATGAAGTACAAGCTAGTTTACGAAAACTTCAAAACCAATACGAAAGTGAGCAAAAGACTTGGACCATCCTGCGGCCAATACAAAGAAAGAGCTACAAGAAAAGGAGCTTTACAAATTGGGACTTTTTCAAAAATAGACTTGGACATGAAACAAATCGATCAGTCCTGTAGATGTACCACATAGACAGCTCTAGTATATTATGCTCTTCCTCACTATACAAAAAAGCTTTGTCAGAACTAATTATTCCAAAACGTCCATAGAAAAGCTAACAACATTGAATATGAAAAGACGGGCACAGCAACAGAAAGTGCCTTGTATTCTCTACGCCAACACTGGAGGGGCGTATTGAGTTAAGCATATCTCTAAAATTGCGCACGAATTTCCAAACGTTTCTTTCACTAAGATCTGAACAAAGTTCAGTAAAATTAGCTAATAAGGTCCAGAACGGTCTTCCACAACATTAATCGCAGAGAGGACCAATTCTCATGTCAGAAAAGGAACAACACTTACAAGGCTGCAGTCATAAAAAAAACAAGATAGCTTCAAAACAAAGATCTCGATAACATCAAAGGAAGGACACAAAAAATAACAAGATCATTTATATCCTACCTGTACATGTAACTCCGTCTCCACTATATCCAGCGTCACAAGCGCAAGTAAATGATCCATCCGTATTATTACATGTCGCATTGTCGTGACAATTATGAGTACCAAGAGTACACTCGTTATTGTCTGAAAAAATAAGAACACAAATAATCAAATTTCAAACTGCATCTACTATAACAAGGTCCATATACAAATCAAATAATATTCCAAAAACAAATGCTTCAAAACTTTTAAACATAGATCGAAAAACATCTGCAAAATACAATAACAAAATTGAAATTAATAAAAATACTTATTTTCTGCCTACCTATACAATTCACTCCGCTTCCTCTATATCCAGTGTCACAAGCGCAAGTAAATGATCCATTCGTATTAGAACATGTCGCATTGTTATGACAATTATGAGTACCAAGAGTACACTCGTTGTTATCTGAAAAATGAGAGCACAATTAATCAGATCTCAAACTTCATCTTCTAAGTATAACAAGATCCCTTAAAAGCAAACAATATTCCAAAAACAAATACTTCAAAACTATGAAACATAAATCGAATAATATCTGCAAAATACAACAACAAAAACCCCAATTAACAACAAAACCTATTTTATGCCTACCTGTACATGTCACTCCGTTTCCGCTATATCCAGTGTCACAAGAGCAAGTAAATGATCCATCCGTATTAGAACATGTCGCATTGTTATGACAATTGTGAGTACCAAGAGTACACTCGTTGTTATCTGAAAAATAAGAGCACAAATGATCAGATCTCAAACTTCATCTTCTAAGTATAACAAGATCCATAAAAAACCAACAACATTCCAAGAACAAATACTTAAAAACGTTTAAACATATAACAAATAATATCTGTAAGATACAACAACAAAAACTCCAATAGACCTTTTAGCTATTCTGAAAAGAATCAGAATGGAACGCTATTTTGCTACATTTTGTAGAATTTTCGAATGTGCACAATAGTGATAGAAGCTCTATCGCCACTCGATCGAACGTCGCATATAAAAATGCATAAAAATAACGTTCGATCCAGACTCTTTTATAGAATAGCTAAAAGGTCTATTAACAAAAAAAAAACCAATTTTCTCCTTACCTGTACATGTCACTCCGTTTCCGCTATATCCAGTGTCACAAGCGCAAGTAAATGATCCATCCGTATTAGAACATGTCGCATTGTTATGACAATTATGAGCACCAAGAGTACACTCGTTGTTATCTGAAAAAAGAGAGCACAAATAATCAAACTTCAAACTTCATCTTCTAAGTATAACAAGATCCCTACGCTAAACCAATGATATTCCAAAAACAAATACTTCCAAAATATTAAGCAAAGGTCGAATAATATCTGCAAAATACAACAACAAAAACTCAAATTTACAGCAACGCTTATTTTCTGCCTACCTGTACATGTCACTCCGTTTCCACTGTATCCGGTGTCACAAGCACAAGTAAATGATCCATCCGTATTATCACATGTCGCATTGTCGTGACAATTATGAGTACCAAGAGAACACTCGTTATTATCTGAAACATAGGTAAGGGTTGAAATGTTACAAAGAACTATGTCATCTAATGTTGTATGGAAGCCCTTCCTTTCCAGTGATAGATAATAGAATGATAATACAAGCAACCATTCAATATATTGAGAAATCCGTACGTTTTATATAGTAGAGGCTGTTTGTGGAATGGTTGATCGATCGTCCATCCAACCTGGAGTGGGATTTCTTAATTACGAAATGTATCGATTGGGTAGTTGGTCCTGCTGGACAACATGTCCATCCAACCAGATGTTGCTATTTGGCAACTGTATGAATATATAGGACCAATTCTTTCTCTACAGTTCAAGGGATCCCTGTCGGACCGGATTTTGGTCAGCCGTTTTATCAAGCAGCCTCAGTTCTGCTCAGCGATCAGGCTTTTCGTTTTCGTTCCTTTCAATTGTACTTTTTCTTTTGCATTTAATTCCTTACTTAATTGTAATTAAACGTCACTCATTGTGGGAACTCGCTGACTACGTGTCCTTTCCTTCAATGAGTGGCACAATAGTTGTATCGTTGCATGTTTCTGTGTTTTAATTGATAAAAAAATGTTACAAACTTCCAAGAAACTATATCACCAAATGTCAAAAAAGCATCTCTATACAAACATGGCACTATTATCTATGAAAATAGCCACCAGGTGCAATTCGTCGGATTCAATTTGACAGATCAATATAAAGCAAGAAGCTATGCAGTAGAAAAAACGTTATTGATCTTGGTTGTACCTGTACATGTGAATCCGTTTCCATTGTATCCAGTGTTGCAAGCGCAAGTAAACGATCCATTTGTATTACTACATGTCGCATTGTTATGACAATTATGAATACCAAGACTACATTCATTGTTATCTGAAATAAATTTATTTACTTGAAAACGAATTCACGTATTTTTACAGTCCGATTCAAGAACGGTAGATATTCAACGGTTTGTAACGAAATAGAAAGAAAATTAATGCTTATTGGAATTCTCATTGTGCATTCATATTTTGCAAGTTTTATAAAAAGATTTATTAAGTGCAGTGGCGGACACTTTGCCAAATTTTGGGGGGCAGAGCTATTGTTTCAGTTAAAAGCATTGTTTAATTCTATTGTTTTCGAACAAAGATCTTTCTTCCAGCCAACATTGGGGGGGGGGGGGGCGATCGCACTCCATCGCCCCCCCCCCCCAAATGTCTGCCACTGATTAAGTAGTATTTCGTATGTTGCTTAATTAAAAGAATATAAAAACTATGGAAATCAAAATGGTTCAAACCTGTGCATGATGTTCCATTTCCAGTGTATCCAGAATTGCAGTTGCAGGTAAATGAGCCATCAGTATTTGTACAATTTGCATTACTGCTGCAATCATGAGTACCAAGAATACATTCATCAGTATCTGAAAAGAATTTTGCACTGTATAATCATTCAGTTTTTGATGATCACTCTAGAGAGTTTTGATACAATAAATATCCTGTTGAATTGTGATAAAACGAACCCCGATATAACAACCATTCAGATATAACAAACCACATAATCAGGCTTATCAAAAATAAGTGCTCACAATGAAAGCTTCAATTACTAAGTAACTGAATCCAGCTTTGTTTTATTTGTAAGTCTACATCTGCACTGATATTTTGTAATTTGATACCTGCTGTAAGAAATAAATATGGCGATGAAGATAACGATGATGATGATGATGACGTTAAATAGGGATTCAAATGGTTAAGATGCCAATACTTGCTCGCAAATCCTAGATCAAATTGTTTACCGTACAGATTAAATTAAAGAGAATTTTTTTTAAATCACAACTTTTAAGGGAGCAACGACATCGTACCTGTGAGTCGAACATCTGCAACATATCCCAACAAGGAGCCATTGACTGCTTGTAAGAAGGCTGCTTCTAGGCTTGTAAGTGTTTCCGTACGAGGCGCATTGAACTTCACCTCTATATCAATAATCAAACTTCCAGTCCTAGGGTCAAAGAAGGCGACGAGAAATTAACAAATGAAAGATGTGATTAAAAAGTAATTGACGCCAATAAATGTACTGGAAAAAATCAAAATTTAATCATTATGCCTGAAATTAAAAATTCTTTTTGCTTCGTTTACAAATGATAAAACCACTTTTAGGAGTGATGACCTACTATTCTCATTACTTTAGCGGTATAAAATGAGATCTTTAAGATCTTTACTATAAGTCGTAATTTTGGGAATTTTCATTAAAATTGGAGCATTGCATAACAGTGTCTATTGCTTTCTTGTATATCAGATCAAGTAAGATGCCTCATTTTGGCAAAGAAATTAATCTGATGATTATATGTGAATTTTTGTAGCATGCTTTAAAACAAGGCATCGGTAAAAGGAGACTTATTTGCCATAATTTGATCATTTAGCGATTCGCGAAAAATTGCTTATATTGATATTGCAAATGAATTTTGCTGATTATTCAATAGCGTCTACATTTTTACGGATATCAGGTATTATTGCTGCAAAGCAGCATAATATTTTAGTGCAATAGCTTTGGAAACGATTCTGTTTTATTTGTTCGTCTGCTTGTCTGGGTGTTTTCAACAACCTTCGCGGGCCTTATTGTGGCTGTCAGGTTATGACTGCGGACCGTGGTCACCAGTGCATGAGCAGTATAGAAAGCAGCATTTTTTCTATGGTCAATTGACTTAATCAAAAGGCAATGAAACAACCAACTTGTCACGCAAGGGTTACTATTTTGAGTTCATGATTTCAGGACTTTACAGGATTCATATAAGAAGGCCTTGCCTACGTAAGTTGTTATTGACGACAATCGTAAACATTTCGATAGCAAACTTTCTGAGTAAACCCAGATTGTAGCACCCCCTGAATGTTGTTATTGGTAATTCTTACAAGCAGGTATTCACACAATTTTGAAGTTTGTACGAGTAATACATAAAAGTTACCTAAATACAAGGCGAATCATGGGCGCCTACCTTGTATGAATTGTGTTTATTCGCAGTTCTGTTTTCGTGACATAGTACACAGAGTAATTCCTGTCCTATTAATTCATGTTGATTCTCAAAATCTAACGTCTGTCTGTGTCGACCAATCAAAAATCACACTGCCTGGTTCCCTGTGGGCATCTCTTTGGACATTTGACATCGTATTACATCAATACCGAAATTTGAAACCACAAAATCATTCTTATGTTATCTCGATAGGACGGCAACTTCTGCCACGAAAACAAGACTGCGAATAAACACAATTCATACAAGGTATGTACCTTTGGTCCTGCTAACATCTTAGTGACTTCCTAAGAGTGATACTACCAGCTTAGATGTTTCATGCAGAAGGAGACAATGAAATTCAAAATATTTAGTTTGTTTAACGTCTCACATGCTGATTCTTCTCTCCGTTCTTTCCCATGGAGGAGTTTACTTATGAAATGATGCACATTTGTTTGATCTGTATCTACTGAAGGTTTATTGGAACCAAGAGCGCTTAACAAGATGAGCAATGATTTCATAAATCGATTAAATTTACCTGAGTCCTATTATTGTGACACTTTCGACTGTAGATCGCGCAATCTTGAATTTAGAATCAAGCTAAAGAGAGAGAAAGCTTTGATTAATCGCAAGTTGTTCAGGCAGTGCTGCATATGATGAATACAGCTTTCGTGCTTAATGTTGGAAATGTATATAGCCAAGGCAAGCATAGGTTTCAAATATTTAAAAAGGCTGGTGTAAAATTGAGTGACCTATTTCTCTGAACTGAATGACTTCAAAGAAACTTTAGCTATTTCCCTATAATTCTACCGTTGGACTTTTCTGAAATCTCTAATATTTTCAGAGTTAGGATGTTTTTCCTCTTTGTCAAGAATTCAACAAAAATTTTCAAAAAAACTTAAAACCATCGTAATTTCTAAACCGTTTGACGTAACATGAAGTAGTTTCAAAGAAAACCATAGTTTATGAATGCCTACAATATGGTATCAAGCAAAAATCTGTCACTCATCTGGTTTATGATTTAGAAATTTGATGACGTCACATCCTAAAATGAGCTGAAATATAAAATACGCTATAATTTTGAAAAATATTCAAAATTTCTGGAAAATCCAACGGTAGAATTATAGGTAAGTATCTAAAGTTTCTTTCAAGCCATTCAATCAGAAGAAATAGGTCATTGAATTTTACACCCACCTTTTTACGCCGAGTTAAAGATTTGGAACCTATGCTGCCAAGGCAACGATGTTGAAAACCTTGACTCAGCTAGTGCGATTTAAACAATCCTCAAAGCATGTTGTTAATCATAATAATGTTGTGACATTTAATCCTCTAAATTTGACGCTAAAATCGTTAGAATCAAAACAAAATTATGATTCATGGGCTGACTTAGCGATTAGCTGCTTCTGAGATCCCAGAAGTTAAAACTGGAACCTTTTTGTAAGCTTATTCTGTTTGTTGACCGCTTCACGATTTCATCATCTCCTCGTTTCTTGCCACGTTCATGTGTAACAGCATCATACCAACTGTCATACAATATCTTACAAGCATCATAGTATCGCTCCTATGCCAACTTGCGTGTATGTTCGATAATACACTTTATTATATGGCGTTCGAAAATACGGCTTCTCGGACCGGCAACGAAGCAATCTAATTGGTTCTTGATCGGTCCGCAAAAGCCGTATTTTCGAAGCCGTACTTTCGAACCCGTATTGGACCGGGCGTTGCCTTAAAAATCAACAACAAATGAGGAGCTTCTCGTGTAGGCTTATGCTGCAAGAATTGTCAGCCAAAGTTTAGCTTATTCCTCGAAGAATTCTTTACTGTAAACTGTGAAGACAAACTTGCAATCATACACAAGGAAAATGCCATTGTAGCTAACGTCGAAACCACCAACTACAGTGATGCGCAGGATCAAAGACACAATAGAAAATACAATACAATGAACAATTTTCTCAAAAGGTTCTGCCATATAATAAAGCCTTTCTTAAACGATTACTCGATCCATGCTGGAAAATATTTGGACCTTAGTTCCTTGTACGGACTGCGTTCGGTCCTTACGTCAAACTGCTGTCCAAATATTTTCCAGCATGGACCTCGTAATCGTTTAATAACCGCATAGTTGTTACTCAGGATGTAACTATAGGATGAAACGATATACACACCATCTCGTTACGAAGACCGATGGACTAAGTTTTTAGCAATTGGAATAAAATCAATTAGAGTAAAAACGGCTTGTGTTTTGTTTGATAGTCGGTGTTTGTTTGTTTATCGTTGCTTGTTGGCTGCAGGAGAATTGTGGTATAGTCGTGTAAATCGTCTTGTGAATCGTCTCATATTATGTTGTAATTCGTCTCTTATTATGTTGTAATCGTATTGTTAAAGGGGCTCCGTCGTCAAACAGTAAACAAATCCGTAAACTCGCACGTGTCGCCGATTATCCATTGTTCATCCATTGTTCTCTGAATGGTTGAGATTCGAAGAAAGTCCATTGCTTCACCCAAGCCACCAAAAAGCGACCGTTAAAAATCCACTTATATCCGAGCAATCGTAGAAGATATTATGTTTGGTTTGTTCCTTAGTGAAGTACAATGATTAATGCCCAAACAGCAACTTTCATCTTGAAAAAAATACGAAAATCCTGTGTGATATCACCTTTCAAGAAACTGCAAAAATCATCGTTTTGCTTACATTTTGACGACGGAGCCCCTTTAATGCAATTTGTGTTGTATCAATTAGAAGTTTCTTGCAAAATTTAAAAAAATTGTATTAGCTTTACTTCGTTGCTGTTAACTTATTTTGTAGTTTTGTAATTTTTCACTGATATATGAAAAGAAAATAACTAAAAAAAAGTTTTTAGCACAAAAACAATATTTGAAAGATATAAAAGAACATGATTTCAAAAAAGTAACATTACCTCTGGTTGGGCCAATGACACAATACCAGTATAGAGTGCTGATGTCTGATTATTTAAATCATCTTTTACTGATTGGGGAGAATTGCTATCAATAACTGTTCCATTGTAGGAGAAGGATGGCAACGTCACATTTCCAAATAAGGAAAAGACTGTTGGAAGATAAAAGCATCACATTATCAAATTGTTCGAGATACAGGTTTCGCTGGTCAAGGGGCTGGTAGCCTGTGTGCAGTCTTTCTTTTGTAATAATGAAAGAACCGGAAGGTAGAAATTCCCTTATGCTTTAAATTTCACATGAAAGAAAGACTGCACCCAGGCTACGTCGTTGGACATTAGTTGAGAGGCTGATTAATAAAGAAACATCTTAACAACTTACTCATTTGACGATTTTATAAAAATGTGAAAGATATTGCTCGGGCGAGATGCTTTTGAAAAGAAAAAAAACATCAGGCCTTGAGTGAAACCACAGATCAAATGGTTTCGACCTTGCATATCACTTAAACAAGGTTCAAACGAAAAATCTAAGTAAAGAGCTTCATAAGAAGAAAATAAAAAGAAACAAAAAAATACTGGAATGAAAAGATGCAGCCAAAAGATGACTTTAAATTGCAAAGCAAAAAGAAAACTTAATTCACAAAGTGAATACCTGAGCAAGTAAATCCATTTCCGCTATATCCAGAGTTACAAGCACAAGTAAATGATCCATCCGTATTAGAACATGTCGCATTGTTATCACAATTATGAGTACCAAGAGTACACTCGTTGTTATCTGGAATATTAATACACGCATGATTATATTTCAAACATCATCTATATGAAAAGAAGGAGAATTCTGGAAAAAAGCTACAAATTTGAAAAAAATCTTTACGAGTTAGCAAACAACTAAAAAGGTAAATCGATAGATAAAAAGAACAACATCAATCGTGGAGTAAAATCAAAGTGTAAACGGTAAAGCTCCCTGCCTTGAAAGATCAAATCTAGATTCCATGAACAGGAAAGTAAACTTAAAGGAAAAAAAATTGCGTGGGGTCTTCGAGAATGCTGTTATTCCACGTAAAACTCAAGACATATCTAAGTTTTGTACTAAATCAATGAAGTTAATATTGTGCGAAAGATACAAGAACAAGTACATAACAAAAACACCATGATTGATTTGATTTCAGGGAAAGGATGATCTCGGATGTAATGCACTCTTAGCAATATTGCCATAAGAAAACATAGATATCATTTGATGTGTCAAATTGAGATCGATGTTATTAAAACATTTCGACGCTGCACAATTTGCCTGAATACTACTATACCAAATATTTCCGGAAATGATCTTATCAATATAAAACTATGCTGGAAATATCAGTAAAAAATCCTGCATTAATAGACGTATTTCCTAGAAAAAGCAGCAATTAATACCGGATAAACATAAAACTACAATGCAAAGATTGTAATATACTAAAGAAATACAAGATGACTCAGAAAAATGTGAACCAAGAAGATTTTTGATCGAAAATAAAGTTATAGATCAAAATGAATACTTGGATTTGCAAACAAAACTCGAGGTAAACAAAAAATGAAAAACTGAAACAGTTCATTGAATAGTTTCTCACGAAAGATCTACTGTAGATCTTGCAATTGTATATGAAGGTACATATCCTGTACTATATTAAAGGTTCATCAAAGATATAAGGAGCCAATCTAATTGGTATTTGTGTTAAAAATACAATTTGATTGTCATTTCTTGCGATTTCAGAGCATACTTTAAAACAGCATATGGCTCAAATCTTTCAAATCTTTAAAAAGGTCGGCGTAAATTCTTTCGCAGTTGCCTTTGAATTGGATGGTTGGAAGGGAAATCATGGTACTTTGCTGTAAATCTGCCGTGGAAATGTTTTGATAACTTGATTTTATCAAATTGGCGGCAAATTCATTATTTTTGAAAAACTTCATGGAAAATTTTGAAAAAATTTAAACAATCGTAAATCCTAAACTAAAAGAGGAAACATTCTATAACCTGCAGAAACCACAGTTTATGAGCGTCTACAATATTGTGGCAAGCAGAATCTTTAGCTTGTCTAGTTTAGGATTTAGAAATTTGATGACGTGATAGCCTCAAATTTAATCAATGCCGCCATATCGAAACTAATCAAGATATCAATGAATTGCCATGGCAGATTTACAGCAAAAAGCCCTTAGTTCTTTCCAAGCCATTTATTTCAAGGAAAACTGCAATAGAATTTTACACCGACCTTTTTTTTTAAAGATTTGAGCCCTATGTTCTTAAAACCAGATAACTCATGAAAGCTGAACGTTCCACAAAATCAAAGTGATTTCATGCAGTTGCAATACAACATTACTCAAATTCTTTTAGCCATTGACAAAAATGGACGACTAATTGTCAAGATCGGGAATATATTCAATTCATTTTGATTGTTCAAAAAAATTCTTTTTCGTCACCCGGTCAAATCAGTAGGCATTAACTAAATTTTAAACATCGATTGAATCAAGTAACAAAGTGAATTTTTAATAAACCACATATGCAAAGATCAATCTAAAAGCCTAAAATACAAAGATAATTATCATAGAGCTGTCTATCAAAGAGTTAAAAAGATCTTTGTGATAGCAACAGCCTAAAAATGTCTTTCGAAAAAGATGAAAATCAACTATAATTGTTAAAACATAGGCAAATGATTAAAGCAACACTCCAAACTGTTGACAGAATTCAATAACATCACGATATAACGAAATAAGAATGACCCCGTGCTAGTGCACTGTCCTATCAATCTAAATTTGGTTTGAGTCCCCATCGTGGCAAAACTACAACCTTGCGTAAGAAGAGTCACCAGGTTCTCCGAACTCTTGGCTAAAGCAATCACAAGCAAGGTGACTTTAAAAAGCAGTGCTAGGACACAGCTTTTATAATTTTAGCTTTCCATCAACTACCTTCGATGGAGCTAGGTAAATACAAACAAGCATCAGATGACAATCTTTAATGAATAAGTACTTCTATCATGGGCTGTTGGAAACTCTGAATTAAAAAAAAGATTTACATATGATACATCGAGTCTTTCTAGTTCATTATTTCGTTTCTGGTATATCAAGCAACAATTCTAGTCCCCAAGTGTGTCAAAAGGATGTGATCTAGAGAAATTATGCTTCTAGGAGTTTGCGTCTGAATGGCATAATGGCTCTAGGTCACGCACTCGATATGTCAGAGACAAATGAATAAACTAGGAAGGCTGGATGTTTCATATGTAAATCCTATCTTTAATTCAGACTTTCCTACAACCCGTGCTCCTATTGCATCATTGAATTTCCTGGTACAGAGACTTTGTATAAAACAAGGAATATTTCTTCCCTATATAAACATGGTTACATAAATTGAAACGCTGGCATTGACTGCGATCGAAGTAAAGTCCTTATTTCTTAAAATAACATCATCAAGATTTGCAGAGTAATCAGAAACAATTTGAAAATTTATCAGAATACAGATGCATTCATAACAAGTTTTCATCTAAAATATCAATCAAAAAGGAATTCTAAATAAGAAAAAGCTCAGTTCATCACCTGAAATCTCGAATCAATTATAGTCGCATAGTCTCATAAATCAATTATAATCTCAATTAGATGTCAGCTGCAAATGTCCGCGAATAATAACAATAGAAATGTTTTACAAAGGAATTTTATGCTATCCAAAATCTCAGGTGACATCTAAGGCCCGTTTATAAGTCGTGCCGCGCCGTGCCGAATCGAGTGAATTTCGAACAATTTTGTCTGGTTCGGCAAGGAACGACTCTTATAAACCAAAAAGACACTTGGTTCGAGTGCGTCGAGCCATACGCCAAAGGAATCTCGACTGGGTCGACCAGGTGCGACTTATGAAACCAAATTGACACTTGGTTCGAATGAGTCGAGCCATATGCCAAAGGCATCTCGACTGGGTAGACCCGGTGCGACTTATAAAACCAAACTGACACTTGGTTCGAATGAGTTGAGCCATAGGCCAAAGGCATCTCGACTGGGTCGACCCGGTGTGACTTCTAAAACCAAATTTCAGTCGCGCCTTGCCGCAGCATTTTCACTCATTCGCACAACGGCAAAAGCCATTGTTAGTTGTGATGTGTAGCCCAACCATACACGGTAATAGATGGTAGCAAGCAGAAGTCTGTAGCTTTTATAGTTTAAAATTTAGCAATTTGATGATGTCACAATTTCAAAGCTACCAGAAAGTCTGAAAATGCTGTATATCTGAAAATATAGACGCTATGGAAAATGCTCTTTCTGGAATTAAGGCAAGTAACCAAACGCTATCTTCGATTATTCAATTGACAGAAGGAGGCAATGATATTTCACAGATTCAAGTCTAAAGTTTAGATAAGATTCAAGTCCTATACTCTACTATTCTATACTCGAATATTCTGTCTCATGAAATTCTTTATCAGATCACAAAGCGTTATCCACCCATTTTCACGCATTCACTACCGAGGATTTATGTGAAGCAAAATTTTCTAACATCTATTCTGGTCTCGAAAAACAAGGATACTTCAGACATAGCAGTCAGAAAAAGGATTCGGTTCATTTCAATCGATTCAGTAACTTTAGTACTTCAAATCCTTACAAGTCTAAAGACATTTAAGGCTCAGTTAGTGTCAAATAAAACAACAACCTTTGAAACAAAAAAAAACAAACAAAAACGAACTACACTTAAGGGAATGATGACATTTTATCAAATCATATATAAAAAGAAAATAACAAGATCAAACAAAAAAATATTCAAACTAACTGAAAAAAGATGCTACAATATCACATTCAAATATAAGATCCAAACTGAAATACTTAAAATGAAAACTATTTCCTGCCTACCTGTACATGTCACTCCGTTTCCGCTATATCCAGTGTCACAAGCGCAAGTAAATGATCCATCCGTATTAGAACATGTCGCATTGTTATGACAATTATGAGTACCAAGAGTACACTCCTTGTTATCTGACAAATGAGAGCACAAATAATCAAACTTCAAACTTCATCTTATAAGTATAACAAGATCCCTTAAAAGCAAACAATATTCCAAAAACAAATACTTCAAAACTTTGAAACATAAATCGAATAATATCTGCAAAATACAACAACAAAAACCCCAATTAACAACGAAACCTATTTTCTGCATACCTGTACATGTCACTCCGTTTCCGCTATATCCAGTGTCACAAGCGCAAGTAAATGATCCATCCGTATTAGAACATGTCGCATTGTTATGACAATTATGAGTACCAAGAGTACACTCGTTGTTATCTGAAAAATGAGAGCACAAATAATCAAACTTCAAACTTCATCTTGTCAGTATAACACGATCCATACGAAGAACCAAAAATGTCTAAAAAGAAATACTTCAAAACTTTTAAACATAGATCGAATAATATCTACAAAATACCACAACAAAAACCCCAATTAACAACAAAACCTATTTTCTGCTTACCTGTACATGTCACTCCGTTTCCGCTATATCCAGTGTCACAAGCGCAAGTAAATGATCCATCCGTATTAGAACATGTCGCATTGTTATGACAATTATGAGTACCAAGAGTACACTCGTTGTTATCTGAAAAATGAGAGCACAAATAATCAAACTTCAAACTTCATAATCTAAGTATAACAAGATCCCTTAAAAGCAAACAATATTTCAAAAACAAATACTCCAAAACTTTTAAACATAAATCGAATAATATCTGCAAAATACAACAACAAAAACCCCAATTAACAACAAAACCTATTTTCTGACTACCTGTACATGTCACTCCGTTTCCGCTATATCCAGTGTCACAAGCGCAAGTAAATGATCCATCCGTATTAGAACATGTCGCATTGTTATGACAATTATGAGTACCAAGAGTACACTCGTTGTTATCTGAAAAATGAGAGCACAAATAATCAAACTTCAAACTTCATAATCAAAGTATAACAAGATCCCTTAAAAGCAAACAATATTCCAAAAACAAATACTCCAAAACTTTTAAACATAAATCGAATAATATCTGCAAAATACAACAACAAAAACCCCAATTAACAACAAAACCTATTTTCTGCCTACCTGTACATGTCACTCCGTTTCCGCTATATCCAGTGTCACAAGCGCAAGTAAATGATCCATCCGTATTAGAACATGTCGCATTGTTATGACAATTATGAGTACCAAGAGTACACTCGTTGTTATCTGAAAAATGAGAGCACAAATAATCAAACTTCAAACTTCATCTTCTAAGTATAGCAAGATCCCTTAAAAGCAAACAATATTCCAAAAACAAATACTTCCAAACTTTTAAACATAAATCGAATAATAGCTGCAAAATACAACAACAAAAACCCCAATTAACAACAAAACCTATATTCTGCCTACCTGTACATGTCACTCCGTTTCCGCTATATCCAGTGTCACAAGCGCAAGTAAATGATCCATCCGTATTAGAACATGTCGCATTGTCATGACAATTATGAGTACCAAGAGTACACTCGTTGTTATCTGAAAAATGAGAGTACAAATGATCAAATTTCAAACTTCATCTTGTCAGTATAACACGATCCATACGAAGAACCAAAAATGTCTAAAAAGAAATACTTCAAAACTTTTAAAGATAAATCGAATAATATCTGCAAAATACAGCAACAAAAACCCCAATTAACAACAAAACCTATTTTCTGCCTACCTGTACATGTCACTCCGTTTCCGCTATATCCAGTGTCACAAGCGCAAGTAAATGATCCATCCGTATTAGAACATGTCGCATTGTTATGACAATTATGAGTACCAAGAGTACACTCGTTGTTATCTGAAAAATGAGAGCACAAATAATCAAACTTCAAACTTCATCTTCTAAGTATAACAAGATCCCTTAAAAGCAAACATAATTCCAAAAACAAATACTTCCAAATTTTTAAACATAAATCGAATAATAGCTGCGAAATACAACAACAAAAACCCCAATTAACAATAAAACATATTTTCTGCCTACCTGTACATGTCACTCCGTTTCCGCTATATCCAGTGTCACAAGCGCAAGTAAATGATCCATCCGTATTAGAACATGTCGCATTGTTATGACAATTATGAGTACCAAGAGTACACTCGTTGTTATCTGAAAAATGAGAGCACAAATAATCAAACTTCAAACTTCATCTTGTCAGTATAACACGATCCATACGAAGAACCAAAAATGTCTAAAAAGAAATACTTCAAAACTTTTAAAGATAAATCGAATAATATCTGCAAAATACAGCAACAAAAACCCCAATTAACCCTATCTGTACTGGGCGATTTTTTAGGTATTTTGTACTGGGGGGGGGGCGTTTTTCGCCCCCCCTCTTTTTCTCCAAAACTACAAAAGATATAACAATAAGACTTACCCCTATTGTTCTTTAGACAATTGGCTATTCAAATATAACAATGACAATTAATAAGTCACGTGATTCGTTGCTAGGCAACCGAAAAACTGACGAAAATTGGCAAATTTATACCTTCTTAACCAGAAAAATTCTATTTAATCAACCACTCAACCGATTTTCTCCAAATTTTTTCAAATAGTAGGAAACATGTCATAGTTCAAATATACATACTTTGCAAAATTTTTAGTTTCTATTTTTAGCACAATTAGCCTTAAATTAGCCTTTTGTTGCATGCATTTACTTTCATCGCAGGTTTTTGCCAGTCCTGCCCTTTTATCTGGTAAATATAGACTCAAAATGAATCAAATTAATAAGATGAAGCAAATTAGACTAAACAAATTTTTATTTGACACTTCTTTATTAGGTAAATGACGTCATAAATGTGAATGACGTCATAGATATTAAATATTGCTGACATCAGCAAATATGAAAAAATTATATATCAAATGAAAGTACTCATCAAATGCAATCAAATGGTGCATGTTTGAGATCGATCAAGCAAACGACACGAAAACTACGGACATTTTAAGATTTTTTTTGTTGACTACTCTCCAAATATGGTATTACTGTGGTCACATGATCAGTGGTAGAACAATGAAATGTTAAGAATTTAATTGCCTATGAAATTTGAGTAAAAGTCACCAAAACTGGTGGTTATATCTCTTGTCGTTTTAGCGTAATGCAGCAAAAACTGGTAGGGGGGGGCAAAAACGCCCCCCCCCAGTACGACTAGGGTTAAGAACAAAACCTATTTTCTGCCTACCTGTACATGTCACTCCGTTTCCGCTATATCCAGTGTCACAAGCGCAAGTAAATGATCCATCCGTATTAGAACATGTCGCATTGTTATGACAATTATGAGTACCAAGAGTACACTCGTTGTTATCTGAAAAATGAGAGCACAAATAATCAAACTTCAAACTTCATCTTCTAAGTATAACAAGATCCCTTAAAAGCAAACATAATTCCAAAAACAAATACTTCCAACTTTTTAAACATAAATCGAATAATATCTGCAAAATACAGCAACAAAAACGCCAATTAACAACAAAACCTATTTTCTGCCTACCTGTACATGTCACTCCGTTTCCGCTATATCCAGTGTCACAAGCGCAAGTAAATGATCCATCCGTATTAGAACATGTCGCATTGTTATGACAATTATGAGTACCAAGAGTACACTCGTTGTTATCTGAAAAATGAGAGCACAAATAATCAAACTTCAAACTTCATCTTGTCAGTATAACACGATCCATACGAAGAACCAAAAATGTCTAAAAAGAAATACTTCAAAACTTTTAAACATAGATCGAATAATATCTACAAAATACCACAACAAAAACCCCAATTAACAACAAAACCTATTTTCTGCTTACCTGTACATGTCACTCCGTTTCCGCTATATCCAGTGTCACAAGCGCAAGTAAATGATCCATCCGTATTAGAACATGTCGCATTGTTATGACAATTATGAGTACCAAGAGTACACTCGTTGTTATCTGAAAAATGAGAGTACAAATGATCAAATTTCAAACTTCATCTTGTCAGTATAACACGATCCATACGAAGAACCAAAAATGTCTAAAAAGAAATACCTCAAAACTTTTAAAGATAAATCGAATAATATCTGCAAAATACAGCAACAAAAACCCCAATTAACAACAAAACCTATTTTCTGCCTACCTGTACATGTCACTCCGTTTCCGCTATATCCAGTGTCACAAGCGCAAGTAAATGATCCATCCGTATTAGAACATGTCGCATTGTTATGACAATTATGAGTACCAAGAGTACACTCGTTGTTATCTGAAAAATGAGAGCACAAATAATCAAACTTCAAACTTCATCTTCTAAGTATAACAAGATCCCTTAAAAGCAAACATAATTCCAAAAACAAATACTTCCAAATTTTTAAACATAAATCGAATAATATCTGCAAAATACAGCAACAAAAACCCCAATTAACAACAAAACCTATTTTCTGCCTACCTGTACATGTCACTCCGTTTCCGCTATATCCAGTGTCACAAGCGCAAGTAAATGATCCATCCGTATTAGAACATGTCGCATTGTTATGACAATTATGAGTACCAAGAGTACACTCGTTGTTATCTGAAAAATGAGAGCACAAATAATCAAACTTCAAACTTCATCTTCTAAGTATAACAAGATCCCTTAAAAGCAAACAATATTCCAAAAACAAATACTTCAAACCTTTGAAACATAAATTGAATAATATCTGCAAAATACAACAACAAAAACCCCAATTAACAACAAAACCTATTTTCTGCATACCTGTACATGTCACTCCGTTTCCGCTATATCCAGTGTCACAAGCGCAAGTAAATGATCCATCCGTATTAGAACATGTGGCATTGTTATGACAATTATGAGTACCAAGAGTACACTCGTTGTTATCTGAAAAATGAGAGCACAAATAATCAAACTTCAAACTTCATCTTCTAAGTATAACAAGATCCCTTAAAAGCAAACAATATTCCAAATACAAATACTTCCAAACTTTGAAACATAAATCGAATAATATCTGCAAAATACAACAACAATAACTGCAATTAACAACAAAACCTATTTTCTGCCTACCTGTACATGTCACTCCGTTTCCGCTATATCCAGTGTCACAAGCGCAAGTAAATGATCCATCCGTATTAGAACATGTCGCATTGTTATGACAATTATGAGTACCAAGAGTACACTCGTTGTTATCTGAAAAATGAGAGCACAAATAATCAAACTTCAAACTTCATCTTGTCAGTATAACACGATCCATACGAAGAACCAAAAATGTCTAAAAAGAAATACTTCAAAACTTTTAAACATAGATCGAATAATATCTACAAAATACCACAACAAAAACCCCAATTAACAACAAAACCTATTTTCTGCTTACCTGTACATGTCACTCCGTTTCCGCTATATCCAGTGTCACAAGCGCAAGTAAATGATCCATCCGTATTAGAACATGTCGCATTGTTATGACAATTATGAGTACCAAGAGTACACTCGTTGTTATCTGAAAAATGAGAGTACAAATGATCAAATTTCAAACTTCATCTTGTCAGTATAACACGATCCATACGAAGAACCAAAAATGTCTAAAAAGAAATACCTCAAAACTTTTAAAGATAAATCGAATAATATCTGCAAAATACAGCAACAAAAACCCCAATTAAGAACAAAACATATTTTCTGCCTACCTGTACATGTCACTCCGTTTCCGCTATATCCAGTGTCACAAGCGCAAGTAAATGATCCATCCGTATTAGAACATGTCGCATTGTTATGACAATTATGAGTACCAAGAGTACACTCGTTGTTATCTGAAAAATGAGAGCACAAATAATCAAACTTCAAACTTCATCTTCTAAGTATAACAAGATCCCTTAAAAGCAAACATAATTCCAAAAACAAATACTTCCAAATTTTTAAACATAAATCGAATAATATCTGCAAAATACAGCAACAAAAACCCCAATTAACAACAAAACCTATTTTCTGCCTACCTGTACATGTCACTCCGTTTCCGCTATATCCAGTGTCACAAGCGCAAGTAAATGATCCATCCGTATTAGAACATGTCGCATTGTTATGACAATTATGAGTACCAAGAGTACACTCGTTGTTATCTGAAAAATGAGAGCACAAATAATCAAACTTCAAACTTCATCTTCTAAGTATAACAAGACCCCTTAAAAGCAAACAATATTCCAAATACAAATACTTCCAAACTTTGAAACATAAATCGAATAATATCTGCAAAATACAACAACAATAACTGCAATTAACAACAAAACCTATTTTCTGCCTACCTGTACATGTCACTCCGTTTCCGCTATATCCAGTGTCACAAGCGCAAGTAAATGATCCATCCGTATTAGAACATGTCGCATTGTTATGACAATTATGAGTACCAAGAGTACACTCGTTGTTATCTGAAAAATGAGAGTACAAATGATCAAATTTCAAACTTCATCTTGTCAGTATAACACGATCCATACGAAGAACCAAAAATTTCTAAAAAGAAATACTTCAAAACTTTTAAACATAGATCGAATAATAGCTGCAAAATACAACAACAAAAACCCCAATTAACAATAAAACATATTTTCTGCCTACCTGTACATGTCACTCCGTTTCCGCTATATCCAGTGTCACAAGCGCAAGTAAATGATCCATCCGTATTAGAGCATGTCGCATTGTTATGACAATTATGAGTACCAAGAGTACACTCGTTGTTATCTGAAAAATGAGAGCACAAATAATCAAACTTCAAACTTCATCTTGTCAGTATAACACGATCCATACGAAGAACCAAAAATTTCTAAAAAGAAATACTTCAAAACTTTTAAACATAGATCGAATAATATCTACAAAATACCACAACAAAAACCCCAATTAACAACAAAACCTATTTCTGCTTACCTGTACATGTCACTCCGTTTCCGCTATATCCAGTGTCACAAGCGCAAGTAAATGATCCATCCGTATTAGAACATGTCGCATTGTTATGACAATTATGAGTACCAAGAGTACACTCGTTGTTATCTGAAAAATGAGAGCACAAATAATCAAACTTCAAACTTCATCTTCTAAGTATAGCAAGATCCCTTAAAAGCAAACAATATTCCAAAAACAAATACTTCCAAACTTTTAAACATAAATCGAATAATATCTGCAAAATACAACAACAAAAACCCCAATTAACAACAAAACCTATTTTCTGCCTACCTGTACATGTCACTCCGTTTCCGCTATATCCAGTGTCACAAGCGCAAGTAAATGATCCATCCGTATTAGAACATGTCGCATTGTTATGACAATTATGAGTACCAAGAGTACACTCGTTGTTATCTGAAAAATGAGAGCACAAATAATCAAACTTCAAACTTCATCTTGTCAGTATAACACGATCCATACGAAGAACCAAAAATGTCTAAAAAGAAATACTTCAAAACTTTTAAACATAGATCGAATAATATCTACAAAATACCACAACAAAAACCCCAATTAACAACAAAACCTATTTTCTGCTTACCTGTACATGTCACTCCGTTTCCGCTATATCCAGTGTCACAAGCGCAAGTAAATGATCCATCCGTATTAGAACATGTCGCATTGTTATGACAATTATGAGTACCAAGAGTACACTCGTTGTTATCTGAAAAATGAGAGTACAAATGATCAAATTTCAAACTTCATCTTGTCAGTATAACACGATCCATACGAAGAACCAAAAATGTCTAAAAAGAAATACCTCAAAACTTTTAAAGATAAATCGAATAATATCTGCAAAATACCACAACAAAAACCCCAATTAACAACAAAACCTATTTTCTGCCTACCTGTACATGTCACTCCGTTTCCGCTATATCCAGTGTCACAAGCGCAAGTAAATGATCCATCCGTATTAGAACATGTCGCATTGTTATGACAATTATGAGTACCAAGAGTACACTCGTTGTTATCTGAAAAATGAGAGCACAAATAATCAAACTTCAAACTTCATCTTCTAAGTATAACAAGATCCCTTAAAAGCAAACATAATTCCAAAAACAAATACTTCCAAATTTTTAAACATAAATCGAATAATATCTGCAAAATACAGCAACAAAAACCCCAATTAACAACAAAACCTATTTTCTGCCTACCTGTACATGTCACTCCGTTTCCGCTATATCCAGTGTCACAAGCGCAAGTAAATAATCCATCCGTATTAGAACATGTCGCATTGTTATGACAATTATGAGTACCAAGAGTACACTCGTTGTTATCTGAAAAATGAGAGCACAAATAATCAAACTTCAAACTTCATTTTCTAAGTATAACAAGATCCCTTAAAAGCAAACAATATTCCAAAAACAAATACTTCAAACCTTTGAAACATAAATTGAATAATATCTGCAAAATACAACAACAAAAACCCCAATTAACAACAAAACCTATTTTCTGCCTACCTGTACATGTCACTCCGTTTCCGCTATATCCAGTGTCACAAGCGCAAGTAAATGATCCATCCGTATTAGAACATGTGGCATTGTTATGACAATTATGAGTACCAAGAGTACACTCGTTGTTATCTGAAAAATGAGAGCACAAATAATCAAACTTCAAACTTCATCTTCTAAGTATAACAAGATCCCTTAAAAGCAAACAATATTCCAAATACAAATACTTCCAAACTTTGAAACATAAATCGAATAATATCTGCAAAATACAACAACAATAACTGCAATTAACAACAAAACCTATTTTCTGCCTACCTGTACATGTCACTCCGTTTCCGCTATATCCAGTGTCACAAGCGCAAGTAAATGATCCATCCGTATTAGAACATGTCGCATTGTTATGACAATTATGAGTACCAAGAGTACACTCGTTGTTATCTGAAAAATGAGAGCACAAATAATCAAACTTCAAACTTCATCTTCTAAGTATAACAAGATCCCTTAAAAGCAAACAATATTCCAAAAACAAATACTTCAAACCTTTGAAACATAAATTGAATAATATCTGCAAAATACAACAACAAAAACCCCAATTAACAACAAAACCTATTTTCTGCCTACCTGTACATGTCACTCCGTTTCCGCTATATCCAGTGTCACAAGCGCAAGTAAATGATCCATCCGTATTAGAACATGTCGCATTGTTATGACAATTATGAGTACCAAGAGTACACTCGTTGTTATCTGAAAAATGAGAGCACAAATAATCAAACTTCAAACTTCATCTTGTCAGTATAACACGATCCATACGAAGAACCAAAAATGTCTAAAAAGAAATACTTCAAAACTTTTAAACATAGATCGAATAATATCTACAAAATACCACAACAAAAACCCCAATTAACAACAAAACCTATTTTCTGCTTACCTGTACATGTCACTCCGTTTCCGCTATATCCAGTGTCACAAGCGCAAGTAAATGATCCATCCGTATTAGAACATGTCGCATTGTTATGACAATTATGAGTACCAAGAGTACACTCGTTGTTATCTGAAAAATGAGAGTACAAATGATCAAATTTCAAACTTCATCTTGTCAGTATAACACGATCCATACGAAGAACCAAAAATGTCTAAAAAGAAATACCTCAAAACTTTTAAAGATAAATCGAATAATATCTGCAAAATACAGCAACAAAAACCCCAATTAAGAACAAAACATATTTTCTGCCTACCTGTACATGTCACTCCGTTTCCGCTATATCCAGTGTCACAAGCGCAAGTAAATGATCCATCCGTATTAGAACATGTCGCATTGTTATGACAATTATGAGTACCAAGAGTACACTCGTTGTTATCTGAAAAATGAGAGCACAAATAATCAAACTTCAAACTTCATCTTCTAAGTATAACAAGATCCCTTAAAAGCAAACATAATTCCAAAAACAAATACTTCCAAATTTTTAAACATAAATCGAATAATATCTGCAAAATACAGCAACAAAAACCCCAATTAACAACAAAACCTATTTTCTGCCTACCTGTACATGTCACTCCGTTTCCGCTATATCCAGTGTCACAAGCGCAAGTAAATGATCCATCCGTATTAGAACATGTCGCATTGTTATGACAATTATGAGTACCAAGAGTACACTCGTTGTTATCTGAAAAATGAGAGCACAAATAATCAAACTTCAAACTTCATCTTCTAAGTATAACAAGACCCCTTAAAAGCAAACAATATTCCAAATACAAATACTTCCAAACTTTGAAACATAAATCGAATAATATCTGCAAAATACAACAACAATAACTGCAATTAACAACAAAACCTATTTTCTGCCTACCTGTACATGTCACTCCGTTTCCGCTATATCCAGTGTCACAAGCGCAAGTAAATGATCCATCCGTATTAGAACATGTCGCATTGTTATGACAATTATGAGTACCAAGAGTACACTCGTTGTTATCTGAAAAATGAGAGCACAAATAATCAAACTTCAAACTTAATCTTCTAAGTATAACAAGATCCCTTAAAAGCAAACAATATTCCAAAAACAAATACTCCAAAACTTTTAAACATAAATCGAATAATATCTGCAAAATACAACAACAAAAACCCCAATTAACAACAAAACCTATTTTCTGCCTACCTGTACATGTCACTCCGTTTCCGCTATATCCAGTGTCACAAGCGCAAGTAAATGATCCATCCGTATTAGAACATGTCGCATTGTTATGACAATTATGAGTACCAAGAGTACACTCGTTGTTATCTGAAAAATGAGAGCACAAATAATCAAACTTCAAACTTCATCTTCTAAGTATAACAAGATCCCTTAAAAGCAAACATAATTCCAAAAACAAATACTTCCAAATTTTTAAACATAAATCGAATAATAGCTGCAAAATACAACAACAAAAACCCCAATTAACAATAAAACATATTTTCTGCCTACCTGTACATGTCACTCCGTTTCCGCTATATCCAGTGTCACAAGCGCAAGTAAATGATCCATCCGTATTAGAACATGTCGCATTGTTATGACAATTATGAGTACCAAGAGTACACTCGTTGTTATCTGAAAAATGAGAGTACAAATGATCAAATTTCAAACTTCATCTTGTCAGTATAACACGATCCATACGAAGAACCAAAAATGTCTAAAAAGAAATACTTCAAAACTTTTAAAGATAAATCGAATAATATCTGCAAAATACAGCAACAAAAACCCCAATTAAGAACAAAACCTATTTTTTGCCTACCTGTACATGTCACTCCGTTTCCGCTATATCCAGTGTCACAAGCGCAAGTAAATGATCCATCCGTATTAGAACATGTCGCATTGTTATGACAATTATGAGTACCAAGAGTACACTCGTTGTTATCTGAAAAATGAGAGCACAAATAATCAAACTTCAAACTTCATCTTCTAAGTATAACAAGATCCCTTAAAAGCAAACATAATTCCAAAAACAAATACTTCCAAATTTTTAAACATAAATCGAATAATATCTGCAAAATACAGCAACAAAAACCCCAATTAACAACAAAACCTATTTTCTGCCTACCTGTACATGTCACTCCGTTTCCGCTATATCCAGTGTCACAAGCGCAAGAAAATGATCCATCCGTATTAGAACATGTCGCATTGTTATGACAATTATGAGTACCAAGAGTACACTCGTTGTTATCTGAAAAATGAGAGTACAAATGATCAAATTTCAAACTTCATCTTGTCAGTATAACACGATCCATACGAAGAACCAAAAATTTCTAAAAAGAAATACTTCAAAACTTTTAAACATAGATCGAATAATAGCTGCAAAATACAACAACAAAAACCCCAATTAACAATAAAACATATTTTCTGCCTACCTGTACATGTCACTCCGTTTCCGCTATATCCAGTGTCACAAGCGCAAGTAAATGATCCATCCGTATTAGAGCATGTCGCATTGTTATGACAATTATGAGTACCAAGAGTACACTCGTTGTTATCTGAAAAATGAGAGCACAAATAATCAAACTTCAAACTTCATCTTGTCAGTATAACACGATCCATACGAAGAACCAAAAATTTCTAAAAAGAAATACTTCAAAACTTTTAAACATAGATCGAATAATATCTACAAAATACCACAACAAAAACCCCAATTAACAACAAAACCTATTTCTGCTTACCTGTACATGTCACTCCGTTTCCGCTATATCCAGTGTCACAAGCGCAAGTAAATGATCCATCCGTATTAGAACATGTCGCATTGTTATGACAATTATGAGTACCAAGAGTACACTCGTTGTTATCTGAAAAATGAGAGCACAAATAATCAAACTTCAAACTTCATCTTCTAAGTATAGCAAGATCCCTTAAAAGCAAACAATATTCCAAAAACAAATACTTCCAAACTTTTAAACATAAATCGAATAATATCTGCAAAATACAACAACAAAAACCCCAATTAACAACAAAACCTATTTTCTGCCTACCTGTACATGTCACTCCGTTTCCGCTATATCCAGTGTCACAAGCGCAAGTAAATGATCCATCCGTATTAGAACATGTCGCATTGTTATGACAATTATGAGTACCAAGAGTACACTCGTTGTTATCTGAAAAATGAGAGCACAAATAATCAAACTTCAAACTTCATCTTCTAAGTATAGCAAGATCCCTTAAAAGCAAACAATATTCCAAAAACAAATACTTCCAAACTTTTAAACATAAATCGAATAATAGCTGCAAAATACAACAACAAAAACCTCAATTAACAACAAAACCTATTTTCTGCCTACCTGTACATGTCACTCCGTTTCCGCTATATCCAGTGTCACAAGCGCAAGTAAATGATCCATCCGTATTAGAACATGTCGCATTGTTATGACAATTATGAGTACCAAGAGTACACTCGTTGTTATCTGAAAAATGAGAGCACAAATAATCAAACTTCAAACTTCATCTTCTAAGTATAACAAGATCCCTTAAAAGCAAACATAATTCCAAAAACAAATACTTCCAAATTTTTAAACATAAATCGAATAATATCTGCAAAATACAGCAACAAAAACCCCAATTAACAACAAAACCTATTTTCTGCCTACCTGTACATGTCACTCCGTTTCCGCTATATCCAGTGTCACAAACGCAAGTAAATGATCCATCCGTATTAGAACATGTCGCATTGTTATGACAATTATGAGTACCAAGAGTACACTCGTTGTTATCTGAAAAATGAGAGTACAAATGATCAAAATTCAAACTTCATCTTGTCAGTATAACACGATCCATACGAAGAACCAAAAATTTCTAAAAAGAAATACTTCAAAACTTTTAAACATAGATCGAATAATAGCTGCAAAATACAACAACAAAAACCCCAATTAACAATAAAACATATTTTCTGCCTACCTGTACATGTCACTCCGTTTCCGCTATATCCAGTGTCACAAGCGCAAGTAAATGATCCATCCGTATTAGAACATGTCGCATTGTTATGACAATTATGAGTACCAAGAGCACACTCGTTGTTATCTGAAAAATGAGAGTACAAATGATCAAATTTCAAACTTCATCTTGTCAGTATAACACGATCCATACGAAGAACCAAAAATTTCTAAAAAGAAATACTTCAAAACTTTTAAACATAGATCGAATAATAGCTGCAAAATACAACAACAAAAACCCCAATTAACAATAAAACATATTTTCTGCCTACCTGTACATGTCACTCCGTTTCCGCTATATCCAGTGTCACAAGCGCAAGTAAATGATCCATCCGTATTAGAACATGTCGCATTGTTATGACAATTATGAGTACCAAGAGTACACTCGTTGTTATCTGAAAAATGAGAGCACAAATAATCAAACTTCAAACTTCATCTTGTCAGTATAACACGATCCATACGAAGAACCAAAAATTTCTAAAAAGAAATACTTCAAAACTTTTAAACATAGATCGAATAATATCTGCAAAATACCACAACAAAAACCCTAATTAACAACAAAACCTATTTTCTGCTTACCTGTACATGTCACTCCGTTTCCGCTATATCCAGTGTCACAAGCGCAAGTAAATGATCCATCCGTATTAGAACATGTCGCATTGTTATGACAATTATGAGTACCAAGAGTACACTCGTTGTTATCTGAAAAATGAGAGCACAAATAATCAAACTTCAAACTTCATCTTGTCAGTATAACACGATCCATACGAAGAACCAAAAATTTCTAAAAAGAAATACTTCAAAACTTTTAAACATAGATCGAATAATAGCTGCAAAATACAACAACAAAAACCCCAAATAACAATAAAACATATTTTCTGCCTACCTGTACATGTCACTCCGTTTCCGCTATATCCAGTGTCACAAGCGCAAGTAAATGATCCATCCGTATTAGAACATGTCGCATTGTTATGACAATTATGAGTACCAAGAGTACACTCGTTGTTATCTGAAAAATGAGAGCACAAATAATCAAACTTCAAACTTAATCTTGTCAGTATAACACGATCCATACGAAGAACCAAAAATTTCTAAAAAGAAATACTTCAAAACTTTTAAACATAGATCGAATAATATCTGCAAAATACCACAACAAAAACCCCAATTAACAACAAAACCTATTTTCTGCTTACCTGTACATGTCACTCCGTTTCCGCTATATCCAGTGTCACAAGCGCAAGTAAATGATCCATCCGTATTAGAACATGTCGCATTGTTATGACAATTATGAGTACCAAGAGTACACTCGTTGTTATCTGAAAAAAGAGAGCACAAATAATCAAACTTCAAACTTCATAATCTAAGTATAACAAGATCCCTTAAAAGCAAACAATATTCCAAAATTAAATACTCCAAAACTTTTAAACATAAATCGAATAATATCTGCAAAATACAACAACAAAAACCCCAATTAACAACAAAACCTATTTTCTGCCTACCTGTACATGTCACTCCGTTTCCGCTATATCCAGTGTCACAAGCGCAAGTAAATGATCCATCCGTATTAGAACATGTCGCATTGTTATGACAATTATGAGTACCAAGAGTACACTCGTTGTTATCTGAAAAATGAGAGCACAAATAATCAAACTTCAAACTTCATCTTCTAAGTATAACAAGATCCCTTAAAAGCAAACATAATTCCAAAAACAAATACTTCCAAATTTTTAAACATAAATCGAATAATAGCTGCAAAATACAACAACAAAAACCCCAATTAACAATAAAACATATTTTCTGCCTACCTGTACATGTCACTCCGTTTCCGCTATATCCAGTGTCACAAGCGCAAGTAAATGATCCATCCGTATTAGAACATGTCGCATTGTTATGACAATTATGAGTACCAAGAGTACACTCGTTGTTATCTGAAAAATGAGAGTACAAATGATCAAATTTCAAACTTCATCTTGTCAGTATAACACGATCCATACGAAGAACCAAAAATGTCTAAAAAGAAATACTTCAAAACTTTTAAAGATAAATCGAATAATATCTGCAAAATACAGCAACAAAAACCCCAATTAAGAACAAAACCTATTTTTTGCCTACCTGTACATGTCACTCCGTTTCCGCTATATCCAGTGTCACAAGCGCAAGTAAATGATCCATCCGTATTAGAACATGTCGCATTGTTATGACAATTATGAGTACCAAGAGTACACTCGTTGTTATCTGAAAAATGAGAGCACAAATAATCAAACTTCAAACTTCATCTTCTAAGTATAACAAGATCCCTTAAAAGCAAACATAATTCCAAAAACAAATACTTCCAAATTTTTAAACATAAATCGAATAATATCTGCAAAATACAGCAACAAAAACCCCAATTAACAACAAAACCTATTTTCTGCCTACCTGTACATGTCACTCCGTTTCCGCTATATCCAGTGTCACAAGCGCAAGTAAATGATCCATCCGTATTAGAACATGTCGCATTGTTATGACAATTATGAGTACCAAGAGTACACTCGTTGTTATCTGAAAAATGAGAGTACAAATGATCAAATTTCAAACTTCATCTTGTCAGTATAACACGATCCATACGAAGAACCAAAAATTTCTAAAAAGAAATACTTCAAAACTTTTAAACATAGATCGAATAATAGCTGCAAAATACAACAACAAAAACCCCAATTAACAATAAAACATATTTTCTGCCTACCTGTACATGTCACTCCGTTTCCGCTATATCCAGTGTCACAAGCGCAAGTAAATGATCCATCCGTATTAGAGCATGTCGCATTGTTATGACAATTATGAGTACCAAGAGTACACTCGTTGTTATCTGAAAAATGAGAGCACAAATAATCAAACTTCAAACTTCATCTTGTCAGTATAACACGATCCATACGAAGAACCAAAAATTTCTAAAAAGAAATACTTCAAAACTTTTAAACATAGATCGAATAATATCTACAAAATACCACAACAAAAACCCCAATTAACAACAAAACCTATTTCTGCTTACCTGTACATGTCACTCCGTTTCCGCTATATCCAGTGTCACAAGCGCAAGTAAATGATCCATCCGTATTAGAACATGTCGCATTGTTATGACAATTATGAGTACCAAGAGTACACTCGTTGTTATCTGAAAAATGAGAGCACAAATAATCAAACTTCAAACTTCATAATCTAAGTATAACAAGATCCCTTAAAAGCAAACAATATTCCAAAAACAAATACTCCAAAACTTTTAAACATAAATAGAATAATATCTGCAAAATACAACAACAAAAACCCCAATTAACAACAAAACCTATTTTCTGCCTACCTGTACATGTCACTCCGTTTCCGCTATATCCAGTGTCACAAGCGCAAGTAAATGATCCATCCGTATTAGAACATGTCGCATTGTTATGACAATTATGAGTACCAAGAGTACACTCGTTGTTATCTGAAAAATGAGAGCACAAATAATCAAACTTCAAACTTCATCTTGTCAGTATAACACGATCCATACGAAGAACCAAAAATTTCTAAAAAGAAATACTTCAAAACTTTTAAACATAGATCGAATAATATCTACAAAATACCACAACAAAAACCCCAATTAACAACAAAACCTATTTCTGCTTACCTGTACATGTCACTCCGTTTCCGCTATATCCAGTGTCACAAGCGCAAGTAAATGATCCATCCGTATTAGAACATGTCGCATTGTTATGACAATTATGAGTACCAAGAGTACACTCGTTGTTATCTGAAAAATGAGAGCACAAATAATCAAACTTCAAACTTCATAATCTAAGTATAACAAGATCCCTTAAAAGCAAACAATATTCCAAAAACAAATACTCCAAAACTTTTAAACATAAATAGAATAATATCTGCAAAATACAACAACAAAAACCCCAATTAACAACAAAACCTATTTTCTGCCTACCTGTACATGTCACTCCGTTTCCGCTATATCCAGTGTCACAAGCGCAAGTAAATGATCCATCCGTATTAGAACATGTCGCATTGTTATGACAATTATGAGTACCAAGAGTACACTCGTTGTTATCTGAAAAATGAGAGCACAAATAATCAAACTTCAAACTTCATCTTCTAAGTATAACAAGATCCCTTAAAAGCAAACATAATTCCAAAAACAAATACTTCCAAATTTTTAAACATAAATCGAATAATAGCTGCAAAATACAACAACAAAAACCATAATTAACAATAAAACATATTTTCTGCCTACCTGTACATGTCACTCCGTTTCCGCTATATCCAGTGTCACAAGCGCAAGTAAATGATCCATCCGTATTAGAGCATGTCGCATTGTTATGACAATTATGAGTACCAAGAGTACACTCGTTGTTATCTGAAAAATGAGAGCACAAATAATCAAACTTCAAACTTCATCTTGTCAGTATAACACGATCCATACGAAGAACCAAAAATTTCTAAAAAGAAATACTTCAAAACTTTTAAACATAGATCGAATAATATCTACAAAATACCACAACAAAAACCCCAATTAACAACAAAACCTATTTCTGCTTACCTGTACATGTCACTCCGTTTCCGCTATATCCAGTGTCACAAGCGCAAGTAAATGATCCATCCGTATTAGAACATGTCGCATTGTTATGACAATTATGAGTACCAAGAGTACACTCGTTGTTATCTGAAAAATGAGAGCACAAATAATCAAACTTCAAACTTCATAATCTAAGTATAACAAGATCCCTTAAAAGCAAACAATATTCCAAAAACAAATACTCCAAAACTTTTAAACATAAATAGAATAATATCTGCAAAATACAACAACAAAAACCCCAATTAACAACAAAACCTATTTTCTGCCTACCTGTACATGTCACTCCGTTTCCGCTATATCCAGTGTCACAAGCGCAAGTAAATGATCCATCCGTATTAGAACATGTCGCATTGTTATGACAATTATGAGTACCAAGAGTACACTCGTTGTTATCTGAAAAATGAGAGCACAAATAATCAAACTTCAAACTTCATCTTGTCAGTATAACACGATCCATACGAAGAACCAAAAATTTCTAAAAAGAAATACTTCAAAACTTTTAAACATAGATCGAATAATATCTACAAAATACCACAACAAAAACCCCAATTAACAACAAAACCTATTTCTGCTTACCTGTACATGTCACTCCGTTTCCGCTATATCCAGTGTCACAAGCGCAAGTAAATGATCCATCCGTATTAGAACATGTCGCATTGTTATGACAATTATGAGTACCAAGAGTACACTCGTTGTTATCTGAAAAATGAGAGCACAAATAATCAAACTTCAAACTTCATAATCTAAGTATAACAAGATCCCTTAAAAGCAAACAATATTCCAAAAACAAATACTCCAAAACTTTTAAACATAAATAGAATAATATCTGCAAAATACAACAACAAAAACCCCAATTAACAACAAAACCTATTTTCTGCCTACCTGTACATGTCACTCCGTTTCCGCTATATCCAGTGTCACAAGCGCAAGTAAATGATCCATCCGTATTAGAACATGTCGCATTGTTATGACAATTATGAGTACCAAGAGTACACTCGTTGTTATCTGAAAAATGAGAGCACAAATAATCAAACTTCAAACTTCATCTTCTAAGTATAACAAGATCCCTTAAAAGCAAACATAATTCCAAAAACAAATACTTCCAAATTTTTAAACATAAATCGAATAATAGCTGCAAAATACAACAACAAAAACCATAATTAACAATAAAACATATTTTCTGCCTACCTGTACATGTCACTCCGTTTCCGCTATATCCAGTGTCACAAGCGCAAGTAAATGATCCATCCGTATTAGAACATGTCGCATTGTTATGACAATTATGAGTACCAAGAGTACACTCGTTGTTATCTGAAAAATGAGAGTACAAATGATCAAATTTCAAACTTCATCTTGTCAGTATAACACGATCCATACGAAGAACCAAAAATGTCTAAAAAGAAATACCTCAAAACTTTTAAAGATAAATCGAATAATATCTGCAAAATACAGCAACAAAAACCCCAATTAACAACAAAACCTATTTTCTGCCTACCTGTACATGTCACTCCGTTTCCGCTATATCCAGTGTCACAAGCGCAAGTAAATGATCCATCCGTATTAGAACATGTCGCATTGTTATGACAATTATGAGTAGCAAGAGTACACTCGTTGTTATCTGAAAAATGAGAGCACAAATAATCAAACTTCAAACTTCATCTTCTAAGTATAACAAGATCCCTTAAAAGCAAACATAATTCCAAAAACAAATACTTCCAAATTTTTAAACATAAATCGAATAATAGCTGCAAAATACAACAACAAAAACCATAATTAACAATAAAACATATTTTCTGCCTACCTGTACATGTCACTCCGTTTCCGCTATATCCAGTGTCACAAGCGCAAGTAAATGATCCATCCGTATTAGAACATGTCGCATTGTTATGACAATTATGAGTACCAAGAGTACACTCGTTGTTATCTGAAAAATGAGAGTACAAATGATCAAATTTCAAACTTCATCTTGTCAGTATAACACGATCCATACGAAGAACCAAAAATGTCTAAAAAGAAATACCTCAAAACTTTTAAAGATAAATCGAATAATATCTGCAAAATACAGCAACAAAAACCCCAATTAACAACAAAACCTATTTTCTGCCTACCTGTACATGTCACTCCGTTTCCGCTATATCCAGTGTCACAAGCGCAAGTAAATGATCCATCCGTATTAGAACATGTCGCATTGTTATGACAATTATGAGTAGCAAGAGTACACTCGTTGTTATCTGAAAAATGAGAGCACAAATAATCAAACTTCAAACTTCATCTTCTAAGTATAACAAGATCCCTTAAAAGCAAACATAATTCCAAAAACAAATACTTCCAAATTTTTAAACATAAATCGAATAATAGCTGCAAAATACAACAACAAAAACCATAATTAACAATAAAACATATTTTCTGCCTACCTGTACATGTCACTCCGTTTCCGCTATATCCAGTGTCACAAGCGCAAGTAAATGATCCATCCGTATTAGAACATGTCGCATTGTTATGACAATTATGAGTACCAAGAGTACACTCGTTGTTATCTGAAAAATGAGAGTACAAATGATCAAATTTCAAACTTCATCTTGTCAGTATAACACGATCCATACGAAGAACCAAAAATGTCTAAAAAGAAATACCTCAAAACTTTTAAAGATAAATCGAATAATATCTGCAAAATACAGCAACAAAAACCCCAATTAACTACAAAACCTATTTTCTGCCTACCTGTACATGTCACTCCGTTTCCGCTATATCCAGTGTCACAAGCGCAAGTAAATGATCCATCCGTATTAGAACATGTCGCATTGTTATGACAATTATGAGTACCAAGAGTACACTCGTTGTTATCTGAAAAATGAGAGCACAAATAATCAAACTTCAAACTTCATCTTCTAAGTATAACAAGATCCCTTAAAAGCAAACATAATTCCAAAAACAAATACTTCCAAATTTTTAAACATAAATCGAATAATATCTGCAAAATACAGCAACAAAAACCCCAATTAACAACAAAACCTATTTTCTGCCTACCTGTACATGTCACTCCGTTTCCGCTATATCCAGTGTCACAAGCGCAAGTAAATGATCCATCCGTATTAGAACATGTCGCATTGTTATGACAATTATGAGTACCAAGAGTACACTCGTTGTTATCTGAAAAATGAGAGTACAAATGATCAAATTTCAAACTTCATCTTGTCAGTATAACACGATCCATACGAAGAACCAAAAATTTCTAAAAAGAAATACTTCAAAACTTTTAAACATAGATCGAATAATAGCTGCAAAATACAACAACAAAAACCCCAATTAACAATAAAACATATTTTCTGCCTACCTGTACATGTCACTCCGTTTCCGCTATATCCAGTGTCACAAGCGCAAGTAAATGATCCATCCGTATTAGAACATGTCGCATTGTTATGACAATTATGAGTACCAAGAGTACACTCGTTGTCATCTGAAAAATGAGAGCACAAATAATCAAACTTCAAACTTCATCTTGTCAGTATAACACGATCCATACGAAGAACCAAAAATTTCTAAAAAGAAATACTTCAAAACTTTTAAACATAGATCGAATAATATCTACAAAATACCACAACAAAAACCCCAATTAACAACAAAACCTATTTCTGCTTACCTGTACATGTCACTCCGTTTCCGCTATATCCAGTGTCACAAGCGCAAGTAAATGATCCATCCGTATTAGAACATGTCGCATTGTTATGACAATTATGAGTACCAAGAGTACACTCGTTGTTATCTGAAAAATGAGAGCACAAATAATCAAACTTCAAACTTTATAATCTAAGTATAACAAGATCCCTTAAAAGCAAACAATATTCCAAAAACAAATACTCCAAAACTTTTAAACATAAATCGAATAATATCTGCAAAATACAACAACAAAAACCCCAATTAACAACAAAACCTATTTTCTGCCTACCTGTACATGTCACTCCGTTTCCGCTATATCCAGTGTCACAAGCGCAAGTAAATGATCCATCCGTATTAGAACATGTCGCATTGTTATGACAATTATGAGTACCAAGAGTACACTCGTTGTTATCTGAAAAATGAGAGCACAAATAATCAAACTTCAAAACTTCATCTTCTAAGTATAGCAAGATCCCTTAAAAGCAAACAATATTCCAAAAACAAATACTTCCAAACTTTTAAACATAAATCGAATAATAGCTGCAAAATAGAACAAAAAAAACCCCAATTAACAACAAAACCTATTTTCTGCCTACCTGTACATGTCACTCCGTTTCCGCTATATCCAGTGTCACAAGCGCAAGTAAATGATCCATCCGTATTAGAACATGTCGCATTGTTATGACAATTATGAGTAGCAAGAGTACACTCGTTGTTATCTGAAAAATGAGAGCACAAATAATCAAACTTCAAACTTCATCTTCTAAGTATAACAAGATCCCTTAAAAGCAAACAATATTCCAAAAACAAATACTTCCAAACTTTTAAACATAGATCGAATAATAGCTGCAAAATACAACAACAAAAACCCCAATTAACAATAAAATATATTTTCTGCATACCTGTACATGTCACTCCGTTTCCGCTATATCCAGTGTCACAAGCGCAAGTAAATGATCCATCCGTATTAGAACATGTCGCATTGTTATGACAATTATGAGTACCAAGAGTACACTCGTTGTTATCTGAAAAATGAGAGCACAAATAATCAAACTTCAAACTTCATCTTCTAAGTATAACAAGATCCCTTAAAAGCAAACAATATTCCAAAAACAAATACTTCAAATTTTTTAAAGATAAATCGAATAATATCTGCAAAATACAGCAACAAAAACCCCAATTAACAACAAAACCTATTTTCTGCCTACCTGTACATGTCACTCCGTTTCCGCTATATCCAGTGTCACAAGCGCAAGTAAATGATCCATCCGTATTAGAACATGTCGCATTGTTATGACAATTATGAGTAGCAAGAGTACACTCGTTGTTATCTGAAAAATGAGAGCACAAATAATCAAACTTCAAACTTCATCTTCTAAGTATAACAAGATCCCTTAAAAGCAAACATAATTCCAAAAACAAATACTTCCAAATTTTTAAACATAAATCGAATAATATCTGCAAAATACAGCAACAAAAACCCCAATTAACAACAAAACCTATTTTCTGCCTACCTGTACATGTCACTCCGTTTCCGCTATATCCAGTGTCACAAGCGCAAGTAAATGATCCATCCGTATTAGAACATGTCGCATTGTTATGACAATTATGAGTACCAAGAGTACACTCGTTGTTATCTGAAAAATGAGAGCACAAATAATCAAACTTCAAACTTCATAATCTAAGTATAACAAGATCCCTTAAAAGCAAACAATATTCCAAAAACAAATACTCCAAAACTTTTAAACATAAATCGAATAACATCTGCAAAATACAACAACAAAAACCCCAATTAACAACAAAACCTATTTTCTGCCTACCTGTACATGTCACTCCGTTTCCGCTATATCCAGTGTCACAAGCGCAAGTAAATGATCCATCCGTATTAGAACATGTCGCATTGTTATGACAATTATGAGTACCAAGAGTACACTCGTTGTTATCTGAAAAATGAGAGCACAAATAATCAAACTTCAAACTTCATCTTCTAAGTATAGCAAGATCCCTTAAAAGCAAACAATATTCCAAAAACAAATACTTCCAAACTTTTAAACATAAATCGAATAATATCTACAAAATACCACAACAAAAACCCCAATTAACAACAAAACCTATTTCTGCTTACCTGTACATGTCACTCCGTTTCCGCTATATCCAGTGTCACAAGCGCAAGTAAATGATCCATCCGTATTAGAACATGTCGCATTGTTATGACAATTATGAGTACCAAGAGTACACTCGTTGTTATCTGAAAAATGAGAGCACAAATAATCAAACTTCAAACTTCATAATCTAAGTATAACAAGATCCCTTAAAAGCAAACAATATTCCAAAAACAAATACTCCAAAACTTTTAAACATAAATCGAATAACATCTGCAAAATACAACAACAAAAACCCCAATTAACAACAAAACCTATTTTCTGCCTACCTGTACATGTCACTCCGTTTCCGCTATATCCAGTGTCACAAGCGCAAGTAAATGATCCATCCGTATTAGAACATGTCGCATTGTTATGACAATTATGAGTACCAAGAGTACACTCGTTGTTATCTGAAAAATGAGAGCACAAATAATCAAACTTCAAACTTCATCTTCTAAGTATAGCAAGATCCCTTAAAAGCAAACAATATTCCAAAAAGAAATACTTCAAAACTTTTAAACATAGATCGAATAATATCTACAAAATACCACAACAAAAACCCCAATTAACAACAAAACCTATTTCTGCTTACCTGTACATGTCACTCCGTTTCCGCTATATCCAGTGTCACAAGCGCAAGTAAATGATCCATCCGTATTAGAACATGTCGCATTGTTATGACAATTATGAGTACCAAGAGTACACTCGTTGTTATCTGAAAAATGAGAGCACAAATAATCAAAATTCAAACTTTATAATCTAAGTATAACAAGATCCCTTAAAAGCAAACAATATTCCAAAAACAAATACTCCAAAACTTTTAAACATAAATCGAATAATATCTGCAAAATACAACAACAAAAACCCCAATTAACAACAAAACCTATTTTCTGCCTACCTGTACATGTCACTCCGTTTCCGCTATATCCAGTGTCACAAGCGCAAGTAAATGATCCATCCGTATTAGAACATGTCGCATTGTTATGACAATTATGAGTACCAAGAGTACACTCGTTGTTATCTGAAAAATGAGAGCACAAATAATCAAACTTCAAAACTTCATCTTCTAAGTATAGCAAGATCCCTTAAAAGCAAACAATATTCCAAAAACAAATACTTCCAAACTTTTAAACATAAATCGAATAATAGCTGCAAAATAGAACAAAAAAAACCCCAATTAACAACAAAACCTATTTTCTGCCTACCTGTACATGTCACTCCGTTTCCGCTATATCCAGTGTCACAAGCGCAAGTAAATGATCCATCCGTATTAGAACATGTCGCATTGTTATGACAATTATGAGTAGCAAGAGTACACTCGTTGTTATCTGAAAAATGAGAGCACAAATAATCAAACTTCAAACTTCATCTTCTAAGTATAACAAGATCCCTTAAAAGCAAACAATATTCCAAAAACAAATACTTCCAAACTTTTAAACATAGATCGAATAATAGCTGCAAAATACAACAACAAAAACCCCAATTAACAATAAAATATATTTTCTGCATACCTGTACATGTCACTCCGTTTCCGCTATATCCAGTGTCACAAGCGCAAGTAAATGATCCATCCGTATTAGAACATGTCGCATTGTTATGACAATTATGAGTACCAAGAGTACACTCGTTGTTATCTGAAAAATGAGAGCACAAATAATCAAACTTCAAACTTCATCTTCTAAGTATAGCAAGATCCCTTAAAAGCAAACAATATTCCAAAAACAAATACTTCCAAACTTTTAAACATAAATCGAATAATATCTACAAAATACCACAACAAAAACCCCAATTAACAACAAAACCTATTTCTGCTTACCTGTACATGTCACTCCGTTTCCGCTATATCCAGTGTCACAAGCGCAAGTAAATGATCCATCCGTATTAGAACATGTCGCATTGTTATGACAATTATGAGTACCAAGAGTACACTCGTTGTTATCTGAAAAATGAGAGCACAAATAATCAAACTTCAAACTTCATAATCTAAGTATAACAAGATCCCTTAAAAGCAAACAATATTCCAAAAACAAATACTCCAAAACTTTTAAACATAAATCGAATAACATCTGCAAAATACAACAACAAAAACCCCAATTAACAACAAAACCTATTTTCTGCCTACCTGTACATGTCACTCCGTTTCCGCTATATCCAGTGTCACAAGCGCAAGTAAATGATCCATCCGTATTAGAACATGTCGCATTGTTATGACAATTATGAGTACCAAGAGTACACTCGTTGTTATCTGAAAAATGAGAGCACAAATAATCAAACTTCAAACTTCATCTTCTAAGTATAGCAAGATCCCTTAAAAGCAAACAATATTCCAAAAAGAAATACTTCAAAACTTTTAAACATAGATCGAATAATATCTACAAAATACCACAACAAAAACCCCAATTAACAACAAAACCTATTTCTGCTTACCTGTACATGTCACTCCGTTTCCGCTATATCCAGTGTCACAAGCGCAAGTAAATGATCCATCCGTATTAGAACATGTCGCATTGTTATGACAATTATGAGTACCAAGAGTACACTCGTTGTTATCTGAAAAATGAGAGCACAAATAATCAAAATTCAAACTTTATAATCTAAGTATAACAAGATCCCTTAAAAGCAAACAATATTCCAAAAACAAATACTCCAAAACTTTTAAACATAAATCGAATAATATCTGCAAAATACAACAACAAAAACCCCAATTAACAACAAAACCTATTTTCTGCCTACCTGTACATGTCACTCCGTTTCCGCTATATCCAGTGTCACAAGCGCAAGTAAATGATCCATCCGTATTAGAACATGTCGCATTGTTATGACAATTATGAGTACCAAGAGTACACTCGTTGTTATCTGAAAAATGAGAGCACAAATAATCAAACTTCAAAACTTCATCTTCTAAGTATAGCAAGATCCCTTAAAAGCAAACAATATTCCAAAAACAAATACTTCCAAACTTTTAAACATAAATCGAATAATAGCTGCAAAATAGAACAAAAAAAACCCCAATTAACAACAAAACCTATTTTCTGCCTACCTGTACATGTCACTCCGTTTCCGCTATATCCAGTGTCACAAGCGCAAGTAAATGATCCATCCGTATTAGAACATGTCGCATTGTTATGACAATTATGAGTAGCAAGAGTACACTCGTTGTTATCTGAAAAATGAGAGCACAAATAATCAAACTTCAAACTTCATCTTCTAAGTATAACAAGATCCCTTAAAAGCAAACAATATTCCAAAAACAAATACTTCCAAACTTTTAAACATAGATCGAATAATAGCTGCAAAATACAACAACAAAAACCCCAATTAACAATAAAATATATTTTCTGCATACCTGTACATGTCACTCCGTTTCCGCTATATCCAGTGTCACAAGCGCAAGTAAATGATCCATCCGTATTAGAACATGTCGCATTGTTATGACAATTATGAGTACCAAGAGTACACTCGTTGTTATCTGAAAAATGAGAGCACAAATAATCAAACTTCAAACTTCATCTTCTAAGTATAACAAGATCCCTTAAAAGCAAACAATATTCCAAAAACAAATACTTCAAATTTTTTAAAGATAAATCGAATAATATCTGCAAAATACAGCAACAAAAACCCCAATTAACAACAAAACCTATTTTCTGCCTACCTGTACATGTCACTCCGTTTCCGCTATATCCAGTGTCACAAGCGCAAGTAAATGATCCATCCGTATTAGAACATGTCGCATTGTTATGACAATTATGAGTAGCAAGAGTACACTCGTTGTTATCTGAAAAATGAGAGCACAAATAATCAAACTTCAAACTTCATCTTCTAAGTATAACAAGATCCCTTAAAAGCAAACATAATTCCAAAAACAAATACTTCCAAATTTTTAAACATAAATCGAATAATATCTGCAAAATACAGCAACAAAAACCCCAATTAACAACAAAACCTATTTTCTGCCTACCTGTACATGTCACTCCGTTTCCGCTATATCCAGTGTCACAAGCGCAAGTAAATGATCCATCCGTATTAGAACATGTCGCATTGTTATGACAATTATGAGTACCAAGAGTACACTCGTTGTTATCTGAAAAATGAGAGCACAAATAATCAAACTTCAAACTTCATAATCTAAGTATAACAAGATCCCTTAAAAGCAAACAATATTCCAAAAACAAATACTCCAAAACTTTTAAACATAAATCGAATAACATCTGCAAAATACAACAACAAAAACCCCAATTAACAACAAAACCTATTTTCTGCCTACCTGTACATGTCACTCCGTTTCCGCTATATCCAGTGTCACAAGCGCAAGTAAATGATCCATCCGTATTAGAACATGTCGCATTGTTATGACAATTATGAGTACCAAGAGTACACTCGTTGTTATCTGAAAAATGAGAGCACAAATAATCAAACTTCAAACTTCATCTTCTAAGTATAGCAAGATCCCTTAAAAGCAAACAATATTCCAAAAACAAATACTTCCAAACTTTTAAACATAAATCGAATAATAGCTGCAAAATACAACAACAAAAACCCCAATTAACAACAAAACCTATTTTCTGCCTACCTGTACATGTCACTCCGTTTCCGCTATATCCAGTGTCACAAGCGCAAGTAAATGATCCATCCGTATTAGAACATGTCGCATTGTTATGACAATTATGAGTACCAAGAGTACACTCGTTGTTATCTGAAAAATGAGAGCACAAATAATCAAACTTCAAACTTCATCTTCTAAGTATAACAACATCCCTTAAAAGCAAACAATATTCCAAAAACAAATACTTCAAATTTTTTAAAGATAAATCGAATAATATCTGCAAAATACAGCAACAAAAACCCCAATTAACAACAAAACCTATTTTCTGCCTACCTGTACATGTCACTCCGTTTCCGCTATATCCAGTGTCACAAGCGCAAGTAAATGATCCATCCGTATTAGAACATGTCGCATTGTTATGACAATTATGAGTAGCAAGAGTACACTCGTTGTTATCTGAAAAATGAGAGCACAAATAATCAAACTTCAAACTTCATCTTCTAAGTATAACAAGATCCCTTAAAAGCAAACAATATTCCAAAAACAAATACTTCCAAACTTTTAAACATAGATCGAATAATAGCTGCAAAATACAACAACAAAAACCCCAATTAACAATAAAATATATTTTCTGCATACCTGTACATGTCACTCCGTTTCCGCTATATCCAGTGTCACAAGCGCAAGTAAATGATCCATCCGTATTAGAACATGTCGCATTGTTATGACAATTATGAGTACCAAGAGTACACTCGTTGTTATCTGAAAAATGAGAGCACAAATAATCAAACTTCAAACTTCATCTTGTCAGTATAACACGATCCATACGAAGAACCAAAAATGTCTAAAAAGAAATACTTCAAAACTTTTAAACATAGATCGAATAATATCTACAAAATACCACAACAAAAACCCCAATTAACAACAAAACTTATTTTCTGCTTACCTGTACATGTCACTCCGTTTCCGCTATATCCAGTGTCACAAGCGCAAGTAAATGATCCATCCGTATTAGAACATGTCGCATTGTTATGACAATTATGAGTACCAAGAGTACACTCGTTGTTATCTGAAAAATGAGAGCACAAATAATCAAAATTCAAACTTTATAATCTAAGTATAACAAGATCCCTTAAAAGCAAACAATATTCCAAAAACAAATACTCCAAAACTTTTAAACATAAATCGAATAATATCTGCAAAATACAACAACAAAAACCCCAATTAACAACAAAACCTATTTTCTGCCTACCTGTACATGTCACTCCGTTTCCGCTATATCCAGTGTCACAAGCGCAAGTAAATGATCCATCCGTATTAGAACATGTCGCATTGTTATGACAATTATGAGTACCAAGAGTACACTCGTTGTTATCTGAAAAATGAGAGCACAAATAATCAAACTTCAAAACTTCATCTTCTAAGTATAGCAAGATCCCTTAAAAGCAAACAATATTCCAAAAACAAATACTTCCAAACTTTTAAACATAAATCGAATAATAGCTGCAAAATAGAACAAAAAAAACCCCAATTAACAACAAAACCTATTTTCTGCCTACCTGTACATGTCACTCCGTTTCCGCTATATCCAGTGTCACAAGCGCAAGTAAATGATCCATCCGTATTAGAACATGTCGCATTGTTATGACAATTATGAGTAGCAAGAGTACACTCGTTGTTATCTGAAAAATGAGAGCACAAATAATCAAACTTCAAACTTCATCTTCTAAGTATAACAAGATCCCTTAAAAGCAAACAATATTCCAAAAACAAATACTTCCAAACTTTTAAACATAGATCGAATAATAGCTGCAAAATACAACAACAAAAACCCCAATTAACAATAAAATATATTTTCTGCATACCTGTACATGTCACTCCGTTTCCGCTATATCCAGTGTCACAAGCGCAAGTAAATGATCCATCCGTATTAGAACATGTCGCATTGTTATGACAATTATGAGTACCAAGAGTACACTCGTTGTTATCTGAAAAATGAGAGCACAAATAATCAAACTTCAAACTTCATCTTCTAAGTATAACAAGATCCCTTAAAAGCAAACAATATTCCAAAAACAAATACTTCAAATTTTTTAAAGATAAATCGAATAATATCTGCAAAATACAGCAACAAAAACCCCAATTAACAACAAAACCTATTTTCTGCCTACCTGTACATGTCACTCCGTTTCCGCTATATCCAGTGTCACAAGCGCAAGTAAATGATCCATCCGTATTAGAACATGTCGCATTGTTATGACAATTATGAGTAGCAAGAGTACACTCGTTGTTATCTGAAAAATGAGAGCACAAATAATCAAACTTCAAACTTCATCTTCTAAGTATAACAAGATCCCTTAAAAGCAAACATAATTCCAAAAACAAATACTTCCAAATTTTTAAACATAAATCGAATAATATCTGCAAAATACAGCAACAAAAACCCCAATTAACAACAAAACCTATTTTCTGCCTACCTGTACATGTCACTCCGTTTCCGCTATATCCAGTGTCACAAGCGCAAGTAAATGATCCATCCGTATTAGAACATGTCGCATTGTTATGACAATTATGAGTACCAAGAGTACACTCGTTGTTATCTGAAAAATGAGAGCACAAATAATCAAACTTCAAACTTCATAATCTAAGTATAACAAGATCCCTTAAAAGCAAACAATATTCCAAAAACAAATACTCCAAAACTTTTAAACATAAATCGAATAACATCTGCAAAATACAACAACAAAAACCCCAATTAACAACAAAACCTATTTTCTGCCTACCTGTACATGTCACTCCGTTTCCGCTATATCCAGTGTCACAAGCGCAAGTAAATGATCCATCCGTATTAGAACATGTCGCATTGTTATGACAATTATGAGTACCAAGAGTACACTCGTTGTTATCTGAAAAATGAGAGCACAAATAATCAAACTTCAAACTTCATCTTCTAAGTATAGCAAGATCCCTTAAAAGCAAACAATATTCCAAAAACAAATACTTCCAAACTTTTAAACATAAATCGAATAATAGCTGCAAAATACAACAACAAAAACCCCAATTAACAACAAAACCTATTTTCTGCCTACCTGTACATGTCACTCCGTTTCCGCTATATCCAGTGTCACAAGCGCAAGTAAATGATCCATCCGTATTAGAACATGTCGCATTGTTATGACAATTATGAGTACCAAGAGTACACTCGTTGTTATCTGAAAAATGAGAGCACAAATAATCAAACTTCAAACTTCATCTTCTAAGTATAACAAGATCCCTTAAAAGCAAACAATATTCCAAAAACAAATACTTCCAAACTTTTAAACATAGATCGAATAATAGCTGCAAAATACAACAACAAAAACCCCAATTAACAATAAAATATATTTTCTGCATACCTGTACATGTCACTCCGTTTCCGCTATATCCAGTGTCACAAGCGCAAGTAAATGATCCATCCGTATTAGAACATGTCGCATTGTTATGACAATTATGAGTACCAAGAGTACACTCGTTGTTATCTGAAAAATGAGAGCACAAATAATCAAACTTCAAACTTCATCTTGTCAGTATAACACGATCCATACGAAGAACCAAAAATGTCTAAAAAGAAATACTTCAAAACTTTTAAACATAGATCGAATAATATCTACAAAATACCACAACAAAAACCCCAATTAACAACAAAACATATTTTCTGCTTACCTGTACATGTCACTCCGCTTCCGCTATATCCAGTGTCACAAGCGCAAGTAAATGATCCATCCGTATTAGAACATGTCGCATTGTTATGACAATTATGAGTACCAAGAGTACACTCGTTGTTATCTGAAAAATGAGAGCACAAATAATCAAGCTTCAAACTTCATAATCTAAGTATAACAAGATCCCTTAAAAGCAAACAATATTCCAAAACAAATACTCCAAAACTTTTAAACATAAATCGAATAATATCTGCAAAATACAACAACAAAAACCCCAATTAACAACAAAATCTATTTTCTGCCTACCTGTACATGTCACTCCGTTTCCGCTATATCCAGTGTCACAAGCGCAAGTAAATGATCCATCCGTATTAGAACATGTCGCATTGTTATGACAATTATGAGTACCAAGAGTACACTCATTGTTATCTGAAAAATGAGAGCACAAATAATCAAACTTCAAACTTCATCTTGTCAGTATAACACGATCCATACGAAGAACCAAAAATGTCTAAAAAGAAATACTTCAAAACTTTTAAACATAGATCGAATAATATCTACAAAATACCACAACAAAAACCCCAATTAACAACAAAACCTATTTCTGCTTACCTGTACATGTCACTCCGTTTCCGCTATATCCAGTGTCACAAGCGCAAGTAAATGATCCATCCGTATTAGAACATGTCGCATTGTTATGACAATTATGAGTACCAAGAGTACACTCGTTGTTATCTGAAAAATGAGAGCACAAATAATCAAACTTCAAACTTCATAATCTAAGTATAACAAGATCCCTTAAAAGCAAACAATATTTCAAAAACAAATACTCCAAAACTTTTAAACATAAATCGAATAATATCTGCAAAATACAACAACAAAAACCCCAATTAACAACAAAACCTATTTTCTGACTACCTGTACATGTCACTCCGTTTCCGCTATATCCAGTGTCACAAGCGCAAGTAAATGATCCATCCGTATTAGAACATGTCGCATTGTTATGACAATTATGAGTACCAAGAGTACACTCGTTGTTATCTGAAAAATGAGAGCACAAATAATCAAACTTCAAACTTCATCTTCTAAGTATAGCAAGATCCCTTAAAAGCAAACAATATTCCAAAAACAAATACTTCCAAACTTTTAAACATAAATCGAATAATAGCTGCAAAATACAACAACAAAAACCCCAATTAACAACAAAACCTATTTTCTGCCTACCTGTACATGTCACTCCGTTTCCGCTATATCCAGTGTCACAAGCGCAAGTAAATGATCCATCCGTATTAGAACATGTCGCATTGTTATGACAATTATGAGTACCAAGAGTACACTCGTTGTTATCTGAAAAATGAGAGTACAAATGATCAAATTTCAAACTTCATCTTGTCAATATAACACGATCCATACGAAGAACCAAAAATGTCTAAAAAGAAATACTTCAAATTTTTAAAGATAAATCGAATAATATCTGCAAAATACAGCAACAAAAACCCCAATTAAGAACAAAACCTATTTTCTGCCTACCTGTACATGTCACTCCGTTTCCGCTATATCCAGTGTCACAAGCGCAAGTAAATGATCCATCCGTATTAGAACATGTCGCATTGTTATGACAATTATGAGTACCAAGAGTACACTCGTTGTTATCTGAAAAATGAGAGCACAAATAATCAAACTTCAAACTTCATCTTGTCAGTATAACACGATCCATACGAAGAACCAAAAATGTCTAAAAAGAAATACTTCAAAACTTTTAAACATAGATCGAATAATATCTACAAAACACCACGACAAAAACCCCAATTAACAACAAAACTTATTTTCTGCTTACCTGTACATGTCACTCCGTTTCCGCTATATCCAGTGTCACAAGCGCAAGTAAATGATCCATCCGTATTAGAACATGTCGCATTGTTATGACAATTATGAGTACCAAGAGTACACTCGTTGTTATCTGAAAAATGAGAGCACAAATAATCAAACTTCAAACTTCATCTTCTAAGTATAACAAGATCCCTTAAAAGCAAACAATATTCCAAAAACAAATACTTCCAAACTTTTAAACATAAATCGAATAATAGCTGCAAAATACAATAACAAAAACCCCAATTAACAACAAAACCTATTTCCTGCCTACCTGTACATGTCACTCCGTTTCCGCTATATCCAGTGTCACAAGCGCAAGTAAATGATCCATCCGTATTAGAACATGTCGCATTGTTATGACAATTATGAGTACCAAGAGTACACTCGTTGTTATCTGAAAAATGAGAGCACAAATAATCAAACTTCAAACTTCATCTTCTAAGTATAACAAGACCCCTTAAAAGCAAACATAATTCCAAAAACAAATACTTCCAAATTTTTAAACATAAATCGAATAATATCTGCAAAATACAGCAACAAAAACCCCAATTAACAACAAAACCTATTTTCTGCCTACCTGTACATGTCACTCCGTTTCCGCTATATCCAGTGTCACAAGCGCAAGTAAATGATCCATCCGTATTAGAACATGTCGCATTGTTATGACAATTATGAGTACCAAGAGTACACTCGTTGTTATCTGAAAAATGAGAGCACAAATAATCAAACTTCAAACTTCATCTTCTAAGTATAGCAAGATCCCTTAAAAGCAAAGAATATTCCAAAAACAAATACTTCCAAACTTTTAAACATAAATCGAATAATAGCTGCAAAATACAACAACAAAAACCCCAATTAACAACAAAACCTATTTTCTGCCTACCTGTACATGTCACTCCGTTTCCGCTATATCCAGTGTCACAAGCGCAAGTAAATGATCCATCCGTATTAGAACATGTCGCATTGTTATGACAATTATGAGTACCAAGAGTACACTCGTTGTTATCTGAAAAATGAGAGTACAAATGATCAAATTTCAAACTTCATCTTGTCAATATAACACGATCCATACGAAGAACCAAAAATGTCTAAAAAGAAATACTTCAAATTTTTAAAGATAAATCGAATAATATCTGCAAAATACAGCAACAAAAACCCCAATTAAGAACAAAACCTATTTTCTGCCTACCTGTACATGTCACTCCGTTTCCGCTATATCCAGTGTCACAAGCGCAAGTAAATGATCCATCCGTATTAGAACATGTCGCATTGTTATGACAATTATGAGTACCAAGAGTACACTCGTTGTTATCTGAAAAATGAGAGCACAAATAATCAAACTTCAAACTTCATCTTGTCAGTATAACACGATCCATACGAAGAACCAAAAATGTCTAAAAAGAAATACTTCAAAACTTTTAAACATAGATCGAATAATATCTACAAAATACCACGACAAAAACCCCAATTAACAACAAAACTTATTTTCTGCTTACCTGTACATGTCACTCCGTTTCCGCTATATCCAGTGTCACAAGCGCAAGTAAATGATCCATCCGTATTAGAACATGTCGCATTGTTATGACAATTATGAGTACCAAGAGTACACTCGTTGTTATCTGAAAAATGAGAGCACAAATAATCAAACTTCAAACTTCATCTTCTAAGTATAACAAGATCCCTTAAAAGCAAACAATATTCCAAAAACAAATACTTCCAAACTTTTAAACATAAATCGAATAATAGCTGCAAAATACAATAACAAAAACCCCAATTAACAACAAAACCTATTTCCTGCCTACCTGTACATGTCACTCCGTTTCCGCTATATCCAGTGTCACAAGCGCAAGTAAATGATCCATCCGTATTAGAACATGTCGCATTGTTATGACAATTATGAGTACCAAGAGTACACTCGTTGTTATCTGAAAAATGAGAGCACAAATAATCAAACTTCAAACTTCATCTTCTAAGTATAACAAGACCCCTTAAAAGCAAACATAATTCCAAAAACAAATACTTCCAAATTTTTAAACATAAATCGAATAATATCTGCAAAATACAGCAACAAAAACCCCAATTAACAACAAAACCTATTTTCTGCCTACCTGTACATGTCACTCCGTTTCCGCTATATCCAGTGTCACAAGCGCAAGTAAATGATCCATCCGTATTAGAACATGTCGCATTGTTATGACAATTATGAGTACCAAGAGTACACTCGTTGTTATCTGAAAAATGAGAGCACAAATAATCAAACTTCAAACTTCATCTTCTAAGTATTACAAGATCCCTTAAAAGCAAACAATATTCCAAAAACAAATACTTCAAACCTTTGAAACATAAATTGAATAATATCTGCAAAATACAACAACAAAAACCCCAATTAACAACAAAACCTACTTTCTGCCTACCTGTACATGTCACTCCGTTTCCGCTATATCCAGTGTCACAAGCGCAAGTAAATGATCCATCCGTATTAGAACATGTCGCATTGTTATGACAATTATGAGTACCAAGAGTACACTCGTTGTTATCTGAAAAATGAGAGCACAAATAATCAAACTTCAAACTTCATCTTCTTAGTATAACAAGATCCCTTAAAAGCAAACAATATTCCAAATACAAATACTTCCAAACTTTGAAACATAAATCGAATAATATCTGCAAAATACAACAACAATAACTGCAATTAACAACAAAACCTATTTTCTGCCTACCTGTACATGTCACTCCGTTTCCGCTATATCCAGTGTCACAAGCGCAAGTAAATGATCCATCCGTATTAGAACATGTCGCATTGTTATGACAATTATGAGTACCAAGAGTACACTCGTTGTTATCTGAAAAATGAGAGTACAAATGATCAAATTTCAAACTTCATCTTGTCAGTATAACACGATCCATACGAAGAAACAAAAATGTCTAAAAAGAAATACTTCAAGACTTTTAAATATAAATCGAATAATATCTGCAAAATACAACAACAAAAACCCCAATTAACAACAAAACCTATTTTCTGCCTACCTGTACATGTCACTCCGTTTCCGCTATATCCAGTGTCACAAGCGCAAGTAAATGATCCATCCGTATTAGAACATGTCGCATTGTTATGACAATTATGAGTACCAAGAGTACACTCGTTGTTATCTGAAAAATGAGAGCACAAATAATCAAACTTCAAACTTCATCTTCTAAGTATAACAAGATCCCTTCAAAACAAACAATATTCCAAAAACAAATACTTCAAACCTTTGAAACATAAATTGAATAATATCTGCAAAATACAACAACAAAAACCCCAATTAACAACAAAACCTATTTTCTGCCTACCTGTACATGTCACTCCGTTTCCGCTATATCCAGTGTCACAAGCGCAAGTAAATGATCCATCCGTATTAGAACATGTCGCATTGTTATGACAATTATGAGTACCAAGAGTACACTCGTTGTTATCTGAAAAATGAGAGCACAAATAATCAAACTTCAAACTTCATCTTCTAAGTATAACAAGATCCCTTAAAAGCAAACAATATTCCAAATACAAATACTTCCAAACTTTGAAACATAAATCGAATAATATCTGCAAAATACAACAACAATAACTGCAATTAACAACAAAACCTATTTTCTGCCTACCTGTACATGTCACTCCGTTTCCGCTATATCCAGTGTCACAAGCGCAAGTAAATGATCCATCCGTATTAGAACATGTCGCATTGTTATGACAATTATGAGTACCAAGAGTACACTCGTTGTTATCTGAAAAATGAGAGTACAAATGATCAAATTTCAAACTTCATCTTGTCAGTATAACACGATCCATACGAAGAAACAAAAATGTCTAAAAAGAAATACTTCAAGACTTTTAAATATAAATCGAATAATATCTGCAAAATACAACAACAAAAACCCCAATTAACAACAAAACCTATTTTCTGCCTACCTGTACATGTCACTCCGTTTCCGCTATATCCAGTGTCACAAGCGCAAGTAAATGATCCATCCGTATTAGAACATGTCGCATTGTTATGACAATTATGAGTACCAAGAGTACACTCGTTGTTATCTGAAAAATGAGAGCACAAATAATCAAACTTCAAACTTCATCTTCTAAGTATAACAAGATCCCTTAAAAGCAAACAATATTCCAAATACAAATACTTCCAAACTTTGAAACATAAATCGAATAATATCTGCAAAATACAACAACAATAACTGCAATTAACAACAAAACCTATTTTCTGCCTACCTGTACATGTCACTCCGTTTCCGCTATATCCAGTGTCACAAGCGCAAGTAAATGATCCATCCGTATTAGAACATGTCGCATTGTTATGACAATTATGAGTACCAAGAGTACACTCGTTGTTATCTGAAAAATGAGAGTACAAATGATCAAATTTCAAACTTCATCTTGTCAGTATAACACGATCCATACGAAGAAACAAAAATGTCTAAAAAGAAATACTTCAAGACTTTTAAATATAAATCGAATAATATCTGCAAAATACAACAACAAAAACCCCAATTAACAACAAAACCTATTTTCTGCCTACCTGTACATGTCACTCCGTTTCCGCTATATCCAGTGTCACAAGCGCAAGTAAATGATCCATCCGTATTAGAACATGTCGCATTGTTATGACAATTATGAGTACCAAGAGTACACTCGTTGTTATCTGAAAAATGAGAGCACAAATAATCAAACTTCAAACTTCATCTTCTAAGTATAACAAGATCCCTTCAAAACAAACAATATTCCAAAAACAAATACTTCAAAACTTTGAAACATAAATCGAATAATATCTGCAAAATAGAACAAAAAAAACCCCAATTAACAACATAACCTATTTTCTGCCTACCTGTACATGTCACTCCGTTTCCGCTATATCCAGTGTCACAAGCGCAAGTAAATGATCCATCCGTATTAGAACATGTCGCATTGTTATGACAATTATGAGTACCAAGAGTACACTCGTTGTTATCTGAAAAATGAGAGCACAAACAATCAAACTTCAAACATCATCTTCTAAGTATAACAAGATCCCTTCAAAACAAACAATATTCCAAAAACAAATACTCCAAAACTTTTAAACATAAATCGAATAATATCTGCAAAATACCACAACAAAAAACCCAATTAACAACAAAACCTACTTTCTGCCTACCTGTACATGTCACTCCGTTTCCGCTATATCCAGTGTCACAAGCGCAAGTAAATGATCCATCCGTATTAGAACATGTCGCATTGTTATGACAATTATGAGTACCAAGAGTACACTCGTTGTTATCTGAAAAATGAGAGCACAAATAATCAAACTTCAAACTTCCATCTTCTAAGTATAACAAGATCCCTTCAAAAAAAAACAATATTCAAAAACAAATACTTCAAAACTTTTAAACATAGATCGAATAATATCTGCAAAATACAACAACAAAAACCCCAATTAACAACAAAACCTGTTTTCTGCCTACCTGTACATGTCACTCCGTTTCCGCTATATCCAGTGTCACAAGCGCAAGTAAATGATCCATCCGTATTAGAACATGTCGCATTGTTATGACAATTATGAGTACCAAGAGTACACTCGTTGTTATCTGAAAAATGAGAGTACAAATGATCAAATTTCAAACTTCATCTTGTCAGTATAACACGATCCATACGAAGATCCAAAAATGTCTAAAAAGAAATACTTCAAAACTTTTACACATAAATCGAATAATATCTGCAAAATACAACGACGAAAACCCCAATTAATAACAAAACCTATTTTCTGCCTACCTGTACATGTCACTCCGTTTCCGCTATATCCAGTGTCACAAGCGCAAGTAAATGATCCATCCGTATTAGAACATGTCGCATTGTTATGACAATTATGAGTACCAAGAGTACACTCGTTGTTATCTGAAAAATGAGAGCACAAATAATCAAACTTCAAAATTCATCTTCTAAGTATAACAAGATCCCTTAAAAGCAAACAATATTCCAAAAACAAATACTTCCAAACTTTTAAACATAAATCGAATAATAGCTGCAAAATACAACAACAAAAACCCCAATTAACAACAAAACCTATTTCCTGCCTACCTGTACATGTCACTCCGTTTCCGCTATATCCAGTGTCACAAGCGCAAGTAAATGATCCATCCGTATTAGAACATGTCGCATTGTTATGACAATTATGAGTACCAAGAGTACACTCGTTGTTATCTGAAAAATGAGAGCACAAATAATCAAACTTCAAACTTCATCTTCTAAGTATAACAAGATCCCTTAAAAGCAAACAATATTCCAAAAACAAATACTTCCAAACTTTTAAACATAAATCGAATAATATCTGCAAAATACAACAACAAAAACCCCAATTAACAACAAAACCTATTTTCTGCCTACCTGTACATGTCACTCCGATTCCGCTATATCCAGTGTCACAAGCGCAAGTAAATGATCCATCCGTATTAGAACATGTCGCATTGTTATGACAATTATGAGTACCAAGAGTACACTCGTTGTTATCTGAAAAATGAGAGCACAAATAATCAAACTTCAAACTTCATCTTCTAAGTATAACAAGATCCCTTAAAAGCAAACAATATTCCAAAAACAAATACTTCCAAACTTTGAAACATAAATCGAATAATATCTGCAAAATACAACAACAATAACTGCAATTAACAACAAAACCTATTTTCTGCCTACCTGTACATGTCATTCCGTTTCCGCTATATCCAGTGTCACAAGCGCAAGTAAATGATCCATCCGTATTAGAACATGTCGCATTGTTATGACAATTATGAGTACCAAGAGTACACTCGTTGTTATCTGAAAAATGAGAGTACAAATGATCAAATTTCAAACTTCATCTTGTCAGTATAACACGATCCACACGAAGAAACAAAAATGTCTAAAAAGAAATACTTCAAGACTTTTAAACATAAATCGAATAATATCTGCAAAATACAACAACAAAAACCCCAATTAACAACAAAACCTATTTTCTGCCTACCTGTACATGTCACTCCGTTTCCGCTATATCCAGTGTCACAAGCGCAAGTAAATGATCCATCCGTATTAGAACATGTCGCATTGTTATGACAATTATGAGTACCAAGAGTACACTCGTTGTTATCTGAAAAATGAGAGCACAAATAATCAAACTTCAAACTTCATCTTCTAAGTATAACAAGATCCATTCAAAACAAACAATATTCCAAAAACAAATACTTCAAAACTTTGAAACATCAATCGAATAATATCTGCAAAATAGAACAAAAAAAACCCCAATTAACAACAAAACCTATTTTCTGCCTACCTGTACATGTCACTCCGTTTCCGCTATATCCAGTGTCACAAGCGCAAGTAAATGATCCATCCGTATTAGAACATGTCGCATTGTTATGACAATTATGAGTACCAAGAGTACACTCGTTGTTATCTGAAAAATGAGAGCACAAATAATCAAACTTCAAACTTCATCTTCTAAGTATAACAAGATCCCTTCAAAACAAACAATATTCCAAAAACAAATACTTCAAAACTTTGAAACATAAATCGAATAATATCTGCAAAATAGAACAAAAAAAACCCCAATTAACAACATAACCTATTTTCTGCCTACCTGTACATGTCACTCCGTTTCCGCTATATCCAGTGTCACAAGCGCAAGTAAATGATCCATCCGTATTAGAACATGTCGCATTGTTATGACAATTATGAGTACCAAGAGTACACTCGTTGTTATCTGAAAAATGAGAGCACAAACAATCAAACTTCAAACATCATCTTCTAAGTATAACAAGATCCCTTCAAAACAAACAATATTCCAAAAACAAATACTCCAAAACTTTTAAACATAAATCGAATAATATCTGCAAAATACCACAACAAAAAACCCAATTAACAACAAAACCTACTTTCTGCCTACCTGTACATGTCACTCCGTTTCCGCTATATCCAGTGTCACAAGCGCAAGTAAATGATCCATCCGTATTAGAACATGTCGCATTGTTATGACAATTATGAGTACCAAGAGTACACTCGTTGTTATCTGAAAAATGAGAGCACAAATAATCAAACTTCAAACTTCCATCTTCTAAGTATAACAAGATCCCTTCAAAAAAAAACAATATTCAAAAACAAATACTTCAAAACTTTTAAACATAGATCGAATAATATCTGCAAAATACAACAACAAAAACCCCAATTAACAACAAAACCTGTTTTCTGCCTACCTGTACATGTCACTCCGTTTCCGCTATATCCAGTGTCACAAGCGCAAGTAAATGATCCATCCGTATTAGAACATGTCGCATTGTTATGACAATTATGAGTACCAAGAGTACACTCGTTGTTATCTGAAAAATGAGAGTACAAATGATCAAATTTCAAACTTCATCTTGTCAGTATAACACGATCCATACGAAGATCCAAAAATGTCTAAAAAGAAATACTTCAAAACTTTTACACATAAATCGAATAATATCTGCAAAATACAACGACGAAAACCCCAATTAATAACAAAACCTATTTTCTGCCTACCTGTACATGTCACTCCGTTTCCGCTATATCCAGTGTCACAAGCGCAAGTAAATGATCCATCCGTATTAGAACATGTCGCATTGTTATGACAATTATGAGTACCAAGAGTACACTCGTTGTTATCTGAAAAATGAGAGCACAAATAATCAAACTTCAAAATTCATCTTCTAAGTATAACAAGATCCCTTAAAAGCAAACAATATTCCAAAAACAAATACTTCCAAACTTTTAAACATAAATCGAATAATAGCTGCAAAATACAACAACAAAAACCCCAATTAACAACAAAACCTATTTCCTGCCTACCTGTACATGTCACTCCGTTTCCGCTATATCCAGTGTCACAAGCGCAAGTAAATGATCCATCCGTATTAGAACATGTCGCATTGTTATGACAATTATGAGTACCAAGAGTACACTCGTTGTTATCTGAAAAATGAGAGCACAAATAATCAAACTTCAAACTTCATCTTCTAAGTATAACAAGATCCCTTAAAAGCAAACAATATTCCAAAAACAAATACTTCCAAACTTTTAAACATAAATCGAATAATATCTGCAAAATACAACAACAAAAACCCCAATTAACAACAAAACCTATTTTCTGCCTACCTGTACATGTCACTCCGATTCCGCCATATCCAGTGTCACAAGCGCAAGTAAATGATCCATCCGTATTAGAACATGTCGCATTGTTATGACAATTATGAGTACCAAGAGTACACTCGTTGTTATCTGAAAAATGAGAGCACAAATAATCAAACTTCAAACTTCATCTTCTAAGTATAACAAGATCCCTTAAAAGCAAACAATATTCCAAAAACAAATACTTCCAAACTTTGAAACATAAATCGAATAATATCTGCAAAATACAACAACAATAACTGCAATTAACAACAAAACCTATTTTCTGCCTACCTGTACATGTCATTCCGTTTCCGCTATATCCAGTGTCACAAGCGCAAGTAAATGATCCATCCGTATTAGAACATGTCGCATTGTTATGACAATTATGAGTACCAAGAGTACACTCGTTGTTATCTGAAAAATGAGAGTACAAATGATCAAATTTCAAACTTCATCTTGTCAGTATAACACGATCCACACGAAGAAACAAAAATGTCTAAAAAGAAATACTTCAAGACTTTTAAACATAAATCGAATAATATCTGCAAAATACAACAACAAAAACCCCAATTAACAACAAAACCTATTTTCTGCCTACCTGTACATGTCACTCCGTTTCCGCTATATCCAGTGTCACAAGCGCAAGTAAATGATCCATCCGTATTAGAACATGTCGCATTGTTATGACAATTATGAGTACCAAGAGTACACTCGTTGTTATCTGAAAAATGAGAGCACAAATAATCAAACTTCAAACTTCATCTTCTAAGTATAACAAGATCCATTCAAAACAAACAATATTCCAAAAACAAATACTTCAAAACTTTGAAACATCAATCGAATAATATCTGCAAAATAGAACAAAAAAAACCCCAATTAACAACAAAACCTATTTTCTGCCTACCTGTACATGTCACTCCGTTTCCGCTATATCCAGTGTCACAAGCGCAAGTAAATGATCCATCCGTATTAGAACATGTCCCATTGTTATGACAATTATGAGTACCAAGAGTACACTCGTTGTTATCTGAAAAATGAGAGCACAAAAAATCAAACTTCAAACTTCATTTTCTAAGTATAACAAGATCATATAAAAGCAAACAATATTCCAAAAACAAATACTCCAAAACTTTTAAACATAAATTGAATAATATCTGCAAAATACAACAACAAAAACCCCAATTAACAACAAAACCTATTTTCTGCGTACCTGTACATGTCACTCCGTTTCCGCTATATCCAGTGTCACAAGCGCAAGTAAATGATCCATCCGTATTAGAACATGTCGCATTGTTATGACAATTATGAGTACCAAGAGTACACTCGTTGTTATCTGAAAAATGAGAGTACAAATGATCAAATTTCAAACTTCATCTTGTCAGTATAACACGATCCATACGAAGAGCCAAAAATGTCTAAAAAGAAATACTTCAAAACTTTTAAACATAAATCGAATAATATCTGCAAAATACAACGACGAAAACCCCAATTAACAACAAAACCTATTTCTGCCTACCTGTACATGTCACTCCGTTTCCGCTATATCCAGTGTCACAAGCGCAAGTAAATGATCCATCCGTATTAGAACATGTCCCATTGTTATGACAATTATGAGTACCAAGAGTACACTCGTTGTTATCTGAAAAATGAGAGTACAAATGATCAAATTTCAGACTTCATCTTGTCAGTATAACACGATCCATACGAAGAACCAAAAATGTCTAAAAAGAAATACTTCAAAACTTTTAAAGATAAATCGAATAATATCTGCAAAATACAACAACAAAAACCCCAATTAACAATAAAACCTATTTTCTGCCTACCTGTACATGTCACTCCGTTTCCGCTATATCCAGTGTCACAAGCGCAAGTAAATGATCCATCCGTATTAGAACATGTCGCATTGTTATGACAATTATGAGTACCAAGAGTACACTCGTTGTTATCTGAAAAATGAGAGCACAAATAATCAAACTTCAAACTTCATCTTCTAAGTATAACAAGATCCCTTCAAAACAAACAATATTCCAAAAACAAATACTTCAAAACTTTGAAACATAAATCGAATAATATCTGCAAAATAGAACAAAAAAAACCCCAATTAACAACAAAACCTATTTGCTGCCTACCTGTACATGTCACTCCGTTTCCGCTATATCCAGTGTCACAAGCGCAAGTAAATGATCCATCCGTATTAGAACATGTCGCATTGTTATGACAATTATGAGTACCAAGAGTACACTCGTTGTTATCTGAAAAATGAGAGTACAAATGATCAAATTTCAAACTTCATCTTGTCAGTATAACACGATCCATACGAAGAACCAAAAATGTCTAAAAAGAAATACTTCAAAACTTTTAAACATAAATCGAATAATATCTCCAAAATACAACGACGAAAACCCCAATTAACAACAAAACCTATTTCTGCCTACCTGTACATGTCACTCCGTTTCCGCTATATCCAGTGTCACAAGCGCAAGTAAATGATCCATCCGTATTAGAACATGTCCCATTGTTATGACAATTATGAGTACCAAGAGTACACTCGTTGTTATCTGAAAAATGAGAGTACAAATGATCAAATTTCAAACTTCATCTTGTCAGTATAACACGATCCATACGAAGAACCAAAAATGTCCAAAAACAAATACTTCAAAACTTTGAAACATAAATCGAATAATATCTGCAAAATACAACAACAAAAACCCCAATTAACAACAAAACCTATTTTCTGCCTACCTGTACATGTCACTCCGTTTCCGCTATATCCAGTGTCACAAGCGCAAGCAAATGATCCATCCGTATTAGAACATGTCGCATTGTTATGACAATTATGAGTACCAAGAGTACACTCGTTGTTATCTGAAAAATGAGAGCACAAATAATCAAATTTCAAACTTCATCTTCTAAGTATAACAAGATCCCTTAAAAGCGAACAATATTCCAAAAACAAATACTGCCAAACTTTTAAACATAAATCGAATAATATCTGCAAAATACCACAACAAAAACCCCAATTAACAAAAAAACCTATTTTCTGCCTACCTGTACATGTCACTCCGTTTCCGCTATATCCAGTGTCACAAGCGCAAGTAAATGATCCATCCGTATTAGAACATGTCGCATTGTTATGACAATTATGAGTACCAAGAGTACACTCGTTGTTATCTGAAAAATGAGAGCACAAACAATCAAACTTCAAACTTCATTTTCTAAGTATAACAAGATCATATAAAAGCAAACAATATTCCAAAAACAAATACTCCAAAACTTTTAAACATAAATTGAATAATATCTGCAAAATACAACAACAAAAACCCCAATTAACAACAAAACCTATTTTCTGCCTACCTGTACATGTCACTCCGTTTCCGCTATATCCAGTGTCACAAGCGCAAGTAAATGATCCATCCGTATTAGAACATGTCGCATTGTTATGACAATTATGAGTACCAAGAGTACACTCGTTGTTATCTGAAAAATGAGAGTACAAAAGATCAAATTTCAAACTTCTTCTTGTCAGTATAGCACGATCCATACGAAGAACCAAAAATGTCTAAAAAGAAATACTTCAAAACTTTTAAACATAAATCGAATAATATCTGCAAAATACAACGACGAAAACCTCAATTAATAACAAAACCTATTTTCTGCCTACCTGTACATGTAACTCCGTTTCCGCTATATCCAGTGTCACAAGCGCAAGTAAATGATCCATCCGTATTAAAACATGTCGCATTGTTATGACAATTATGAGTACCAAGAGTACACTCGTTGTTATCTGAAAAATGAGAGCACAAATAATCAAATTTCAAACTTCATCTAGTCAGCATAACACGATCCATACCAAAACCAACAATATTCGAAAAAGAAATACTTCAAAACTTTGAAACATAGATCGAATAATATCTACAAAATATACCAATAAAAAAACTCCAATTAACAACGACACGTTTTCTCTGCTTACCTGTACATGTCACTCCGTTTCCGCTATATCCAGTGTCACAAGCGCAAGTAAATGATCCATCCGTATTAGAACATGTTGCATTGTTATGACAATTATGAGTACCAAGAGTACACTCGTTGTTATCTGAAAAATGAGAGCACAAATAATCAAACTTCAAACTTCATTTTCTAAGTATAACAAGATCCCTTAAAAGCGAACAATATTCCAAAAACAAATACTGCCAAACTTTTAAACATAAATCGAATAATATCTGCAAAATAAAAAAAAAACCCCAATTAAGAACAAAACCTATTTTCTGCCTACCTGTACATGTCACTCCGTTTCCGCTATATCCAGTGTCACAAGCGCAAGTAAATGATCCATCCGTATTAGAACATGTCGCATTGTTATGACAATTATGAGTACCAAGAGTACACTCGTTGTTATCTGAAAAATGAGAGCACAAATAATCAAACTTCAAACTTTATTTTCTAAGTATAACGAGATCCCTTAAAAAAAACAATATTCCAAAAACAAATACTTCAAAACTTTGAAACATAAATCGAATAATATCTGCAAAATACAACGACGAAGACCCCAATTAATAACAAAACCTATATTCTGCCTACCTGTACATGTCACTCCGTTTCCGCTATATCCAGTGTCACAAGCGCAAGTAAACGATCCATCCGTATTAGAACATGTCGCATTGTTATGACAATTATGAGTACCAAGAGTACACTCGTTGTTATCTGAAAAATGAGAGCACAAATAATCAAACTTCAAACTTCATCTTCTAAGTATAACAAGATCCCTTCAAAACAAACAATATTCCAAAAACAAATACTTCAAAACTTTGAAACATAAATCGAATAATATCTGCAAAATACAACAACAAAAACCCCAATTAACAACAAAACCTATTTTCTGCCTACCTGTACATGTCACTCCGTTTCCGCTATATCCAGTGTCACAAGCGCAAGTAAATGATCCATCCGTATTAGAACATGTCGCATTGTTATGACAATTATGAGTACCAAGAGTACACTCGTTGTTATCTGAAAAATGAGAGCACAAACAATCAAACTTCAAACTTCATTTTCTAAGTATAACAAGATCATATAAAAGCAAACAATATTCCAAAAACAAATACTCCAAAACTTTTAAACATAAATTGAATAATATCTGCAAAATACAACAACAAAAACCCCAATTAACAACAAAACCTATTTTCTGCCTACCTGTACATGTCACTCCGTTTCCGCTATATCCAGTGTCACAAGCGCAAGTAAATGATCCATCCGTATTAGAACATGTCGCATTGTTATGACAAATATGAGTACCAAGAGTACACTCGTTGTTATCTGAAAAATGAGAGTACAAATGATCAAATTTCAAACTTCATCTTGTCAGTATAACACGATCCATACGAAAAACCAAAAATTTCTAAAAAGAAATACTTCAAAACTTTTACACATAAATCGAATAATATCTGCAAAATACAATAACAAAAACCCCAATTAACAACAAAACCTATTTTCTGCCTACCTGTACATGTCACTCCGTTTCCGCTATATCCAGTGTCACAAGCGCAAGTAAATGATCCATCCGTATTAGAACATGTCGCATTGTTATGACAATTATGAGTACCAAGAGTACACTCGTTGTTATCTGAAAAATGAGAGCACAAATAATCAAACTTCAAACTTCATCTTCTAAGTATAACAAGATCCCTTAAAAGCAAACAATATTCCAAAAACAAATACTGCCAAACTTTTAAACATAAATCGAATAATATCTGCAAAATAACACAACAAAAACCCCAATTAACAACAAAACCTATTTTCTGCCTACCTGTACATGTCACTCCGTTTCCGCTATATCCAGTGTCACAAGCGCAAGTAAATGATCCATCCGTATTAGAACATGTCGCATTGTTATGACAATTATGAGTACCAAGAGTACACTCGTTGTTATCTGAAAAATGAGAGCACAAATAATCAAACTTCAAACTTCATCTTCTAAGTATAACAAGATCCCTTAAAAGCAAACAATATTCCAAAAACAAATACTGCCAAACTTTTAAACATAAATCGAATAATATCTGCAAAATAACACAACAAAAACCCCAATTAACAACAAAACCTATTTTCTGCCTACCTGTACATGTCACTCCGTTTCCGCTATATCCAGTGTCACAAGCGCAAGTAAATGATCCATCCGTATTAGAACATGTCGCATTGTTATGACAATTATGAGTACCAAGAGTACACTCGTTGTTATCTGAAAAATGAGAGCACAAATAATCAAACTTCAAACTTCATCTTCTAAGTATAACAAGATCCCTTGAAAGCGAACAATATTCCAAAAACAAATACTGCCAAACTTTTAAACATAAATCGAATAATATCTGCAAAATAACACAACAAAAACCCCAATTAACAACAAAACCTAAATTCTGCCTACCTGTACATGTCACTCCGTTTCCGCTATATCCAGAGTCACAAGCGCAAGTAAATGATCCATCCGTATTAGAACATGTCGCATTGTTATGACAATTATGAGTACCAAGAGTACACTCGTTGTTATCTGAAAAATGAGAGCACAAATAATCAAACTTCAAACTTCATCTTCTAAGTATAACAAGATCCCTTAAAAGCAAACAATATTCCAAAAACAAATACTTCCAAATTTTTAAACAAAAATCGAATAATATCTGCAAAATACAACAACAAAAACCCCAATTAACAACAAAACCAATTTTCTGCCTACCTGTACATGTCACTCCGTTTCCGCTATATCCAGTGTCACAAGCGCAAGTAAATGATCCATCCGTATTAGAACATGTCGCATTGTTATGACAATTATGAGTACCAAGAGTACACTCGTTGTTATCTGAAAAAAGAGAGCACAAATAATCAAACTTCAAACTTCATCTTCTAAGTATAACAAGATCCCTTAAAAGCAAACAATATTCCAAAAACAAATACTGCCAAACTTTTAAACATAAATCGAATAATATCTGCAAAATACCACAACAAAAACCCAAATTAACAACAAAACCTATTTTCTGCCTACCTGTACATGTCACTCCGTTTCCGCTATATCCAGTGTCACAAGCGCAAGTAAATGATCCATCCGTATTAGAACATGTCGCATTGTTATGACAATTATGAGTACCAAGAGTACACTCGTTGTTATCTGAAAAATGAGAGCACAAATAATCAAACTTCAAACTTCATCTTCTAAGTATAACAAGATCCCTTAAAAGCAAACAATATTCCAAAAACAAATACTTCCAAATTTTTAAACAAAAATCGAATAATATCTGCAAAATACAACAACAAAAACCCCAATTAACAACAAAACCAATTTTCTGCCTACCTGTACATGTCACTCCGTTTCCGCTATATCCAGTGTCACAAGCGCAAGTAAATGATCCATCCGTATTAGAACATGTCGCATTGTTATGACAATTATGAGTACCAAGAGTACACTCGTTGTTATCTGAAAAATGAGAGCACAAATAATCAAACTTCAAACTTCATCTTCTAAGTATAACAAGATCCCTTAAAAGCAAACAATATTCCAAAAACAAATACTCCAAAACTTTGAAACATAAATCGAATAATATCTGCAAAATACAACAACAAAAACCCCAATTAACAAGAAAACCTATTTTCTGCCTACCTGTACATGTCACTCCGTTTCCGCTATATCCAGTGTCACAAGCGCAAGTAAATGATCCATCCGTATTAGAACATGTCGCATTGTTATGACAATTATGAGTACCAAGAGTACACTCGTTGTTATCTGAAAAATGAGAGCACAAATAATCAAACTTCAAACTTCATCTTCTAAGTATAACAAGATCCCTTAAAAGCAAACAATATTCCAAAAACAAATACTTCCAAATTTTTAAACAAAAATCGAATAATATCTGCAAAATACAACAACAAAAACCCCAATTAACAACAAAACCAATTTTCTGCCTACCTGTACATGTCACTCCGTTTCCGCTATATCCAGTGTCACAAGCGCAAGTAAATGATCCATCCGTATTAGAACATGTCGCATTGTTATGACAATTATGAGTACCAAGAGTACACTCGTTGTTATCTGAAAAATGAGAGCACAAATAATCAAACTTCAAACTTCATCTTCTAAGTATAACAAGATCCCTTAAAAGCAAACAATATTCCAAAAACAAATACTTCAAAACTTTGAAACATAAATCAAATAATATCTGCAAAATACAACAACAAAAACCCCAATTAACAACAAAACCTATTTTCTGCCTACCTGTACATGTCACTCCGTTTCCGCTATATCCAGTGTCACAAGCGCAAGTAAATGATCCATCCGTATTAGAACATGTCGCATTGTTATGACAATTATGAGTACCAAGAGTACACTCGTTGTTATCTGAAAAATGAGAGCACAAATAATCAAACTTCAAACATCATCTTCTAAGTATAACAAGATCCCTTAAAAGCAAACAATATTCCAAAAACAAATACTTCCAAATTTTAAACAAAAATCGAATAATATCTGCAAAATACAACAAAAAAAACCCCAATTAACAACAAAACCTATTTTCTGCCTACCTGTACATGTCACTCCGTTTCCGCTATATCCAGTGTCACAAGCGCAAGTAAATGATCCATCCGTATTAGAACATGTCGCATTGTTATGACAATTATGAGTACCAAGAGTACACTCGTTGTTATCTGAAAAATGAGAGCACAAATAATCAAACTTCAAACTTCATCTTCTAAGTATAACAAGATCCCTTAAAAGCAAACAATATTCCAAAAACAAATACTTCCAAATTTTTAAACAAAAATCGAATAATATCTGCAAAATACAACAACAAAAACCCCAATTAACAACAAAACCAATTTTCTGCCTACCTGTACATGTCACTCCGTTTCCGCTATATCCAGTGTCACAAGCGCAAGTAAATGATCCATCCGTATTAGAACATGTCGCATTGTTATGACAATTATGAGTACCAAGAGTACACTCGTTGTTATCTGAAAAATGAGAGCACAAATAATCAAACTTCAAACTTCATCTTCTAAGTATAACAAGATCCCTTAAAAGCGAACAATATTCCAAAAACAAATACTGCCAAACTTTTAAACATAAATCGAATAATATCTGCAAAATACCACAACAAAAACCCAAATTAACAACAAAACCTATTTTCTGCCTACCTGTACATGTCACTCCGTTTCCGCTATATCCAGTGTCACAAGCGCAAGTAAATGATCCATCCGTATTAGAACATGTCGCATTGTTATGACAATTATGAGTACCAAGAGTACACTCGTTGTTATCTGAAAAATGAGAGCACAAATAATCAAACTTCAAACTTCATCTTCTAAGTATAACAAGATCCCTTAAAAGCAAACAATATTCCAAAAACAAATACTCCAAAACTTTGAAACATAAATCGAATAATATCTGCAAAATACAACAACAAAAACCCCAATTAACAAGAAAACCTATTTTCTGCCTACCTGTACATGTCACTCCGTTTCCGCTATATCCAGTGTCACAAGCGCAAGTAAATGATCCATCCGTATTAGAACATGTCGCATTGTTATGACAATTATGAGTACCAAGAGTACACTCGTTGTTATCTGAAAAATGAGAGCACAAATAATAAAACTTCAAACTTCATCTTCTAAGTATAACAAGATCCCTTAAAAGCAAACAATATTCCAAAAACAAATACTTCAAAACTTTGAAACATAAATCAAATAATATCTGCAAAATACAACAACAAAAACCCCAATTAACAACAAAACCTATTTTCTGCCTACCTGTACATGTCACTCCGTTTCCGCTATATCCAGTGTCACAAGCGCAAGTAAATGATCCATCCGTATTAGAACATGTCGCATTGTTATGACAATTATGAGTACCAAGAGTACACTCGTTGTTATCTGAAAAATGAGAGCACAAACAATCAAACTTCAAACTTCATTTTCTAAGTATAACAAGATCATATCAAAGCAAACAATATTCCAAAAACAAATACTCCAAAACTTTTAAACATAAATTGAATAATATCTGCAAAATACAACAACAAAAACCCCAATTAACAACAAAACCTATTTTCTGCCTACCTGTACATGTCACTCCGTTTCCGCTATATCCAGTGTCACAAGCGCAAGTAAATGATCCATCCGTATTAGAACATGTCGCATTGTTATGACAATTATGAGTACCAAGAGTACACTCGTTGTTATCTGAAAAATGAGAGCACAAATAATCAAACTTCAAACATCATCTTCTAAGTATAACAAGATCCCTTAAAAGCAAACAATATTCCAAAAACAAATACTTCCAAATTTTAAACAAAAATCGAATAATATCTGCAAAATACAACAAAAAAAACCCCAATTAACAACAAAACCTATTTTCTGCCTACCTGTACATGTCACTCCGTTTCCGCTATATCCAGTGTCACAAGCGCAAGTAAATGATCCATCCGTATTAGAACATGTCGCATTGTTATGACAATTATGAGTACCAAGAGTACACTCGTTGTTATCTGAAAAATGAGAGCACAAATAATCAAACTTCAAACTTCATCTTCTAAGTATAACAAGATCCCTTCAAAACAAACAATAATCCAAAAAACAAATACTTCCAACCTGTGAAACATCAATCGAATAATATCTGCAAAATACGACAACAAAAACCCCAATTAACAACAAAACCTATTTTCTGCCTACCTGTACATGTCACTCCGTTTCCGCTATATCCAGTGTCACAAGCGCAAGTAAATGATCCATCCGTATTAGAACATGTCGCATTGTTATGACAATTATGAGTACCAAGAGTACACTCGTTGTTATCTGAAAAATGAAAGCACAAATAATCAAATTTCAAACTTCATCTTGTCAGTATAACACGATCCATACGAAGAACCAACAATATTCAAAAACAAATACCTCAAAACTTTGAAACATAGATCGAATAATATCTACAAAATACCACTATAAAAAAAACGCCAATTAACAACAAAACCTATTTTCTGCCTACCTGTACATGTCACTCCGTTTCCGCTATATCCAGTGTCACAAGCGCAAGTAAATGATCCATCCGTATTAAAACATGTCGCATTGCTATGACAATTATGAGTACCAAGAGTACACTCGTTGTTATCTGAAAAATGAGAGCACAAATAATCAAATTTCAAACTTCATCTTCTAAGTATAACAAGATCCCTTAAAGGCAAACAATATTCTAAAAACAAATACTTCCAAACTTTGAAACATAAATCGAATAATATCTGAAAATACAACAACAAAAACCCCAATTAACAACAAAACCTATTTTCTGCCTACCTGTACATGTCACTCCGTTTCCGCTATATCCAGTGTCACAAGCGCAAGTAAATGATCCATCCGTATTAGAACATGTCGCATTGTTATGACAATTATGAGTACCAAGAGTACACTCGTTGTTATCTGAAAAATGAGAGCACAAATAATCAAATTTCAAACTTCATCTTGTCAGTATAACACGATCCATACGAAGAACCAACAATATTCAAAAACAAATACCTCAAAACTTTGAAACATAGATCGAATAATATCTACAAAATACCACTATAAAAAAAACTCCAATTAACAACGACACGTCTTCTCTGCTTACCTGTACATGTCACTCCGTTTCCGCTATATCCAGTGTCACAAGCGCAAGTGAATGATCCATCCGTATTAGAACATGTCGCATTGTTATGACAATTTTGAGTACCAAGAGTACACTCGTTGTTATCTGAAAAATGAGAGCACAAATAATCAAACTTCAAACTTCATCTTCTAAGTATAACAAGATCCCTTCAAGACAAACAATATTCCAAAAACAAATACTTCAAAACTTTGAAACATAAACCGAATAATATCTGCAAAATACAACAACAAAAACCTCAATTAACAACAAAACCTATTTTCTGCCTACCTGTACATGTTCCTCCGTTTCCGCTATATCCAGTGTCACAAGCGCAAGTAAATGATCCATCCGTATTAGAACATGTCGCATTGTTATGACAATTATGAGTACCAAGAGTACACTCGTTGTTATCTGAAAAATGAGAGCACAAATAATCAAATTTCAAACTTCATCTTGTCAGTATAACACGATCCATACGAAGAACCAACAATATTCAAAAACAAATACCTCAAAACTTTGAAACATAGATCGAATAATATCTACAAAATACCACTATAAAAAAAACGCCAATTAACAACAAAACCTATTTTCTGCCTACCTGTACATGTCACTCCGTTTCCGCTATATCCAGTGTCACAAGCGCAAGTAAATGATCCATCCGTATTAGAACATGTCGCATTGCTATGACAATTATGAGTACCAAGAGTACACTCGTTGTTATCTGAAAAATGAGAGCACAAATAATCAAATTTCAAACTTCATCTTCTAAGTATAACAAGATCCCTTAAAGGCAAACAATATTCTAAAAACAAATACTTCCAAACTTTGAAACATAAATCGAATAATATCTGAAAATACAACAACAAAAACCCCAATTAACAACAAAACCTATTTTCTGCCTACCTGTACATGTCACTCCGTTTCCGCTATATCCAGTGTCACAAGCGCAAGTAAATGATCCATCCGTATTAGAACATGTCGCATTGTTATGACAATTATGAGTACCAAGAGTACACTCGTTGTTATCTGAAAAATGAGAGCACAAATAATCAAATTTCAAACTTCATCTTGTCAGTATAACACGATCCATACGAAGAACCAACAATATTCAAAAACAAATACCTCAAAACTTTGAAACATAGATCGAATAATATCTACAAAATACCACTATAAAAAAAACTCCAATTAACAACGACACGTCTTCTCTGCTTACCTGTACATGTCACTCCGTTTCCGCTATATCCAGTGTCACAAGCGCAAGTGAATGATCCATCCGTATTAGAACATGTCGCATTGTTATGACAATTTTGAGTACCAAGAGTACACTCGTTGTTATCTGAAAAATGAGAGCACAAATAATCAAACTTCAAACTTCATCTTCTAAGTATAACAAGATCCCTTCAAGACAAACAATATTCCAAAAACAAATACTTCAAAACTTTGAAACATAAACCGAATAATATCTGCAAAATACAACAACAAAAACCTCAATTAACAACAAAACCTATTTTCTGCCTACCTGTACATGTTCCTCCGTTTCCGCTATATCCAGTGTCACAAGCGCAAGTAAATGATCCATCCGTATTAGAACATGTCGCATTGTTATGACAATTATGAGTACCAAGAGTACACTCGTTGTTATCTGAATAATGAGAGCACAAATAATCAAATTTCAAACTTCATCTTGTCAGTATAACACGATCCATACGAAGAACCAAAAATGTCTAAAAAGAAATACTTCAAAACTTTTAAACATAGATCGAATAATATCTACAAAATACCACAACAAAAACCCCAATTAAATACAAAACCTATTTTATGCCTACCTGTACATGTCACTCCGTTTCCGCTATATCCAGTGTCACAAGCGCAAGTAAATGATCCATCCGTATTAGAACATGTCGCATTGTTATGACAATTATGAGTACCAAGAGTACACTCGTTGTTATCTGAAAAATGAGAGCACAAATAATCAAACTTCAAACTTCATCTTCTAAGTATAACAAGATCCCTTAAAAGCAAACAATGTTCCAAAAACAAATACTTCCAAATTTTTAAACAAAAATCGAAAAATATCTGCAAAATACAACAACAAAAACCCCAATTAACAACAAAACCTATTTTCTGCCTACCTGTACATGTCACTCCGTTTCCGCTATATCCAGTGTCACAAGCGCAAGTAAATGATCCATCCGTATTAGAACATGTCGCATTGTTATGACAATTATGAGTACCAAGAGTACACTCGTTGTTATCTGAAAAATGAGAGCACAAATAATCAAACTTCAAACTTCATCTTCCAAGTATAACAAGATCCCTTAAAAGCAAACTATATTCCAAAAACAAATAATTCCAAACTTTTAAACATAAATCGAATAATATCTGCAAAATACAACAACAAAAACCCCAATTAACAACAAAACCTATTTTCAGCCTACCTGTACATGTCACTCCGTTTCCGCTATATCCAGTGTCACAAGCGCAAGTAAATGATCCATCCGTATTAGAACATGTCGCATTGTTATGACAATTATGAGTACCGAAAGTACACTCGTTGTTATCTGAAAAATGAGAGCACAAATAACCAAACTACAAACTTCATCTTCTAAGTATAACAAGATCCCTTAAAAGCAAACAACATTTCAAAAACAAATACTCCAAAACTTTGAAACATAAATCGAATAATATCTGCAAAATACCACAACAAAAACGCCAATTAACAACAAAACCTACTTTCTGCCTACCTGTACATGTCACTCCGTTTCCGCTATATCCAGTGTCACAAGCGCAAGTAAATGATCCATCCGTATTAGAACATGTCGCATTGTTATGACAATTATGAGTACCAAGAGTACACTCGTTGTTATCTGAAAAATGAGAGCACAAATAATCAAACTTCAAACTTCATCTTCTAAGTATAACAAGATCCCTTAAAAGCAAACAATATTCCAAAAACAAATACTCCAAAACTTTGAAACATAAATCGAATAATATCTGCAAAATACAACAACAAAAACCCCAATTAACAACAAAACCTATTTTCTGCCTACCTGTACATGTCACTCCGTTTCCGCTATATCCAGTGTCACAAGCGCAAGTAAATGATCCATCCGTATTAGAACATGTCGCATTGTTATGACAATTATGAGTACCAAGAGTACACTCGTTGTTATCTGAAAAATGAGAGCACAAATAATCAAACTTCAAACTTCATCTTCTAAGTATAACAAGATCCCTTAAAAGCAAACAATATTCCAAAAACAAATACTCCAAAACTTTTAAACATAAATCGAATAATTTCTGCAAAATACAACAACAAAAACCCCAATTAACACAAAAACCTATTTTGTGCCTACCTGTACATGTCACTCCGTTTCCGCTATATCCAGTGTCACAAGCGCAAGTAAATGATCCATCCGTATTAGAACATGTCGCATTGTTATGACAATTATGAGTACCAAGAGTACACTCGTTGTTATCTGAAAAATGAGAGCACAAATAATCAAAATTCAAACATCATATTCTAAGTATAACAAGATCCCTTAAAAGCAAACAATGTTCCAAAAACAAATACTCCAAAACTTTGAAACATAAATCAAATAATATCTGCAAAATACAACAACAAAAACCCCAATTAACAACAAAACCTATTTTCTGCCTACCTGTACATGTCACTCCGCTTCCGCTATATCCAGTGTCACAAGCGCAAGTAAATGATCCATCCGTATTAGAACATGTCGCATTGTTATGACAATTATGAGTACCAAGAGTACACTCGTTGTTATCTGAAAAATGAGAGCACAAATAATCAAACTTCAAACTTCATTTTCTAAGTATAACAAGATCCTTTAAAAGCAAACAATATTCCAAAAACAAATACTCCAACGCTTTGAAACATAAATCGAATAATATCTGCAAAATACAACAACAAAAACCCCAATTAACAACAAAACCTATTTTCTGCCTACCTGTACATGTCACTCCGTTTCCGCTATATCCAGTGTCACAAGCGCAAGTAAATGATCCATCCGTATTAGAACATGTCGCATTGTTATGACAATTATGAGTACCAAGAGTACACTCGTTGTTATCTGAAAAATGAGAGCACAAATAATCAAACTTCAAACTTCATCTTCTAAGTATAACAAAATCACTTCAAAACAAACAATATTCCAAAAACAAATACTTCAAAACTTTGAAACATAAATCGAATAATATCTGCAAAATACAACAACAAAAACCCCAATTAACACAAAAACCTATTTTCTGCCTACCTGTACATGTCACTCCGTTTCCGCTATATCCAGTGTCACAAGCGCAAGTAAATGATCCATCCGTATTAGAACATGTCGCATTGTTATGACAATTATGAGTACCAAGAGTACACTCGTTGTTATCTGAAAAATGAGAGCACAAATAATCAAACTTCAAACATCATCTTCTAAGTATAACAAGATCCCTTAAAAGCAAACATTATTCCAAAAACAAATACTTCAAAACATTGAAACATAAATCGAATAATATCTGCAAAATACAACAACAAAAACCCCAATCAACAACAAAACCTATTTTCTGCCTACCTGTACATGTCACTCCGTTTCCGCTATATCCAGTGTCACAAGCGCAAGTAAATGATCCATCCGTATTAGAACATGTCGCATTGTTATGACAATTATGAGTACCAAGAGTACACTCGTTGTTATCTGAAAAATGAGAGCACAAATAATCAAATTTCAAACTTCATCTTCTAAGTATAACAAGATCACTTCAAAACAAACAATATTCCAAAAACAAATACTTCAAAACTTTGAAACATAAATCGAATAATATCTGCAAAATACAACAACAAAAACCCCAATTAACAACAAAACCTATTTTCTGCCTACCTGTACATGTCACTCCGCTTCCGCTATATCCAGTGTCACAAGCGCAAGTAAATGATCCATCCGTATTAGAACATGTCGCATTGTTATGACAATTATGAGTACCAAGAGTACACTCGTTGTTATCTAAAAAATGAGAGAACAATTAATCAAACTTCAAACTTCATCTTCTAAGCCCGGGGGGGGTACTTAGTATATTTGTCCGACGGGGATGTGCCGTTTTTAAGGGTATCGTTTTCACAAAATTTTCTCTAGCACAGGGTATCAAAATGAGGCAATTTTTCTAGAGCAGGTTGTCAAAACGTCAAAGGGGAATATTCTCCTAGATCGGGTCGTTTTTAGGTCAAATTTCATGTTTTTGAGTATACTTTTCAACAATTTTTTCTAGAACAGGTAATCATTTTGAGCGAAAAATTCTGGAGCAGGGTAAAAAAAAATTTTTTCGTGGGCACAGCCCCGTACAAATTTAAGTCAAATACCCCCCCGGGCTTCTAAGTATAACAAGATCCCTTAAAAGCGAACAATATTCCAAAAAAAAATACTGCCAAATTTTTAAACATAAATCGAATAATATCTGCAAAATACAACAACAAAAACCCCAATTAACAACAAAACCTACTTTCTGCCTACCTGTACATGTCACTCCGTTTCCGCTATATCCAGTGTCACAAGCGCAAGTAAATGATCCATCCGTATTAGAACATGTCGCATTGTTATGACAATTATGAGTACCAAGAGTACACTCGTTGTTATCTGAAAAATGAGAGCACAAATAATCAAACTTCAAACTTCATCTTCTAAGTATAACAAGATCCCTTAAAAGCAAACAATATTCCAAAAACAAATACTCCAAAACTTTTAAACATAAATCGAATAATATCTGCAAAATACAACAACAAAAACCCCAATTAACAACAAAACCTATTTTCTGCCTACCTGTACATGTCACTCCGTTTCCGCTATATCCAGTGTCACAAGCGCAAGTAAATGATCCATCCGTATTAGAACATGTCGCATTGTTATGACAATTATGAGTACCAAGAGTACACTCGTTGTTATCTGAAAAATGAGAGCACAAATAATCAAACTTCAAACTTCATCTTCTAAGTATAACAAGATCCCTTAAAAGCAAACAATATTCCAAAAACAAATACTCCAAAACTTTTAAACATAAATCGAATAATATCTGCAAAATACAACAACAAAAACCCCAATTAACACAAAAACCTATTTTGTGCCTACCTGTACATGTCACTCCGTTTCCGCTATATCCAGTGTCACAAGCGCAAGTAAATGATCCATCCGTATTAGAACATGTCGCATTGTTATGACAATTATGAGTACCAAGAGTACACTCGTTGTTATCTGAAAAATGAGAGCACAAATAAACAAAATTCAAACATCATATTCTAAGTATAAAAAGATCCCTTAAAAGCAAACAATATTCCAAAAACAAATACTCCAAAACTTTTAAACATAAATCAAATAATATCTGCAAAATACAACAACAAAAACCCCAATTAACAACAAAACCTATTTTCTGCCTACCTGTACATGTCACTCCGCTTCCGCTATATCCAGTGTCACAAGCGCAAGTAAATGATCCATCCGTATTAGAACATGTCGCATTGTTATGACAATTATGAGTACCAAGAGTACACTCGTTGTTATCTGAAAAATGAGAGCACAAATAATCAAACTTCAAACTTCATTTTCTAAGTATAACAAGATCCTTTAAAAGCAAACAATATTCCAAAAACAAATACTCCAACGCTTTGAAACATAAATCGAATAATATCTGCAAAATACAACAACAAAAACCCCAATTAACAACCAAACCTATTTTCTGCCTACCTGTACATGTCACTCCGTTTCCGCTATATCCAGTGTCACAAGCGCAAGTAAATGATCCATCCGTATTAGAACATGTCGCATTGTTATGACAATTATGAGTACCAAGAGTACACTCGTTGTTATCTGAAAAATGAGAGCACAAATAATCAAACTTCAAACTTCATCTTCTAAGTATAACAAAATCACTTCAAAACAAACAATATTCCAAAAACAAATACTTCAAAACTTTGAAACATAAATCGAATAATATCTGCAAAATACAACAACAAAAACCCCAATTAACACAAAAACCTATTTTCTGCCTACCTGTACATGTCACTCCGTTTCCGCTATATCCAGTGTCACAAGCGCAAGTAAATGATCCATCCGTATTAGAACATGTCGCATTGTTATGACAATTATGAGTACCAAGAGTACACTCGTTGTTATCTGAAAAATGAGAGCACAAATAATCAAACTTCAAACTTCATCTTCTAAGTATAACAAGATCACTTCAAAACAAACAATATTCCAAAAACAAATACTTCAAAACTTTGAAACATAAATCGAATAATATCTGCAAAATACAACAACAAAAACCCCAATTAACAACAAAACCTATTTTCTGCCTACCTGTACATGTCACTCCGTTTCCGCTATATCCAGTGTCACAAGCGCAAGTAAATGATCCATCCGTATTAGAACATGTCGCATTGTTATGACAATTATGAGTACCAAGAGTACACTCGTTGTTATCTAAAAAATGAGAGAACAATTAATCAAACTTCAAACTTCATCTTCTAAGTATAACAAGATCCCTTAAAAGCAAACAATATTCCAAAAACAAATACTTCAAAACATTGAAACATAAATCGAATAATATCTGCAAAATACAACAACAAAAACCCCAATTAACAACAAAACCTACTTTCTGCCTACCTGTACATGTCACTCCGTTTCCGCTATATCCAGTGTCACAAGCGCAAGTAAATGATCCATCCGTATTAGAACATGTCGCATTGTTATGACAATTATGAGTACCAAGAGTACACTCGTTGTTATCTGAAAAATGAGAGCACAAATAATCAAACTTCAAACTTCATCTTCTAAGTATAACAAGATTCCTTAAAAGCAAACAATATTCCAAAAACAAATACTCCAAAACTTTTAAACATAAATCGAATAATATCTGCAAAATACAACAACAAAAACCCCAATTAACAACAAAACCTATTTTCTGCCTACCTGTACATGTCACTCCGTTTCCGTTATATCCAGTGTCACAAGCGCAAGTAAATGATCCATCCGTATTAGAACATGTCGCATTGTTATGACAATTATGAGTACCAAGAGTACACTCGTTGTTATCTGAAAAATGAGAGCACAAATAATCAAACTTCAAACTTCATCTTCTAAGTATAACAAGATCCCTTAAAAGTAAACAATATTCAAAAAAAAAGACTGCCAAAGTTTTAACCATAAATCGAATAATATCTGCAAAATACCACAACAAAAACCCCAATTAACAACAAAACCTATTTTCTGCCTACCTGTACATGTCACTCCGTTTCCGCTATATCCAGTGTCACAAGCGCAAGTAAATGATCCATCCGTATTAGAACATGTCGCATTGTTATGACAATTATGAGTACCAAGAGTACACTCGTTGTTATCTGAAAAATGAGAGCACAAATAATCAAACTTCAAACTTCATCTTCTAAGTATAACAAGATCCCTTAAAAGCAAACAATATTCCAAAAACAAATATTCCAAAACTTTTAAACATAAATCGAATAATATCTGCAAAATACAACAACAAAAACCCCAATTAACAACAAAACCTATTTTCTGCCTACCTGTACATGTCACTCCGTTTCCGCTATATCCAGTGTCACAAGCGCAAGTAAATGATCCATCCGTATTAGAACATGTCGCATTGTTATGACAATTATGAGTACCAAGAGTACACTCGTTGTTATCTAAAAAATGAGAGAACAATTAATCAAACTTCAAACTTCATCTTCTAAGTATAACAAGATCCCTTAAAAGTGAACAATATTCCAAAAAAAAATACTGCCAAACTTTTAAACATAAATCGAATAATATCTGCAAAATACAACAACAAAAACCCCAATTAACAACAAAACCTATTTTCTGCCTACCTGTACATGTCACTCCGTTTCCGCTATATCCAGTGTCACAAGCGCAAGTAAATGATCCATCCGTATTAGAACATGTCGCATTGTTATGACAATTATGAGTACCAAGAGTACACTCGTTGTTATCTTAAAAATGAGAGCACAAATAATCAAACTTCAAACTTCATCTTCTAAGTATAACAAGATCCCTTAAAAGCAAACAATATTCCAAAAACAAATACTCCAAAACTTTGAAACATAAATCGAATAATATCTGCAAAATACAACAACAAAAACCCCAATTAACAACAAAACCTATTTTCTGCCTACCTGTACATGTCACTCCGTTTCCGCTATATCCAGTGTCACAAGCGCAAGTAAATGATCCATCCGTATTAGAACATGTCGCATTGTTATGACAATTATGAGTACCAAGAGTACACTCGTTGTTATCTGAAAAATGAGAGCACAAATAATCAAACTTCAAACTTCATGTTCTAAGTATAACAAGATCCCTTAAAAGCAAACAATATTCCAAAAACAAATACTCCAAAACTTTTAAACATAAATCGAATAATATCTGCAAAATACAACAACAAAAACCCCAATTAACACAAAAACCCATTTTCTGCCTACCTGTACATGTCACTCCGTTTCCGCTATATCCAGTGTCACAAGCGCAAGTAAATGATCCATCCGTATTAGAACATGTCGCATTGTTATGACAATTATGAGTACTAAGAGTACACTCGTTGTTATCTGAAAAATGAGAGCACAAATAATCAAACTTCAAACTTCACCTTCTAAGTATAACAAGATCCCTTCAAAACAAACAATATTCCAAAAACAAATACTTCAAAACTTTGAAACATAAATCGAATAATATCTGCAAAATACAACAACAAAAACCCCAATTAACAACAAAACCTATTTTCTGCCTACCTGTACATGTCACTCCGTTTCCGCTATATCCAGTGTCACAAGCGCAAGTAAATGATCCATCCGTATTAGAACATGTCGCATTGTTATGACAATTATGAGTACCAAGAGTACACTCGTTGTTATCTGAAAAATGAGAGCACAAATAATCAAACTTCAAACTTCATCTTCTAAGTATAACAAGATCCCTTAAAAGCAAACAATATTCCAAAAACAAATACTCCAAAACTTTTAAACATAAATCGAATAATATCTGCAAAATACAACAACAAAAACCCCAATTAACAACAAAACCTATTTTCTGCCTACCTGTACATGTCACTCCGTTTCCGCTATATCCAGTGTCACAAGCGCAAGTAAATGACCCATCCGTATTAGAACATGTCGCATTGTTATGACAATTATGAGTACCAAGAGTACACTCGTTGTTATCTGAAAAATGAGAGCACAAATAATCAAACTTCAAACTTCATCTTCTAAGTATAACAAGATCCCTTAAAAGCAAACAATATTCCAAAAACAAATACTTCCAAACTTTGAAACATAAATCGAATAATATCTGCAAAATACAACAACAAAAACCCCAATCAACAATAAAACCTATTTTCTGCCTACCTGTACATGTCACTCCGTTTCCGCTATATCCAGTGTCACAAGCGCAAGTAAATGATCCATCCGTATTAGAACATGTCGCATTGTTATGACAATTATGAGTAGCAAAAGTACACTCGTTGTTATCTGAAAAATGAGAGCACAAATAATCAAATTTCAAACTTCATCTTGTCAGTATAACACGATCCATACGAAGAACCAAAAATGTCTACAAAGAAATACTTGAAAACTTTTAAACATTGATCGAATAATATCAACAAAATACCATAACAAAAACCCCAATTAACAACAAAACCTATTTTCTCCCTACCTGTACATGTCACTCCGTTTCCGCTATATCCAGTGTCACAAGCGCAAGTAAATGATCCATCCGTATTAGAACATGTCGCATTGTTATGACAATTATGAGTACCAAGAGTACACTCGTTGTTATCTGAAAAATGAGAGCACAAATAATCAAACTTCAAACTTCAACTTCTAAGTATAACAAGATCCCTTAAAAGCAAACAATATTCCAAAAACAAATACTCCAACACTTTGAAACATAAATCGAATAATATCTGCAAAATACAACAACAAAAACCCCAATTAACAACTAAACCTATTTTCTGCCTACCTGTACATGTCACTCCGTTTCCGCTATATCCAGTGTCACAAGCGCAAGTAAATGATCCATCCGTATTAGAACATGTCGCATTGTTATAACAATTATGAGTAGCAAGAGTACACTCGTTGTTATCTGAAAAATGAGAGCACAAATAATCAAATTTCAAACTTCATCTTGTCAGTATAACACGATCCATACGAAGAACCAAAAATGTCTACAAAGAAATACTTCAAAACTTTTAAACATTGATCGAATAATATCTACAAAATACCATAACAAAAACCCCAATTAACAACAAAACCTATTTTCTCCCTACCTGTACATGTCACTCCGTTTCCGCTATATCCAGTGTCACAAGCGCAAGTAAATGATCCATCCGTATTAGAACATGTCGCATTGTTATGACAATTATGAGTACCAAGAGTACACTCGTTGTTATCTGAAAAATGAGAGCACAAATAATCAAACTTCAAACTTCATCTTGTCAGTATAACACGATCCATACGAAGAACCAACAATATTCCAAGAAGAAATACTTCAAAACTTTGAAACATAGATCGAATGATATCTACAAAATACCACAATAAAAAAAACTCCAAATAACAACGACACGTCTTCTCTGCTTACCTGTACATGTCACTCCGTTTCCGCTATATCCAGTGTCACAAGCGCAAGTAAATGATCCATCCGTATTAGAACATGTCGCATTGTTATGACAATTATGAGTACCAAGAGTACACTCGTTGTTATCTGAAAAATGAGAGCACAAATAATCAAACTTCAAACTTCATCTTCTAAGTATAACAAGATCCCTTAAAAGCAAACAATATTCCAAAAACAAATACTCCAAAACTTTTAAACATAAATCGAATAATATCTGCAAAATACAACAACAAAAACCCCAATTAACAACAAAACCTATTTTCTGCCTACCTGTACATGTCACTCCGCTTCCGCTATATCCAGTGTCACAAGCGCAAGTAAATGACCCATCCGTATTAGAACATGTCGCATTGTTATGACAATTATGAGTACCAAGAGTACACTCGTTGTTATCTGAAAAATGAGAGCACAAATAATCAAACTTCAAACTTCATCTTCTAAGTATAACAAGATCCCTTCAAAACAAACAATATTCCGAAAACAAATACTTCAAACCTTTGAAACATAAATCGAATAATATCTGCAAAATACAACAACAAAAACCCCAATTAACAACAAAACCTATTTTCTGCCTACCTGTACATGTCACTCCGTTTCCGCTATATCCAGTGTCACAAGCGCAAGTAAATGATCCATCCGTATTAGAACATGTCGCATTGTTATGACAATTATGAGTACCAAGAGTACACTCGTTGTTATCTGAAAAATGAGAGCACAAATAATCAAACTTCAAACTTCATCTTCTAAGTATAACAAGATCCCTTAAAAGCAAACAATATTCCAAAAACAAATAGTTCAAAACTTTTAAACATAAATCGAACAATATCTGCAAAATACAACAACAACAACCCCAATTAACAATAAAACCTATTTTCTGCCTACCTGTACATGTCACTCCGTTTCCGCTATATCCAGTGTCACAAGCGCAAGTAAATGATCCATCCGTATTAGAACATGTCGCATTGTTATGACAATTATGAGTACCAAGAGTACACTCGTTGTTATCTGAAAAATGAGAGCACAAATAATCAAACTTCAAACTTCATCTTCTAAGTATAACAAGATCCCTTAAAAGCAAACAATATTCCAAAAACAAATACTCCAAAACTTTGAAACATAAATCGAAAAATATCTGCAAAATACAACAACAAAAACCCCAATTAACAACAAAACCTATTTTCTGCATACCTGTACATGTCACTCCGTTTCCGCTATATCCAGTGTCACAAGCGCAAGTAAATGACCCATCCGTATTAGAACATGTCGCATTGTTATGACAATTATGAGTACCAAGAGTACACTCGTTGTTATCTGAAAAATGAGAGCACAAATAATCAAACTTCAAACTTCATCTTCTAAGTATAACAAGATCCCTTCAAAACAAACAATATTCCAAAAACAAATACTTCAAAACTTTGAAACATAAATCGAATAATATCTGCAAAATACAACAACAAAAACCCCAATTAACAACAAAACCTATTTTCTGCCTACCTGTACATGTCACTCCGTTTCCGCTATATCCAGTGTCACAAGCGCAAGTAAATGATCCATCCGTATTAGAACATGTCGCATTGTTATGACAATTATGAGTACCAAGAGTACACTCGTTGTTATCTGAAAAATGAGAGCACAAATAATCAAATTTCAAACTTCATCTTGTCAGTATAACACGATCCATACGAAGAACCAAAAATGTCTACAAAGAAATACTTCAAAACTTTTAAACATTGATCGAATAATATCTACAAAATACCATAACGAAAACCCCAATTAACAACAAAACCTATTTTCTCCCTACCTGTACATGTCACTCCGTTTCCGCTATATCCAGTGTCACAAGCGCAAGTAAATGATCCATCCGTATTAGAACATGTCGCATTGTTATGACAATTATGAGTAGCAAGAGTACACTCGTTGTTATCTGAAAAATGAGAGCACAAATAATCAAATTTCAAACTTCATCTTGTCAGTATAACACGATCCATACGAAGAACCAAAAATGTCTACAAAGAAATACTTCAAAACTTTTAAACATTGATCGAATAATATCAACAAAATACCATAACAAAAACCCCAATTAACAACAAAACCTATTTTCTCCCTACCTGTACATGTCACTCCGTTTCCGCTATATCCAGTGTCACAAGCGCAAGTAAATGATCCATCCGTATTAGAACATGTCGCATTGTTATGACAATTATGAGTACCAAGAGTACACTCGTTGTTATCTGAAAAATGAGAGCACAAATAATCAAACTTCAAACTTCAACTTCTAAGTATAACAAGATCCCTTAAAAGCAAACAGTATTCCAAAAACAAATACTCCAACACTTTGAAACATAAATCGAATAATATCTGCAAAATACAACAACAAAAACCCCAATTAACAACTAAACCTATTTTCTGCCTACCTGTACATGTCACTCCGTTTCCGCTATATCCAGTGTCACAAGCGCAAGTAAATGATCCATCCGTATTAGAACATGTCGCATTGTTATAACAATTATGAGTAGCAAGAGTACACTCGTTGTTATCTGAAAAATGAGAGCACAAATAATCAAATTTCAAACTTCATCTTGTCAGTATAACACGATCCATACGAAGAACCAAAAATGTCTACAAAGAAATACTTCAAAACTTTTAAACATTGATCGAATAATATCTACAAAATACCATAACAAAAACCCCAATTAACAACAAAACCTATTTTCTCCCTACCTGTACATGTCACTCCGTTTCCGCTATATCCAGTGTCACAAGCGCAAGTAAATGATCCATCCGTATTAGAACATGTCGCATTGTTATGACAATTATGAGTACCAAGAGTACACTCGTTGTTATCTGAAAAATGAGAGCACAAATAATCAAACTTCAAACTTCATCTTGTCAGTATAACACGATCCATACGAAGAACCAACAATATTCCAAGAAGAAATACTTCAAAACTTTGAAACATAGATCGAATGATATCTACAAAATACCACAATAAAAAAAACTCCAAATAACAACGACACGTCTTCTCTGCTTACCTGTACATGTCACTCCGTTTCCGCTATATCCAGTGTCACAAGCGCAAGTAAATGATCCATCCGTATTAGAACATGTCGCATTGTTATGACAATTATGAGTACCAAGAGTACACTCGTTGTTATCTGAAAAATGAGAGCACAAATAATAAAAATTCAAACTTCATCTTCTAAGTATAACAAGATCCCTTAAAAGCAAACAATATTCCAAAAACAAATACTCCAAAACTTTTAAACATAAATCGAATAATATCTGCAAAATACAACAACAAAAACCCCAATTAACAACAAAACCTATTTTCTGCCTACCTGTACATGTCACTCCGCTTCCGCTATATCCAGTGTCACAAGCGCAAGTAAATGACCCATCCGTATTAGAACATGTCGCATTGTTATGACAATTATGAGTACCAAGAGTACACTCGTTGTTATCTGAAAAATGAGAGCACAAATAATCAAACTTCAAACTTCATCTTCTAAGTATAACAAGATCCCTTCAAAACAAACAATATTCCGAAAACAAATACTTCAAACCTTTGAAACATAAATCGAATAATATCTGCAAAATACAACAACAAAAACCCCAATTAACAACAAAACCTATTTTCTGCCTACCTGTACATGTCACTCCGTTTCCGCTATATCCAGTGTCACAAGCGCAAGTAAATGATCCATCCGTATTAGAACATGTCGCATTGTTATGACAATTATGAGTACCAAGAGTACACTCGTTGTTATCTGAAAAATGAGAGCACAAATAATCAAACTTCAAACTTCATCTTCTAAGTATAACAAGATCCCTTAAAAGCAAACAATATTCCAAAAACAAATACTTCAAAACTTTTAAACATAAATCGAACAATATCTGCAAAATACAACAACAACAACCCCAATTAACAATAAAACCTATTTTCTGCCTACCTGTACATGTCACTCCGTTTCCGCTATATCCAGTGTCACAAGCGCAAGTAAATGATCCATCCGTATTAGAACATGTCGCATTGTTATGACAATTATGAGTACCAAGAGTACACTCGTTGTTATCTGAAAAATGAGAGCACAAATAATCAAACTTCAAACTTCATCTTCTAAGTATAACAAGATCCCTTAAAAGCAAACAATATTCCAAAAACAAATACTCCAAAACTTTGAAACATAAATCGAAAAATATCTGTAAAAACAACAACAAAAACTCCAATTAACACCAACACGTCATTTCTACCTACCTGTACATGTCACTCCGTTTCCGCTATATCCAGTGTCACAAGCGCAGGTAAATGATCCATCCGTATTAGAACATGTCGCATTGTTATGACAATTATGAGTACCAAAAGTACACTCGTTGTTATCTGAAAAATGACAGCACAAATAATTAGATTTCAAACGTCATCTTCTAAGTATAATAAGACCCCTAAAAAACCAACAATATTCCAAAAACAAATACTTCACAACTTTTAAACATAGATCGAATGATATCTCAAAAATACAACAAGTTTAATCTAAATTTCAGGCATTTGATGTTAATAGAAAATAAAAAGTTCCCAGTATAACTTTATTTTTTCCGTTTGGCGTTGATTGTGCCAAGATTCAAGTTTATTGAGCTTTAGGTAAAAGGGTAGAAATACATTACGCTTGTTATTACCCACAGTTTCAAGATGAAAGAAAATTTCTTGAAGCAAAGGTAGTTGATTTGTACCTAATTGTATGTCAGCTAAATGTCAAGAACAAATTTATCTGGTTAATAAGTCAAGAGGATAAGTACTGCCTTAATTTGTTAGCAATTTACCTGTTGAAATGCTTCAAAATAAAATTGGATTTCCAAAATATCTTATGTCACGCAATTCACATACCATGTTTAGAGTTTATCATCATATTTGTAGTCTATATTAGTTCAATATGTTCTTTTTTCTGTAGTTGTACGTCATGTAATAGTTATTTCAGTTGAATTGTTATTAGGTTAGAGGCCTTTTTGGCCTAGATGCCTTATTTTCAAAAAGGAAAAAAAGGTTATTCCCGATCTATTTCTAACATGATTGAAAGAGCAATATCATCATTGTCATGGAATTTAAGAATGTCTGTCTTCTTTCATTTACTCTATCTTGACAATGGTGAGCTGTTTTAGCATTAAAGGACAAGTCCGGGGTTGGTATGATTGATGATAAATTACAAGATAATACTGCCATGAATGATGTATGATACTTTTTTCCACTATTTTTCGCCTTCTCCTTGTGAAATTACGTATTCAAATGAGCAATTTGAGCGAAGTGACGTCATATCGCGCAAACAAAAACGAGGCTGTGCGATTGTTTTTTGCCTCTTAATCGCTGCTAGCCTCTTTATCGTGTACTCATGCATTGAAAATGTCACGAGAACACAATAAAGAGGCTTGCAACGATCAAGAGGCGAAAAAACAAGCAAACAGCCTTGTTTTCGTTTGCACGATATGACGTCACTTCGCTCGAATTACTCATTTCAATACGTAGTTTCACAAGGAGAAGGCGAAAAATAGTGGAAAAAAGTATATACATCATTCATAGCAGTATTATCTTATATTTTATCATCAATCATAACAACTTTAAAATAATTTGAAAAAGTAAAGGCCACGATACCAACGTCGATTGCCGGATCCGAAGATGCTTGCGATGACGAAAAAATGAATAAATTTAAAGGCAGAAACACCGCAACACGACAAAAAACAACAGCAAATACAATTAATTTAATTTTTGCCAATATTTCGTCCTGCCATGCAGGACTTCTTCAGGGCTGAAGAAGTCCTGCATGGCAGGACGAAATATTGGCAAAAATTAAATTAATTGTATTTGCTGTTGTTTTTTGTCGTGTTGCGGTGTTTCTGCCTTTAAATCATAACAACCCCGGACTTGTCCTTTAAATCATATTTAGAAGGCTATTAAGTAGAAATGGTAGAAAGCACTTTTTTTAATTGCAAACCTTAACTTTTCAAGGAGTGCGGACTGCAGCACACCAACAAATGTCATATTACCAGGACTGAGTGTAGATTGTAATTTAAAGCAACATGATGTGAAATGTATAGCAATGATTTCCTCTAAAATGTGACATTTTCTAACTTACCTTGTGAGTCAGAAAAAACGTGGCATTTTTGCCAATTTTCATTGGTGCACTTTACTTTGCAAAATTGCTTTTCAAAAGTTCATTCCAAAGTAAAAAGACTACCTAAGATAAGGATATTTATTCAAACTTACTTGTAAGAAGTAAGGGTTGGTGTCAATAATTACTCTTTAATAAATACCTGCACATGATATGGATCCATTCCCACTGAAGCCTATATCGCACTGACAAGTGTCACTAATACAAGTAGCATTTGCAACACATATGCTTGTATCTGAGGTACAGTTTTGACCTGAAAAGATTCAAAGGTTAAACAAAAGTACACAAAGTATGCCTGCATTTCTTTCTCTCTTGACTAAGGTTTGATTGACCACAAAATTCTAAAAAACAGTAGGGTCTACTGGGGTAAACTGGGTAAGTTTGGGGTAAAAGGGGTAGAGTAATCAAATTTTTGCAAAAATGTTCGTTCAGGGTTTTCCTCTACTGCTCAAGCTACCACTGTTGACATAGTGAATGTTAATTTATCAATTCCAGGTCTACTGTTTTCCAGCAATCAATACTACCCATGTTATCCTAGCCCCACCACTTGAGTATCATGACAAGGGGTTGTGGACATGATTTAGTGACTATACCGTAAAAGCTCTATTAAGCCCCTGGGGCCTTATTAAATTTTGGAAACTTTTTAGTCCTTTTACATCACATTTTGCATCTTAAATACATGAACTTGACACAGTTTTATCTCAAACCATATCAAAATTAACATGCAAACTGATTTAGCTCAATACAATCTCTTTTTTATAAGAATACTATAAATTTTGTCCAGCCTCAATATACTCAAGAACTTTTCGTTTTGACCCTTAACATATTCTTAAAGTAATCTTTTTTTTTTCAAGTCTGATATGGTTTCAGGCCCAGGGGAACATAGTTAAAGAAATGTCATGTCATTACGTCAAACGAAAGAAAAATTTAAGCAATTATAACAATAAGAATGTTCTTAACCATCATAAAGTTTTAAACATGTGTTTTGAAAAAATAAATGAGGTATGTCAGTCATGCGACTCTCCGTTATGAACATCGCAAAACAGACAACTGCTAAAAAGTGACACAGAGAGCGCGTGGCCGAGTGGGTAAGGCGACTGACTCGTAAACCAAAGGTCAGAACGGCCGAGGTTCGAATCCCGCGCTGGACAGTTTGGTCGCTGTCCGTAACTCTAGCTCGGGTCAACCAGAGCCATGTGAGGGAAATCTGGTAGCTGCGGCGGTTGATGGTAAAACATCCGTGGCCCCTGCTGGAAATAAGTCTCTCTCAGACTTTCGCAGGCTAGCCACGTTAAATATGGTACCTACCTACCTACAAATATGTGAGCTGAGGCTGAGCAATATTCTTATAATATTCTTAAAATTTGGATAATTCTGAGACTGAATATTCTTATAAAACAATATTCTTATAAAAAAGAGTGCAAATGGAAAATCTTTTGTAACCTCTGGAAATTGATATAGATAAGTCGGGGGGGGGGGGGGGGCTTAAGAGCTTTTACGGTACTTCTGCACTTCTGAATCTGTGCGCTTGCTGCTTGGCGCCTTCACCTTCACCTTTTAGGCTACACTACTTGGAGTCGCCTTGGTGGTTTGTCAGCCTACTACTCTTCGCCATATTGTTTGCTTGTTCCTTCAAGCTTCGTCACTAGTCCTGGTCTGATGTATTCATAAAGTAGGCCCATGATGATGGTTTAACCAGCAGGTTAGGCCACATCTATCTAGCTAGAAGAGTTGCCTTCGGTGGTTCGGCCTGCTAACTCTTTATCAATATCGTTGCTTGTTACTTTCAAGCTTTATAAGTCTTTACCGATTCTTTTCTCCTTTTCTGAAGTTGTTCCTCACTGAAAAGTTTCTTTTTTGGGCCAATAACTTTCCTGCAGAGGCAGAGCTGTACAGTTTTGTCATTCGGGTGACTGGTTTTGTTTCGCGCCAAAACACACAAAAGCTCCTTCGCAGAGATGTTTTTGAAATTGATACCCATATATTCGGAAATTACGGTTTAGAAATTACGATGGTTTTAAGTTTTTTTGAAAATTTTTGTTGAATTTTCGACAAAGAGGAAAAACATTCTAACTCTGAAAATATTAGAGATTTCAGAAAAGTCCAACGGTAGAATTATAGAGAAATAGCAAAAGTTTCTTTGAAGTCACTCAGTTCAAAGAAATAGGTCACTCACTTTTACATCAGCCGTTTTAAAGATTTGGAACCTATGCTGATATTGAGTGAATTTGAAGTAGTTTTCTATCCATTACATACCCATTGAGGGGCCCGTGTGCAGAGTCTGGCACTTGCACACCGGAGATTTCAATGGGCTATTCAAAATAAACAATAGAGAACAAAAGAAATTTCTCCTTGCACACCATCGGAGATCTCGTCGAAAAGTGCCATACTTGCAAACTGGCTGTGGTTGAGGGGAAAATGTTTCTTCCCTGATTTGATGAGTGAAGGTGGCCTAAATGGTTCTGCTGAATCACGTATGATGGAGCCTGTCTGGTGACAATTTGCTTGCTTTTTCATGCTAAAAGACTGCTTTAGATGTCTTAAAACAATACAAAGGAAAGATAGGCCTATTATTAGTGACAATCTTCTGCCTGGTTTGATGCCAAAAAATCCATAAGAAACCAAAAAACGAAAAATAGTTATTCGTCTAGTCTGCTGGTCAGAGGATATATAGCTGTAACTTGCCTTATGTTATTTTTATTTGTTTTTTGTATGCTATTATACAAACAAATGTTCACAAATAAGCGATTTTAATGTCAACATGTGCAGCTTCAAAGCTCTAGATGTTATTGGAACGGCGCCATCTTGAAAAATGTATGAACGGACTGAAATCGAGGCTGGCCAAACCAACAAGGACAGATAATGTTACAATAGAACTCGCTACTTTTCATTGACACCTAGATACAAAGCAATTTGTGATTGCAGACAAAGGGAATTCCATGATCGGTTGGTCAAGACATAAACAAAAACAAAGCAAAAACATAAACAAAACATAAACATAAACAAAAGCAAAGTCTATTGGGAGGGGATTCAATTTTCGTACTTTTTAGGTGTAATTGAAACACTTACTGCTCAGCTTCTGTACGAAAAAAATAAAATGCCCGAGGCAGAAGTTTAGATATATCCTTCTTCTTTCGATATGTGCTAATATTTGCTCTTTAAAACCACTTCTGAAAAGCACAACGACTGAGCTAGCGACCCGGGTTTGGGCAATTTTGCGGCTTGCTTTGTTTTTGTTTATGTCTTGACCAACCGATCATGGAATTCCCTTTGTCTGCAATCACAAATTGCTTTGTATATAGGTGTCAATGAAAAGTAGCGAGTTCTATTGTAACATTATCTGTCCTTGTTGGCCAAACCGGTTTGAACAAAAAACAGGAATTTTTCACGTAACTTTCAAGCTACCAATCAAAATGTTATTCCTTTAAACCTGTTCGACGATGAAAAATTTTGGAGGATTTGAGATATGAAGCCCCATCTCCATACATACGCACGGACAGCGAAGTATGCCCCACTCGGCGTGGGGCAATGAAATGTACCACAAAATCATCAAAGGCAGCATCAAAAGAATCTCTACAGAAATTCATTGGAACTTCAACCCGCAACATGCCATACGAAACATACTCTTTGAGTTAACAAGGGCAGACTTTGTAATACAATAGCACGAGTTGCTTTTGTTGACAGCTCAATTCAAAGCGATTAGCGATTGCAGACAAAGGAAATTCTCTCAACCAGCAATTCAAAACAAACAAAGCTGCAAAAGTTTCTTTGAAACCCAGGTAGGTAGCTCGCCCGTTGTGCATTCCAGAAATTATTTTTAAGGACAAACATGAGCATAGATCGAAAGAAGAAGGATACATCTGCACATCTGCCGCGGGCACTTTATTTCTTTGGTCCAGAAGCTGAGCAGTAAATGTTTTGATAACACCAAAAAAGATAAGAAAATTGAATCGCCTCCTAGACGGCTTTTGAACCAAACAAATAAACTGCCTGCGGCAGATGTGCAGATGTATCCTTCTTCTTTCAATCTATGCTCATGTTTGTCCTTAAAAACAGTTTCTGGAATGCACAACGGGCGAGCTAGCTACCTGGGTTTCAAAGAAACTTTTGCAGCATTGTTTGTTTTGAATTGCTGGTTGAGAGAATTTCCTTTGTCTGCAATCGCTAATCGCTTTGAACTGAGGTGTCAATCAAAGGTAACTCATGCTATTGTATTACAAAATCTGCCCTTGTTCTTTGAGTTCAAGAATAAGGACAATAAGAGTTCATACCTGTGGCTTGGGAGATGCATGAAATGAGCGTCAATGTTGTGAATAATAGAAGTGTAATTCGTGAATTTGTCCAAAAGATTCCAGCTTTCAGATGCATGTTTAACTGAATAACAAATAGAGTACGTTATGGTAATGAACTTAGAAGGAGCAACAATGAAAAGCGAATCTAATAATTGTTCTAAATTCCATTGCGAGCAGCAGGTTAATAAATTCAACCAAGGGAAAAAAGGAATTTGAACAACTAAGTAAGGATTGTATCTCTTTAAAAAGAGAATGAAACTCTCTTTTTCTATGAATTATATTGAATATACTAAGAAACCGACAATGAAAAGAAAACCTCATTCATTACATTATGCGATTCAGCTAAATACCAAGCTTTGAATGATATTTTCCATTTGTTTATCAATCCGCCACAGAATCCGCCGCTACTGCTTTGAGATGGAGATGCTAGCAACAAGTTATGGTTTCTACATGCTATGTTACGGTGATCAAATCAAAATATTACATACAACGTTTTGAATTATATGAATTGATATGACAATGTCATGAATTTAGCTGAATTTGCAGTACGACACTTTCCTTTGCCGCTGCTCAAGCAAGCCTTTGGGGCGAAAACACAAATGAAGCGTTGTCCTTGACGCATTCCACATAAAACTCAAGCGCGCGGCAGCGCATCTCCAACGAGAGAATGTTGAATTATAGCAATTGAACTTCATCTCACCGCACGACCTCGTGTCGTTGTTCATAGTGGTCAAGTGTCAAATCCTATCTCAAATTAGATGCCACGCAATATTTTTGAAAGCACCAAAATTAGTACCCATTCAGAACGTTTTTATCGCGGATATTTTCTGGTGACATCTAATTTAAGGGGCTGTACAACCCGTCCTCCCTGCGTAGATCTGGGTTTCAAATTATCGAATGTGTGCACAGAGAACAGTAATAGTAATAGTAATAGTGTTTAGTTTAGTTAGCTTAAATTTAGTGTGCCATGCCTGTGAATTAGGTAGTGCATGATGATGATTATATTAGTAATCCAAAATATATGCGACGATAGTGGTGATCAATTTGCTCTTTTTTTCTAACACCGAATATTTTAAAGTTTTAATGGATATCAAAAGTTCCATCACACTGCATAGATATATCCCGGGGGGTATATGACTTGTGGATGGACGGGAGTTTGCCGCCCGGATTTCAGAAAGGTACGCTCTTCAAATTACCAAAACTTGCGTACCCACTTTCATGATGAATTTTGGCAGAAAACTGCCCATTTTTAACTATTTTTGCAAATTTCAGCGAAACCCCACCCATGTTTATGGAAAATCTGCCGAAAAAGGACCCTTGTTTAGAGAAGTTTGGACCCAAAAACCCACCCATATGGGCGGCACATACCCCTACCCTGAATATATTATGTGCCCCCCCCCCCCGGAGACATTCAAGATAACACTGCAATGAAACTTACGTAGAAGCTGTGATGAAACTAGCCGCCGTTAAAAACCCAAGGCTGTAATCACGTGCGCGGGTTGTTCCGTATTTTCCGATTGTTTACAACAATTTTGTACATTTCATTTCATTTCATTTCATTTCATTTCATTTCATTTCATTTTTAATTATTTATACACGGTGGCCCCATCAATCAACGACTGCTTTACAGGGGGCCGTGTTAAAAAGCTTACAAAATTAACAATACTTTACTAAAATAACCTAATTACAAGTGATAAAATCTAAAAAATCTAACTAGAATACTTATGATAAAAAATTAAAAAGAGTAAAATCAAAACTGGTGAATGGAACGAAAAATCACAATCAAATGGTCAAGCAGAAGGCTGCAGATGGTTTTTTAGTTGGCATTTAAACGAATTAAGCGAATTTGCTTGTTTTATATCCAACGGAAGCTGATTCCAAGTTCTAGCGCCACGAAAAGATATCGCTTTTTGTCCTTTGCAGGTTGTCATCCTTGGGATATAGAGATCAGTGGCTGCATTTCGCAAGCTAATATCAATATTTCGGTCAGAATTTTTTGTGAACAAATCAGAAAGATAGCTAGGTGCAAGGCCAGTTATTGCTTTATACGTAACCGTAGCTGTTTCACTTTTAATCATATCACTGACAGTAACAGGGACGTAGGAAGCATCTCAAACTTGGAGGGGCACGACACTTCGAGGGCACTTTTTCCATTAAGGCCTGGGTTACACGATACCGGATTGCTTTTCGCATCGGATTGGTTTCAACCCAAATTGCACCATTTTCATTGCAGTTACACGACACTGGATTGCCATGAACCCATTTTTGATTGCAGTTACACGACACCGAGTCACCCTGCACTGCGAAGTCTAAATCTATTATCTTTGACAACTGCGAAGCCCAAATGGAGTGGGGTTACATCGGATTGGTGCAGTTACACGAGCAAACGGAGTGGGGTCACACCGGATTGGTGCAGTTACACGAGATGGAATGCGGAGCGGAGTGCATCGGATTCATTTTCACCTCACCTCCAGAGCGGAGTGGTTTCACTCCGCGAAAACGGAGTGGAGTGACACCGGATTGCCTCGGTGTCGTGTAACTGCACCCCCCTATCCGATGCGAAAAGTAATCCGGTGTGTGATGAATCCGGTATCGTGTAACTGGGGCCTAAGCTAAAGGGGCATTTCCTGAAAACAAAAAGGGCACTTCTTTGTTTATTTCAAAATCTTGGGGGGGCACGTGCCCCCAATGCCCCCCCGGTTCCTACGTCTCTGGACAGTAAGCCATTTAAGGTTCTTAATCAAAAGGGTCGCAGATGTATCATAACTGCTATTTGAGACAATCCTTGCAGCTCGATTTTGCAATTTTTGCAGAGCTTGCAATCTAGCTTCGCCACAGCTTCCCCATACAGAGCAACAGTAGCGAAAGTGTGGCTCGACAATGCCTCGGTACATTTGTATCAGAGTAGGTTTCGGTACGAATTTCTTAGCATACTTGAGAAAACCTAAAGCACGAGATACTTTGCCACATAAGACTTTCATGTGCTGATTCCAGTCAAGATTACTGTCAAGTTGAACACCTAAATATTTCACATTGTTAACTAGATTTATGTCAGAGCCTCCAATAGAAAAAGTTGGAGAATCTACTTTCTACAGCCCCTTTAAGACAAATTTCATTAGTTTTTATCTCTCTATGTATTATGTAATGGCGTGACTGTAGACAGTCTTTTGCTCCCTGACGTATCTCAGTATCTTCCCAGTAGTATTGCATGTTCAGCTTTTATGCTGCCAAGTATGGTCATGCTTGATGAACTGCGAGCCTTATATAGGCAGTACAAAGAAAAACGTTTGGTGATATCTTAGTGCAATGCGGCGCGGCAGGGCGCGATAAAGTTCAAGCAATGCAGCTAAATTGCATTCTTATTCAGAAATCAGAATGCATCAAGAATGGTGCTTCAAGTGTGAATTTACCTGTAAGATGAATGCACACTTTAGGGTCCGTCTATATGAGGAAAACACCTCACCTGAGGAATTTCGCCTGTCAGCCCCGGGTCTGGCAGGCGAGGTGCTTTCCCATATGAATGTGCGATGCGGTAAGATGCGGAACCCTGGGAGTGGAGATGCCCAGAATCGAAGACGGATATGTGCGAACCCCGGTTTTGGGTATGGTTTCTTCACTTCCAGCAGCTTTTATTGTATGGTGATGAAGACCTATCTGATGAGTTGAACAGAAGTGTACTCGAATTAACTTTACGCTTCATCCACGAAACTGGTCGGTTTGATTAAGATCTATTGAGAATTCAGCCATGTACTAAGCAATCACCAAGTCCCGTATCGTTGGTGTTTCTATTCCATGTAAATTCTGTTTCACATCAGGTGGTCAGGCATTTTACTTACCGAAATCTACATCAAATGAGTTGCACTCGTTGCATCAACAAATTCATCGCAACACTGACCTGACATCTGGAGTGAAACTGAATCTAGTATAGTATCCTTTAATTTATAAATGTTCGTAGTGTGATTGTATACGGTTTAACGTTTCGTGTTTTTAGATATTGGCCATGGAGTAGTCATAGTCTTTTCGCTCCCCATGGTATCGTACCTGTAGTGTCGTATAGTAATTAGAATTAGGTATAGCATCTAATGTAAAGTATCTTCTAAAATTTAATATTTGAATTAAAAAAAAAAAATTCCAGCAGAATCCTTTTCATTCCATCGTAGCTGAAAATCCAGTTTCGTTTGGTTTGAAATTCCAGTTTTGCGAGGGGAATTTCACTCATTTGAAAAAGGCATACGAGAATTTTTCAGAACAAATTCTTCATGGATTTTCCTTGAAACCAAAAGGATGTTTTCCAAAAGTGTACGAGATTTTTAGGGAGTGAAATGCCCCTGGCAGTTTTGGATATGATCGTTTTTTGCAATGATACCCTCTTTTGGAAGCCATCTTTACCTTCACTCATCCAGTCTTGGGGCAATAGTTTGTTTGCATATTTGCATATACAAGTCCTCAATTTTGGGTGCCTCCCACCCCCGGTGCGGTAATTGCGACAAAATTGAATTTATCCAGCCTTGTCGCATTCCCGCACTTCATTGCTATCTGGAATGCGTGCAGAGCGACAGTTAACGTTCATCTGTGACCCTGAATTCTTCCCAAAAACTTGAAAATTGCTGCCGTTTGGAGCAGAAGGTGCACTGTAAGACTTAGCAAGCCAACCATTTTCATAAACTCTATGTGTGACATGCAACATGACTACAGGACCTACAGTTAATTCTCAGAGTGGGAGCGAGTGGGCTAGCTTGTTGTTGTTCCACACTCTGCAAGAGGATCTGACAGCATACTTCAAAGCCATCTGATGTTTAGACACATAATGATTAAAAACATCTCAGCCGATTTCACCTGCGGATTACACCACCGAACTCCCACCCAACTCCCAAATGATAAAAGCAAAAATCCAAAAAAAAATCCCGCAATTTCCTCTCAGAGTAAAGCCTGGTTTTCACTAAGTCCTGATTCATCGCCGATGGCCGTCTTTCGACGATGTTCTAAGTCAATCAAGCTAATAATGTTGCACTCAGTAGCTGACAACATAACGACAGCAATCTTGAATTCTACAATCGGGGACAAAACTCAATGGTACCACGTCCAATATTTTGAACTCCCCCTCCCCCCAGTTCAATGTTGTGGATTTCTGATCCCAGGGGTGATTCGTGAGTCCTGGAATGCAAATATTTTCCCTTCAACATTGAACAGGGGAGGGAGGGGGGGGGGGACTTGATAACTGATAAATTAATCTAAAAAATGGAAGAGCGCGTTGAGTTTCGTTCCCTATTGTAGCACGATCATCAACAAACGTAGCAATCTCTCTCATTTCTCTAAGGTTCTATTTCAATGACCAATCGTGCATCGTGCTTACCCTTTAGGGAAAACATAGAAACAGCTCTATCCAATCACTGAAGAGGGAACGTAATCCGATGCCTGTTCAAACAACTTTGGCAGCTCATAAGGAAAAGTTGAAAAAGTCTGTTAACTTCGAATTCACCTGTACTGGGCCATTAGAGTTTCTTATAAATGGTTTTTTATAAAAGATGTCAGTGCAGTCTTTGCAGAAGGATACGCCCAAGGAATTTATCAAATCTTAGTACATAATCAATGTTGCAAGACCATGTTTGTATATTGTACATTCTTTCCTTCACAAAGTAGACGAAACTTACATTGAACTTATTAATAAAATTCTTATTCAAAGGGTTCAAATATTTGATGTTCGTGATGATTAAATACTACACAGAAAATAATAAAGACAAGAATAAGAATAGAAACAGAGGTGCGTCTCTTACCTACTTCTTGACCGCTCAACAGTCTCCTAGAAGCATTTTCTCTTCAATCTTGAATAAATCTGTAAAGTGATAAGAAGACGTGCTTGAAAAATATCCGAATGGTGCTTCCACAATCTCCAAAGACACTCCCAATGCATCTGACTCAAAAAGATTACACAACATAAAAAAACAAAAGTCAATGGATTTTAAAGAATCTCAGTGACTGAACAAAAGCTCGGTTCATTGCAACAAAAAGATGTCATACATTGTGTGCGGCGCAAGGGGGTTCCAACGTCAAATACGAATGATCCATGGATTGATTGCACCATTGCACAGGCGTTTGGAATAAGGCATGTATGTACGCATGTATGTATCATTTGCCACTTAAAATATTTATAATATAAAAATGGATACAATACAACATGAAACATAAAGGAAAAACACCCCTAATCACAGTGGCAGGGATAGCATTAAAAGGTCAAGATGACCTTAATTTCATAATGGTCCCCTCAGAGGTTTTTAGCTGTTTTCCGTGTGAAACATGGTTTATAAGACCATACCATGGTCTGGAGAGATAATGACGAGTCTTCTCATCTTCCTCTTTTTGTATGTTTTGGAAAAACTATCTTTGATCTTAAGTTTGAACGTGTTGATATCTTTTGTTGATTTCATCTCAGACGAAAGACTATTCCAGTTTTGGGCCCAAGATAAGATAGACAATTTTGTCCAGCATTAGTATTGCGAAATCGAATAATCAATTTGAATATCCAAAGGAAACCATCGCTTTACGGTATGATTAATTGGCTCGAGAACGATTCACAGACTGTAGACTGTATTTGAATTGAGTATGGATGAAACTTTAACAGGCCTTTCGACCCAAAAAGGTTCTGGTTAAAACTCTACTCTAAGCACAATCTTCAACTACAGTTCAGTTCAGTTCATTTCATTTCAAAAACTCCAATGCATACAAATGCCATTATAAATTACAATAAATTACAATACACTATTACAACCATTTACAATAAAGAAATACAAACTAACAAATAACAACTTAATAATGGATTTGCATGCAGGGAATTTCTTAAAGGAGGAGCTCCCTCAATAGGTAAACTAATCGAGGAGAGAGCACCACCTTGGTATTTTAGTGCTTTGCTCGATTTTCTTAGTACACTTTCTATCTTATGTGTTACTCTGTCGAAGGACAGCAATAGTATACAGAAAGCAGAATTAAGGAAGTCATAAATGAAGATAAATTGCAAGCAAAAAGTTCCCTTTTTGATCAAACAGCAAAATTTCATTGTATATCATTAGTGACTTCTTCTTTTCGTCATAGATTATAAACGGTTGAAGTTGTATAGCAATGGTCAAGGGGTGTATCTGTACTAGTTATGTTTTATTTCCTGTTTAATTGATAATTTGTTAGTTGTATGTTGTTTTAAAGAGATTTTTGTATGTAGTGGAATTTTAAAATTAAACTGAACTGAACTGAACTGAACTGTACTTTTTACGTATCTTTCTTGAAAATAAAAGGATTGTTGCTAAAGGTGTACGAGATTTTCATAGAGACACGCCCCTCGGAAGAAGTAAACATGGAATGGTCCACAGATTGTCTTCTTTATAAATACACGATAAATACACGTATCTTTTTTATAAGAAACTAAGAATTTGGTCCAGTACTGAATGTTTCTTAAAATTATCAGATTTTGAGTACTCAAAGTTTCTTACGAGTTTCTTAGAGGTTCCATAATGATCTTCATGCTCACTACCTGTGCTCTCGTGAACAGTTCAAAACAAGGTTTTTTATGTCTTTCCAAAGTTTAGACATCACTCAAGTACCTTACGAGTAATATGGTACAAGAAACAAGTGAAAACAAATTAAAGATATGTCAGTGATTTCCATTATTAAAATAAATGCATTGAAAATGGCACAAGAACACAATAAAGATGCTTGCAACGATAAAGAGGCGGAAAAACAATCGCACAGCCTCGTTTTCGTTTGCACGATATGACGTCACTTCGCTTAATTGCTTATTTGAATACATAACTTCACAAGGAGAAGGCGAAAAATAGTGGAAAAGAGTATCATACATCATTCATAGCAGTATTATCTTGTATTTTATCATCAATCATACCAACCCCGGACTTGTCCTTTAACTTATACAGGGTGTCCCAAAAAAATTGTGCCCCGTTTGTCTGAAGATTGCGACAAAACGGCAAAAGATTCTCGCAAAACTTTTGCATGATGGTGCTCTTCAGATGTTCAATTAAGTTTTGCCACCATCCTCGTAAAAATCCGTTGAAAAATGATGGAGCTATGACCTTCAGAAGACCAAATTTGCTTGATGACTGAAACCAGCGGTCGGCCATTTTGTCTTACTATTTTGCAGTGATAAGTATCTGCACGTGAGGTAAGAAATAATTTCAGTGAGGTCAGAAATAGTGGAACTCTCCGAGGATTATCGGAATTTTCACGAGAGCTATGACATTGGAGGCTGCTGTTTCATTTTCAATCCATGAAGCTATTTATCGCTGCAAAATAGTAAGACAAAATGGCCGACCGCTGGTTTCAGTGATCGGGCAAATTTGGTCTCCTGAAGGTCATAGCTCCATCATTTTTCAACGGATTTTAATGGGGATGGTGGCAAACTTTAATTGAACATCTGAAGAGCACCACCATGAAAAAGTTTGGCGAGAATCTTTTGCCGTTTTGTCACAATCTTCAGACAAACGGGGCACAATTTTTTTGGGACACCCTGCATTTTCCCAGTACTGGAGTTTCTTAGTTTTTTGGCGATCTGAGGGTTGAGTTTCTTATGGGCAGTTTCTTACAAAAAATACATGTATTGCTGAATTCAGGTGTAGGTTCATCAGGAGCACAAACTTCTAGCCAGTTGCTTCAAGGATGCGTTTGATTGGTAATTCCAAGCCTACCAAATTGTGAAAGCAGTAATGTCGCAGAGACGGAAACAAAAATCCCAATCAAACACAATACACGTACACGTATTTTTTCTTGTAAAAAACTGCTTATAAGAAACTCAACTCTCATATCGCCAAAAAATTAAGAAACTCCAGTACTGGGAAAATATAAGCTAAGAAACTATTTATTTTGATAAAGGAAATCCTCGACATGTTTTTACTTTACCTTCACTTTTTTCCTGTATCATATTACTTGTAAGGTACTTGAGTAATTTTTTTTTAAATCAATGACATTATACACGATGGTACATAGTCTCTACAATCTAAATTTACGAATATAACTACAAGCTAAATCTACAAACATAATTTATGAACTAAGTAATATCTAAACATTGGAAAGGCTTAAAAAACCTTGTTTTGAAATGTTCACGAGGGCAAAGGTAGTGAACATGAAAATTGTTATGGAACCTCTAAGAAACTCGTAAGAAACTCTGAGTACTCAAAATCTGATAATTTTAAGAAACTTCCAGTACTGGCCCAAATTCTTAGTTTCTTATGAAAAAAATACGTGTATTTTTTCACAACAATAAAATAGTCTGGGGCTGGTAGGCAGTCTTAAATTTTTGGGTCATTTGGCTATCAAAATTTTTTCATGCCGGAATTGTAAATTACTTAGGAAGATCTCAAATCCAAACATTTGCTTTTTGCTACAGGTGCAGTGTCAAAACATTTTTGAATACGCTGGGAGAATTAAAACTGCAAATTACAAAAGTTTCTTAGCATTGTAAATACGCCTTGGGCTATTTCTTAACTTTCGAAAAATTGAGCTCACTGTCTTTTATACGCTGTTTTTTATTCTAAAAATACATGTAATCCTTAAAACAGCTTGGATTCACAATGTCAAAAACGAGAATCTCTCCAAAGTCTGTTAAAAAGGTTAAGAAGGCCTGGCAAACCTTTTTAAAGATATAATGCAAATCCCTGCAACGAAAAGTATTATGTTTGGCATTGATTTTATACTGGGGCTCCGACGACGGGGGGAGGGGAGTTAACCCCCCTCCTTTTTTGCAAATTATGCCTTCCAGAAATTGTTTACAAGGGCAGGCGATAAAATGATATATATGTGTAAAATTTGCCCCCCCCCCACTCTTCTGATCTGGTCGGAGGCCCTGTATCAAATTTCGAGGCAGCCTCTTGTGGAACAGTATGCCTGATTTAATAAAGAGCGCTTCATCAGCTGCTATATTCAAGAGACACATCAAAAATTGGAGTGGAGACGAATGCAATTGTAAAAGTTTCAGATAATGATTATTAGCATGCTATATTATACATTGTATCATTCGCACGATTCGGCAACCGAGCCATAACTGTTAAAGGTCAGGCCCTGGAACTCTCAACCTCCTGAATTAAATGAGATAGTCAACCTGAAAGCATACATCAAGGCCCTAAAAGAATACAAACTAGGATCTTACCTATAATAAGTATTTTAACTAACAATTTGCATTTTACCGTGTCTTGTCATATGATACAATTTCTCTTCCATAAATGAACTGTTTCTTCATTATCAGTAATTGAGTAATTTTTTGAGGAAGCAGAGATCCAAACAGAAAACGCTATATCATTTCAAATGGGCATATCTATTTCGAGCGGGGCTTCAGGCAACTCGAATGGTCTCTATAAGTCACAATGACGAAGTTAAACCAGCTTCATATATGCCAGATGCCAGGCTAAATTTCGGTTTTCCTGAAGTGCTACACTGTAAAACAAGGTATCAGTACTTCCATGGATGTACTTAAATGGATATTTCTTAGATGGATGTACTTAGATGTACTTAGATGGATGGATATACTTAGATGGATGTTTCTTCGAGCAATTAAGGCCAGAGAAGTAGGAAGCATCTCAAGCGTGGGGGGGGGGGGAGGCACGAAACTTCAAGGGCACTTTTTTCATTAAGTTAAAGGGGCACTTTCTGAAAGAAAAAAGGCACTTCTTTGTTTATTGCAAAACCGTGAGGAGCACGTGCCCCCAGTGCCCCCACTCCCTACATCTATGTTTAAGGCAAAGGACCTACAATTGATACTCTGGGACGCAAAAGATTTCTTAAATTCATACGCCATTTCGAGGTGTTGGTGTTGATCGTTGTAGCAGTTCATTAGAACCTTCGTTTGTTTGCCTTTGGCGGAAAGTTTAAATTGAAGAATCAGCCAATCCGATAAAGTTATTCAAACTCTTGCATCCTGGTTGGTCGGGGCCAAATTAGCTTTTGCCATTTCGATAGCATAGGAATCATTCGTCGTACAAAGCCGATTGCTCGTGGCCCATGGTCGAAACCGCCAAAGCCTCATTTTCACGGACCAATCAGACGGCTAAAAAGCGAAGGAGACAAAAGAAACCCGTAAAGATTTTTCTAAATTTTACCTACCTTCATAAAACGCAATCAGGACAAAAAAGTGCTTTACATTTCCCGAATTTTTTAAAGCAATCTACTCTCCATATGTTTGGGAGTACAACTTTGGATGCCGGTTATAATACAGGAGATATTTTAACCGGCATCCAAACTTGTACACCCAAACATCTGGAGAGTAGATTTCTTCCAAAAAATTCGAGAAATGTAAAGCAGTTTTTTGTCCTGGTTGCGTTTTATGAAGGTAGGTAAAACTTAGAAAAATCTTCACAGGTTTCTTTTGTCTCCATCGCTTTTTAGCCGTCTGATTGGTGCGTGAAAGTGAGGCTTTGGCGGTTTCGGCCATGGGCCACGAGCAATCGGCTATGTACGACGAATGATTCTTATGCTCATTTCGATAAGAGTAGGTCTTTTACTGAAGCGACCACAGCAACATCAATTCAATTCAATGAGTGAAGGTGGAGGGACTTAAATGGTGAGCCAAGATCCACAGTGCAGTAGTTAAAATGATGCAACAATTAAACTAAAATGAGACTTTTCTATCATTTGAGCTACTGCAGTGTGGATTGTGGATGCATTGTTTCCGACAGGCCAAATTTGATTTCAGGCTGTCTGGAATTCATCGTGCCCGCAAAGGACCCTGGGTGACAATGGCTCGTTAAGCTCTTAACCCTAACGCATGCAAGCAATGTGCAGAATCAAAAGCATCGAAAGTGATGGCAAATTTTTTCACATAATTCAGAACCATAGTGCGTGGGTTCTTAAGAGCAAATACAGCTTCCTTCATCTTCTTTGTGGTTTCTTTCAGTGTTTGCTGCACTGCGCGTTTTCTATGAAGCTTATGCCTTTGATATGAAATGGAAGTTTAAGAGAGCCAGAAAGGGGGGTTAACCACCATGTTTGGCGAGAATACATTCATTTCATGCAAGAAACCACTTGTAAGAAATTCTAGAGCCTCTGGTGAAGGTGAAGTTGCAGCTTTTGTGCCAAGCGCTAGGATGCCAAAAGAAGGGAATCCGCGACCCCTTGTTGTGGCACTCAAGTGGTGGGGCTCTAACTGGGACGGAGCCCTGTTTGCCTGACGACTGTTTCTGGCTGCAAAGTTACAGGATTACACCACAATACCTTCCTGGAAAAGCCCAGACCCGCCCAGACCTCTTCAAGAAAATAGGCAGTTGGAATCGGGCCTAGGCAATGATGAGTAGTTCTCTACCAAGTGAGAAATATTCATTTTTCGTATGTATTTATTTTACTCTGGGTACCAGACCAATTTTCGTTCAGAGAAATTGGCACCCAGGGTAGGGATATTTGGAATATGAAAGAACGGTAGTTTTTAGAAGCAATGCAAAATATCTGAACCCTTTTCCTTTAATTATAAAAAATATATCAACTCATTGTAATGAATTATGAAATAAGACTGCTCAATGAAGTTTCCAAATATTGAAGACTTCGGCATTTGAAACATGAAACATCGAAAACACAGAACAATGATACACCACTAATAAACAGTTCAGTTCAGTTCAGTTTTCATATTTTAAATTCTCCACAAACAATCTATCATAACAAAACTATACAATAATAACAATAATGCACCTAAACAGGGCCTCGTTTGTGAGAAACGAGCAGTGGGTGGATGAATTTTCCTCTTCAGTCCTACCATCTCGCTAAAACTGCCAATCATTCCTCGTCGGAAGCAAATTAATCACTAAGAGGTGGATCCTACCACTTGACTGTGAAAGAATGCACACGCGTAGTTACATAATCATTCCTTAAACGTAGCCTCTTTATGCTGCACCACTCATTTCTTGGTTGTTTTAGATATATATACCTTTAAAAATTTACTATACATGCTACAGATTACTCTACCTACAAACTACTTTACAATACAACAACTTACAAGAACTATACCATGAGGAGCAATAGACTATGATTACCCCATGGCGTTGAATAAAAAATAAGAGCTAAACTACATACAATTTTACATAAATGCCACAGACATAAACGATAACTACCTTAGTGGAGAATGTCTAACATTAGATGTTAGGTTGGGGCTGTAATTTGTCTTTCTCGTGAGGGTGGGAAAACAGTGTCCCCACCAGTCATACCCATTTTCCCCACCAATAAAGCGCACTTTTCAGCAAAACAAAACAAAAATTGCTTGGAGGAGAGAAAGTGGACTAAAATGGACGGATGCTATGCTATAATGATTATCTGACATAAAAGAGATTGAAAATTTAATCCTTAGGATAGAGATGAAAGCAAGAACGCAGCTTAAAAATGGGAAACATTGTCCTGAAGAGGAGTTATTGGCAAAGGGGGTTAAAGAGAAGTTATGCAAGAGAAAGATTAAGGATGCAACTAAAGCGCAGGTAGCGCTGAAAAGAGCAGCGAAGAAATTCAAGAGGGGAGAGGAAAGCAAAGAGAATATTTAATAAAAACAAACTCCAGTCAAGCTTTTAGGATGACGGTTATGACTGTTGTTTTTTCAGCCTGTTTATAGTGGCCACTCGACTATGACATAGCTATTTCCTTTGATATCCATCCAAAGTAACATGAATATTCCTTGCATAACTATGAACAGCAGCTTTGTAGAGCGAACCTATGACGAAACTTTGGTCACATAAAATGATAGATAGAAAACAACGCCAAGAGGCAACAAATTCTTTCCCAAGCAATCATTCGGTACGGATGCGGGCAGGCCAATTTCTACGCTGGCAACAAAAGGATAACTTTGTGAAAAATCGCATTTTTAGGGAACAAAGGGGGAACAAATTGATGAGGGAACAAACAGAAAAATGAAGGGGGGACACGGAAACTTTGACAGGGCCTCGAAAGACAAGTTTTAGCTTCTTAGTGACTAAAAATAGGAATCCATATACCCCTCACTTGTCGTATGGACTCGGTTGGCGGTGAGCACAAAGCTGGTATTTCATCTTATAAAGCTGCGTTAAGACCCAAATAAGTCCAGGATAACGGGGATAACCTTTTTAAATTGTCTTGAACTCTCATGTTTTTTTCTATGCTGCAATTACATTGAACAGCATAGAAATCTAAACATTGACCAGTTTAGATTAAACCAGGTTTTCATAGGCGTATGAGATAGAAAAATTTGCAAAAATCAGCCAAAATCGGGCAGAAATCCACCTTAAGTCGGGCAAAATTTCCTCAAACAATGGATTTTTTGTTGGGCAGCCCCCCCCCCAAACTTTTATCTTCCCCTACGCCGATGCAGGTTTCAAGTATGAAGTGAGATACAATTAATCGATACAATTAATCGATTTCTAAATCCCAAATCACCACGAAAAAGTTTTCTCTTTGTCTATTCATGTCGATTCTTTAGAAAATTTGATCGACGTTTTTTGATCGTGTCAGTGTTTTCGAGAACGAAAATTTTAAGAAACTCGCGTCTAGCTCTAAAAACTGAAAACAAAAAAATTTGCAAAAAATCCTAGAATCTAAGTCAGGCTTTTTGCTAAAGATGAAGTCATGAATCTTCAAAATCGGTCCAGCGTACGATTTATTGTAGCCTGAACATGCATAGTTTTGTTTTGGCGCACCCGGTTATTAGGTTTAGGCCATTTTCTTTGGAGTGCTATTTTTATAACTACGCATTGTAGCTTTTATTTCTTGAGGACCCCTGTGAAAAGCACCTCTTGGTGAAATGTGATTGTGGTAGCTATTCTCTGTAAAGATTTTTATCAAATCAAATCAAATAAGTTTCTTGAAAACGGTCACTTAACAAAAGAATTAGTGTAGCTACGATCTCTGATCCGTGGGACATATCACTCTGTAAAAATCTCGTACACCTTTGGCAGCTCTTTGGCAAAGATCCTTTTGTTTTCAAGAAAAGTCTGTAAAGAGCTCTACAAATCCTTTTAACTTAAAAAATTTCATACGCATTTTTGGAAGATTGATACACCCTTCGCTATGACGTGAATAAGATTCTTCAGCTTTTAGCATCATAATTGCCAAAAGAAACATTTCTGCAACCAACTTCCCTTCTCTTTGGCCGACTGGATGTTCAAAGTGTTTTATACCTGACCTGAAGTGAGCATTCCGTTCTCTCCTCTCTTCTCTCTTCTTAAAGGCACTGTGTCCATATATCAATAAGTTGCATGCACGAACAGTTAAAACTGCTGACACGATGCTGACATGCATGTAACTGTTCGAGAATTTGATTGGTTTAGGGCAGGCTGTTTTAAACTGATCACATGAAAATAATAGCCTCGTTGTCGAAAGGAAAGGAAACCTATTCTGTCTGATAACAATCACACAAAAGAAGAAAACAAGGACCATTGAAAATTCTAGAACATCATTTCAAAAGGCGAGATTGCTGAGTCCTTGCTGACGAATTCAAAAGAACTTGTCAAAACATGCCTTTATGTTCATTAATCTGTCTGATAACAATCACACAAAAGAAGAAAACAAGGACCTTTGAAAATTCTACAACACTATTTCAAAAGATGAGATTGCTGAATCCCTGCTGACGAATTCAAAAGAACTTGTAACAATCGTTTGACTAACAAACAACGCTGTGAAAGAAAAGACTTAGCAAGAAACAACGCTCACATGAAAAAACGACGAAAGATCACATGTTTTCGAGATACCCCCCTCGAAGTCGTCTACTTACATGGACACAGTGCCTTTAAGTGTATGAAAACAGCAACTCAGGACACTCTAAATTTAATCCTATGCGTTACAACATGCCCGATTATGATGGAATATTCGGTTCAAAATCTTTTATCTGTTTTTCGAGCCCAACTTTGCAAAATCGGGCTCCCCGGCAAAGCGTTGTGAAAGTAAAAATAGTGTTTGCTTCTCTTTCTGTTTCCTTGCTATCCTGATCCCATTAAAGTACAACCAAAAACTATGTAGAGTACTTCAATTTCAATGTCATGAATATTCTCAGCTAAGATTACAAGGTAAACAACATATATGCAGTGGCGTCGTGGGAGCATAATTTTTGGGGGGGGGGCCGAAGGTCAGAATTTTCCGACAAAGAGAGTCTTCTTTAATAAGACAGTCTTTGATTTATCTGCACGGCTGAAAGCAAAACAGGTAGCGAGTATCATCAACATTATTTGAGACTGTTTTTTTTTATTTTCCGCCCTTCTTTTCTGTCCGACACCACTATAAGTGTAAATCTCAGAGTTCTTTATTATAATTTTCAGACCAACAGAGTTGAGGTGTTCACCCTTAAAGATTTCATGGACTCTGACGGACTCTGATACAAGAGAGCTCTCATTCAACGTTGGCCTGCGTCAGACTCTTACTGTATCTCAACGTGGGTTGGAAATTAAGGAGGCTGCAATGTAAGATAATCTCATTGATTTATGGAAGCAAAGAGAAAACAATCGTCTTGAAACTTTGATGGTCCTGGTTGCTAGGGGCGGACCACACCACGCAAGTGAAGATTTTTCTGCAAGAGGATAATCGCAATCTTCAATGTAACAAACAGCGCATTTTCTCGTCATTTGTGTTTGAGAAACGAAAAGTATTACCAAAAGGCTATCTCTAAAAGGCGGAACGGGGACTGATGGAATCATGGAGTGATGGACTGATAGAGCAACTTTATTCGAAAAAAATCTTCACTGAAAATATTGCACCCTTCCATCTGTCTCTCATTCCATCACTCCCAGATTAGCCTTTTAAAGATAGCCTTACCAAAAAACCAAGGAGAATTTGCAAAAATATAAGGAATTTATAGACAAATCTTCATGAACAAGGACAACGGAACCTTTATTTCAAAACCATCTGCTGAATTCGCCTGTTCATCTCATTCCATGTAACAAAAAGGTGTTGTGGCGCAGTGGTGTAAATCCTCTGACTTTGCAGCCAGAACAGTCAGGCGGAGTGGGTTCGATACCCGGTAGGACCTAGGACCCCATCACTTGAGCGTCATGACAGGGGTCGCGGACTCGATTAGGTCTGCACTATTTCTGCGATCCCAGCGCTTGGCGCTGAAAAACGCAACTTCACCTTCACCTTCACCAACTTAAAAAAACATTAGACTGTGGTGTCTTGTTTAGCACCGTAGGAATCGAGATCTCAGAAAGATCCAGGAAAGATTCTTTTGTTGCCGAAATAACTTCCTTCTTCCAAACATAGCATGCATGTCTGGCCGATAAAAATTTAACTCTTAGAGGCCCTTTACATGAGAAATTTCAACCCGTGTTGAGTTTCAACACGGGTTGAGTTTTAACAGCATTGCTTATTTTGCCTTGCGTTTACATGAAATCTCAACACGGGTTGAGATTAGGTCACATGGTTGCAAACAATGGAAGAAGGAATGTGAGCCCACTCAAATATTCGAATGATTGCGGAAATAAATTCGATCTACTTTGTTCGCATTCTAATCTCGCCCCGAGTTGAAAAAATATTGCGTTTACATGAGAATTTCAACCCGTGTTGAAATTTCAACACGGGTTGAGTTGCCGAGTTGAGTTAAACCCGTGTTGAGTTTCAACTCGGCCTCCTTCATGTAAACGCGACGAAGGCTTACACCGTCAGCCGAGTTGAAACTCAACCCGCGTTCAACTCAACCCGGGTTGAAATTTCTCATGAAAGGGCCTCATAGGCTTACTGTACTGGAATTATTAAAAAAGCCAGGGACTGAAATAAAGAATTAGCAAAAGATGATCAGGTTTATTCATCATTTTTGAAAACAAATTGTTTTCAAGCTGTGGGGGTTATCCACGATTTTGAATCTCGCTTTCAATTTACTCAAAGCGTGTTGCGACTACAGGGTTCGATATGACCTTACGTACAGCGTACTCGAGGTCATCAAAAATAATGGAATACAATGAGCTATATCTAGATTGCCCAGGCCCTTAACTTAAGTTGCTTTATATCTCCGTCATTTGTCTTTAGGGGAAGAAACTTTCGCGGGGACAAACTTTCACGAGTTGAAAAAAATTTTGTGATTAGCTTTCGCAAATCGGCCAAAATGGGAGATTTTTGTGGGAATAAACTTTCGTGAATTAGGTTTCATACCAAATTCTATGTCTCAAACTTCCTCGACTCTTCATTTCCAAATCTTCCATACCCATGCTACAACGTAGCGACCAGCAGTGACCTGAAAGCATGCGCTGCTGAATCTCAGGGGCTCGATTCGATCAACTTTAAAAATCATAGGTTCATTTTTGTGCGTTTTTACAGTATCTTATGTTAAGAGTATATGTACGAGGTATCCCAGAAAGATCGTTCAACTTTTGATTAAATATTTAAATTAGTGATAAAATGTACAGGCTCCTGGTTAGATAACCCTGTTCCTAAGATTTCAAATTAATTTTTGACGGCAGAATCTTGCAAATCCGCTAAGAATTCACGAAGTTACAAGCTTTTGAAGTTCAAGTTTGTGCAAAATCTGAAACAAGACGCCCCTGATTGACTTACTTTTCAAAAAGATGTCCCAAAATCGAGGTAAAAGAAGACTGTCCAATGTTTTACCACTCGTCAACATCATAGCAAGCCAAAAAGACATCCAAAGTAATTTAAATCTTGTAACCGTTGTCAAAATTTACTTAAAAACGCAAGTACCCAAAAAACATGGAATGAAAACTTAATCGATGAGAGACGGGGTGGCCATTCCAAATTGTGCTCAACAGGATTCCTCCAAGCATCCACAACCTTCATTCAATGTTAGAGAAAGTTAGTTTATCGAAAATGCTTTTCAGATTCCATTTGATTTGCTTTGAATAAATTCTACTTTAAAAAAATATGCAATTTAAGGGCGTCTGGTTCTGGTTTCATTTGAACTTCAAAAGCTCGTAGCTCCGTGAATATTTAGTTGATTTGCTAGATTCTGGTCTCTGAAAATAATTCAAAATCTCAGCAATATGGTTATTTAGCCATGGAGCCCGTTCAATATTTCGTTATTTTTCAATATTCAATCAAACGTCAAACAATGTTTTCGGGACACCCTGTATGAGCAGAGCAGCGTTTGGATTGAAAATTTTATCAAAATTTAGTTTTCATTTGCCACACGCATCCCGATCAGGGCTCTGTTCCTGAAAGGGTGCACAGTTTTCAAATAATTACTCTCTTACGGGATTTTAATTAGGAATTTGCAATATTTGCTCGTTTCCTTGCTGATTTGCTCCCAGCCAGTGTAAGCAATTTGAAACATTGCTCCAGCACAGGATAGGAATCTCTGTACTCCAGCGGGAAACCCCCTTACTTTTATGGGTCTAGTGCCTCACAAGAACGATTGAAGGCAATGCTTTGTTTTCGTATCTACTGTAAAAGCTCTATTAAGCCCCTCTCTCTATTTAGCTCCCCTTCTCTAATAAGCCCCTCCCCTCTGAGACAAAATTTTAGATAAGCCCCCCTTTTTGACTCACGGCAGTGAAGTCATAGGGGTGGTGGGCATTTTCCTGTTTACAAAATCTTTTATGTCATGGGGTGAAGGACGTGATGAAGTCCACATCAAGCCTTGCAACAACGCGAGGTCAAAGCTTGTCGTTCCGGGGAGGCCCTCCTGAGGTGTATGACATCTCAAAGGTCAAACGCTCCAGCGGTTTGAGCACGCGCGGCCACTCTACGGAAAGAACGAAGCATGGTCGCGGAGCCTGCGCGCTCAAAATGCTGGATGAAAAACTGCATTCAACAGATTCAACGTGCAAAGAAAGGTACGTCTCTCATCTTTGATCAAGAAGTTTATCAACTTACTTTTTCGTAGCTGCTTAAAATCAATTTTCAATTCAAGCCTTGCATTTTTTAACTTTCTGTGCATTTTATTTGAATCATAGCCGATTTTGCTTCAAAAGTAGGCCTAGACTTTTAATTTGTTCAGCAATAGTCTGAATTCAATGTTTTGTTCGGACTAGACCTCTAAGTTGACTTGTGCAAAGCACATTGATCTTGAGGTTTACGCTAAATTGTGAATAATAAACTTCTGGAAAATAGAGGGACTGCAGCTGAGAACAGGCCGAGATTGGAAAATATAATGTGTGTGGCATGTCAGCCACCTTGCTCGCCTATTTGATGCATCATTTCACAGAATGAGATTGGTTGCTAAGGGAAACTTCTCCAACAAAATTAACTCTTTGAGTGCAGTAATTAGCTCAATGACGTTCCCATCAAAATTATTTCAAAAAGCTCTTTGTTAGCATTTTTTCAAGATTATTGTTAGTTTTCTAAGAACTTTTAGGCAGCTGATCAGTCAAGTAGAACAACAATCGAAGAGTTTTCAAGAAACCAATAAATTTTCCCACCCAGTACTGAAAGTCTCTTTTAGCTTTCAGTAAACAGTTGAAATTAGCAGATCATGGGTACCAAAGGTTTTTGCAGTTTCTCCGCATCCTTGTTAAATGTTCGTTGTATTCATTGATAGGTAACTTCCCAAGCATTTCGTGAGTTTTACCAGAATACAGCGCCAGTATGCGAATTACCTTCTCAGACAAAATAAACAAGTTTCTTGAGCAATATCCAGGTTCTCAGTCGAGGTTCTTACTGGTTTAGTTCTTAGTTGAATTCTTGAAAAGAATCATGCTGAAAACGGATTACACCTTTTTTTTAATAAGAAACTGGTTTATAAGAAACTAGTACTACGATGACCAAAAAGTTAAGAAACTCTAGTACTACGCTCAAGAACAGTTAAGAAACTCTAAAACGTTATATCTGTATGTCTCTCTTATTCTATGTCTCTCTAACAAAGGTGCCTTCGTCTTTTCTTGACTTTTAACTGCAAAATTGGTAAATTTTTGCCTTGATGTGCATGGCTTCTTCTTGATGACAATGTCAATGCAAAATGGAAGCCCTTTCTCGAGAAGAAGGCTCAACTTCGAACAATACCGCAATTTTAGGCCCAAAAAAATAAGAAACTAATTAAGAAACTTTTACTACTAAAACACCGAAATTTTCATGCGAAATTAAGAAACTTTTAGTACTAAGTGCTGATCCAAGTTTCTTATAATAAAAAAATGTGTATTTCGTGATTAATTTGATTGCTTGTGTGTTTAATTAGATTGTTTGTTCTCCACTGAAAAATCTTCAAGCAAAGACTAAACATTTCCTGCACGCCAATTTTTGATGGTTGCTTCCTCAGACTGCATTCTGTAACGTAACATTACAGCATATTTACTCATAGTTCGAGGAAGGTGCAATAAAATTGCACTGATCTTCCTTAGCATTCTCATGGTATAATTTGGAAAATTTCACAATAAAAATCATTAAGCCCGTGAGTCACTTCTAAGGTCCTTTGATTTATTAGGCCCCCCCACTCATATCAAATTCCAGAGGTAATCAAATATTTTGCATTTATTGAGCTAACTAAGTTTCCAAGTTAATTTTGGGTTTGTTATGAGATAGAATTGTGTCGAATTTATGTATTCGACTCGTAAAATTGTATGTTCAATCGGCAAAATATGGTGTAAAAGAACTGAAAAGTTATCATATCTATCCATGTCATTTGATTTTGTGAATGAGTTCCCCTCTCTAATAAGCACCCCTTTCTTATAAGCCATCTGCGTCCAAAATGAAATATGCCCCCCGGAGGCTCTAGAGCTTTTATTTACGGTAATCGCACAGTAGTCACGGCAGTCGTGACAAAAAGGGGAACAATTGTGGTTTCATTGTGCCACAATTCATTACTTCTGTTTATTTTATTCCTTTCGTAAATTGACACGATACGGAAACCAAGTTCAAAACCTGGTTTGGTTGTTCTATTGTCGCTATCTCAAATATTCCACCCGTCCTCCTCATGAGCAAAAGGCTCTTGTGTTATCAAACAAGAGCGCTGTTTATAAGCCCGGGTTGGTTTCATATAACCGTTCAAGGTTTGCATTGATAGCGACGTACTGCAATTCGAAATAGGAATTCGAAAGGAAGGGGGGGGGGGGGGGCGATGGTTACTCTCTTTCATGTAATTTAGGTAAGACCTGGTGTCTGGTGTCTGGTGATAAGGCAAAGATTCGTTTCAAAACATCTATGAAAAGTGGAGTCGCGGCTCTCAGGACTCCTCCTGGACACGTCCTCGTGCATTACTGCAACCAGAGTCCAGAAAAAGTCACGGTTCCACGGCTGTGAGCCAGAGGAAAGTTTTGCTCCTTAATTTCATACTGGAAGGTTCAGAAATTCTTGTAAGGAACCTGGGAACAATGTTGGGTTATTTCGGTGACAGCAACTGGTTTATAAAAGTCGGGGTTATAAACAACACGAAGAGTTCAAAAACCTGGTTATTGAATTGATAAAACGAGGAAGGTTAGATAACGAAACTTGCATCCAGAGGAAGGTTTCATCTTTTTCTGGACTCTGACTGCAACCATCAATTTTTTTGGCAGGTACCGCCAGCAGCCGCAGGCATGATAGCTGCGGTATCGTAACGGCTGGGACGGGTTGAATCATTTGAACTTTTCCCACTCCTTACGACATCGTGACGGTATCTTGTGGGATTCTATTGCCGGTGGCACTGTGCGGTACCGGGAGCGTGCCAGGTTGGGAGAAACGGCAGAAACCTACCACCGGCAACCTTATGGCAGCTTACCACCTCACCAACCAAGGTATAAAATTGGTGGTCCCTTAGTGATGAAGGCATCAAAAACTCTCGAGCACCGACTGCACGAGTCAATAATATGCTTCTCGGGGAGAAAAAATCGGAAAAAGAAATGCCTGAGGCAGCTGAGGGGGAAATGGAATTGTAAAGCGCTCCTGAATATATGTACTCATAGGGAAGGGCGCTATATAGAAGCAATGACTTTACTTTAATTGACTTACGGCTGCATGGGAACCAGATTTCACGCTAAATCCTCACTTAGATGCGTCGTCCTTAACACAAATGACACACTCAGTAGAACAGATTGAAGCAGTAAAAAGTCGCATATATGAGCCCTCCCCGAATAAGAACCTACAACATAAAATCTTCAATATTTACTCCTTTTTGTAAGAAATTATTCAGTCTGATCGCTTCTTGTATAGAGTCTTAATTTTCTGGGGCAGAATACTAGAGTTTCGTACATGCGGTTTCTTATAAAGAAAATCACTGAATATGAAGCCATTAGTACCAACTTATATGATTTGATATGATACGATACAATCTGGTATACTTGTTTATACAAGATACATCCTTCAGCTACAATATCAAATAGAATAAATGCATTGGGTCAATATAAAGTAAAAAGCAAATGAAATAACGTTCAACGTTAGATCCTGTTTTTCCAGAGATCGTGTTTTTAAATTGAAATTTCAGTCAATTCTTCCATTGCTCCTTTTTTGATTCTATTTTAAAGCGACTAACAGTCGGGAGTTCTCCAATATCAACTGGAATATTGTTCCAAGTGTTCATAGCAGAATAGTAATAACTCTTTTTCGCATGTTGTGGTAAACGTAGGAGCAGGGGGCTAGGGGGTAGCTACAGCCCCCTATTGTTGGAGAAGGTTTTAAAAATCGGCAATAATCGGGCAGAAATCTGCCTTAAAGTACTGTAATTCAACGGAGTTAAAAACAACTTAGCTAGGGGCACTGGGTTAGTGTAGATATACAGTATTTAATGTTCTCGATCGTTGAAAACAATAGAAACGTAAGTGGCTCGTGCACTCGTGCCATTCTTTTGCGCCATGTTTAGATCATGTCACTACCTATATCTCCGTTCATTGACTTTTAGTCGGGCAAGATTTCGTAAACAATATACTTTTTATTAGGTAGCCCCCCCCCCATTTTTATTTCCCCGTACACTCATGCACGTTCTGTCTGTATTTAGTTTAGAAATTCGAAGATCCTACAAACTACGAATGAATGAATTAATAATACTAATAACAATAAATCTCTGAGATCTGGATGCAGGTCTCTTACACAGTTAAAATAAAACATACTTACATTTTTCTGCAACACTTCCCAAAGGGCACCATTCAAACTAGCTTCCAACTAAAATAATGCATTACGTGTGTTCGAAGACTTGAAAAGATATGTTACTGTGGATACAAACACCCTGCCGACGCATTAGTCATGAGGAATTTCTTCCATTGAATATTAACAGAAAATTTTGTAAGAAAATAAAGTAACTAAGCCACATAACCCAGTGCCGCGCTAAACAACGGACCTCCACGTTTCGTAGCAACTGAGTCAGATTTTTCAGAATTGCGTCGCCTGCTGCATTAAACATGATGCAACTTGTCATGGATGTAAACTTGAAACGTTAACAAAATGTCATGCTTACAAAAGAATATAATTGATAACGTATAACGAACAATGCAAACCAGCAAATGAGACAAGCAAGATGATCTTTAGATGACCTTCAAATGGCATTTTGCTATTTATTCAGTGGTGACGTCAGAAACCAGCTAAAATGTCGGTAATCTCTGCCATTGATAGCCGCCTGGCGGCCAGGCGCCAGAGGCCCCCAGCTCTCCACAGGAGCTAGGGATTGCAAACCCGCGCGCAGCGCAGGTTTAAACTCCTGGTCCCTGCTAAATGATGAACCGCGTGCTATATGGCTCCGAAACAATGGCAGCGCCAGCCGCCAAGAAATGGGGGGCGAAAACAAAAATGTGGGTCCGGGAACAGTATCATTGAATAAATAAGTTAATATGTAATAAATTTCATTAACGGCAGTTTTTAACATTTTAGCTGGTATGGTGTTTACGGTAGCTTATACACAACAGCTAATTCAAACCACCTATGTACGGTCCAAAAGGAAAATTTACAATAATATCAAGGAAAATAAGTTTATCTACACAATTACTGTCCGTGTTTGTGGAGGGACTTCCAAAGATATTGTTACTACAAGCACTTTTTGCATATGCGATTTTCACACTTCCATCCTTTTATCGATCTTTTGAAACCTATAACTGATGGTGAGCATTCTATCGTGTCAGGTAGAAAGGTGAATGAACTGGTCCCATAGTGTGTACAATGAGTCAGGTTGCCTTAATTCAAGTTTAAATTAGGTAACTGTGAGTTGGGCCCGTTGGGCCTAAGTTGCTATTAGAATTAGGGTGTTGCCTCATACCTTGTCAGGTAATCCCCATGGCAGTCATGAGGATACTTCCTCCATGAGGATTATTTAGCATATGTGCTATTCGTATTGGAATGTATTTAATTACATTTGTCAATGAAAACTGAAACTGAAACCCCCACAGAAACCATGTAATTAATATCCTTTGAGTCATAGGCATTTGCAGTTCCTAGTTTCGTATTTCTTAAGCATCTTTCAGTTAAAAGCTTGCATTTGCAAAGAGCAAAAAGATCTAACAGTAGCCTATTCAATTCGGGATTCAAATCGATGGCAGGCATTTTGGTGCAAAGTTCAACATTCATATTTATGCTCACATTCAATGTAGATATTCCTTCAACGTTTACAATGTCACCGACTACATTCACATTCAATGCTTCATATTCCAGTTTTCCAAAAATATCGAAATGTATCAAAATAATAAAGAGGGTGCTGCCCACGTTTTCCGAGAGTCTGAAGGGCGTGATCAGGAGATCTTTTTCTGGGGGCTTAACTCCCAGAGCCCCTCATATCTTTCCACCCCAGATTTTTTTGGGATGGTGACGTCTCTGGCTTATGGGAGTATTCTGTAAGTTGTCTTTTGCAATGACCACTTTGGCCCAGCTCTTGTCTCTATCTCATGATCTTCTAATTTAAGTTTCAGTTTCGGATTCGCTTGTGGCAGCATCAACAGTGAGAACCTGATCTTAGATTATATGTTTGTTCCTTTCATTGGAAAATATTCAACATAAAGGATGGATTTTCGCACGATAGGCATTAGTACACTCCTATCATCAAGTTACGTGTACTTTTACATGGACCCTAATCAACCTCGTTCCCAGGGTGTTTATGACAAATGACAATATGACAAAAGGCCCTGAAGAACAAGGGCAGATTTTGTAATACAATAGCATGAGTTGCTTTTGCTGACACCTCAATTCTAAGCAATTAGCGATCACAGACAAAGGAAATTCTCTCAACCAGTAATTCAAAACAAACAAAGCCGCAAAAGTTTCTCGGAAACCCAGGTAGCTAGCACGCTCGTTGTGCATTTCAGAAATTATTTTAAGGGCAAACATGAGCATAGATCGAAAGAAGAAGGATATATCTACACATCTGCAGCGGGCATTTTATTTCTTTGGTCCAGAAGCTGAGCAGTAAATGTTTTGATGACACCCAAAAAAATAAGAGAATTTAATCGCCTCCTAAACGGCTTGTAAACCAAACAAATAAAATGCCCGCGACAGATGTGTAGATGCATCATTCTTCTTTCGATCTATGCTCATGTTTGCCCTTAAAACCAATTTCTGGAATGCACAAGGAGCGAGCTAGCTACCTGGGTTTCAAAGGAACATTTGCGGCTTTGTTTGTTTTGAATTACTGGTTGAGAGAATTTACTTTGTCTGCAATCCCTAATCGCTTTGAATTGGGGTCTCGACAAAAGCAACTCATGCTATTGTATTACAAAATCTGCCCTTTTTGCCCTGAGGACGAGGTTGGTTGGGCCCTTACAGAAGCTCACCAAAGCTCAATGTATAGTCTTCAATACCCTTACCAGAGCCAAAAAAATTAAAACAAGAAAACAAGAAAACAAAGAAGAGAGGGAAGGAAGAGAGACCCTAGTATAAGAAACTCCCTTTTTTCCTTTTTTATTTTTTTATAAATCTAAATTTTTAGCTGCAGCCAGGGTAAGTCTTCAAGAAGCATTCTCAAGGATCTCTTGTGAACTCAGTTTGTTTCTTTTCTTTGTCTCCTGTTGGGTGCTGTGCTACCCTGTGCTGGGCCTGTGCTCTACCTGAGTTCGATGTTGTTGGCCGATCCGTTGATTTCGTGTCTTAGTAGTCCTTTACAGAATCAAAGATACGGCTATTGCGTAGGGTCTACTGGGGTAAAATGGGAAGTGTTAATTGCTGGAAAGAAAAGAGTAGACCCAGAACTGATGAATCAACATTCACTATGTCAAAGAGGGCGGTTCGAGTGGTTCTAGTCAGAAAAAAACTCTGCACAGAGATTTTGGCAAAATCTATCCAAATTTTTGAGATCCTATGGATCATGAACCAATCAAATTGATCCTTTGCCTGTTCGAGGAGCCGTATTTTCCATTTATAAAGCACGATAAATTTATAAGATATGATATTTTATAGTTTATAACTAATGCCATACAGCTTTTAGGAGTACTGTACCCTTTGCAACTGCAAGCACACTATTGGTTTCAACAGGCAAAATTTTATCATTCATTGAAAGTCTTTAAATATAGTACCAGTACTATTTACCTCTGTATAATAAAAAAACTTTTTATATTTGTTGCAGATAAATCTGTGTCAGATAAATCCGCGTACTTAACATTGCAAAGTGAATTAACAACATTAAAATTTAATGCAAATTATACATCTTTGCAGGCGTTATTTGCGCAACATTCAAACACATCTCGCAACGCAAATGAATACATATGAGGCAAAATGAATACATAAGCAAAGTAAAGTTTTTTTATATTTGTTGGAAAGAAATATTGGCTTTTGAGTTGTTCTGGTTTTGTCAACGACCCGACAGATGGACTTGCTCCAAGTCTCGCTCTTGATTAATAAATACTGGAGGGGAAAGGAGGAAACCCCGTGTCCTCCCCCTTTCCTCCTTTCCCCTCCCGTATTTATCGATCAAGAGCGAGACTTGGAGCAAGTCCACCCGATAGACTCCAACGACCCTGACGACTCCAAAGACCAAGTGTAAACTACAATACAACCAAAAACTAAAGGGTGTCCCCAAAAAAGCGTGTCCCGTTTGCGTGGCTGCTGTGGAGGGAGCTGTAACTGTAATTGTCTTAGTTTTTACGCAGTTGCATTAGTTCGGCTAGACTGATCACATGAGTCCCAGTTATTGCTCACCAAAACGAGACTACATCCTGCCAAGCAGTTTGGCGGAGGAGCAAAGCTACCACTTGTAATCAGTCTAAGGTCCTGCTTCAAAATACACGTTTTCTTTATATAAGAAACTGGTTTGTAAGAAACTAGTTCAAGGATGGTGAAAAATTTAAGAAACTCTAGTACTATGCTTGAGAATTGCTAAGAAACGTTTAAAGCCAAATACGAGGAAATCATGGGAAAATTGTCGTTGAGTCTTTATATTTTAGTAATATTCATGATAGATTTATGTTTTGAGTCAAATAGAACTCAATCTCCTTCTTGCTAAAAATTGTGCTGTCTGTCAAGAAACGATTACATGGCAATGGTAGAAACAACATGCATCCAAAATATAAGAAACAAATTAAGAAACTTTTGGAACTAAAAAGCTGAAATTTTCACGTGAAGTTAAGAAACTTTTAGTAGTGGGCTTATCCAAGTTTCTTATAAGAGAATCTGACCAGTGGTTACTGAGTTATGACAGAGGACAGGCAAAATAAGTGGTTGCTTCAAGAAGCCCTTTTGTTGTTCTCCAGCTATGCCAAAATGAAGTATATTCTAGCATTGTATCTAACTAGCTATCTATCTAACCAAGGGCGCCTACCTTGTACTGTATCCGTGACCAAGTGTTCACAGAGTAATTGGTGTCCTGTGACCCAGTCCTGTTTATCTGTGTATATCATAAGAAACTGAGTTTTTCTAGTTACAGGGATTTTCAAATTCTAACGTCTGTTAGAGTTGACCAATCAACAATCACGCTGTCTGATTCCCTGTGGCCAGATCGTATAACAGTTGATATCGTATTACATAAACAACGGAATTTGAAACCACAAAGTTATTCATACGTCATCTTGACCTTGAGAGGACTGACGCTGTGTACTGCTTGGTCACGGTACGGTTCTAGGACACTCTCTGTACTGGGTCACAGGACACCAATTACTCTATAGTACTGGGAATAAACACACTTTCTACAAGGTAGGCGCCCTTGATCTAACTAGGGTTTTAGCATTGTATCTAACTTTTTTCTACATTTTGGAAAGGGTTGTTAGTGCTATTTACTCAAGTACTGAATAATCGCCCCCCCCCTCCACTTACCAATTTTTGAAAAATTTCCCAGTCCCCCACTTTCATTCCAACCCCTCCTTTTATCAGTTCTTGAAAAATTGAAATTATAGTGAACATAATTCTTGAATAGATTTAAAAAAGATACGTGTTTAGCTAAGAAAACGACTTTTTCAAATGTTTCCAACCTCCACCCCAATTGCTCCAGTCCCCCGATTATTATCATATCGATATAGAGACAATAGAAGTACTGTCTTTGAAGCCCAGAGGGGACACTCAGCACATACGCATACGGGGGGAGGGGGGGGGGGGAGTCAGTCCGAAAATTTTTCAGGTAATCCAAAAATATCAGTTTAGCTTCATTGCAACCCAAAATTATCAGCTCATTTTATACCTTGACATCTGTAAACGAACATAAAAGATCCTGAAACAATGCACATTTGGGCCTGGAGTGCCTCTAAAGAACCATGAAGTATCATTTTGACTATATTCTATATTACCTATATATTACCTTGCAAAATACTGCAAGCTATAATCCTGGACAAAATATATTGGATTGGAACAACGTAAGATTCTACAATTTCAAATGAACAACCCCGCTCAATCAATATTTGGGGTCTGTGAATTACAACATGGACAAACATTGAATATTTAGAGTCCACAAAATCTGAAGAAAGGGAGACTCATGCAAATTTGGCGATGAAGTTGCGAATCACGAAACAAATGTTTTGGTATTATTCAAAAACTGAGAAAAATCAAGAAGATCAAATTGAAATGATTCAAAAACATGTTAGGGGCCCCAGAAATAGATAAAAATATTTGGGGTCTCCAAAACGTTAGACGCAATATTTAGGGTCCCCAAAACATTAGGCTTAATATTCAGGGGTCGGCAAAGAATTAGTGGATATCGCTGTCCTGTCTGGGGAAATGCTGGGGTGACTGCCATTGAAAAATTGCAGAAACTTCAAAATCGGGCTGCAAAACTCGTCACCAACAGTCCATTTGATACTACTGCTTTACCAGTTATTCGGGCGCTTAAATGGCCCACTGTCAGGGAGCTTATTGATTTTGAAGCTCAGAAAATGGTCTTTAAATCCTCAATCTCAGGTTGCCATTATTAAAATCGGCAGGGGGGCAGAAATGTTTCGCGTACCGAGGCGCCAAGCTTTGGAACAGTCTTGGCCCTGAGATCAGAAATACTTCAACCCTGAGATCGTTTAAAAAGAAGGTGCAACCATGAATTTCTCATCAATTCTTTTCTGTTTTCTTTCATTTATTTATGACAAATTGTAATTAGTTTAGGTTTAGATTTAGGTTTAGGTTTTATAGCAAGTTTCGTTTTTATTGTAAATTAGTTGTTATTTGTAAGTTTTTAGCATGGCCCCCTGTAAATCAATTGTTATTGTTGAGGGGCTACCATGGGTAAAAAAGATAAAATGATTGAAATGAAATGAATGAAATGAGTGGCATTGTATTGAAAATTAGGGAGTACCCTCCCTGGGGAACAACCCCCCTTTTACCCCCGATACGATGCTGCTTGGATGTTTTCAGCTTCAAGATGCCAACCAACATTGTTTCGGGGGTAAAAGGGGGTGGTGCAAATTTAAGAGTGAGAAGAACTGAGATAATCAGCAAAAAACTAACTTTGTTCCAAATATTTTGTCCAGGATTGTAGATATCAGTTTGAACTTATTTGAGAGCGGGACTTGAATCTCTCGTTTTCAAAGCGTCATTTCAGAAATTTCAATGCGTCATGGAGGTCAGTCCCCCTCCCTTCTGATTTATTTGAAGTTTTTGCTTATCAAGATTGCAAAACCAATTTGGTATCGTATGAAACTGAGACGTCTTCTAATGAGGCCCCCAAAGGGGGGGTCCCTGGAGCACTGGAGCCCATCATTTTGACAGCATGGAGCCCGGAGCCCAAACGATTTCCATAGTGGAGCACTAGAGCCCATTGCTTTCTCCATGTGGAGCCCTTTATCTCAAACAATTTTATTTGTGAATGCCAAGCAAAAAACGGACAACATTTAATTACGAAAACTATATGAATAAGGAGTGAAACTATTTGAGCTTCTTAGTAGATCTCAACATCAACTTTGAAATGAATTTTTGAAGTTTTCAGGTTTCTTCGGGACATTGTTTCTGGAAATCTGGCCATTTACTTATGATTGGAAATCTTTCAGTTAGAATTTCAATCCTTATACGCTAGGAGTTTTATTCTTTTTTGTAAACAATATTGGTAAAAGGATCAGAACTTGCAGTGAAAATTGACAAACAGATAATTTTTCAGGGAGATTTATATTCGAAAACCAGTGGCATGGCCAGGGTAAGTTAGATGGAGGGGAGTGAAACGAGGTGATCTGGGGGCAAAGCCCCCAGGAAAAATTTTGGGGCCACACCCTTTACTTTGGCTTAGAATGCATCCCCCAATATCATGCTTGCCATTAGCAACAAGAAAACTTTGATAGTTTTGTGAACAGTTATCCTATGAATCAGAGCACGAGGAAAATTTTTGAAAAAAGATCTTTTAGTTTGGCTTAGAATGCATCTCCGAATATCATGCTTGCCATTAGCGAAGAGAAAACTTTTATAGTTTTGTAAACCGTATCAGAGCACGAGGAAAATTTTTGAAAAAAGATCTTTTACTTTGGCTTAGAATGCATCCCCCAATATCATGCTGGCCATTAGCAGCAAGAAAACTTTGATAGTTTTGTGAACAGTTATCCTATGAATCAGAGCACGAGGAAAATTTTTGAAAAAAGATCTTTTACTTTGGCTTAGAATGCATCTCCCAATATCATGCTTGCCATTAGCGACAAGAAACCTTTGATAGTTTTGTGAACAGTTATCCTATGAATCAGAGCACGAGGAAAATTTTTGAAAAAAGATCTTTTACTTTGGCGTAGAATGCATCTCCCAATATCATGCTTGTCATTAGCGACAAGAAAACTTTGATAGTTTTGTGAACAGTTATCCTATGAATCAGAGCACGAGGAAAATTTTTGAAAAAAGATCTTTTACTTTGGCTTAGAATGCATCTCCCAATATCACGCTTGCCAGTGCTAAAATGGAAGATTTTACTTTCTCGGAAAATTCTTATTTCTTACTCAACCTATATCCAGCTATTTTCTCCTCGGTTTTAGAGGAATTTCGAGGACCTTCTTTTGACGAAAGTTGGGGGGGGGGCAATTGCCCCACATACCCCCTCCCCGTGGCCACGCCACTGTCGCAAACAATCTACTTTCAGACCTCCAAGGGAGTGGTGTGGCCAGGGTAAATTAAGTAAGGGGCATTGACATGAGGTTTTGCCCACAGGAAAATTTTGGGACCAAGCCCCTTTTATTATTATTATTATTATTATTATTAAATATCTATTTAAAGTAGGCTAAAAAATGAATAGCTAAATTGCAGCTAATTAAGGCCTACTATTTACAATATACATAATTTACAATAAAACTAAAATTAATATATATTACAGGACAAATCACAGTTAAAATCTATCATGTTAGAAACCCAACTTGCGGGATATATACTTTGCAAAGCCTACAGTTGCATGTTCCACCATTCCAACATCTAATTCGTTTTTTGAACATAGGAAGGCTGTTTAATTGTGTTAGTTCTTGCGGCAAATGCTGCCACAGTTTATTTCCAAGGTAAGTAATGGACTCAACTCCAAAGGCCGTAGTTCGTACTTTTGGCAGTTGAGCGTCATTACCATGCCTTAGGCAGTACCTAATATTTCGTTGCATGAAAATATCCTTCATGAATGGTGGATTCAGACCGCATTTTGTTTTATAAATTTCAGTCATGAGCAACTGTAGGTTTCTTACATGGATTGGCACCGATTTAGATTGCTCCAGGAGAAAACCGAAATCATTCTCGTAATCTTTATATGCAATGAGTAATGCCCTTTCTTGAATATGACTTATTCTATGATTCAAAGCTCTATCATAGAACATCCAAACAAGAGGACAGTAGCTGAAATGGGACAAAACGAACGCCCTCATTAACTGCTGCAGTTTTTCAGTGTCCATGTATCGTGAAATTCGAGCAAGAGCGTGGAGTTTTTGGCTGGCCTTTTTGCAAACAGTCTTGACGTGTTGCTTGAAAGAAAGTGATTTATCAAAGGTTATACCGAGAAGATTTTCCTCTGAACTTTCTTTCACATAGGCCTCGCCTATTTTGATTGTTGTTTCAGTACTCCCTTTTGCACCAAAAATCATTAAGTGACATTTGAATCATAGCCCCTTACTTTGGCTCAGAAAGCCCCTTACTTTGGCTCAGAATGCATCACTTAATGTCATACTTGCCATAAGCGATAAGGAAACTTTTATAATTTTGTGACAGTGGCAGTCATTCTATAAGTCAGAGCGTGAGAAAAATTTGTCAAAGAGATATCTTTTAATTTAGCGTAGAAGGCATTCCCTGATTCTATAATTAACAGTGCTAAAATGGATGGTTTAATAGTCTTATAAATGAGGTAATTGAGAAGACATTGTGCCTTGTGGACCACATAGTTGCCCACGAAAACTTGACTACTCTTGAGCTTCTCTTACAGTTGTATGAAGCAGGGGCGGATGCAGGTCCAAATCTGACGGGTGCCAAAGGGAGGTAGTAAGGGGGTCCGGGGGCGAAGCCCCCTGGAAAATTTGTTGGGCCACGCCCTTTACATTGGCTTAAAATGTGACCACGCCCTATATTTTGCTGAAAGTTTGAATTCTCATTTTGAAAATCAATGACAATTTCTGTAAGACTTTTTAGAAAATGGACGGTGTGAACTTTTTATTTCAAATTTAAGTTTAGGAAAAACTGCAAAAACTACTGTTGGACATATGGCAAACTTCACAGCACTTTCACGATGAAAAACATGTCTCATTTGAAGAAAGGTGTTGGATTTGGTTCGAATTATGGTAATGAATGGTGCATTCTTCACATCACAAAAGGGAAAAAACCAATTTTATTCAAACCAAAATATGTTTGGGAAGTCGTGATTACAGCCATTATTCGTCAGACAATTTACTGCTACAAAGCCCTTTTGTCCAACCGATATTAGTCCGATATTCCATACAAATATGATAAAACCTACCCAACAACAATTCGCAGCCTACAATTTCTAACTTATTATGATTACTTTCCAAAGTAAACATAAATCAAAGGTCTTGCCCAAGCCGTATGGTTAAATATTGATTTAGTTCATGGTAAAATAACAGGGCCTGACTGCATACACAAAAATGAAAGGCCTACCGAGATTGCCTCACTGTCGCTGAGCTTTTCCTTCATAACTTCTGGTATCTAGTGAAGCTTCGAAACAATCTTGGATTCGTTGATATATCTTATTAAGTCTTCCAAATCGAAACTTCTTTTCTTTGTGGAAGGGATAGCCTTACTTGCGTCGTCGGCCTGGTCGTCTTTGAGAACATTGCATTGGCCTCCATGTTTTTGCGCGGTATTCTGTTTTGTAAGCAGTTTGTTCTTCATCTGGTGATTGGCTAATGGTCAAGTCATTTCTATCAGACGCTCTCCTATTGGCTTGCGCCCCTCAAGGTTCTTTCTGATTGGCTTGCACCCCTCAGTTTCAAACTACGGGTGCTCCCGCCAATCTCAAGCAACCCTCATGCAGCTCTCTGATTGGTTTGCACCAAGGCGCCCAACGCGAGTTGCACTGTGCCTGCCTCCGCAAGAGGATTTGGGAATGGAAACGCGGAGATTCCCCTTATGAATAAAGACTGTTTGTTTGCGACGATCAAAGCTGCAGGAGGATGCCCTACGACTAATTTACCATCGATGAATAGGGCTCAAGGGGTAGGGGGCGGGCTGAGAAATGAGAATACGGTGATTTCATGAAAATTTAATTAAACGATTTTAACAAGTAATGTTTTAACTAATACTTCACAACAGAAGATTGTTGGAAGCTTGCCCTTCCCAAAGTTCAATGATTTCCTTGCAACTTTGACAGGTGCTTGCGCACCCGTTGCACCCCCCTGGATCCGCCCCTGTGAAGGAACTTATTGGTTTCAGCAGATGAAAGAATAAGATGCCATCATCGATAGAGTGGTCTTCCCGTTTTTCACAAGATGCATTAACCCCAAAAGCTCAAAAGCTCAAAAACAATACCAAGATAACCCAAAGTACCGGGTGTCCCAAAAAATGTATACGGATTTGATTGAATCCAGCGCTGTGAATTTACCTTTAATCAATGTATAATCACTCTAAAGATGTTTCTTGATAGTTAACTTGAATATAGATACCTTGTTTGTTGGTATTGGTGCTTTGAGAGCAGACAAGTTAATCTTGAAAGCTCAAATTTGCCTCTTCCTCCAAACCAGAGCTTTAGCCTTTTGGCCTAGGCAATTTCTTAAGGCACAGCGTATAAATCAACGATAGCCTTGATGAAATTTGAACAATGTTGGATCTTGTCTTATTCTGTTTTCCAGAAGTCACCCCCCCCCCCCAGTCACCTATTGGAAAGTCTCTTAATTTTTCATTAATTTCAGTTCTTAATTTCGATCTTGATTTCGATGTGCTTCAGGAATTTGGTTAGGCCAAAAGGCAAAAGCTTTGGCTTGGCAAGTGCACCCAAATTTGAGCTTTCAAGAAGCACCAATACCAACAAACGAGGTATCTACGTTAAAGGTAACTATCGAGAAACATTTTGAGAGTGATTAGCCATTGGTTAAAGCTAAATTCGGAGTCAACCAAATTTGTATACATTTTTGAGACATCTGGTATTTTCTAGGGGACTCGTGCTTGTTATCAGTTTTAGTTGCGCATATCCAGTTTAAACCACAAACTGCACTTTCTCGCTCAAGAAACAACGAGTGCAGTCTGGCACTACGCGGCTTGCTAAAACTGACGAAATCATTTTTTGACTAATTTTAAGAAGTGGAGCCCTGGAGCCCTGAAAAGTCTGCAATGGAGCCCTGGAGCACGACAATTTTGCCTTTGGGAGCCCGGAGCCCATAGAAATATGCCCCGGAGACTCGGAGCCCGAGATCCCTTAGGGGGCCTCTCTAATTGGGAATCTGCAAGCGTAAGAGTCGTTTCTTCCGACAACGTGGGCTCCGGAAGGCTTCCTGGTTGAGGTTATGTCTATTAAGTTTTATTAATGTATTGAGTGGCCCCCTCGGCGTTTCTCAGGTTTCATGAAGGAAAAATCTGAAAAACCCCAGTCTGTGCCTACTCTCGCATCACATAATTTAACAAAATTTTAACATAATTTCAATATCAGTATCAATTACACATATTATATTTCTTCTTGTAAACAACCGCTTATAAGAAACTCGACTCTCAAATCGCCAAAAAGTGAAGAAACTCCAGTACTGGGAAAAGTATAGCTTAAGAAAATACACAGTTGTTTGATAAAATAGTCCTTTAGCAAAGTTTTACTTTATTTCGAAGTGTTCAACAGTGGCACTGGCAGGTAGTAAACATCAAGATTTGAAGATTGCTTTGGAATCTTTAAGAAACTCGTAAGAACTTTCAATCCTCAAAGTCTGACGATTTTAAGAACTTTCAGTAGGTCCTGGCTCAAATTTTTAGTTTCACATAAAAAATACTTGCCAATTTCAGTTACGTATTCCATGCCAATGCACCTTTGTGATTTTCAAAGAGTGACTCGTAACTTAACATAATTCGTAAATAACTCAAATAAATACGTATGAGGGGCCTAAGGTAACTTTATCGCTTTCCCCATGGGTTGTGAGAAAGCCTCGGCCGCGCAAAAATTCTCAAATTCGACAGAAAAGAAATTGAACAAGTGTTCCAAAGCCTTCCAAAAGGCGCAACCTTCTTACCACGTGGATTTGCGTTCATGATGAGGGATCAGGAACAATGGTCGCTCGCATACTCTTTGAAACTAAAAATAGTTCAGAGAGCATCATTATTAAATAAGCAATTATTATATCTTAATGATTAGCACGAACATACCTTGATAATTTGATTTCTGCAGCTGGTCATACGGCGAAAGAGGGTTTGGCAAAACGCATGGCAAGAATCTACCTGTATCAATTGAATGACAAGCCCTAAAAAATTTGACAAGGTTGACATTTCAACAAAGGATCTATATGAGTATTTCTAAGAAAGAGTGAAGAGGAGTTAAAGGGCATATATCGCGATAGCAGTTGGTTGATACAACCAGGGGCGGATCCAGCCCGAAGTTGAAGGGGGGAAACTTGAAAAGGGGGCGCCAAAAATACAATAGAATATATGCGCGCCGAAGGCGCGCGAAAAATTTTTGGACACTTCTAGAAGAAAAGTCTTTGATTTACTACTAAATAACGCCTTGATTTACATGTTTCCCCCATATTTAAATCGAAACAGTTAGAAAATTATGCATTAGTCAGGATGAGGGGCGCTTTTCTCACCAAAACAGGGGCGCCAAGCTGAATTTTCATCGTGAAGGGGGGCAATTGCCCCCACTTGCCCCCCTAAATCCGCCACTGACTTTTTATTTCTCCTTCATGAATTTTTACTGCAGTAAAAATGCAGCCTCGGTTCCGTTCTTTGTACTAAACAAAAGAGATAATTGTATTACATTAGCCAATCGGGTTCACGATACATGCCCTTTAACACAATGGCTTTTCCCTGGGATGTGAAAAAGTAACCAGAGACGGAAAGCATGGGAATCATTGGTCGAACATAGCCGACTGCTCGTGGCCCATGGCCGAAACCGCCAAAGCCTCATTTTCACGAACCAATCAGACAGCTAAAAAGCGAAGGAGACAAAAGAAGCCCGTGAAGATTTTTCTAAAATTTAGCTACCTTCATAAAACGCAACCAGGACAAAAAACTGCTTGAGATTTCCCGAATTTTTTTAAAGAAATATACTCTCCAGATGTTTGGGTGTACAAGTTTGGATGCCGGTTAAATTATCTACAGGATTGGCGGAGTTATGGCCACAAACAAACCGATAAGGCACTGAACCTTGAACAATAGAAATTCTGGCAGAGACATAATAGTAATAATGATAGTGATTGTTGTAAGAATGACTCGAAAACGCCAAAATCTGCGGTTTCAATTGATCTTGCTATTGTCTTTCCGCTAAATTTTCTTTTGTTCAAGATTCAATGCCCCTATGGTTTCTATGCGAGTTGAAAAAGTCTACAAAGGCTCGTTCGCGCATTTCAAGTCACGAGGCGTTTGGGCCTGTCTGAAACCCAAGCTGTTTTTCTGGGTACTTGAGGATTCCACTGGCAAACTCTTACCTATTTTTACTAATCTTTTTCAAAAGCGCGGGCACTTTAGCAGCAGCTATTACTAGTATAGATTATAGAGATAACAGGTTTGTTTACGGTTATGTGACCCAGCCCCTTAGCTTTCTCTGGAGCTTCTGGTCCGCTGAGAGCAACGTCGTTAATCTTGCCTAAGAGCCATTATCTTGAGAATTTTCACAAGGGTACCCTTCAAGTTTACAATAATAATTTGCATTTGTTTCTCACATTTATCACCAAACAAGAAGCTTGAAACCGGCCAGCTCAAAAAAGAGCTAAATTTACTAATTATAGAACCAATCACAAGATCAGCTCTGCCTGGAAAAATAATTTGGTCTTCAATCCATACCTGCTAAAAATCAGAAAATTGAAGATCGGCTTTTTAATAACATTTCGGCGAGTTTTCAAACAGGAATAGTTGTTTTGGACGTCCGTTATGTAATGCATTAGATGATAACTCTCCTAGGAACAAAATACTAAAATAATCAACGTTGTTTCGATCGGGAAGTAGGAAATTGTTAGAGAAATCCCACAAAGACCAGAGCAGCATTCCAGAACGACTAAATGATGGATCTGAACAATATAGACTGTTGCCCAGTGGGACTGGATCAAAAATAAGGAAATTTGATCAAAAAGTTTTAAGAAGATCAAACGCGATCTTGCTAGGCAACATGACCACGATCATAAAAGTTAATCGCGATGACAGTGGGAAAATACTTTATGATGAACTGTTTCTAACGGCAGCATTTATAATATTAATCATGTTGTTGAAAATAAATTCATTCACTCTTTCTATGCCATCCATTTCATGTCTTTACAAGTCTATCTTCTTGTTTATGTTTTCCTTCTGTAAGTTAAACATTGAACTTGGATAAAATGGAATCCAACGAAAAACAAAGCAAAACGATCGCAATGCACGCCGGTTGCCTGAAAGCCTTTAAACATTGATTGAGTCATAAAAAGCTAAATCTTTTGGCAAATAAGATAGCACTGTGAAAATTAACTCTGTAAAAATAAGATAGACCCCAGTCCCCCGGGGGGGGGGGGGGTACTTCACAATACACTTTTTTATAAGAATACTATAAATTTTTTCCAGCCTCAATATTCTAAGAAATTTTTCGTTTTGAGCCTTAACATATTCTTAAAGTATTCTTATTTTTTCAAATCTGATATGGTTTCAGGGGAACATAGTTCAAAGAAGTGTCATATCATTATGAAGAAATGGTCGAACGAAAGAAAAATTTAAGCAATTGTAACAATAAGAATGTTATGAACATCGCAAAACAGGCAACTGCTGGAAAATAGACACAAATATGCGAGCTGAGGCTGAGCAATATTCTTAGAATATTCTTAAAATTTGGATGATTCAGAGCCTGAATATTCCTATAAACAATATTCTTATTAAAAAAAGAGTGTAAATTCCTATAGGGGTGTGCGCCGCCAGGATTTCTGTTATGACCCAATCCCAGAATATTGGTCAGATATTGATACCCTATCCCAGAATATAGGTCAGATATTTATACCCAATCCCAGAATTTTGAAGAAGTAACAAAAACAATTCAACGTTAAAGGGGCATTCAATTTCAAGGCGAAAGTAAGGATATGTTCTCATATATAGTCACAAGCAGAACAAATCTGCTCTGAGTCAATTGGGGACATTTAACACCCATTACCAGAATTTTTAGTATAACAGTCGACCCCAATCCCAGAAAATTCCAAGTGAAAGTACACCCCAATCACAGACATTTTCCAGTAAAAGTATACCCCAATTCCAAAATTTTCAGGCCAAAAAGTACCCAAAACTGGCGCACATCCCCGTCTGATTCGATAGTGAAGCACCCCCCCCCCCGGGATAGACCTTAATAACAGAACTTTCAAAATGGCATCTGACACAGAGTAAGGTCATTACACCCCCAGCAACGATCCCCCTGAAACGATGCCCCACTAAGGTAAAAGGATGACCCACCAAGAAAATTTGTTTCCCCGAGAAGTTTGAGTTTTAAGGGTTCTTTGCCACCTTGCTTCTTTTGCCTCCCGGTCGAAAATCATAAAGTCCCATCATAAATAACAGGCAAATTTTCCTTTCCTTGTCAAGATAATTTCAAGATTTTCTGCACCTGCAGCGTCCCACCCATGCGACCCATGCGGCGTCCCACCCATGGGGGGGGGGGGGGGAGCATGTTACATTGCACGTCCAGGAAAAGGTCTGTAATTCTATCCAAGCAAATTCTTGCACATTCTAGGAAAACGTCTACAATTCTAAGTAATCAAGTTCCTTGTACCTGTGCCCGGGGGGGCTACTTAGTATATTTTGCTGACGGGATGTGCACTCCTTTCCGGGTATCGTTTTCGCCTCTTTTTTCTAACGTCGGGTATCAAAAGAAGGCAATCTTTCTAAAGCCGGACGCCAAAAGTGTTATTTCATTGTTTTTCGACGAAATTTTACGTTTTGGGGTATGCTTTTCGCTGATTTTCTCTAAAGCCGGCTATCATTTCAAGGGAAAATTTCTAAAGCCGGGTGAAAATTCTTTTTCTTGGAGTGCACATCCCCGTACAATTGAAATTCAAGTACACCCCCCGGGTACCCGTGGTAACTTCCAAAAAATGTGCGCTCTGAGAGAAGGTCATAACAGGTTCAAATTTTCAATTGATAGCTAATAATCCCTTCGAGAATCTCTTGGCTTTCAACGAATCACGGTTGTGCGTGGATTGGAAAGGCAATAACTCCACGAAACCTGGAGATATTTTAACCGGCATCCAAATTTGTATTACCAAACATCTGAACGGTAGATATCTTCAGAAAAATTCGGGAATTTCTAGCAGTTTTTTGTCCTGGTTGCAGTTTATGAAGGTAGATAAAATTTAGAAAAATCTTCACGGGTTTCTTTTGTCTTATTTGTCGTCTGATTGGTCCGTAAAAATGAGGCTTTGGAGGTTTCGGCCATGGGCCACGAGCAAGAATCGGCAGAAACATTTGAGTGATTCCTGCTATGCTGGCAAATAGTAGATGGAAATCCGCCCTGATGGGAGTACACCTTGTAAATAAATGCCAAGAGTTAACAAACATAGAGTGATTTCAGAGAAGTGCCAAATCGCATACTCTTTTTCTTTCTTGCCTTGCAGTTCTCAGCGCATTTGGTCAGAATTCCAGATGAGATGTCAGTCCCAGTTGCGATAGACTTGCTCCAAGTCTATCTCTTCCGTCCGTCTACCGTTCCCTTTCTACGGCAGTTCCTGGATCCGCTATTTCATGGATCTACCATTCCAACATTCCGTCAAGAGAGCTCTCTGAACGGAACATTGGAATGGCGGATCTAGGAAATGGCAGATCCAGGAACTACTGTACAGGGAACGGTAGACGGACGGAAGAGATAGACTTGGGGCAAGTCTACAGTTGCGACGAAGTGCCAGTGTCCTATCTATCCTGCATGGTAGAAATATCTGCGCAAAGCTACATCTTTCTTGACGATTCTACAGGACTATTATCTAAATTTGCATGCCAGGCAAAAGCATACGCAAAATGAAGGCAGCAGGTTGAATGACAAATATGCATTGATGTGCATTGATATGTATGTATACCGTTAGAATATAAAATTAAAATGAAAGATGAGGTGCCAAGTGCATTTAAAAACTGCTGAAGATACTTTGAAAGCATCGCTGGGGCTAAGTAGGGACACGAAACCTAAAGGGAGAAACATTTCTTTGCACAAGAAGGCCTGAAAGTAGTTCTTTGTACAAGACTTATTCAGTGGAAAGAGGATCTGTGTACAACTGGAATACTTCCAATAAGGCGTCATCGACCACCTTTATTCTATTCTAGATCGCGCATCGAGTTTCTCTTTGCATTGCTTAAAGACAAAAATAGGAAAAGTAACGTTCTACTTTTCTCTGAAATGAATTGGTCGTGAAAACGATTTCATCGCATGCTAAGAGCCCAGGCAGGCAAGAAACCCCTTCAAAGGTCCATACATTCTCGAGAATGAAGCAATGCTACTTGTGAAAATTATCTGGCACATCAAAGCATATACTAACGAATGTCTTCCGTAAAATGATTAGGTCTTCGATATTTGCCCAAAAATCTGGACACGGCTCTTCATTATCCCATAGTTAACTTTGAAATATTTGAAAGGTTGAACTGTGAAGCTTATTTTGAAACAGCGAAGATTTCAAAGTAACTTTTACATCATTTCTTATAAAGCGCAAGTATACCACAAAATACTTAAAAAGTAATACTAAAATATATTATTGCATAATACTAGCGTTGACGCGTTGTATGTGTGTATGTATATAAAACGGGCTAGCAAAAAGCCATTATTCAACAGTAAAAATGTGTATGTTTACATCCATAAGTAAAAAATATTTCAGACCGAACAAACAAAAATTGATTTTTTGGAAAGAATGACATAAATCGTTTTGACTTTTTGTCTAAATGGACTTCGATTTCTTTTTGAGACTGAGTGCCAAATTGTCTGGTATCCTACCACCGAACACAGAGATATTTGCAAAAGCACCAATGTCTTCTGTCACCTGCAAGGGGAGGACATACCTGCAAACAAATACCAGTCAAAAATCAGCATCCAACTGCCCAATAAAATGGACGACTAATTTCAAAAGATTTCGTTTCGAAAAACAATCCTCAAATCTATTTTTAATCGTTCGGTCTCATCACATTGATTCTACAACTGTAAAAAATATAAGTCCATTCAGCAAACATCTATTTGGCCCCTGTCCGTATTTTCAAATCATCATTTTTGTTCCTCTATTTTAAAGCATCACCATGAATCAGAGGACTTTTCAAAATGTTTGCTTAAACAGGAGTCCAAATAAAAATTATGAAATTATTCAGCATTGAAAACTAATGTCATTTCTAAAATATCTCCGATGACTGATTTTAAAAATTGCAAGATTACATTCAAAGCGTAGACTTAGCACACGAAGCATCGTTTTCTCTCCTTTACTTCTCGATCAAACGTATCACTATGATAAACATTGTTAATTATTCATACTAAAACAATTCAGTTCAACGAGAAAACTTAGGTTCATGTGCTAACTCCATTCAAATTGTTCAATTATTCAAAATTCATTACAACTAGCACAATCCATTGCTTGAGCTAAAAGCATTACTACTAAGAAGATAGATTATATGAAAAAATATACTAATTCTCAAGGCACAAATCCGCACATGGGGAATGACCCCCTGTTAGGTGATGCCAGCGTCGTCTCCTCAAAAACATAAAAACTCGCAGTGAACTTCTTGGCATATCGAAATTCAACTCTACGATAAATTATTGCTCACCAGGTGCAGTATAGAAATATTCTGGTGAAATTCTCTGAAACTGCTCCTTGTCACCAACTTGTTTTTCGCCTTCTTTCTTTTCATCAGTTTCTGATATTTTGATTTCACGAGCTCGCATTGTTCGATCTATCCGTGATGTGAAATTCTCTAGCCTTGGATCCACTTCAAACCTGTTAAAAAACGGAATGACGTTAAAGAACCTCTGCTAACCAAGAGGATTTGCACGCTGTTGCTGTCCCATAATGCACTGCGAAGGGACTTTTAGATAATCAGAAAGTCTGCGAAGTTAGGCCAGTGTTTTGTTTTTTGATTGCTCCTTGCATAACGAGTGAAAATTCAAGTTACAGTTGATACAGAGAAGAAAATGGGTTGTCCAAGACGCCCAGTGGAAAGCAGATTCGTCTGTTCTTTGTGTCCTTTTCAAGCCTTATGGGACAAACGTTAAGAGATGTAAACATTCATTGTTCGTATTGGTTCCTAATTCGTGGCACGCAAAGCCTCGTGGCAGGAGTGTTTTATTAGAAAGGACACCAAATATGACCTAAGGACGAAATATTTATTACAAATCCCTGCAACGAAAAGTACTGTGTTTGGCATTGATTCTGTTAAGTTTAGAGGCAGCCTCTTGTGCAGCAGCATGCCTGATTTAATAAAGAGCCCTTCATCAGCTGCTGTATTCCAGAGAAACATCTTTTTTCTTGTTAAAAATTCTTTTTTTGTATCATAGGTTTCTTTTTTCTTGTAAACAGTTGGTGTAAATTAGTTCGCATGATTGTAATGCAGACCTAGAACTTATAACCAACTTAAATAAATTGATCTCTTGATAAATAAATAAATAAATAAATAAATAAATAAATAAATAAATAAATAAATAAATAAATAAATAAATGGCTAGCAGAGGGTTGTTAATATTGCACCTCTGATGCAAGGGAATTAGGAGTCTCAAGATGTCGTGTTTGATATGCCAAAGCTTAAAGAGGCACTGTCACCCAGAGTCCTTTGCATGCAAACTTTAAGAGATGTCCTTCGGAAGGGACGTTAAACTAGGGGCCCATGCCTGGATGCGGCATGCATAGTGGGCTTAAATTAGCTTTAAGTAGCTAGGAATGCTTCCTACGTCCACTCAAAATAAAAAACTGAAAAAAGAAAGAAAGAAAAAAAAACTACAATTTCAGACGATCTGAAAATCAAGTTTGGCCCAGATGGAAACTATAGATCCACAGTGCAGTTGATGAACTTGTAGTGCAGCTCACCAAAGTAAAACTATCAAGTTTAATCGCCGCAGTTCAATCAAGCTCAATCGCTGGACCCACGGTTTCCACTTGAGCCAAATTTGATTTTCAGACAGTCTTAAATTTCAGAGTGCTCGTAAAGGTCGCAGGGGTGAAAATGGCTCATTGATACCAAGCGCGTATCATTCTATCATATGCACATACTAACCGGTTTTGTGTTGAACAGGAAAATATAAAGCCCGAGTTCTTAAAAGTACAGACCGAGCTTGCGAGTACAACACAAAACCGGTTAGTATGAGTTTTATTACCTGATAGCTTCTAATTCTGACTTATATCATCTAGTCAAACCCATTTTGTAACTGGTATGTCGCTTGAGTTTATTGTAAATCTCATAGGCCTAAAGCAATTGCTGTGGCGACGAAAACGCGTCCTTGTATCGTATTATACAAGGCTACGGGAAAACCGCGGGAACTGTGCGATTAGCCAATGGCATTGGCGAGATTCTTGCATTGCCTCGTTTTTGAAACGTCAATCAGGTAATAAAAGAGTGTAATGGCGAATTCAAATTTGTGGCGTTTTTCTTGACACAGCTTCTGTAGCAAGAGCCTTGTTTAGGCACAATAAACTTCAACTTGCTCCATTAGCAATATGTATAAAAAATATATGCACTCTCCGTTGCAGAAGAAACTGAGCTGTCAGAACTCGAAGAAGGCGCAAACCACGCTTCCAGTTCTTTAAGCTTGGTTGGTTGACAGCCTCTGTGACGGAAGCCTCAGGCCATATAGGATCAGATCTGTACGGTAAAGCCCCAAGCATGGATGGGCTGAAACTTATTCTAACTATTTCTGCGAAAGATCTATAGCTGTGATAGGATTAAATATCCGAAAGAAATCACAGAGGATATTGCAACCGATGAGACAGAGAAGCGATTTGCAACTCAGTAATCTCCTTATTCTGGTTTTTTAGAATTTTGACTATGATACAGCAAATATAACTGAGTTTAAGAATTAGAGGGAAAGTTAGACATTGATCTAGCTTGAAATGGAATGACAGATCGAAACTGAAAACAACATTTTAGCGGTTGCACCAAATCTAGTACTCTTCGCTAAATAAACCGCATGGGAATGTGAAGAGACAAGCTAGGTTTTAGGCTAAGCAGAGCCAATTGAGAAAAGAATCAAAATGATGTTGTTCAAATAATCATTAAAATGATAGTCATTGTCACCCAGGATTCTTTGCGGGCACGTTGAAATTTCAGTTTGTCTGAAAATCAAATTTGGCCTCCGTAGATAGACTGATTATATGTTCGTAGGTTATCGCTATTGATAGACTGATGGACGCTATAACTACAGCGACAACAACAACATCAATTCACTTCAATTAGATGAGCGTAAGTTGAGGGTAGTGTAGTGAGGCTACTCTGCAGACACCAAGGATACACACTGCTGTAGTTAGACTGATAGAAAAGTTTTACTTCAGTTGAATTGTTCTGTTGAATTGAATTGTTTTATCAGCTCAAATATTGCAGTATGGATCTATAGTTTCCAAGGGCTCAAATCTTTAAAAAGGTCGGTGTAAAATTTTATAACAGTTTCCTTTGAATTAAATGGCTTGGAAGGAATTTAGCGCTGTAAATCTGCCGTGGAAATTTATTGATATCTTGATTAGTTTCGAAATGGCGGCATTTATTAAATTTGAGGCTATGACGTCATCAAATTTTCTAAATCCTAAACCAGAAAAGATACTGATTTATGCTTTTCACCATATTGTAGGCCTTCATAAACTATGGTTTTCTGGAAGTTATATGACTTTTTGTCCTTTGGTTTAGGATTTACGATGAATTAAATGTTTTCAAAACTTTCCATCAATTTTTTCAAAAATCATTAAATTGTTGCCATTTTGAAAAAAATCAAGATATCAAAAAATTTCCACGGCGTATTTACAGCAAAGTACTATAAGTTCCTTTCAAGCCATTCAATTCAAAGAAAAATGGAATAGAATTTCACACCCACCTTTTTAAAGATTTGAAAGATTTGAGCCCTATGCTTAGTTTCCGTTTAGGCCAAATTGGACTTTCAGACCGTCTGAAATTGTAGCACGCCCGCAAAGAACCCTGGGTGACAATGGCTCTTTAAAAGCAGCAGTCTGAGTTGATAACTTTTTGTTGATTTTATTTCAAATCTCTTGTGAATTCTTCCATGAAAAGTTATGGAGCTTCGAGCACGGGCCATAGGAAACTCTGAAATAAAGTAAGAGTGACGTATGATACATGGAGTCTTCCTTTTAGGAAGACCATCATCGAATTAATAATGATGATGATGATGATGATGATGATGATGATGATGATGATGATGATGATGATGATGATGATGATGATGATGATGATGATGATGATGATGATGATGATGATGATGATGATGATAATGACGATGATGATGATGATGATAATGACGATGACAGCCTACTGCCTGCATACCTACATTGTTCCCAAATTTCGTGAGCTGGCTTGAAATTTTATGCAAATATCTTCAATGCGAAAAATCGCGTGACAAGATATTTCTTACAAAAATCTTCCCATATCAAAATAATAATTTTCTCGTGTTTTTTTGTTTCACATTTTACCGAATTAAAAAGGTTTCCCTTACAACAAAGAAGATGATTCTAACTAAGAGATGCAAGTTTGAAAATTGTATAAACAAAGGTGTATATTGGAGAAAAATAACAATAATCTCTGACGACAGATAACCACAAGAAAGTGTCGAATCATAGCTGTATTGAAGCGAGCTGGGAAAGCAAGCAATACATTGATTCCGTGAACTAAAAACTGACTTGTGATACATATCAATTTTGAATGACGTAAATCAAAAGAAGAAAACATATTTCTGTCGTGCTTCCCCAAACCCAGCAGAGAACAGTTTCCCGTTGTACAATTCTTTGTATTCATAAATGAAGGCCACTATTAGGAGCTACAGTTGTGCAGATGTTTATTGAAACAAAACTGGGCATAACTTCGCATTACGTCTTTCCGCTGTTATGACACGTTTCTGCCTGCTGTGAACAGTATCTAGTTGACAAAGATCCAGTATGCTTGTATATTAAATACGTGGTTCCATTTTTCAAGGCCGTAGCTTTGTATAAATCGTAGAGTTACAAGAACCATTTCAGTAAATTCTGTTTACAACAAGTACTCTGTTTTGGAAGTTGATGAATTTTCCAGCCTTTATAAGTAACAATGATATGGAATAAGTGAAGAATTATAAAATGGCTCACTTTGGCCTTCGGTTTCTTCTCTTCCATATCAACAATATCAAGAATATCAGCAGGATCAAACAGACTGCACCAATAGAAAGTCCAATTGCCAACCATCGATAGTCTGCATGAAAATGGATAAAAGTTAGGTTAAAAATCAACAAGAAGGACAATATTCTACGAAAATCAACAAAACTATCCTTGGATTTTCTAGTTCAGCAGTCATATCAATTTACAATATATAAACTGGGCCACAGCAGTTAGGCCCCGTTTACACGATACCGTTTTCATTTTATATCGGATTGGTTTCATATCGGATTGGCCTTCTGTTTACACGAGACCGTTTTCACTCCATATCGGATTGGCCTCCTGTTTACACGAGAACGCACCAATCCGATATGATTCATACCGTTTTTGTGTTTTCAAATGAAAACGCTCTGAAAGTGGCATGAAACGAATCCGGTATCAACTCAAAACGGAACCTCTTTATCAATTCTACGAGCCTCCTATTCATCTGGCGCACTGCGCAGTGGGTGTTAAAGCAAAGGAAGTCCTTCGCAGCACAAGACAAATAGTTTCCGTGTAAACACAACCCCCAATCCGATATGAAATGAAAACGGTATCGTGTAAACGGGGCCTTAATCTTCATTCCATCTGTGCAATAATCTGGAGGACATTCAGTAAGGTGGAGGCTGTTCAACATGCATTAAGTCGGAGGTTATTCAGTTATTCAGAGGGATAGCACACTTTAACGCTGATCGATAGCTTTGGGTCAAAGAAAGGATAACAAACAGTGCGACGGAGGGATGGCCTCCAGACTATTGCACAGACGTTCTACAGGGTGCTTTTCTTAATGTAGGGGCAAGAGCCGATAATTAGACAACGTATTGATCACTTCAAAAGCTTCAATTCATTTCAATTCAATTTCATTTGTAAAATACGAGCTACTACAAAAATAAAAACTTCGTCAAAGATTCGTATTCTACGCGATTCAAGAAAAGCAAAGCTCATCTAGCTTGGACCGCTAAAATAAAGTTTTAAAAGACTACAATATATGCCACTACAATACAACTACAATTAATAACTATAAGATTAATAAAGAACAGCAACTTGAAATACATATGAATTAACTTATGTATGACTATCATCAGTCTTTCTTTCTTCTTAAATTTGTATTATTTAACCAAGCTGAATGGCAGTCAGGTTAGTATTGATCAATAACACTTTTCTTTAGTTTGATTGCGAACTTTGTTGGGTTTTGAATGCTTTTCAGTGAGGAAGGTAAAGCATTCCACAAACCAGTCTCTTTGTTTCGCATCATTTTGTTACCCCATGTTTTGTTTGCCTTATGAATTTTATAATGTTTACTTTGACGAGTGTCGTATTTATGTAAATTTTCATTTGTTACGAAGTAATTTTGAAATACAGTTGGAAGTTTATAATTGTTATGATGAACATGTTGCATGAATTTTAAGATTTTTAATTCGTATAAGTCAGTTAGTTTAAGAAAGTTAGCTTCTTTATGAAGTGCGTTAGTTGGATATTTATACTCTTTAAATTGAAGTATTCGCAGAGTCCGGTTTTGTAAAATTTGAAGTTCTTCCAAGGGCGCCTACCTTGTAGGAAGTGTGTTTATTCACGGTACCTTAAGCGTAATAATTGGTGTCCTATGACCCAGTCCTGTTTTTCAAATTCTAACGTCTGTTAGTGTTGACCAATCAAAATCACGCTGTCTGATTCCCTGTGGCCAGATCGTATGACAGTTGATCTCTTGTTTCATAAACACCGGAATTTGAAACCACAAAGTTATTCATACGTCATCTTGACCTCTCTGTGTACTTCTGGGTCACGGTACGGTTCTAGGACACTCTCTGTACTGGGTCACAGGACACCAATTGCTCTACAGTACTGGGAATAAACACACTTCCTACAAGGTAGGCACCCTTGGTTCTTCAAGAGACTTTGCCGCAGCACAGCCGTAAGCTTCGAACGCATAGGCTATATAAGCAAACAAGGTATCAACACCGAAGTATTTTTTTCGTTTAAAAGTACAAAATTCGCAAGTTCTTGGAAGGGAAAAGCTTTAAAATGCTGCATTTGTCTTTACTGCATTCAACTGTATTACCCGTCGTGTGTCAGACAGATGCAATAGACAGATCGACTGTCAAGTAATTTGCACTTTACTGTTACCAATGTTCTGCTGCATGTGCAAGTCTAAGATTAGCCTTTCAATTTGATGATTTCGACACATGCTTGCGTGTTTATTGTTTAGCTAGATGAACAATAGCGAGTGTAGAATTCTCTTCGTTTTATTTACAGAAAACCTCCACTTGTCTCGGTCAATTAACTTTGAAGCTTTGAAGGAGGAATGTTGAAGCAGCGCACTGGCTATTCAGAAAGGACAACCAATAAGAGAATATAAAGAGTTTTAGGAAAATATGTTTAGTTTATAATCGCCATGCCTTATATTAGGTAGTGCATTTGATGTTAAAAAAAAGAAAAAAAGAACAGGCCACTTTGTCAACGAGCCTTGCGAGATCCAATACGATGCTAACAAATAGGCCAGGGTTTGGTTGTTTACACCCATTTCAAGTCAAATGATCAATCTCTTGATTAAATACTTGTTGATTCCTTTAACATATTTCGCGCCACGAAAACTTATGCCACGAATGTCAAAAATAGAAGAATATTGAAACTTCCCATATGGTCGCATAACTTGAAATTTTTAAAATAAACCTCAGCCGATTCTATCGATTGGTAAGAAACCAAACTATCAATTAGCATGCACGAGAAGGTAATCCTGATACATCACAGAAAAATATGAAATTCTTTCTTTTGTTTCAAAATACCTGAATTCTAAACATAGTACAGGAAATCGGATTTCTGTTACATATCTAATGTTTTGTTTGGAGGATCAAATGATGTTCACATTGTCGTATTATCCTTTCCATACGATCTGACCAAATTACATGGGATGTCGGTTCTTTTCAACAACCCTCGCAGGGGGTAGAAAAACTTGAGACCGTGGGTATTGTGACTTCTAAAGGTCGTCCTCCTCCACTGCAGTAGATTTGGTTGGCGACCAGCACGTTTATCATTTATCAAATACACATGCTCTCTGACAACCGAGCATGCGCCCGAGACCAATGTGCTGGTCGCTTTGCAAAACTACTGCAAGTGCCAAGTTGCTTGCAAATAAGTGCCTTGCTTGATTCTGATTCTGCCCGTGCACTAGCTTTTAAAAATGCATCGAATTGATTTGAGGAATCTTTTGCTTCGAACGAAAAATACGGTTTTTACGGACCGATCAAGAACCAATCTAATTGCTCCGTTGCCGGTCCGAGGAGCCGTATTTTCGAACGCCATATAATAATCTATAGTATAAGAATGAAATAAGCTTACCAGTTGCCTTCTTTGTACACGTGAATCCATTACCCTCATAATCTGATTTGCAAGTACATGCGAATGATGACAGGGTATTCGTACAGATCGCATTCGCACTGCAATAACCTTTCAAGCATTCATCCACATCTAGTGAGGAAAGATATGATCATAATGATATTTGATGATAATTATAATGATGATACAGCATTGAACCTCCTAAATATTTGAAACTTGGAACCCTGGAACCTTGGAAGCCTAGAACCCAACAATCTTGGAATTTAGAACCCTATCTTCCTGGGGTTATTATAGCGATGGATAATTTGTAGGGGGTAAAAGATACGTACGCGGCAAGGACAAACTTTATACAATGTACTAGAGGTTGTGGCTGTTCTGGAAAAGGATGCGTCTTTGCACTGCATCGGATAGGAAGATAAAACTTTGTGGCACATGTGAACTGGAGAAAGTGAAAGTTTGCAGGCATTTCAGAGTTTGAATGGTGTAACTCCAATGGTGCGACCGAAAGAGAAAAATGCTGACAATAACAAACTTGCTGTGATACTTAAAGTGAATGAACGGAGCTAAGTAGGTAATCTATCGGATGCGCCAAAATAAACTATGCGCGTTTGGCAGGCCATAATAAATTGTACACTTGACCAATTTTGAAGATTTATTTATTTTTTTATTTATTTTTTTTTATATCAATCTCTAAGAAAATAAACTACAATACAAGAATCTGAGCCAATCATAGCGGGAAAAGACACATGGTCATCTAGTCCCCACTATGAATGACTCTTACAATAAATATAAACAATAATCTAATTTAACTAACAAAAGAACCCAATACCACACCACACTACTCCACACCAAAAGACACTAAACTATACAACGAGAAGACATTCTAGGTACAACGAGAAACCATGTAGAGCAGAGCGGCTCCTAGACTGAGGACATTCATGAAGATTTATGACTTAATCGTTAGCAGAAAGCCTGAATTAGATTCAAGGACATTTTGCTAACTTTTCCTTTTTCAGATTTTAGAGCTAGAAGCGAGTTTTTTAAAGTATTCATTTTCGAAAACATTGAAATCGAATAGAAAACGTCGATCAAATTTTAAAAGATTCAACATGAATGAACAAAGAGAAAACGTTTTCAGGGGGATTTGGGGGTTTAATACGAACTCTCGTACAGCAGATTACAATTGGTCGATTTCTAAATCGCAAATCACCACGAACAAGTTCTCTTTTTGTCCATTCATATCGATTCTTTAGAAAACAGGATCGATGTTTTTTGATCGTTTTCAGTGTTTTCGAAAATTAAAATTTTAGGAAACTCGCTTCTAGCTCTAAGAACTGAAAATGAAAAAAATTGCAAAAATCCCAGCATCTAAGACTGCGTTCACACGATTCCGGCACATTTTGAAAACGGTAACAAATGTAACGGTAGCAAAATTTGAGCTAGCATTCACACGATGCCGTTTTCAAAGAGTTTCGTTTCGAAACCTACCGTTTTCAAAATCTGCCGGCAAAAAATGTGCCGTTTTCGTGTGAACGGAAGGCCTATCCGTCACATTTTTCACCGTTTTCAAAATGTGCCGGCATCGTGTGAACGCAGTCTAATTCAGGCTTTCTGTTAACGATTAAGTCATAAATCTACAAAATCGGTCCAGTGTACGATTTATTGTGGCCTGCCAAACGTGCATAGTTTATTTTGGCGCAGCTGGTATAATAGGACAAAGAAAACTCCTTCGCACGGTATCGTTCCTCTAAACAATATGTCCGCACACGTAGACATCATTGAATACAATAGGTTAATAACAGAATACCCAGACCCCTCCCATGTGTGGCTTTTATTTCTCTTTAAAATCACTGGGCTTCAAAACATGCTTGCTAAGTACCTGCTTATCTTCAGAAGATAGTAAAAATTTGCTGCGACGTAAACACAATCATTGGACAAAAACTATCGATGCACGTTAACGAAACTAAGTCTAGTCTGGGCTAGAGCTTCCTAAGCAAATAAGATCAGTACATTACGTAATTAGTGTTTTTATTGAGATATTGTATGTAGAGGAATTTTAAAATACCGGGTGACCCAGAAAAAAGTGACCCAACGCAATCTGTTACAGAAAATTAAGTAAGTGGCCGATTGAAATGCTTCAAACGTTGTTCTGTCGCTGAAAGACTAGCCTATGCTATGAGTATTTTTCGCAATTATTTTCGGCATGGTAAGTTTACAAAATTAAGGATTTCGAGGAAAAAGGCTTGCCTGAAAACCTCAAAAAGTCGTAAAAAACAGGGGATCGATTTACAGCCATTTGAAATCTTCAAAACAACGAGAAGCATGTTACATTTCAACCTGGGAATAGGTAACCCAGTTGAAAGTCTTCAGAGCAATTTTATAGTCCCTAGGTACTTGAAAATATTCTCAGGCAGAGTGAAACACGCTCCTCATTGTTTTGAAGATCTGAAATGGCTTCAAATCGATCCCTTGTTTTTGACGACTTTTGGAGAATTTCAAGCCTGCCCTTTTCCTCAAAATCCTTAATTCGGGAACTATTCCTTGCCCAAAAAAATTGCGAAAAATACTCATAATGTAGACTGGTCTTTTAGCGACAGAACGACGTTTGAAATGTTTCAATCTGCCACTTAATTGTTTTTCTATAACAGATTGCATTGGGTCACTTTTTTCTGGGTCACCCGGTATATGAACTGAACTGAACAGTATGCAACGCATGATGCACAAAAGGAAAACAGCGAAGAAGAAAAGAAATGCTGACGTTTGTACATTACCTGACAGCTGAAGGAATGTAATTGTCCCAAGTAGTGAACCATTAATTGCCCTAGCGAAAGCCAGTTCTAAGCTTTGTACACTCTCATTTATTTGTGCCTTGAAGATGACCTCAAAGTCGACGATTAAACTGCCAACCCTGCGATATATATGATCATTTAGTCATCGACATGAAGCTGATTAAAGAAGAGTTGGCACGATAAAAGTAGCCTGCATGAAGTATTATCACAGGTGGCGGAGAATAGTTCATAGTTGGTAATAGTTGGGAATTTTGCTGAAAGTTGGGAAATGAGAAGCCATAACTGTCTGAAACGCTCTAGTTAAATCTTCTACCATCCAATTGTACCACTTACCACACAAATACCCTACTCGGAGCTTTGGTTACGTCATTTAAGGAAAAGAAATTGGGAAAATACGCTGCAATTAATCACGTGACCAAGCCTGGCTAACCTGTACCACAAACAGTGAACATAGTCTACGGCTTTTAAGAAGCATTTAATTCAATGAAATGCAAGCAAAATCTGAGAAAAAGTCAGTTTACCTGAGATTTGTTATTATGACGTTGTCCACATTCGACCTTTCTGCTTGAAATTTTCTTAGAAGCTACAATAAAATTGGACGTTCATGTTAATTGATACTGTGCTACTAAAGTCTGCTAAAAATTGCAGGTCCTTCTTGGGAAATTCTCTCATAAAAACCTAGTTCTGTAAAGGAAACAATTTTGAAAGGATGAACGGAGCTAAGTGGATTTGAATATACCGGGCGACAAAAATAAGTGAGGCGTTTTGAAAAATCATCAAAAGTTGATCATAGTACCAATCATGAAAATTTCTTCATGTGCATTAAAGACCAAATTAACCCCAGACTTATTACGAAGTCATAAAATGGCGATTGAATGAAATTTAATCGCAATTAATGGGACGTGATGTTAGTTTCTTAGTCAATAGGGCTGTGTCCCTTGTGACCATGTTTATATCTTTATCTTTGTGATGATATCGTTGAAAGTAACTTCTTGCATTTGTGCATGTCGGCTGCACGTGGAATGCATGTTCTTGAGGGGAATATAAAAAGTAATACTGGCATGTTTATCAGTTGTCTATCAACACAGACGAGAGAATGCAGCAGAGCGGCACGCTGGTTAGCATAAGAAGAGAGCAGTTCGTTTTTTGCCGCACCCTCCCTCCACTTGTTGTTTCTGCCTCTTTTCTTTCCACGGCCGTCGGTCGTGTGACAGGTGCATTGGTCCGGAAAAAGTAAGGTTTTCAGTCCAATCACCGACCGTAAAAGTTGTTCTTGTATGTTCATGCTGGCAAATTTCGGGCAACTGCACTACTGCCCAATTTTCTAGCAATTATTTTTTTTGGCCTATTTCGCAAAATCATCCAAATTTGCGCTAAAAGATGTTTTGTCGCGTTTTCATCTGTTTTCGGAACTGCGCGGACAAACCCCTATGATAGAAGATGTATACCGTGGCTATATTAGTCATACTAGACATTGTAAACCTTGAGGGGTTTGTCCTTTTATTTCATTATAATCAAAGGAACCATTAAATGACTTTTAAATTGTGGTAATTTGTGCTTGTACAGCCTACCTGGTTTTGGAGCATACTCAGAAATCACAAGAAATGATTACTAGCACAGCTTAAATTTGTTTTTTTTTTACATCGAGGAAGCTCTTATGTCTTACTCTATATGAAATCAGAAAAATTTTTTGGCTAAAAAATCAATAGTTTGTAAACTACTATTGTTCAAAACACGTTTTTTCACATGGAAATTACCCCAGAGGGGGGGGGGGGCACTACACATATTTTGGGGACGGAGACGTGCCATCGGGAAGGGTATCGATTTTTGCGATTTTCGTATGAGGAACGGTATTGATTTTCACGGTATTGATTAATCGATGAGTGTTTTCAGCTTCACAGGATCACATATATAGTATCATATATAGTATATAGTATTCCTCCAAGGACATTCACGACAACGCAACACCTCTATGGCTCCCTTGATTTGCCGATCGGCTTCCTTACAAACAATGGTGGACACTTTGCTAAATATTGGGGGCGAAGGTATTGCTTCAGTTAAAAAGCATTGTTTATCTCCATTGTTTTCGAACAAATTATCTTTGTTCTTGTCAACATTAAGGGGGCGATCGCAACCCCTCGCCTCCAAAATGTCCGCCACTGCTTACAAATTTGACTTGATGCAGTAATAACATGGACAAAAAAGATATAAAATTTTTACCTCTGGCTGGATTTGTGATACAATTCCAGTGTACAGACTTGACGTGACATTATTTAAATCATTTTTGACACTTTGGGGAGAATTTTTATCAATTGTTTGTCCGTTGTATGAGTATGATGGGACTGTAATATTTCCATTCAGCACTGCAGTTTCTGAAAACATATACAAGGAAGAATTAAGCAATGGCTAGTGGACAAATATCCTGAACACTTTCCCAATGTCAGGAAAATCCTTATGTGCGCTCATTGTGATAACAAATTGATGAATCAGAGTATAATCCAAGTATAATAGGAAATAATGAGGGATGCTCTCAAGAAATCCTCATCAACAAACGTTTAAAACAGGCTTAAAATCAAGACAAAATTATTTGCCTTACAGCAATGACTGTCACCTGCTTTAGCACTTCTTGTTATCCCCTTTGAGGGCAAAATTGTCATCACTGGGAGCATAACAAAATTATTCCGTACTGAAACATAATAATAATAATAATAATAATAATAATAATAATAATAATAATAATAATAATAATAATATGTTAAGTAATAATAATAACACATAGTTATAATAACACATATAATATTATATGTTATAATATAATAATATGTTATATATATTATAAATAATATATATAAGACCAGGATATGACGTTGAGATCTTGCCGTTGATAATTGGGTGTTTGGGGGGTGGAATGAAACGATTGGAGGAACAAGTTACAAAGATAATGAATAACAGGAAAGATGTAGAAGAGATATGTCAAACTATGCAAAAGACGGTGCTGATGGAAAGTGATACCATCATGAAGAAATTTATGAGCGGAATTATCCAGCAATCATGACTCTATGACTTTGTAGATATGACTTTTAATTATTAGACTAGCAAAAATTGGTAGTCTACAACATCATTAGGCTGTATTTATAGCAGTTATATCGTTTTATAATAATAACAATAATCACTTTATTTACAGTTGGATAAACTAACGTAGTTTATGCCAGAAGGCAGAAACTAATAAATACCAACTAACTTAAACTAATTTACAGCAATACTATTTACAAATTTTACAATTGCAACCCTCCCCAGCCCAATTCTTTATGTTTTTGCCAAAAACAGAGACTGTATTGCTGCTTTTAATCACATCAGGTGTACCGTTCCAAAGTATACTACCCCTGAACGCTATCGAATTTGTACCGAAAGACGAGGTTGATGCCTTTGGAAGTGTGAGAATATCTTTGATTCTCAGGTTGTAATTAATTTCTTTCCTTGTGAATAAATCCCATAAGAAAGAAGGGTTTTCATGATTGAGTGATTTATAAACTTCAATCATAAGTTTCTGCAGGTTCTGAACATGAACGGATTTTTCATTGTCTCTAGCCAGCAGTTCATCAAATGAAGCACTATAATCTTTTAATAAGATGCGAAGTGCTCGTTTATGGGGTTTATGGGAACATGATGAAGTCATTGCTGTAAAGAAGAAATTTTTGGGAAATGTGGTCGTGATTTTAGGCATGTTTTGATCGTTCTTTGAAGGGGCTTTCTGGAGAAATCCCTGTTAATTCTAAAACGGAGTGGCCGATTTCAATCAGGTAAAACTTAAAATGGATTTGAACATGTCCGTCATTAAATAATATATTTGCCAATATCAGCTATGAAATTGCAGGTTGGAGATATCGTCCTGTTATTTTCTAATTCATTGCATTCAACCGAAAATAACTTTATTTATTAACTAAACTACAATACACGTATAGTAGTGAGGTCAGTCTAGCAAGATTGTATATAGGTGTGCCAAATAGAGCTAACACGGAAAGCACATTATTCCTGTCGCTCGTACGTTCATTTGATACATGCAACCTGACTCTCTGATAACAGGGAGGGAATGGCTGGGAGGGATCCAATCTTTCATAAAAGTACTTGCTATCGACCTGTGATTCTCCACGCCTTGAAGAGCTTTTTAAATTTGCCTACTAAGTACGCCTCCACGGAGATCGTGAAACAGTATTCCCTTAAGAAACTTAACAATGCTACTACAAAATAGTTTCCTATTGTACTGTTAATAAATTCATATACACAGGGAGCAGTGGCCTTTCAAAAGGGATTGGTTTTATTGATTCGACCGATACATTTTTGAAATTCTTCTACATCACTTTGATGTGTAAAAAATAACTTTTCATAAGTAAACTGGAAGATCATTGCATCTCAACTTACTTGTTTCACATGTTGCTCCAGTGAGGCCAGGGATACAGGTACATTTAGGATTACCATTGACCAGGTTACACGTTCCTCCATTTTTGCAAGGATTGTTTTGACATTTTCCTAAGGGAAAAATAATGCAAAATAGAGCTTTTACAGTCAGACAGGATGGTTCAAGAAATACACAATAATAACAAAATAATAGTATATAGGGATTTGATAAGACATGATTTAAAATTGGGTACCAATAACAAACTTAAGAGAATCAAATTGGGTAACAAACTTAAGAGAATCAAATCAATTTGGAAAAAAGGTTTCTAGCCATGTAATTTGAAAAAAATTAAAAGCCATGAAACCAGCGTCGATTGTCGGATCCGAAGATGATTGCGGTGACGAAATATTGGCATAAAATAAATTCATCATATTTGCTGTTGTTTTTTGTCGCATTGCGGTGTTTCTGCCTTTAAACTTATTCTAGCAATATATTTGTAGTTTTCTATATTCATTAATAGCTCAACGTTATTGTTCAGGATACTGTCTAGACTTACGACGTTTCGTCCCTTGCTTCCCTTCGTTCTTTGATTTGCTGATATCACTTGGTCAATAGGGATTCATACCATTACTCTAAAAGAGTGGGCACCCTCTAGGCCCGCGAAGAGTGGTTCCGCATTCACCAATCAAATTGCTAGAATTTAATTTTAAACCAATAAGGAGGCGCTATTTAAACAGTTGTTGTTGTTGCATACAAAAAACGGTTGATACGGCCTACAATTCTCGTAGCTGCAATGGATCTGTTTTGTTTCTACAGAGAAAGATTACTGCTTGAAAGGTATTTATTTTGTGGTTAATAGGTCAGGAAAACATCATTCTTTGTACCAAAAGTTTGCTTTTCAACGTTTAAACTCTTTAAACCAGACTTTGAAGCAATTTTGTTGACTTTACGAGAACTTCCGCTAGTTTAGGCCATTTTGAATAAGGGGGCCCACTTTTTAAGAGTAATGCTACGAGTCCCTATTGACCAAGTGATATCAGCAAATCAAAGAGCGCAGGGAAACAAGGGACAAAAAGTCATAAGTCTAGATACTGTCAGCGTAAGTCTGACAAGTTAACAACAATAATATTAGTAAAAAAAATGCAATAAAACCCTTTGTAAACAGTAGAACACACCAAAACAGCAACAGAACCCCCTCTTCCAGTATTTACTCTCCTGAGGCATGTTTGGAGATACAACCAGTGCTGTTTTTCAAGCAACTACTTATGTTGTCTTTTATATTCAATTAATCAACCAACTTGTCAGTTTGGCTAAGTTTCACACTGCTCCGTTTTTGTACAAAAAACGGAGAGAAAAACCTCCGTTTTCGTGAAAGTGTTCACACTGATCCGCACAAAAACGCCACAAAAACGGATGTTTTCGCAAACGCTATCAAAAGTGGATATTCACAAAAACGGAGGTTTTTCAAAACGCACTTGATCAATGGCGTATGGCCTTTGGAAGGGTATTTTCCCTGACATCTGCAAACTGGCGAAGGTCACCCCTATTTTCAAATAAGGTTCTAAAAGTGAGGCTAACAACTATAGGCCTATCTCGGTGATCTCTGTGTTCTCGAGAATCCTTGAAAGGATTGTACATGACCAAGTATACGAATATCTCAAAGCAAACAAGGTTCTGACAATGAGTCAATCAGCTTTTCAAAAACTTTGTTCAACAATAACATCATTGATTGATAGTACTGACTATTGGTATGAGAATATTGACCACAAGCACTTTAATTTAGCAATATTCCTAGATCTCAAAAAGGCTTTCGATACTGTTGACCATAAGATTTTGTTAGAAAAATTGAGGAAATACGGTATTCGAGAACTTTTCGGAGACTGGTTTAAATCATACCTTGAAAACAGAAAGCAGTACTGTGCCACCAACGGTTATGAATCAAGGCCTAGGACAGTTACATGTGGCATTCCCCAAGGTTCCTGTCTTGGCCCCCTTCTCTTCATAATGTACCTCAATGACTTTGAAAAATGTTTGAAAGTCTCAAAGGCCGGTATGTATGCTGATGATACTCACGTGACCTTAACATCAAAGAATGTCGAAGAACTTGTTCATGGGGCTCAAGAGGAGTTGACCCATATTTCTGAATGGATGCGGATAAATAAATTAAGTGCCAATCCACAAAAACAGAGTATATGGTAATTGGGCACCCTCGTAAAACTAATAAAGTGGAGATACACGATACATTGAGACTGAATGGTTCAGATATAAAACGAGTGAAAAAAACCAAATCACTTGGAGTCATTGTAGACGAAGGGCTTAACTGGGAAGAACAATTCAAAACTGTCAAAGGGAAAGTTCGCGGAGGTCTCGCATCTTTAAAAAAATTGAAGAACATCCTCCCACAATCTCAGTTAAGCAATGTATATCGTGCTCTTGTAGAAAGTCACATGCGATATGCAGATGTAATCTGGGGTAGCCTCTCTAATTCAAGAAAGGAGTCCCTTCAACGTCTTCAAAACAGAGCCATTTCCATGATCGATACGTCCAGGATAAAAGATGAATGGTCGAATAATTTCCTTCAGGTTGGACAACTTGTCACGTTTGATCGTGCAGTTATGGCCTATAAGATCATTAACAGACTCAGCCCGGAAAATCTCTGGAACAAATTTCAACAAAGATCCCAATACTCCAGTTATAACACGCGGTTCTGTAGAGATCTTCAGATTCCAAGGTACAATCTGGAGTATGCCAAAAAAGGATTTTCCTATTTAGCTCTTAAGGTCTGGAGTGAAATCCCTTTAAATATCAGGGAACTACCTACCTTGTGCCGATTCAAAAAACAACTAAAAATACATTTGATGAGCTGAAAGCAATTTGAAACACAACTCCCTGGGAGAACAGCAATATAATCTTTAGCCCTCGATGTTATTCTTTTTGTTTATATAAATATATTGATTAATTGCATTGTATGTTTTTTGTAGTTTTATTATGCTGAAGGGATATTGTGTATAAATAATTTAAAAGGAAAAAATGAAAATGAACGCACAAAAACGGAGGTTTTTGAAAACGCTCCAATATTCAACAATGAATTTCACAAAAACGGAGCAATGTGAACGCACAAAAACGGAGGTTTTTCTATCCGTATTTGTTATCAGGCGGATCAATGTGAACGGCCAAAAACGGATGTTTTCCCCTCCGTTTTTGTACAAAAACGGAGCAATGTGAACGGATAGCTTGGATGCCACAAAAATGGATATTAACAAAAACGCAGCAGTGTTAACGGGGCCTAAGACAAGGTCTCAAAAGTGACAGTTGAACCATATTCTATGCCATTGTATCAAGAACGGAGAAATAAAGCAAACAGCTCCTCCACCGCAGCCACAAAAATGGGCTACAATTCTTTTGGGGCAACCTGTGCCTTCAATCAAACATATCACACAAAAACAAGGTTGTTTTGATCATACCTATACACGTTACTCCATTTCCAGTAAATCCAGGCTTACAAGCACAAGTAAATGACCCAACTGTATTCGTGCATGTTGCTTCAGCATTACAATTATGAGTACCAAGCGTACACTCGTTGTTATCTGAAAAATGAGTACATAAGTCATCAAATTTCAAGCTTCATCTACTCCGTATAACAAGATCCCTACACAAAATCAAGAAATATTTTAAGAAAATAGTTCACAAGTACAAAAGTTGGAAAAATAGCTCATTAGTACGAAAACAAAAACAGAAACTCACAAAAACACTTATTTTCTGCCTACCTGCACAAGTCACTCCGTTTCCATTATATCCAGTGTTACAAGCGCAAGTGAAGGATCCATTCGTATTAGAACACTTGGCATTTGCATGACAATTATGAGTACCAAGAGTACACTCGTTGTTATCTGGAAAAATATCAAATTCTAAAACAGCGAACAAAAACAATACAAGTGAAATACCGAATAATCTTGCATAAATGACAATTAACAACAAAAACTCAAATTAACAACAACACTTATTTCTACCTACCTGTACATGTCACTCCGTTTCCACTATATCCAGTGTCACAAGCGCAAGTAAATGATCCATCCGTATTATTACATGTCGCATTGTTATGACAATTATGAGTACCAAGAGTACACTCGTTGTTATCTGAAAAATGAGAGCACAAATAATCAAACTTCAAACTTCATCTTCTTAGTATAACAAGATCCCTTAAAAGCAAACAATATTCCAAAAACAAATACTTCAAAACTTTGAAACATAAATCGAATAATATCTGCAAAATACAACAACAAAAACCCCAATTAACAACAAAACCTATTTTCTGCCTACCTGTACATGTCACTCCGTTTCCGCTATATCCAGTGTCACAAGCGCAAGTAAATGATCCATCCGTATTAGAACATGCCGCATTGTTATGACAATTATGAGTACCAAGAGAACATTCGTTGTTATCTGAAAAGTAAGTATAGATATGATAATTTTCTCAAATAATCCAATCCTACCGCATACTCTCGATTGAATATAAGCCGTCTTGCTTACCAAGAACAGAATCAGAGCTTTCAGCAAACTACTAGCCTGCGTGAAGACAATAAGAACTACCAACAGAACAGGAAAAGCTCACAAAGACAATCAGACGTAGAAAAAGGTCATAACTCATGAAAGACGTTTGTCGTAGCTGTCCGAACAAGATTCATTGCTGTACCTAACAATTGAATCTATCTCCTCTCAATAACAGACAAATCCAGCTAATGTTGTCCACACCCACTTGAGATGACGAGAGAAAAACTGTTGCATCTAAAATAGGGTGAAAAAATAAACACTCTTCCTCATCTTACCTGCACATGTCACTCCGTTTCCACTGTAACCAGTATTACAAGCACAAGCAAATGACCCATTCGTATTCGTACATGTTGCATTGACATGGCAATTATGAGCACCAACAGGACATTCATTATGATCTGAAAAGAGCATAGAAATATCATTTCAAGACATCGGCTACAAGAAGCATAATTTGACAACTGCAAATATTAAATGCAACAAATGGCATGTATTCATCAAATAGAACAAAAAGTTAATGCAACAAATAGAAAATATACATCGAATAATTATCGGATAACCCAAAAATGCTTCGAGCTACATCGTTCTTGCTTGACACTGGATGAGACGAACAAGGCCAGATAATGTAAAGATAGGACCCCCTACTTTTGATCGACAACAACTAAACAGCGATTAGCGAATGCCCGGTCGGTCAAGTTTTCATATAAGCTAAGCAGATCGAAGCAGCATTCTGGTCCTTCCTCTCCAAGTGATCACACTTCGTGATTCCTTTTAGCCTTGAAGTACAGAGAGCTGCCTCACTCTGCGTAGCAGGTTCGGCAGGGTGGGGACTCGAACCACCAACCTTTACTTAAATAGGTAATTGATAACTTAATCTCCCTGATTAAAAGGTTCTTAGTTGAACCCCCGGCAGGTCGAAGCAAGGAGAGAAACTTAGCACCTAAATACCACTTGGAAACAGGAAATTCTGTATTTATTCACTGTTATAAACTGTTTAGTTCCAAAAAGAGGTTGAACTAATTCAGCAGTGAAGTCAATGGACAATAAAACATGCGGCAGAAAAAACTACTTGCGAAGACCTTTCTAAAAAATGCCCCAGCCAACATATTAAACTGTGAATAGATACCACCACAAAAAACTGACGGCTAAACAAACAGGTCTATGAAATGACAAAAAAACTCAGAGAGAGATATAAGCAGCCGAAGAGGATTTAAAACTCACAACGTCCGTTAGCAAATAGACTGCAAAATAGGTGTCCTAAAATTTTCAAAATACTACTGCAAATTAACCATTGATGGACAAATCTTAAATCCGACAAAGATCTCAATCAAATCAACGAAGCTGCTGGAAAGGTACCTATACTACATTCGTCGTTATCTGAAAAATGTGAACACAAATGATCAAATGATCAAATTTCAAAATTTATCTGCTCAGTACAACAAGATCACTACAAAGAACCAGTCACACTCCAAAATAAAATAATTACAAACTATCAAACATAGATCGAATAATATCTCCAAAATAAACTAACAAAACTCAAATTAACAACAACACCTATTTTCTCCCTACCTGCACATGTCACTCCGTCTCCGCTATATCCACTGTCACAAGCGCAAGTAAATGATCCATTCGTATTAGAACATGTCGCATTGTTATGACAATTATGAGTACCAAGAGTACACTCGTTGTTATCTGAAAAATGAGAGCACAAATAATTAAATTTCAAACTTCATTTTTTCAGTATAGCAAGATCCCTACAAAGAACCAACAATATTCCAAAAATAAATACTTCAAAACTTTTAAACATAGATCGAGAAATATCTACAAAATACCACAATAAAAAAAACCCCAATTAACAACGACACGTTTTCTCTGCTTACCTGTACATGTCACTCCGTTTCCGCTATATCCAGTGTCACAAGCGCAAGTAAATGATCCATTCGTATTAGAACATGTCGCATTGTTATGACAATTATGAGTACCAAGAGTACACTCGTTGTTATCTGAAAAATGAGAGCACAAATAATCAAATTTCAAACTTCATCTTGTCAGTATAACACGATCCATACGAAGAACCAAAAATGTCTAAAAAGAAATATTTCAAACTTTTAAACATAGATCGAATAATATCTACAAAATACCACAATAAAAAAAACCCCAATTAACAACGACACGTTTTCTCTGCTTACCTGTACATGTCACTCCGTTTCCGCTATATCCAGTGTCACAAGCGCAAGTAAATGATCCATTCGTATTAGAACATGTCGCATTGTTATGACAATTATGAGTACCAAGAGTACACTCGTTGTTATCTGAAAAATGAGAGCACAAATAATCAAATTTCAAACTTCATCTTGTCAGTATAACACGATCCATACGAAGAACCAAAAATGTCTAAAAAGAAATACTTCAAAACTTTTAAACATAGATCGAATAATATCTACAAAATACCACAATAAAAAAAACCCCAATTAACAACGACACGTTTTCTCTGCTTACCTGTACATGTCACTCCGTTTCCGCTATATCCAGTGTCACAAGCGCAAGTAAATGATCCATTCGTATTAGAACATGTCGCATTGTTATGACAATTATGAGTACCAAGAGTACACTCGTTGTTATCTGAAAAATGAGAGCACAAATAATCAAATTTCAAACTTCATCTTGTCAGTATAACACGATCCATACGAAGAACCAAAAATGTCTAAAAAGAAATACTTCAAAACTTTTAAACATAGATCGAATAATATCTACAAAATACCACAATAAAAAAAACCCCAATTAACAACGACACGTTTTCTCTGCTTACCTGTACATGTCACTCCGTTTCCGCTATATCCAGTGTCACAAGCGCAAGTAAATGATCCATTCGTATTAGAACATGTCGCATTGTTATGACAATTATGAGTACCAAGAGTACACTCGTTGTTATCTGAAAAATGAGAGCACAAATAATCAAATTTCAAACTTCATCTTGTCAGTATAACACGATCCATACGAAGAACCAAAAATGTCTAAAAAGAAATACTTCAAAACTTTTAAACATAGATCGAATAATATCTACAAAATACCACAATAAAAAAAACCCCAATTAACAACGACACGTTTTCTCTGCTTACCTGTACATGTCACTCCGTTTCCGCTATATCCAGTGTCACAAGCGCAAGTAAATGATCCATTCGTATTAGAACATGTCGCATTGTTATGACAATTATGAGTACCAAGAGTACACTCGTTGTTATCTGAAAAATGAGAGCACAAATAATCAAATTTCAAACTTCATCTTGTCAGTATAACACGATCCATACGAAGAACCAAAAATGTCTAAAAAGAAATACTTCAAAACTTTTAAACATAGATCGAATAATATCTACAAAATACCACAATAAAAAAAACCCCAATTAACAACGACACGTTTTCTCTGCTTACCTGTACATGTCACTCCGTTTCCGCTATATCCAGTGTCACAAGCGCAAGTAAATGATCCATTCGTATTAGAACATGTCGCATTGTTATGACAATTATGAGTACCAAGAGTACACTCGTTGTTATCTGAAAAATGAGAGCACAAATAATCAAATTTCAAACTTCATCTTGTCAGTATAACACGATCCATACGAAGAACCAAAAATGTCTAAAAAGAAATACTTCAAAACTTTTAAACATAGATCGAATAATATCTACAAAATACCACAATAAAAAAAACCCCAATTAACAACGACACGTTTTCTCTGCTTACCTGTACATGTCACTCCGTTTCCGCTATATCCAGTGTCACAAGCGCAAGTAAATGATCCATTCGTATTAGAACATGTCGCATTGTTATGACAATTATGAGTACCAAGAGTACACTCGTTGTTATCTGAAAAATGAGAGCACAAATAATCAAATTTCAAACTTCATCTTGTCAGTATAACAAGATCCATACGAAGAACCAAAAATGTCTAAAATGAAATACTTCAAAACTTTTAAACATAGATCGAATAATATCTACAAAATACCACAATAAAAAAAACCCCAATTAACAACGACACGTTTTCTCTGCTTACCTGTACATGTCACTCCGTTTCCGCTATATCCAGTGTCACAAGCGCAAGTAAATGATCCATTCGTATTAGAACATGTCGCATTGTTATGACAATTATGAGTACCAAGAGTACACTCGTTGTTATCTGAAAAATGAGAGCACAAATAATCAAATTTCAAACTTCATCTTGTCAGTATAACACGATCCATACGAAGAACCAAAAATGTCTAAAAAGAAATACTTCAAAACTTTTAAACATAGATCGAATAATATCTACAAAATACCACAATAAAAAAAACCCCAATTAACAACGACACGTTTTCTCTGCTTACCTGTACATGTCACTCCCTTTCCGCTATATCCAGTGTCACAAGCGCAAGTAAATGATCCATTCGTATTAGAACATGTCGCATTGTTATGACAATTATGAGTACCAAGAGTACACTCGTTGTTATCTGAAAAATGAGAGCACAAATAATCAAATTTCAAACTTCATCTTGTCAGTATAACACGATCCATACGAAGAACCAAAAATGTCTAAAAAGAAATACTTCAAAACTTTTAAACATAGATCGAATAATATCTACAAAATACCACAATAAAAAAAACCCCAATTAACAACGACACGTTTTCTCTGCTTACCTGTACATGTCACTCCGTTTCCGCTATATCCAGTGTCACAAGCGCAAGTAAATGATCCATTCGTATTAGAACATGTCGCATTGTTATGACAATTATGAGTACCAAGAGTACACTCGTTGTTATCTGAAAAATGAGAGCACAAATAATCAAATTTCAAACTTCATCTTGTCAGTATAACACGATCCATACGAAGAACCAAAAATGTCTAAAAAGAAATACTTCAACACTTTTAAACACAGATCGAATAATATCTACAAAATACCACAATAAAAAAACCCCAATTAACAACGACACGTTTTCTCTGCTTACCTGTACATGTCACTCCGTTTCCGCTATATCCAGTGTCACAAGCGCAAGTAAATGATCCATTCGTATTAGAACATGTCGCATTGTTATGACAATTATGAGTACCAAGAGTACACTCGTTGTTATCTGAAAAATGAGAGCACAAATAATCAAATTTCAAACTTCATCTTGTCAGTATAACACGATCCATACGAAGAACCAAAAATGTCAAAAAAGAAATACTTCAAAACTTTTAAACACAGATCGAATAATATCTACAAAATACCACAATAAAAAAAACCCCAATTAACAACGACACGTTTTCTCTGCTTACCTGTACATGTCACTCCGTTTCCGCTATATCCAGTGTCACAAGCGCAAGTAAATGATCCATTCGTATTAGAACATGTCGCATTGTTATGACAATTATGAGTACCAAGAGTACACTCGTTGTTATCTGAAAAATGAGAGCACAAATAATCAAATTTCAAACTTCATCTTGTCAGTATAACACGATCCATACGAAGAACCAAAAATGTCTAAAAAGAAATACTTCAAAACTTTTAAACATAGATCGAATAATATCTACAAAATACCACAATAAAAAAAACCCCAATTAACAACGACACGTTTTCTCTGCTTACCTGTACATGTCACTCCGTTTCCGCTATATCCAGTGTCACAAGCGCAAGTAAATGATCCATTCGTATTAGAACATGTCGCATTGTTATGACAATTATGAGTACCAAGAGTACACTCGTTGTTATCTGAAAAATGAGAGCACAAATAATCAAATTTCAAACTTCATCTTGTCAGTATAACAAGATCCATACGAAGAACCAAAAATGTCTAAAATGAAATACTTCAAAACTTTTAAACATAGATCGAATAATATCTACAAAATATCACAATAAAAAAAACCCCAATTAACAACGACACGTTTTCTCTGCTTACCTGTACATGTCACTCCGTTTCCGCTATATCCAGTGTCACAAGCGCAAGTAAATGATCCATTCGTATTAGAACATGTCGCATTGTTATGACAATTATGAGTACCAAGAGTACACTCGTTGTTATCTGAAGAATGAGAGCGCAAAGAATCAAACTTCAAACTTCATTTTCTAAGTATAACAAGATCCCTAAAAAACCAACAATAATCCAAAAATAAATGCTTCAAAACTTTTAAACATACCGGGTATCCCAAAAAAGTACTCATGTTTAAAAAATCCCAAAAATTGATTATGAAACCTTTGATAAACTTTTCGTTTTGAATTGCTCTGTAAAAGACTCAAAAATATTCACAGATGATAAAATGTTTGCTTTTGATACAGCGGTAGAATATTTACACGCTGATAAACCGTATTTTTTTTATATAATATATTCCAAATAAAATTTACAATACAAATTACGAAATACATTACTTACAAAATTACTCTACAATACTACTAGGACGATCAACCCCAGGGAGCAGAAGGCTGTGTCTACCCCGAGGCCATTAAATAAAGATAATAAAGGAAAAGAAACTACTTTAACTATGGGATAAAATCGGGTGGCTTATGAAGGGATGTTTAAGTGGCTACAGAAATTCACTCGAATCGACCAGTTTCATGGATAAAATGTAGCGTTAGCTCAAGAATTTGTCTATTTAGTGAAATAGGAAAATCTTTATTGCCATACAATAAAAGTTGTAGTAAAGCTTCATTTGCAAGATTTACATATCTAAGTGGTCGTATTAATGCATAGATTCCAGCGAGGAGGTCTGGTCTTTGTACATCAAAACAAGGGCAGAGCAACAAGAAGTATTCCGTATCTTCAATACCAGCATTTGTCGGACACATAGGATATGTGGTATCTTTAAAATTGTGTTTAAATTTATGAAAATTCAACTTGCTAAGACCGACTCAAAGTTGAGTTAGATAGGAGAGACCTTTTGGGTCATGAATCCCATATACAAGTTTTCCAGGGGGGGGGGGGGGGGGGCGGATTTTTGATAACATTTTCAATTTGAAAACGGCAACAGATGGTGCCAGCCTAGTTTCAGGTTCAAGTTCATTCCATTCGGACAGACAATGAGGATAAACCGTATTTTGAGCTAAAGTTTTCATGCAAAATACTCAATCTTGCCTAAGAGTCCACATTTTCAGATTTTTTATCATCATTGAAGTGTCCAATGATAGTGTGCATTTATATTTGTCATTTATGACCGAACTAGAGTTTTTACACGCACAAAGAAATTGATTTGGCAATCATCAGTGCTTTTTTGCAGTATGATTAACAACCAGGTACCCCTAAAAAGAGCTAAATTTGCTCATTTTTAAACCACTTATAAGATCAGCTATGTCTTGGAAAATAACTTGGTCCTTGATCTACTTGACAAAAAAGGAAATCGAAGATCGGCCGTGCAATCAAATTTTGGTGATTTTTCATACAAGAGTAATTTTTTTTGGGACACCCGGTAGATCGAATAATATCTGTAAAATAAAAAAAACAAAACTCCAATTAACAACAACACGTCTTTTCTGCCTACCTGTACATGTCACTCCGTTTCCGCTATATCCAGTGTCACAAGCGCAAGTAAATGATCCATCCGTATTAGAACATGTCGCATTGTTATGACAATTATGAGTACCAATAGTACACTCGTTGTTATCTGAAAAATGAGAGCACAAATAATCAAATTCCAAACTTCATCTTCTAAGTATAACAAGATCCCTAAAAAATTAACAATATTCCAAAAACAAATACATAAAAACTTTTAAGCATAGATCGAACAATATCTGCAAAATACAGCAACAAAAGCTCCAATTAACAACAACACGTTTTTTTCTGCCTACCTGTACATGTCACTCCGTTTCCGCTATATCCAGTGTCACAAGCGCAAGTAAATGATCCATCCGTATTAGAACATGTCGCATTGTTGTGACAATTATGGGCACGAAGAGTACACTCGTTGTTATCTGAAAAATGAGAGCACAAATAATCAAATCTCAAACTTCATCTTCTACGTATAACAAGATCCCTAAAAACCAACAATATTCCAAACACAAATACTTCAAAGCTATTAAACATAGATCGAATACTATCAATCATAAATATCAATCAAAAATACCAAAAATACACCAACAAAAACTCAAATTAACAGGAACAGCTATTTTCTTCCTACCTGTACATGTCACTCCATTTCCGCTATATCCAGTGTCACAAGCGCAAGTAAATGATCCATCCGTATTACTGCATGTCGCATTGTTATGACAAGTATGAGTACGAAGAGTACACTCGTTGTTATCTGAAGAATGATAAAACAAATAATCAAATATGAAACTTCTTCTAGTCAGTATAAGAGGGTCCCTAGACAAAACCAATATTATTCTAAAAACAAATACTTCAAAATTGAAGGTTGGTTTACTTCAACTGGAGAAGATATATTGAGAATAGCTACAACGAGCAAAACGATGGTAAACAATATTAGTTATCTACACTAATATCACATTGTTTAAAAGATTGGGGTGAAAAGATTGGGACGAGTGTAATAAGTTCATATTACACGTTTCTGAGGCAGCTGAGAGAAACAATTTTTTTAGCCATGGCTTTGTGACGAAATTTGCGATTGCCAGCAAGGAATGATAGTTGATATATGGACATAGAATTTGGCCTCGTTTTCACGAGAATGGAACGGAAATGGAAAGGAACGGAACGCTTAACAGAGTCTTCAAGCACCAGCCTCCCTATACATCAAAATCTACCGAGAGAATAAAGACCGAATCTTGGATTGCCTACTATAAGTAAGCGAGACAGGCACCCTAACTTACAGTTTTTTAAATTCGTTCGCCCCTCCTTAACTTCTTGAAAAATAATTCATAAGATGTTCGGATGCTAGTACCTTAGTCCTTTCAAATCTCGCCTGCCTTCAATTATGGCTCCCTCTAATTTTCGCCCCTTTAAGTTTTGCCCACTTGTGGAGAAGTTTTGCAGGAGTTTCGCTCCCTTTAATTTTCGCCCCCTGGCTTGGATTGATATGACGTAATTTGGATAGATATGGCCCCGAGGAAGAGAGCACGGTGGATTTAGAACAACATAATCACCCCTTAGACACAGGGGAGGACAAAATCATTGTTATCGAAGAGTAATATATGTCTTGTATTTTGTATTACAATCAAAACTAAAGTTCTTTTATAGAAAATAGATTGTCTCGCTTCCTTTAATTCTCGCTCCCTCTAATTTTCGCCCCCCAAAATATTTCCGCAATTCGCCCCCTTTAATTTTCGCCCCCCCTCCAGGGCGAAAATTAAAGGCAGGCGAAATTTGAAAGGACTAAGGTAACCGGATTCTGCGAACTATAGCAACTGATGTCAGGATACCGTTTTGAAGAACGATTAATGGCCAAAGGCTTTTTCTTATCGCTGAGCTAAACTGTGGAACAGTCTAGAAAGAAAGACTAAATTAGCACCTTCCCTGACAGAATTCAAACAAGAACAATAGATAGTGGGTGTAACATAATTTTTGATCTGCGTCAGATTTTGAAAGGGTTCTTCAAAGAATTCTCAGAGAGATTTTAGCTTCCTTTGTTCTTAGTTTAACAATTTCCTTTACTTTTTCCTTAAACCAGTCCGATTGAAAAAGATGTAAATCAAACTTATTAACCTGTATAAATATTTCAAAATGAATTGTAATCGTAATAGACCCTCTGAAACGGCCTTAGCCCGGCAGCGGCATAGCAAACTTCATGGCGCAAATGCAATTGGAAAGTCAGAAAAAAACTCTTTCATATGGATTCTAAATAACCAAAAGTACCGGGTGTCCCAAAAAAATGTATACGGCAGGGGCGGATCCAGCGGAAATTTTGACCGTCTTACGAGCGCGAAGCGCGAGCAGGTCGTGGGAGGCATCGAGTGCGAAGCGCGAGGAGTTTGGGGGTCCGGGGGCGCAGCCCCCGGAAAAATTTTTCGGGCCACGCCCTTCAGATCCTCGGAAAACGCCCTATTTTCCAACGTGATCTCTAAATCATATATAGTTTCCTTGCCGGTAAAAGCCACTTCAGGGCCTCAATCTTAATGCTATCTGAATAATTTTCACTCATGTTGGACAATTTATCCACATTGTAAGAGACAGAACCACTGAACATGGTCTTAAGAGGTTTCTTAACTTGCCAAAAGATTAAGGAAATGGGGATGAGATGCATAAAAATCAGAGTGAAGATATGATTCTGCTGATGTAAGTGCTCTCAACAGATGACACATTCTTCTTCACCATTAATTGCTAGGGAACAGGCATTGTATAGCTGTTTCTGTTGGATGCAACCCTGTATAAATGTGAAATGAAAATCTGTTGCAAATACAGTCTTCGTAATATGAAAATGGGCCGCGTGTGACATTTCGCACGTCTGGGTTACTTTAAGCGTGCGATGGCGTGCGATGGCGTGCGATGGCGTGCGATACGAAAGTGCTAACTTTTATCATCATGATTGCGATTATTGTTGTTTTTCATTCTTGTTCTCAAGAAATATGGGGTGGTGGTTCAAGAGGACCTTTCATATCGTAAACTACAGTAAATTATGAAAGCTGATCGATAACGGCCCTCAGATATAAGCTTGTGAGGGTGATCACCCCCAATATAGCGTCGCTTTTTTCGAGTGTTTTTTGCTCTTTATTGATAAGCTTTCAATACGTTGTTCTTGCATCGGTGAATGCTCTCTTCCACGAGACTTATGGCTTATTTTCCTGTCGAGAAGAGAGAAGGCAGGCAAGAAACTGCCGTGCCACTAAAGTTACGAAAAATATTTCGTTGAGTGTGTATTTCTCTGTCGTACTGCCTTTCAAGTTGGGGAAAGGTCAAAGCAGTTAGGTCATCCAGTTTCCTGTTTTCCCGTTTAATAAAATGTGGACTTAAATTAGGCTTCAAGCCTAATTCAAAACAAATAAAGATTTCACAAAAGTTATTGACAGATTAAAGAAGGTGATTAAGTAGCGAATATACGCTCTAGAAAAAGCAACCAAACCTTTCAAGGCATCTAAAGTTTATTGGAGAGTTTACGCAAATTCGTAGTGGGCCTACTCTAGAGATGCACTGCAGAAAATCCAGAGAAGGGTTTTGTGTCAAAGTCAGATTAAAGTGAGTATTATTCATCATTTTCGCTCCCTGATTCTTGACGACGTTAACACTTTAGTTCAACTAGGAACATGAACAAAGAAGAGAGAATGATGATAGACCCACGAAGAAACTTTTCTATCGCAAAATACAACAGATTGGAGAGATTATTAAAGACAAGTCTATCCTCCGCAAATCCAGTTGCTAAGATCGATCAATAAACATTAAAAGTTCCATTTGAAATCCTTGCAAAGCGCTATGCAGCAAAATCGTAGCATCGAGTGATGAATGAAGGAGAAATTTCAAATTCTAAATAAAAGGAGGGCTCTGTTTTTTGCGATATTGTTTGTGATTGAAATTTTATGCAATTCGGTAAATTTTCAGGTTTGCCCGTGCGACATTTCGCACGCCTTGGACAATTTAGGCGTGTGTGGAGGCGTGCGCGTGCGATCGCACGCCTCATATGACGAAGACTGCAAATAGTGTGGATATTTTATGGAACTTGGGATGGACAGTTAACAACCAATTACAGAAATTACAAGAACAAAATAAAAGTAATCAGGCTACCAGGAAACTGAACAGACATGCATTCATGCCCTCATTGCTGTGCAAGTATCATCATTAACTAAAATAGAAACTAAACTAAATAGAGCAGAGAACTAAAACAGAAACTAAAATTTTAAATTCTTGTGATCCAACATTGATTTATAAATGAAAGAAATCTTAACAGAAGACCAAAAAAGAGTTTTAGCATCCTCCTAAAGTTTTTCAGCCAGCAATATGAAAAATCACAGCATAAATCAGATTATCAAAATAATGATACCAAGTTGGTGAACAGTTTTGAATATTCTATGAATAATTTTGCTATTCAATACAGCACATTAAAAATCAGTCATAACTGACAAATACTAAAGAAATTATATTATTTGTACACTACCCTGCCCCTGCCCCCAGATTAACTTCTTGCGCACATCCATCAAGAATCACCTTTTTTGGTTTTATAGAATATTGATAATGGATGGAATGCATGGTAAAGGAGCATATCCATCCACAGAGGAATGTGGGTTGGTTTTGATATAGATTTTGGCCAAAATATTATGGAAATGGGTCTACTTACTGTGAATTTCTGGAGTTAGGGTGTAGTTTTAGCAAGAATTTCTAGCAATGTAATGCTTTTGCTTAATGTTAGGTAGCAAAGGAAATTCTGGTAATGTTCTGTTAACAGGATAAGCAATAATTGTCCAGTCAGTTGTCTTGTAGATAACAAAGCACATATATGCATGATCTATTACTGAAGTCCCCCCCCCCCCCTAGGGTCCCTTCCCATATAAATACAAATAATTTTTTCCATAATCATCTGAAAGAAAACTCAAACTGTACATCTACTGGTACTTCCCATAAATGCATATTGTAACCGTATCTTTCCAAACAATGTTTTAAATATCAGCCTGAGATACATGACACCTAACCTACTCCTATGGCTACCTAACCTTGTAGCTGTGATCCTAATAATTCTGAAGCCCAATACCAACCCTTCAAACAAATCCCCTAACCGTAAGTGAACACTAACCCTCATACCAATCAATTACCCCAGAAATCAGCCCCTCATATACAGTACCCCTTTCCATAATTGTCATATCTCTCCGGTTGCTGTTAAAGGGACTGATTGAACTCTCCCTCGCTACACCCCCAGCCCGACTCGATAAAACTCGATAAAGGTCATTCAAAATGATCAATATTATTCAAATGAATAAATACCTGGCTAGGAAAATGCTTCAGCCTGTTTGAAAGCCGAATCGATCATGTTGAATGTGAGGTAAGATAGAGTGAGACAGCAGCTTCGTTTTGGCTAGGCCCTCCACAACAGCACGGCTGATAGGAACATTTCCCCCTAATTTGATGAGCTGCTATGTTGAAAAGCTTTGAATGCCAAGATCGTCACCAGATAAGATTAGATCTTCTATTTTCCAAGCCATTTCCAAGCAAATCCACCTCTAAATCGTCAAATAAATTGTTTTCAATCCTTGGCGCGAAATGTTTCGAGCAGTCAGTGCAGTCAAAGGTGAAAGGTGAAAGGAATCGCAGAGGTACACCAAGAAAGCATATGGCGAGGCGCAACCAAAAGTTCGTAAGACGGTGTTAAAGAGCCTACCATCGCCTCGACCATCTTCCAAATATTTTCCTATACGTTTTCACTGTAATTTTGCCAAGGTACCTAACATACATCTTATCTACCGTCTTACGAGAACAATACCATCACGTGACGGTTTCAATTTTGATTGTTTCAGAGTGTCCGCGCAGGTTTTAATTTATTACTACCGTCTTACCAATCATATTTGGCCTTTTGGTCTTGCGTTTTTGTTCACTAATTTATGCAGTGTGTTGCAAAAGAATAGGGGTGTGTTGGCATGGCATGGCGTTGATTTTGCATAGCAACCACTGATAAGGAAAGTGAGGCTGTTTCGAAATGGGGAATGTGTTGACAAAAATTTTAGCGAGATGTTCATTCCCTGTCTCGAGTATGACAGTTTGGGGGGGGGCAGGGGGGCAAGGGAAAAATTCATGTATTTATCTCATTTGGTTTACTGTGAAATAGCTGCTCGTACAAATAAAACAAATTATGAATCAGCAATATAAATCACTGTTTCTATGAAAAGTTCAGTTTCGGAATTTGACCGTCTTCCGTAAGTACCGTAAGACGGTCTGGATCCGCCCCTGGTATACGGATTTGGTTGACTCTAGCGATGTGAATTTAGCTTCAATCAATTTCTAATCAGTCAATAAATGTTCCTCGATTGTTAATTTGAACATAGATACCTAGTTTGTTGATATTGGTACTTTGAGAGCAGACATGTTAAGCTTGAAAGCTCAAATTTGCCTCTTCCTGCAAACCAGAGCTTTAGCCTTTTGGCCTAAGCAAATTCTTAAGGAACAGCGCATAAATCAACGATAGCCTTGATATTTCTGCCCTCAAAGCACCGATACCAACAAACGAGGTATCTACGTTCAAGTTAACTATCGAGGAACATTTTGAGAGTGATTAGCCACTGATTAAAGCTAAATTCACATCGCTGGAGTCAACCAAATCTGTATACTTGGGTATTGGGACACCCGGTATTAGTTCAAAATGATATTTTATGCTGGAATAAATATATGAACAGCCTAGCAGAATAAATTCCCAGAAGGACTCATCACACAAAAAGAAAAGCTAAATTAACGTAAAAATTGTACCTGAACAAGTCTTTCCGTTCCCTGTATATCCGGGATTACATGTACATGTGTAGGATCCCAAAAAGTTGTTACATGTAGCATTTGAATGACATGGACTATTCAAGCATTCATTGATATCTTGACAGAATGTCCCGTTTCCACTGATGCCAGTTGGACAAGAACAAGCAAATGATCCATTAAAATTACTGCACACACCATTTATGTGGCAGTTATGTGTACCTAGGGTACATTCATTGATATCTGCACAGTGAGAACCATCCCCACTGTAACCAGCAATGCAGTTGCATGTGTGCGATCCCTCGGTGTTCGTGCAATTTGCTTTGCTGTGGCATTTGTCAGTGTTTGTTGCACACTCGTTGATGTCTGGTGAAAGAAAGAAAGATTCCAATGAGATGTTAGAACATTTCAAATATTTGAAACATGCGTCAATGGTTTGGTTTGGAAACAGCACTTGATCATAGGAATCTAATGTTTGCTGAGTGAGTCAGAAAAATGTGTGCACACTTTCAAAAATCGTAATGCAAAAAATTGTTAAGACCAATTTGGAAAATTACAACTCTGTTGCCAAAATGCGGGTTTAACGTGATTTTGAGAAAATATTCATAATCTACAATGCATCATCTTTATCTCAAATGCCGTGGACCTTGCCGAACAGTGTTAAATGAATGGCATAACCTGGACCTTCTTTTAACGATTGAAACGGTAAAAACAATGTTTTTATTAGCTCAGGCATTTGCTTTCTGATGATACGGGAAAGTGTTGAAATGTTATTATGCTTCGCTATCAATGCTGGGCATCAAAAAGTCAAACTCTACATGATAGTGAACAGGCCTTTTGGCTGAGAAATAGAACTTTTGGCCACATGGAGAAAAAGAGCTTTTGGCTAATTCCTCATTTCAGAAAAATAATGCACCGAAAATTTTGAAAATGAAGAATTTGTTTAATTTGCAAGTTTAGTTGAAGTCACAATAGGATGATGGATGTAATATTTGACGAATTGGCCACATTGCTTTTCTTGTATTATTTTCCAACATTTGTTGATTCACCTGGTAGAAGTGGCTCCAACCATCTTGCTTTGATGGCTCAAACCACTCTTTGTTAACAACAAATAAATAAAGTGTCTAAAAAAAGTTCAGCCAATCGCCAAGATGTTCGATGATGAATGCACCACTTAAACGGACAAGCGCAATTTCTGAAATTGTTTCACCACATTTCAAGGTACTAAATGTTTGGATAAATGTTCAATTGAAAAGAAATGAAATAAAAAGGATGCAGATAGTTAAATTATCATAATATGTCTCAAATTAGGTGTCAGCTGAGATTTGCGATACCGCGAAATTCCTTTGCAAAACACTTATATTGTTGTTATTCGCGGGCATTTGCAGGTGACATCTAATTTGAGACAGACTCTAATATACAGTAAAGAAATGATGTACCTGTGCAGTTGATTTTTCCGTCTCCACTGTATCCTGAATTGCACTGACAAAGATGAGTACCATTGACATTTACACAACTTCCATTTGGATGGCAAGGACCAATCGAAGCACAAATTGAGGCATCTACGAGAGAAATTGCTTGATTTATTGCAATACCTTCAAAACTACTGCCTACTCATTACATTCCTACGTTTAAATCTCTTCTAAATATATACCGCATTCACATTGATAGTTAAATTAGCTTTAAACCAGGCTAAATTTCAACCAATCAAATGCACTCCATCTGCAGGGGTGGAAAATATTTTTCTCTTTCTGGGACCGCAGTTAGAAAATGAAAAATTTTCTGTGCACCATACAGGAAGTAGATAAAACTGCTTGTTAAAAATATCCACTGGAATTCAAAGCAGGAACAGTATGGTTCAGATATGAATTGTTCAATGTGAATTAGACTTGCTCCAAGTCTATTCAGTGGACCATCAGCAATAAAATAATACAATTTCTTCTGCGGGGGCGTAAGCTACTAAGGTGACGCTGCGAAGGAGAAGTGAGAACGAAGGAACGAAAGTTTCGTTCTCACTTCTCCTTCGCAGCGTCACCTTAGTAGCTTACGCCCCCGCAGAAGAAATTATATTCTTTTATTGCTGATGGTCCACTGAATAGACTTGGAGCAAGTCTAAATGTGAATAGACCATAATATGGTTCAAGAGGAATCAATATATAGTATGCAAGTTTATCATTCAATGTGCCTCCTAACTCAAAATAGCTAAAAGATATTTGTACAAAATTTGCTCGATAGAACTAATAATGCAGAAGCTATGCTAAGAGAAGACTGAAAATTAAAATGAAAAAGAAAGCAGATATACTAAAGGAAGCTTGAACATTGATTATGCAGTTTTAAATCCAATTGTGAAAAAATTAGAAAGTGAGAAAATTGTGTTGATAAAATTCAAAAATATGCGAAGGTTTTTTCAGAAAGTTATGCATTAAGCTAAGCTAAGCCTTTCCTTAGGAATAAGATCTAAACAAGCTTCCTTACATTGATTTTCCAGACTGGTTTACCAAATAGAAAGCATTTATTTTGTCATTTTAAACCTCTGTTTCAACTAATTCAATGCATATGGAACAAATTTGCTGCAACAATTCGTAAGATTCTCTGGGCCATGCACATTGTCATGACAAAAATTCCCAAGAATTACAGAGAATTTTCAAGAATTCTTCATATTTTGATGAGAAATCTGGAGAGGTATGAAATATTGCCTAATAATATCCTTGCAGAAGAATTCTTAAGAAACTAACAGTTTTCTCAAGAATTCTTAAGAATTCTCAGGCAAGAAAACAGGGTGCTACTGGCTGTACTGTACCTGCTTTGATTAATTTATAATGCACTGATTTACTTTGTCTAATTTTTTCTTGTTGTTAATTCTTTCTTTCCAGAATTTTAGTATTGAGATTTCAATTGAGATTTCAGTATCTTTTTCTTTCTGGGAGCCAAAATATTTTCTGGGACCAATGGTCCCGTGGTCCGATACTTTTTCCACCCCTGCTCCATCTGTTCTTGACCAATTGAAAAGGTCCATTCAATAACCGATAGCCGTTTTACTTGCAGCTGCGAATGGGGTAATATACCATTCAGTTATTCCACGAAAGAAACTGAATCCAATGATACCTTGACACATTTTGTAGAATTTTGGAACACGCAAAAGAATCGATAGAGCCTGTAACGCCACTCAATCGAACTTTCTCATAAAAATACCACTCGATCCAGATTCTTTTATGAAATACCTAGCTAAAAGTCTATTAAACATACGTCCAAGCTTACATGGCAACCTTTTTAATTTCATGTTGTAATCTACTAACTTCGCAGCTAGAATTTATACTCTAACTATCGTACTCTACTTCGTTTTTACTAACGAAGGCTTACACCTGAGACGTTTACCGAAAAAGCTCTATTAAGGCCCGGGGCGTATCAAATTCCAGGAGAAATATTATTGCAAAAACTAGAGCTATATGGTATTCATAATAAAGAACTGAAATGGTTCCGCTCTTATTTAACTAATAGAAAACAGTGCTGTAAGGTTAATGGGAAGCTTTCAAATATCGAATCTATAACCTGTGGAGTACCGCAAGGGTCCTGTCTAGGGCCTCTGCTATTTATCATATATATCAATGACCTTCATCTACATATGAAACATTGTGACGTTAATATGTATGCTGACGACACAAGCCTTATGTTTGCGTCGGATTCAGTTACACATATTAACGATTGCGTCAACGATGACTTGGGTAACTTGAAATCTTGGCTACAAGGTAATAAATTATCCCTTAATGTTGCTAAAACACAAAGTCTTGTTGTTGGCAGCAGAAAGCGACTGAAAGATATAAGTGATGATAGAGTAGCAAAGCCCACTTTCATGGTGGGTGAGGAGAATGTTGCCCTCGTAGAAAATATAAAATACCTTGGGGTAATTGTTGATAAACATTTGAGCTGGGACGAGCAAATTTCAGCAGTGACGAAAAAGGTTTCACGAGGATTAGGGATGCTACGTTTCTCCAAAAAGTATTTACCCATTGTTACTGTACAGAAAATGTACAGAAGTTTAGTGGAACCCTACCTCAGATATAGCTGCCCGGTGTGGGGAGTTTCTGGCATCAATGCTATAAATAGGTTGCAAAAACTCCAAAATAGGGCGGCAAGAATAGTCACAAACAGTGCTTATGATGCTTCAGCTCTACCCATCATTAGAAAACTTGGTTGGCCCACCATCAACGAGCTTATCAATTCAGAAACTTTAAAAATGGTGTACAAGTCGGTAAATGACCTAGCTCCCACTTACCTAACAGAAATGTTCGTCAGGCTATCCGATTCATGCAAGAGAGAACTGCGCAATACCAAAACAGATTTGGCCGTTCCTCATCGCAAATCGGCCTTCGGACAAAAGAGCTTCTCGTATAAGGGTGCTAAATTGTGGAACGATCTTTCCATTGAAATCAAATCATCAAAAACTTATGAAACATTCAAAAAAAGAATCAGCAATACCAACAGCGAATGCTGATTCTCTCCTTCATGCATTACTTTTAATTTGCTTATTAGATTGTTTTGTAAATAAGATTATTTAATTTTGTATGCTTTTCTTTTAATTTAGTTATTGTATGTATTTGCACGGCCCACTGTAAATCAGTCCTTTGACTGACGTGGCTACCGTGCCTAAAGAAGTTAAAATCAAATCAAATCAAATCAAATCAAATCAAATCAGGTATCTTTTTCGGGAATTTTTCTCCGGGACAGGGTATCTTTTTCGGGAATTTTACTTCAGGACAGGGTGCTTTTTCAGATTTTCCAGCGGCACCTCCCCGTATTTTCGTATACTAAGTACCTCCCCGCGGGGTACAACCAACTGATAAACATAAATCACATACTTGCACAGTTGGTAACTCCATCTCCACTGAATCCAGAGTTACATGTACATGCGAATGAGCCAATGCTGTTGCTACATGATGCCTCAGAATGGCAATTTCCATTGTTAATCGAACACTCATTGATATCTGTAAAATTCATCATTGAAAGAAAGTATCAGAATTCGTGAATTATTTTTCCTATGCTGGGCGAGGAAGAAAAAGTCCCCACATTTGGAAATTCATAGATTCAAGAGTATTGGATGGATTGAAATGAATTGAATTGTGTATGATAGACGAGAGATTGATGCATTTTTTCGCGCTATTATGAGTACTGGAAACATAGGTAAATTCGACTCACGAAAATTCTATGTTTGCCAAATGCCTGCAAAAAGCCTGCTTTGTGGAATCTTAAATGAAATGAAATGAGCATCTGTATTGTGAAACGAATGGTATAGAAAACTACCGGGAGAGTGAATAAAAAAAATCCCTGTTTGAAAAATCACCATTTCCTCAATATTAAGATGATGATATTAGAAAACATATCCTTTAACAGCAGACATGTTCAAATGGACCTCAACATTTCCCTGACTGAAATCTGCCTCACCATTCCGAAATTATGAAGAATTTTCTCCAGAAAGCCCTTTCGAGAATTCTTCAAAACAGGCTCAAAACAGCGACCAACATTTCCCGAGCGTTCTGCCTTATCTCAATGAGTTCAACACATTCTAACATGTGTTATCCACTTAGGAAGATGAAATCGTGCGGAATAATGCTGTTTTGCCCCCACCCAGGGATGAAATTTTCATCTCACAAAGGGATAAAACGTGCCAAAGCATGTACACGTCATTGATATAAGGCATAGACATGCGAGAAATTTGGTCGTGATTTCATGCAGTTCTTGGAAGTTTCTTGGAGGGGCTTCCTCGAGAAAATCTCGTTTAAGTCAGAACGAAGTGGCCGATTTCAGGCAGGTAAAATTCTGAATATATTTCAGCATGTTCACTATTGAACGACATATTTGCCATCATAATTGCCTTGATATCGAGGGATCTGTGGTCTTTCAAACAGCAATTTTTTTTTGACTCACCCGGTATGATATAGATATAAAGCATCTTGTAAAGATATAGGGTGACGCGAATAATGTCCTCCTGTTTGAAAAGTCAATGCAACAAATTCATGTGAGCAATTATCATCAAGCCCAATCATTGGAATAGCTAAAAGATCGAATAAATATGGAATATGTGAGATATAGATTTCAATTTCATTTATCATTTCACCAGTTATTCATTAAAGGATCTGCAATGAAGTTTAAAATATATCTCAAAGCTCTGATTGCACTTTTTAGGCCAATTTCCGGCTGTTTTGCAAAAATGATTTTTTAAACTGTCGAGCCTACCAAGAAACTATCATTTTGAAAATTACCAATATACACTAAAAATAAGTCAATCTATCAGCCATTAGAAAATTTGATTTGTATGATTGTGACGCAAGTACTTTTGCTGCAGCCATTTTCAAACAGGGGGACATAATTCATGATTCATCCTACATACTTCTGTAGGAACATACATAACACGAACCTGTACAAGTGCGTCCATCTCCAGTGAAGCCATTTTTACAAGCACATGTAAAAGATCCAACAGTATTTGAACAAGTCCCATTATTATGACAATCATGCGTTCCATTTGCACATTCATTATCATCTTTACAATGTGTTGAATTCAATAATGAATGGCCTGGATTGCACGTACAAAGATAACTTCCCACAGTATTATTGCATACATGTTGGCATGCGTTGGTACCATCCGATGCACATTCGTTCACATCAGCGCAATGTGTTAAGTTGACAAGGGCGAAACCGGGGTTGCAAGAACACGTGTAATTCCCTATATTGTTATTACAGACCTGCTGGCAAGTGTTGGTGCTATTTGATGCACATTCATCTACATCTCTGCAATGTGTCGAGTTGACTGCGGTGAATCCACGACTGCAAGAACACGTGTAATTCCCTATGTTGTTATTACAGACTTGCTGACAAGCGTTGGTACCACTCGATGCACATTCATCTATATCTCTGCAATGTGTCGAGTTGACTGCGGTGAATCCAGGGTTGCAAGAACATGAGTAATTCCCTATGCTGTTGTTACAGACTTGTTGGCAAGCATTGGTACCACTCGATGCACATTCATCTATATCTCTGCAATGTGTCGAGTTGATTGCGGTGAATCCAGGGTTGCAAGAACACGCGTAACTCCCAATGTTGTTGTTACAGACTTGCTGGCAAGCATTTGTGCTACTTAATAGACACTCATTAACGTCAGCGCAATGTGTTGCATTTGTTAAGGCAAAGCCAAGATTGCAAGAGCATGAGTAACTTCCTATACTATTGTTGCATATATGTTGGCAATCGTTGGTTGCATCTGATGCACATTCGTCGATATCTTTGCAATGGGTAGCATTCAATACTGAATAACCTTGTCTGCACGAACAATTATAGCTGCCAATTGTATTATTGCAGAGCTGTTCACATGCATTTGTTTTATCTGACAAACATTCGTTGAAATCTGTTACAGAGAAGAAAAACATTCTTTTAAAAGGCCTTCTTAAAGGGACTGAGTCAAGGAATATCTGTCAAACAATGATTTTGCAGATTCTACATGGAGCATATCATATGGATTTCCTTTTTTCAAAATGACAGCTATATGTTTCAGATCAATTCTTATATTTCACAGAAGTAAAACAAAACATTCGTATGTTGTTAAGACTGCAGAGATGTGATCAGATTTCGAACAGTTTAGAGTGGATTCACATCAACCAACAAAACAAATGCAGTCAACAACGGAGGCATGCCTGATAAAAAGAGATTACAAGTTTGTTCGCAGTTTCGAGATAGAGCCCGTTCGAGGGTCGGTTTATTCAACTTGCCACTGCCATGCCCTGATTCCGAACAAAGCAAGAAGGCGTCTTTATTCGACGAGGCAAAACAAGGTTCCAATTTATCTACAAAAACTTGCGGATGACAGATTTTTTACAGATATACAAGGTACAAGGTACAAGGCACAAGGCACAATCCTGGATACAAGGGACGTTACATTAAAAAAAAAATAAAGAAAACCTATAATAACGCGAGGGGCATTTCACTCCCAAAAAATCTCGTACGCCTTAGGCAAAAATCCTTTTGTTTTCAAGAAAATCCATGAAAAATCTGTAAAAATCCTTTTGTTCTGAAAAAATCTCGTACGCTTTTTCGAAAGAGTGAAATGCCCCTCGTAATAACGTATCGCTTTCGTTCCATCAGAGACAAACTTGCAATAATTCGGTCTCTACAGTACCCATAAACAAGATCACAAAAGAGTAGTATGGCAAAATAAGTATATTTTCTTTGGTATTTGGAAAGATGGTTCCACAGACAGGGGCGTTCTCCTATAATGCATGCACACGGGCATGTGCTCGGGTCAAGGGAATACCTTTTCATGGTTGTAGTCCAGCAAAGCGCCACGGATATCGTTTCTATGAATTTTGACACTTTGATCTAGGCACCGGTATAGTTTCAGTAAAAAATTGGTAAATTCTTCTTTATCCTTTTTTTCCCGATGGTGCTTTCATTTTTTCGATCAACCTAAAGTCAGATCTTTCTATGATTTAGAAATAGGTTGCACGAAACTGGTATAACACCAAGCCACCTTCCAGCTAAAAATAGATACAGCTATCGAAATAAAGCCATCATGCACTTACCTTGACAGTGTGTGCCATTACCAATATATCCTTGTTTGCAAGTACAATTAAAAGTCCCAGGAAGATTGGTACACAACGCATCTGTGTGACAATTATGTCGATCTGTTAACGATGTGCATTCGTCAATATCACCGCAATAAGTTCGGTTTTGAAGTCTATAGCCAGAGAAACATGAGCAGTTGTAGCTTCCCAATACATTTGTACAGACTTGGTTGCACTCGGCTGTTTTGTTGACACATTCATCAAAGTCTATAGCAAAGTAAAGGAGATATCAAAATTTTCATGTCAAAACCATAGTATGTTAAGTTAATTAATGGATAATTCTCAGGGCCCATTTATGTGAGAAACTCAAACCGGTTTGAAATTTCACTCCAATCTTAGTTGAACTCGTCGTCTGGTCAAAGCCTTTGTAGTGTTTACATGGAAAATGCGATTCTAACTCAACCGGGGCGAAACCCAACTCGCTTGTTCGGATTGGTTTGAAATGTCACACAGGCTTGAAAACACCATGTAAACGCAAAATATTTTCAAATCGGTTTGAGATGCATTGCCTCAGGCTCAAAGTTCACATTGGCCTATTGTTTTACTTGGTGCTCAATACATGAATGAACAACAACCCCGGTCTCAGACAGGGGCGAAACTTCATGTGAACGCAACAGGAAATAAGCTGGCAGGCCGATATTCAGATCGGGGTGAAATTTCAAACCGCTTGAGTTTCTCATGTAAACGGACCCTCAGTTCAAGGTCTGATCAATCATCATTTAACGTGCAAGAAAGGTGCTACTGTATGCCCTCTTTCATCCAGACTTAGACAAAAACGTTTTCAGGAAACCTAAGTGATACACCTTGTTCTTTTGAAATGTAAACGTTTCTTTTGGTGAATTCCAACGGGTTTTAGAAGTACCTGCATTCGTTAAATCCTTATTTTCACCAGTTTGCGAACTCGACAAAACAGCAAAACATGGTAGTGAGGCAGCCTAGCTACTCAACTACCAAGTAACCTTTCAATCACTGACTTCAGTCAATTGTTCTTTTTGGGTCACATACATATTTCAATTAATGCTTACATGTTATTAACCTTTGCATATTGTAAGTTCTTAATAACGGTAGAAAGTTGTGCGAAAAGCACACAATACCAAAGAAATCCAGAATTCAGCACATTGAGCATTTTTTGTAAATTTCAAACGGGGGCCCCTCAAAATCAGCCACTAGGTTGAAGAGTAAGACTGCCCTCAAATGAGAAAACTCAGACCGATCTGAGTTTTTTTTATTTTATTTTTTTTATATCACAGTTAAAACTCAACAAAATACAAATACAATATACTGTGCCGTCCATAGCAGAAATAGACATGACGTCATCTGGTTCTGGCTATGAACGGCACTTGACGGCACCATTCCATTTTGGCAGACGCTAGCATACGCCAGCTTAGTTTAGGTGAATTATTGTAAAACAAAAAAAGAACGAAAAAAAAAACAAAAAGCAAAAAAAAAACAAAAAAAACAAACAAAAACAAACAAACAAACAAACAAAAATAAAAACAAAAACAAAAACAAAAACTATGCACTGGTGCAAAACTTGTTTAAGATCGGTTTGAAATTTGGCTGTGTCTGCAAATTTGCCTCCCCTCCACATGAACATTCTCAGATTGGTTTGACTTCAGCTCACTCTATCTGCACATGCGCATTTCACAAAAAATTGTCCTGAATACAAACAATGCGTGTGTTACCCAGGCAATCAGAACAATTATGATTGCATTGTTGAAGATTTATCCTGATTGTTTTGATTGTCAAAGCAAAGGAACGCAAGGAATGTCACTCACATTTGTTTTGAAAATTAGTTTCGCCCCGAAATGAAATGTTTCTGCTCACATGAAAATTTCAGGTTGACCTGAAAACTCAGATCGACCTGAGAAACCGAAATGAGTTTCAGGTCGACCTGACTTTCATTTCGCCTGCGTCATGTGAGCAATCCAAGGGCTTCGACCGCAAACCGAAATGAGTTTCAAACCGATCTGAAACTCAGACCGGTCTGAGTTTGTTCATGTGATGGTAGTCTAACCCTCGTTAGCAAATTGAAAAAATGAATGTCTGAAATACAGATCAATATGTGTTTTACTTCAAAAATTGATGATATGACCAAATCTATGGTCTGTTTCAGCATAGTGCTCAAATCTTTAAAACGGTCGGTGTAAAATTCTATTACGGTTTCACTCGAATTAAATGGCTTGGAAGGAACTTAGCGTTTTTTACTGTAAATCTGCCGTGGCAATTTGTTGATATCTTGATTCGTATCAAAATGGCGGCATTTATTAAATTTGAGGCTATGACGTCATCAAATTTCTAAATCCTAAACCAGAAAAGATACTGTTTTCTGCGTTTCACCATATTGTAGGCCTTCATAAACTATGGCTTTCTTGGAAGTTATATGATTTTTCCTCCTTTGGTTTAAGATTTACGATGATTTAAATGTTTTCAAAATTTTCCATCAATTTTTTTCAAAAATCATTAAATTGCCGTCATTTTGAAAACAAATCAAGATATAAACAAATTTCCACGGCAGATTTACAGCAAAGTACTATAAGTTCCTTTCAAGCCGATCAATTCAAAGAGAAATGGAATAGAATTTTACACCCACCTTTTTAAACGTTTTAAAGATTTGAGCCCTATGCTGTCTGTTTCAAATCAGATGACAAATAAAATGCCCTTGAATAACAACAATTACAGTGCGTTGCATGAGTAATTTGTGTTATCACAGATCTCGCGTGACATAAAATTTGAGACAGACTTTAAGATACAAACGCAGAAGCAACATAACGTACCAAAACATTTTCTTCCATCTCCTATATATCCAGTAGGACAAGGGTTACAATCCGCACGTTCGGCGTTAAAATTATCTGTGCAGTTGACACCTTCAAAACATGGCTCTTCTGAGCAGTAACTGACTTTACTTTGACAGAATGCGCCTTTAAAGCCAGGCTTACATGTACATTCACCGATGGTAAGCAAGTTGTTGAATTCAATGAACAAGCTATTTTCGACTGACAGGTCACATGTTCCTCCATTGAGGCAGTAACACAATCGGACAGTTGGTGATAATGTAGCTGTATTGTTGTCTGCATCTTTAACTACGAGCTGTAATCTGAAATCCGTACTGTTGACAAACCAAGTGACATTGCCAGTTTTAGGATCTACAGTGACTGTTGTTCCATTTGCTTGGACTGAATACGTCAGATTCGTAGATGTGTTGCTAGATGCTAAAATCTGGAAACTGAATGTTTGTCCATGGGTCACATTTAGCGTCAATGGTCCTGATAGTTTTGGTGGAACAGTTTCTGCAAAGAATGATAGGAATGAACATAAGCGTACCGATAAAACTACAGGGAGCCCAGGAATAATTAACAAACTTCTCAAATAAGAGCTGCAAGGGAAACTGCGAAACATTCGCGAAGCTAAGAGCAACGAGGAAACTGCACAAGCAGCTCTCATCTCCGCATATCCTTGTGATAGCTGTAAATGCCCTGCACATGGGTCTGTGATCCATACCAAATCCCGAGACACGGGGTTTTGGCTGTCTAAAAGAGCTGTTAGGGACGGGACGGGTCATTAATTCGTGCTAGAGAGAGAATCGAAGATATTTTCAAATACTTGATAAAACTTTGGTTCTCCCTCTCTAATTTATCTAAAAATATTGGTCTTCCCCCTCCAAAATTACAGAAAATACTTTCAACCTCCTCCCAATAGCCACATATATGGTAGAAGTGTCTCTATGTTGTCATGATTTCCATTGCATGAAAATCTGCACCATTTAGTGTTAGAAATGAACAGGGTGCGTCTGAGAAGCTGTAGAACTATGTCTTACTTCTTGAAAAACCAGCTTTCCTGACCTGAAACTATTTGTACACCCTCTCTTTAAGATGTGTTTAATTTTTCATACCCTCCCTCTCTGAGTAGGCAAAGTTTTGAACCCCCTTCTCTGATGTCTTCAACCCCCTCCCTTGGAAGAATTAATGATCGGTTCCTTACATCGCTAAAATACAGGTAAAAGTTTAAATTATTTTTCTATTGACTGCTGCAAAATGTGTTCAAAATTTAACAGTAGATATGGATCATTTTTGAAACCTGTGTTACCTTTTTCTTGTCCAACATTCGATGGGAGTACTCCCAGGTTCTAAAGAACGCCTCCTGCTTATTCTCATTAATGCTAGGCTAGAGCGATTGACAAAACCTTCTCGAAATCTCTTCTCTTATTTACAGAATTTAACAGAACCACCTTGTAGAATTGTACTATTTCAGAATGGTATGACCCAAAATAGCAAAACAATTTCATGATTGTTTGGTGCATTAAACTGCTGAATGATTCGAGATTCTAGATCTTGCAAATGGCTGATTAACGTTTGCAGGTTTGGGGAAATGCCTTGATTTTCCATACTGGCTAGGCTCGTTTATCCAAGGTCGAGAAAATTTCTATGAAATACTCTAATTATGTTCAGGCTCCGTAATTCAGTCTCCAATATTTTAGAACTGTAGCTATAATTCTTCGTTGGAGAAGGTTCCAGGTGCGGGTAATGTGAAGGAGCCAGATATGTTACAGTATGAAGGTATAAATGGTAAATAGGCACGTCTATAAATAGAGCAAAGAAATAACTCACACACAGCATTGTTTCTTAGCAAGATAAAATCTCATTCTTATGGTACCCTTTGTTGACATTGTGTGCAACTAGACTGAGGCTAGTGTGCAACGTCGATTTGAATGGGATATTTTCAGATTTTCTGCTCTCTGCAAATGCAAGCTTTTAACCTTGCACAAACCCTTTTAATGAAGGTATAAATGAAAGGCCCTGGTCAACAGAGTCCGAACTGGATATGGAAAATAAAGAAACAGATAACGAGGTATATTCGATGATAAATGATGCAATACAATCAGGTGCACAAAGTTCTGTTCAAATACAGTTTCTTTGCTTCCTGCAAAATACGATACCAAAATACTTATGCTAACCTTTGGATGTTCAAAACACCCAGCACCAAAGTATCTTAAAGACTTATTGAAATTACGAAAGGCATCTTGTTTCACAAGATCTGCAAGTGATGAACTGTTATTGGAGGAGGGAAAGACTAGCAGCCTGCGTGCAGACTTTACTTTCCACTGCGAAGGAGAGCCTATGAAGATCCGCCTTGGCTCTCCTTCGTAGTGGAAAGTAAAGTCTGCACGCAGGCTAGGGAAAGACCAGGTTTGTAGTGGCTGGTGATCGTGCTTATCGAAAATGTTGCTCCGTTCCTTTGGAATAGACCACCCTATTCTGTTAGAGCGTGTGACACTGAAGAAACTTTCCAAGCTTTCTTGAAAACCTATTTCTTTAAACGGTATCTTATTGAATGAATTGACTTACATTCTTAATGAAACCTTGTAAATTTTTGTATTTTCTAACACATTTTGATTAGGCTTACCTCCAGTGTTCGCTAAAATCGCAATGGGTAAGGCATTTTCGCATTCCTGCAGCCCAACTATTGCTTATCTAAGTATGGTTTAAATGTCGTTATATGTCGATTAAATTTCTTGCAAGGCTCTAAAATGTTGCTTTACTCATCTTTTAAACATAACATACAAAAACAACACCTGCAACAACAATGACAACAATAACAACAAAAACGATGAAATACTTACGCAGCACTTTTTGCTCAGTTTCAAATGAAGTCAACGCAGACTGCGATTCTTTCACAGCTTTTAAATCAGCAGTTAAAACAAAATCAAACAGGCAAATTAAATTCGTTGTGCCACCACAGAGGCTGATGGCATCACTTCTCAGTTGTGTATTATTCCCAAAAAGCTGGTCAAGGTTGTCCATGAAAAACGGCACGAAGGAGGCATTGAATGTTGGATCTGGCAACGTGAACAATGAAGCACTTCTTGTTACATTCCCTAAGAAAAGCAAGCAACGAAATATGGTTAAGGAGAGACGAGTAAAGCCCTCTGAAAGGATAAGTCCGGGATTTGTATGATTATGAAATAAGATGATACAGCAAATCCCCGCATATAAGAACCTCCAAAAAAAAGGAGGCTGTTTCCCTGAACCTTGTGATTAAGAACCTGTTTCAGTTTGATGAAAAATATGTTCTTATTGCAGGAGGTAGCAATGTTGATTTTGGATTCTCGTTATTAAGTTCATTTTTGTCCCAGTTGGCCGTTAAAGTTTAAATCTCCTCCCCTGCTGTTTGTACTTAGTTATTAGGTACATAATAACTTTGCCAAAACAAAACAAAAAGGGCTGATCATCTTTGGTGAAGATTCCAGAACCGTTATACCTTGGAAATAGTCTTAATACCTTCGAGATAAGAACCTATTTCAGTCTGGCTGTGAAAAAATAGGTTCTTACATGGGGGGGGGGGTTTACTGTACTCTTAGGAATGATGTATCATACTTTTCCATCATTTTCGCATTCTCTCTTCGAAATCATGCTTTAAAACAAGCAATTTATGTGTAGCGACGTCATCACGATCAAAGATCTAACAGACATCTTGTGTGATGTCGCCACAACGCACAAATCGCTCATTTGAAGGAATAATTTTGCCAGGAAAAATTCGAAAAAAGGTGGAAAAAGTATGATATGCCATTCATAACGGCATAATCTTGTGTTTCATCATAACCATACCAACGCCGGAACTTGTTCTTTAGGTTTAAGTCATCAAAATTTCACAACCCTTACAAGAATCAAGTTTCACTCGCTAAGCTATTTGATACCTAGTTTGCAGTATTTTACGATGAAATGACAGCTCTATGGCCAGAAACAATTTTGGGCTAGACAATTTTGGGGGTACTTTAGACCAGAACCATGACCATTGTCAACCATAATTTTCGAGAAAGAACAAGCTATTTATATTTATAGTCTGATGATACCTGGAATTATCAATATAGTATTTATATAGCTTTTGCATGTGTATGGATTATCTACCTTTTTATAACAAATTGGAGCAAACAAACCTGAGAAAGATACACGCGAGGAGAATTACAATAGACATAGCAGATTTGATGACTGTTGGGAAGTGACGGTCGGTCTCGCATTATTGACAGATTTGCAGCAATGAAAAGATTGAGCTCGATGGAGGCATTGACAGTCATGCACCTGTTTACAAATTAATCATTCGCGAACGTCTTTTGCCGTAATACTTGCACTCTTTCGATGAGCTCAATCAAATAGGAAAAAGCAAACAAGGTGAGATCACGAAAAATTCAGTCCAGGGGGCATTTCAAGATATTTTGAAAGTGCATCTTTATTATCCGTATACAAAAGATCTGCATGCTCACGAGGAGACTAGGGAGCAGTTTCGAAATGTCCCCGTGTCGACACGAAAACGCTGCAAGATTCACAATTCGATATTCGTTAACGATATGAGATATAGGAAATTCGATAAGAGGAAATGGACAAACAAAATGCCGTCTCGTGATCCCCAAAGACCCGAGCGCGTGCTCTGATAGGCGGTAAATTAGCGCTGTGACGTCAGCGTTTTCGAAAAGCTCCGTCTGCACAGCATAGGGCTCAAATCTTTCAAATCTTGAAAAAGGTCGGTGTAAAATTCTTTCGCAATTTTCTTTGAATTGAATGGCTTGAAAGGAACTTATGGTACTTTGCTGTAAATCTGCCGTGGAAATTTTTGGATATCTTGTTTTTTTCAAAATGGCAGCAATTTAACTATTTTTGAAAAAATTCATGGAAAATTTTGAAAAAATGCAAATCATCGTAAATCCTAAACTAAGAGAGGAAACATTATATAACCTAAAAGAAAACCATAGTTTATGAAGGCCTACAACATGGTGGCAAGCAGAAATCTGTAGCTTTTCTAGTTTAGGATTTAGAAATTTGATGACGTCATAGCCTCAAATTTAATAAATGCTGCCATCTTGAAACTAAGGCAGATTTCAATAAATTGCCACGGTAGATTTACAGCAAAAAACTCTAAGTTCCTTCCAAGCAATTTATTTCAAAGAAAACTGCAATAGAATTTTACACCGACCTTTTTAAAGATTTGAGCCCTATGTTCGTCTGCACTGATCCACACGACAACAGGAAAATTGCGCCTTCAAAAACATTCACTCTGCTGGAGAGTGTTTTCGAAAAGCTTCGTTTTCTTTGAGGGAAAACGCCGTCTACATGTGGATGCGAACCCAAAACGGATCAAAGATACGTGTGGACGAGGCCTAAATCATATGTACTAGTGGTCCAGCTAAAAATGAAACAAAACAAGCCTGCGCACCTCTTATTGTCCTACTGTTCGATGATCCATTGATAACATCCAATACAATACGTTGTAATACATGTACAATACAGTAAAAACCCGCATATAAGAATCTAGCAGATTAAGAATCAGGCCCGTAGGAAGCGGGGGGGGGGGGGGGGCTCAAGCCCCCCCCAATAATTTTTTAAAACAATGGTGCTACGTCACATGACTTAATTAGATGTATTGTTCTGTATTGTTTTAAGAACAATTGCCCCCCCAATCCGAAGCTTCTTCCTACGGCCCTGAGAATCTACAGGCTGAAATTATCCAACTAGGCTACCATTTTATAAGAACCCATCCATTGTATTCATTGTTTTAGAACCGCGGCTAACTTGCAAAATTGTAGATTCTTATACGCAGGTTTTTAATGTAACAATCAATACTTACAAAGCTTTCCAAATTGGTAGTAGATTGCACTCTGTGTAGAGTTGATTGGAAGTTGTGTCCCGTCGGGTCTTGTGAAATCATCAGCAATGTTGTCATTGTTTACACCAAGTAGACCCTGTGTTTTGCCAATGAAACCCTCGGAAGATGTTACTTCAATGGTTAACTGATTCTCGAAAATGTCTATGGTGGCACCAACCCCGGAATCGAAGGTCACAGCCAACTTGGAGATATTACCTCTCGTCCATGTTATATCGGTATCATTGATTGTTTGTGTTGTTAGGAAATTCGCAATCGGATGTTCAACTTTGTTAACAAGCACTTTCGTTGACCCAGCTGCAAGGAAATTAAGCCAAGTAAGCATGCAAAGTGCACGGGATTTAGTCTGTTCAATAACCTACTTTATTACCTGACTGACGTTTCAAAAACGAGGCAATACAAGAATCCCGCCAATCCCATTGGCTAATCGCACATTTCCCGCGGTTTTCCCGTAGCCTTGTATAATACGATACAAGGACGCGTTTTTGTCACCACAGCAACTAATTTAGGCCTGTGAGATTTACAATGAACTCAAACGACATAACAGTAACAAAATGAGTTTGACTAAATGGTATAAGTCAAAATTAGAAGCTATCAGGTAATAAAACTCATACTAACCGGTTTTGTAGTTGTACAGGAAAATATAAAGCCCTCGGTCTTATTGCACAGACCTCGCAAGCTCGGTCTGTACTTTTAAGACCTCGGGCTTTATATTTTCCTGTACAACACAAAACCGGTTAGTATGCGCATAGTCCTCCACAATATTTCTTTTGAAAAAGATAAGGGAAGAAGAAAGACATTTTCAGAAGTTTTCTTCTTCTTGAATGCTTTATTCTTGCGGTAAAAGCTGTCACAGTTTATTTCCAAGGTAGGCAATGGTTTAAATTCCAAAGGATGTTGTCCATTCCTTTGGAAGTTGAGAGTCATTGTCATGTTTTGATTGTAGCTACTATTTCGTTCCACAAAAATATCCTACATTAAAGGTACCACGTGACCGCTAAAAGGCTATAAAAGGGGCATACCATCACGTAAATATTCATTCTCCTGACGATGACCATGGAGTCGAAACGCGTAGAGAATTGAAGAAGAGAATAAAAGAAGAACTTCAAGTCGTCTTTATTTTTGCGTTCATTTCTACATTAAAGGTGGATTTAGATCGGATTTGGTTTTATACACTTCTGTCATTGACATCTATAGGTTTCTTACATGGATTGGCACCGATTTGGTCTGTTCCAAGAGAAAACGAAAATCATTTTCTTTATCTTTGCATGCTATACTCATAATGCCCTTTCGAGAACACGATTTATTCTATGATCCAAAGTTCTATCATAAAACATCCAAACAAGTGGACAGTAACTGAAGCGAGATAATACAAACACCCTCATTAATTCTTCAGTGTCCATAAAATGTGATAATCGGGCAAGAGCATGGCGTTTTTGGCCAGCCTTTCTACACAGAGCCTTGATATGTTGTTTAAAAGAAAGTGATTGATCGAAAGTTATGCCGAGAAGATTCTCCTCTGTGCTTTCTTTCATACAGGCCTCGCACATTCCCAAATTTTCTTAATGCATGATGACATTTTCGATGTTAGGACAACACGCATAAATAGTTGTGTCGCCAGTATCAGTACAGATTTTGGTCTCCTCCAGGGACATAAAAAGGTCATTCCGGTATATGTTAAACAAAAGGGGTCCCAAGATTGAACCTTGCGGTACCCCTAGGACGGTTTCTGTCCTGTCTATGTGCTGTATGAACCATTGACCTTTTCCTTTTACTTCCTGTCGGTGAGATAAACATGGATAAGCAGCAAGGCAGATCTACTGAAACCATATGCATTCAATTATGCAATAGGCGATAGGCAATACTTACTGCAATAGGAAAACAGTCAATACTTACTAGTGACATTTAAATAGAGCTCAACCAACGCTCCTTGATCAGTCTTCAAAGCAAATCCTGAGAATACAGTTGCTCTTGATGCTGTTATGGTTGAATTGGGGTTTATTTTCGCTTTGCTCATTCTGCTGTGGATTAAAAATTCAGTGCTGTTCTTCACTCCAAGCAGTAAATAGTCACCAATGCCATTAAATGTGTATGTATGACCATCAAGTGTTCGAATATGTGGATCACCACCATTCCATGCTGTAAATAAGAATCACACGAGTTCAGGGATCATTGAAGAGATGGCCATGGCGCCATAAGTGATTTGATGGTAGTGATTTAATGGTTACCGCACCACATTTTCAAAGCCTTTCAAAAATCAACCAAAAAAGACCCAGGCATCAGATAATAGCGAGTACAAAATTTCACCAAAATACCGTAAAGGTTCTATGTAGCCCTCTCTAATAAACCCCTCTCTTTGGAGTCAAAATCTTATATAAGCCCTCCCTCTCTACTAAGTCTCCCACATTTATATCACATGGCAGAGGGGCAGAGGTTGCCACACATTTTCCATCTATTTAGCTAAACAAGTTTACATGTTAATTTTGATATGGTTCAGGATAAAAATTGTATCGAGTTCGCGCATTTGACTCGTAAATATGTATGTTGATTAAATCGAAAAATATGGGGTAACTATTACAAAAGCGGGTGCGAATTTTTCTTACACTCCTTTCCCATATTAGTGGTCCACAGAAGCCTTGAGGCCATTTCTCAACAGCAAAGATCACTAACAAAATAATACTGCCTTACAATTGAACGAAATACGACTATGACCAAAAGTTTGTTCTGGGAAGGGATTTCTATCTACTGAGTGCCCCAGAAAAATGTATACGGATTTGGTTAATTCTTGCGATGTGAATTTAGCTTCAAAATCAATATCTAATCACTCTAAAAAAGTTCCTCGATAGTTAACTTGAAGATAGGTACCTTGTTTATTGGTATTGGTGCTTTGAGAGAAGACATGTTAATCTTGAAAGCTCAAATTTTCCTCTTCCTGCAAGCTTCAGCCTTTTGGCCTGAGCAAATTCCTGAGGCACAGCGTATAAATCAACGAAGCCTTGATAAAATTTGAACAATATTAGATCTTATGTTAGTCTTTTTTCCAGAAGTCACCCCCAGTCATCCATTGGGCAGTTTCTTAATTTTTCATTAATTTCAGTTCTAAATTTCAATGTGCTTCAGGAAATTGCTTAGGCCAAAAGGCAAAAGCTCTGGTTTGCAGGTGGACGCAAATTTGAGCTTTCAAGATTGATATTTCTGCTCTCAAAGCACCAATACCAACAAGCAAGGCATCTATGTTCAAATTAACTATCAATTTGAGAGTGGTTAGCCATTGATTAAAGCTAAATTCACATCGTTGGAGTCAACCGAATCTGCATACTTTTTACCTGGTATGTTCATTGCCAACCTCTAAACATCAAACAGTATTATTCGGTTCCGAAAAACTCTTTGCCACACAAGTACTATCATATCATCAGCGCTAGCCAGCGGGTAACTTAAGCATTAAATGCTAAAAATAAATGCCCACTCAAAATGTAAAAAAAAAACTAAAGATATAACCTCGCGTTTATTAGTTGCTTTTGTGTCAGTTATCATTAGACTCATTACAATCGTAGTTTCGCTCCTTGCCTGAACCGCTCTAACTACTGAATCGGCAACAACAGTTCAATGTAGTTCAATAAGTGACAGACAAGAGATTTTTATTGCAAGTCTAGTTTATCACTGGGCACTACGAGGAGGAAATCCTTCTGTAGAAATCTCGTATGCTTTAAAAAGAGATCCTTGAAATCCCCTACAAATCCGTTTGTTCTCTTGGAGATATCGTACGCCTCCCGAAGGAGTGATTCACCCCTCGGGGCCATAGGTATTCTACGCAGGCAAAGGGAAAAAAATAATACATTTCTTAATACTTACACCTTCTGGGGCCTCTGTAGCGTGAGCAGTCAGGTGTTGGTCTCTTTTCAATGTACAGACCACACAACGAAGACTTTTGACAACAATAACCAAAGGCAATTTGATCATCTTCAACAGCTGTGAGCCTTGACCGTCGCCTACTGCGCCCGGAATAAAGTATTTCGTCCCATTCGTACTTCGTAGTGACATACTTCTGGGTCGCGGGACCAACAGCTGGATTTAAGTCGTTGATGAGAACCCCATCTTTTATACCGAAGCAACACACTGTGTGGTAGGATACAAAAGTACCAATGAAGGTCCAAGTAGTACGTTGTGCAAAACAGACCATATTAGATTCAAGACGCCAAAATCTGTAACGCCTATCAAATGTTGCTGCACCAAGAGAACACGGACAATCACTCCGCCTGTGCCTTTCAATAAGTCGCATTATTGAAGAACTTGGTTGACGGCTATACCATTCATAACACTTAGCAGCATTATTGTCAACATTTTCAGCTAGTTTCCACGACCAACGCCCCTTATACTGCGTGTTACCGACTACATCGTGGAACTTGTACGTGCTGGGATTTCCAAAAGTGTTCAGTGTTAGATCGAAGATGAATCTCTGATTGACATTTGTCCTGCTATACCCTAAATGTGGCTTTATCCAGTCTTGAGACCATAACATGCCATCATCATCATAAACATAGGAAACGTGCGTTGTCTTGCCGTCTGTTGCAACATTGATTTGGAAAGTAGCATACTGCAATAGAATTAATAATACAGAGACCATGGGTAGTGATACACCACAGTTATGCTTCAGCTTGTATGATTCTGCAGAGGAACATCTATATCGTTTTGCGAAAGAGATATTGAAGTCACTAGCTCCTCCGTAGCGGTAAAGAGATTGTTCCTCCGCAAAAGCATAACGCTGCGGCAGTCAAGCACAACTGCCGCACACAACCACCCATGCATAGACATTGACTTCATATTGGCACTACCATGGATGTAGTAGGCTTACAACAGGAGCCCTTTGATTCGCTTTACCCCTGCAACAACCAGCCACATCGCCTAACGAGGGCTTATGCACTGACTGTTCAAACACCAGGACAACCGAAGCCGTTGCAATCAATACGAAGCAAAGCGTTTTCAAAGCATCAGTTGGGAGACAAATAATAACACATGAGGATCTTGCGCAAAGCGAATGCAAAATATTTTTTTTGAGCACAGCATAGTGAGACTTTTTCACGAAATACGTAGGAAGAGCCTCTCGGACATATTCACAGCTTTCTATCCCAACAAGTCATCGAGAAATATCGTTGGCTCAAAAGTTCCTCATTGCTCCTCCACAGATACCGCTTTTCGCCGTGTCTCACTCGCAGAAGCCGCATTTCGCTTTGCTTTCTGCTACTTTTTAAGGGGTCCCTGTGAATAGACTGGTGAATCAAGGCTTAGTTGATAGCCTAAAAGCTAAAGTATTCTTATGATGTTTCCCCTATGTTTCTATTCATTGGAAATATAAACGAACAATGATGAAAATTCCTTCACTGCGATATGCCTGAAAAGGACCTGAATCACTCCATTTCTCTCTTGACTTAATATATCTTATACCTTACTGCTGTTATAAAGATTCGATTCTTAACAACAGCCGACGGATACTCTGTGATGTACATCGTGGCGTCGGCAACGTTTGAATAGGGAGTTTACGAAACCATGACGCCAACAGCAACGGCAACGCATTGTTGCTTGAATACACCATTTCAATCAAGCGGTCTCGTTTTAGAAATTTGTCAAAATCTCTTCCTATCGTTAATTTCGAGCCCAAAATCGGATTTAGCACTCAAAGTTTAGTCTATTTACGTGTCTTTACACTGCTGGTGTTTGTGATGTTGATTTTATGACAATGTAAAGTTTAAAGATTTATAAGTGATTTGAACCGTGCAAAATCGTTTGGGATAAAACTTTACATCCCGAGTCATTTTTCAGTGAAATCCTTCATAGGTTTTCAAACTTTACGTCGCAATAAAATTAGCATTACAACCGCCAGCAATATGAAAACTCATAGATAGATTAAAATTTGAGTGTTAAATCCGAATTTGGGCTCTAAAATTTCAATGAAGGAATTTTGAATAATTTCCAAAACGAGGCTGTAAATGGAAGTGGTATAGATTTCTTTGTTTTTCGTGCGGATTTGTTTCCCTTGAGAGACTATAAAGTATTCCTTATCCAATTGCAGAACTTGGAAATTTAACTTCTGTTGTTCTGTGCTCCAGATTAGGCCTCCGAAGTAAAAATAACTCATTTTAAATGCTGGTCTAGCTTTCAAGGAAAAAACGATAGTTCTCAGGTATCTAACTGAAGAAAGAGGTTTCGTCTTGGCCTTTGGAATAGTGTATAAAAGGTTGCGTACAGAAAATAATATATTTCTTGTAGGATAAAAGATAAGGTTTGCCGTCCTGGTTCGTCAACTCTCTAATGGGGCAAAATTATAACTTTTTCTCACCTCCTTGCTGCCTATATAATTGTAGTAAGGAAAGGGTTTTGCATTTTTCCAAGTTCCGAGGATAACGGTAGTTGGAGTAAAACCGCTGACATTGGCATACTTCGCAAGATATTCCTTTGTTTGGTTGAAGAGTTTAACACTTATTGCACTTCTCTCTTGGCTTTGGTGAATGGTAGCCATAAATCCGCCATTTCCTCCTCTGAAGTCTATGTCCTGCCAGTATGGAGCAGTGAAGTCAAAGTCGTTCGCTTTCAAGTCAGGATTTGGGTTGCAATATCTATTGCCATAGCTCAAGAAACCATTTGAGCAAGCCTGAAAAAGAAGCACAAATAATGCTAGGAATGACTTAGACTGGTTACATGTCATAATTTCGCTCCTTGCCTGAACTGGTATACGGCAACAACTGCGACTCATGTCCAAATGCCTCGCCAAACGCTTCCAGAAACAGGTGCGCCTCGTTCTGATCAAACAAAGCCTACATCACCTGGCATTTTTTCTCAAAACCGCCAACCCTAAAGCGCCGCAAAAATCGGTTTTCCTAAAGTACTACTCTGTGAAAAAAGCTACCAGTACACAGATGGAAGTTTCTTTGAGCTGATATAGTTTTGCACCCCATAAAATTTCTCTTGATAACTTTGTACCCCCAGACGATAATGGAAAATGTTTCATTTTTTTCATTTTTCATTTTAAACATATTTACCCGGGGATACAGTTCAGTATAGTAATAAACTAAAAAACTGCTATCCAATTGTCCCAGCAAAAAAGGAAAATAAGTAGATAATAGACCTAAACATTTTCAAGATATCTAAACCTATTTACAACTTTCATATCAAATAACTAAGCTTGAAAATAAAAAGATTATCATTTCGATGCCTACCAGCTTTCCCTGAATATTACCAATGCAAAACTTTTAGTTTTGTTTTGAATGACTGGATCGATGGGGCTAATCTCGTTTCCTAGTAGAGAAACAAGGGCAGATTTTGTAATACAATAGCATGATTTGCTTTTATTTACAGCTCAATTCAAAGCGATTAGCGATTAGCGATTGCAGACAAAGGAAATTCTCTCAACCAGCAATTCAAAACAAACAAAGCCGCAAAAGTTTCTTTGAAACCAAGGTAGCTAGCTCGCTCGCTGTGCATTCCAGAAACTGTTTTTAAGGGCAAACATGAGCGTAGATCGAAAGAAGAAGGATGCATCTACACATCTGCCGCGGGCATTTTATTTGTTTAGTTCAAAAGCCGTTTAGGAGGCGATTAAATTCTCTTATTTTTGTGGGTGTTATCAAAACATTTACGGCTCAGCTTCTGGACCAAAGAAATAAAATGCCCGCGGCAGATGTGTAGATATATCCTTCTTCTTTCGATCTATGCTCATGTTTGCCCTTAAAAATAATTTTTTCAGAGAAACTTTTGCGGCCTTGCTTGTTTTGAATTTCTGGTTGATAGAATTTCCTTTGTCTGTGATCGCTAATCGCTTTGAATTGAGGTGTCAACAAAAGCAACTCGTGCTATTGTAGTACAAAATCTGCCCTTGTTTAGTAGAGATTATTCCATGTGTCGGCTTTACGAAAAGCAAATGCTTTTTGGCCATAGCTTGTTCTCATTTTTGGTACAGCAAGATTGTATTTGGTGTTGCATAAAACACTGGTATGAACATCAGACAGCCTGGAGAAAACATTACCTAGGTTTTCAGGTGCGAAGTCAGTTAAGGATTTATAAACCATCGTACTTGTTTCTCGATTAATCAGCTGATCAATTGACAGCCAGCCAAGCCGCTGCAATAGAACAAGGACAGATAATGTTACAATAGGAGTCGCTACTTTTTATTGACACCTAGATACAAAGCAATTTGTGATTGCAGACAAAGGGAACTCCATGCTCGGTTGGTCAAGACATAAGCAAAAACAAAGCAAGCCGCAAAAATTGCCCTGAAACTGGGGTCGCTAGCACGTTCGTTGTGCATTCCAGAAATGGTTTTAAAAAGCAAATATTAGCACATATCGAAAGAAGAAGGATATATCTAAACTTCTGCCTCGGGCATTTGATTTATTTTGTGCAGAAGGCAATTGGGAGGGGATTCAATTCTCGTACTTTTTAGGTGCAATTAAAACACTTACTGCTCAGCTTCTGTACGAAAAAAATAAAATGCCCGAGGCAGAAGTTTAGATATATCCTTCTTCTTTCCATATGTGCTAATATTTGCTTTTTAAAACCATTTCTGGAATGCACAACGAACGCACTAGCGGCCCGAGTTTCAGGGAAATTTTTGCGGCTTGCTTTGTTTTGTTTGTGTCTTGACCAACCGAGCATGGAGTTCCCTTTGTCTGCAATCACAAATTGCTTTGTATCTAGGTGTCAATAAAAAGTAGCGACTCCTATTGTAACATTATCTGTCCTTGTTCTGCAATAGAGGATCAGCTGGAATGTTTAAGATACACATTCCGAAAAGGTATCCTCTTGCACATAATGTTTCGCATATTTCAAAAGTGCTATAGCTCTAGATATCTTCTTCTGTGTACATTTAGCATGGTTCTCCCATTTTAGATTATTATCAATCATGAGACCAAGACCAAGACACTTAGTTTTCTTAACAACATCAATATCATTTCCATTTACTTGAAAGTGAGGAATTGGTGCCGTTAGTGTATCAATTTTCCTCAACTTCTGCGAGGATCCTATAATCATGGCCTGTGTCTTGACAACATTCAAGGAAAGCTTGTTACCCTGCAACCATTTCTCAAGGCAGGCGAGTTCTGCATTCACAACAGCATCAATCTCTTCTATATTATCAGAAGAGAAGGAACTTGCTGCGTCATCCGCATAAATTGTCACTTTTGCCTTTCTTAATGCAAAAGGTAGGTCATTAATGTAAATAAAAAATAGAAGCAGACCAAGGCAAGAACCTTGAGGTAACTTTGAAGGCAGAAACACCGCAATACGGCAAAAAACAACAGCAAATGAGTGAATTCATTTTTTACCTAACTATTTTTTACCTTTTGAGGTAACCCTATTTTGATTTCAGCAGGATCGGAGCTGATACCGTTTACCTTGCAAAACAGGCTGCGATTATCTAAATATGAGCTAAACCACTGATGTTCAGGACCATCGATTCCGTAATGATGCATTTCATTCAGAAGAATTTGATGGTCGACTGCATGAAGGCTTTCTTTAGATCAATGAAAAATCATGGCGTTATATTTCCCTCTGTCAATATTTATGTACCAATCATTGGTACAGTTCAGTAAACAAGAGACAACCGAATGCAAATTACGGAAACCATACTGATCTACAACTAACCCTTTCATAGCCCTTTCAAAAATCTTCCACCCCGGTACTCAGGATTAAAATGACCCCTCCTTAATCACCATCCTTGCCGATTCGATGACAAAGAATACAAAGCTCCTCCGCTTTGCTGAGTATCTTGAAAGACAAATCTTTAAAGACCCTCTGCTAGCCACGAGGCCTTGCGTGCTGTTGCTATCCCATAATGCACTGCAAAAGGACTTTCAAATTATCAGAAAATCGTCGAAGTTAGGCCAGTGCTTTGTTTTCAGGTTGCTCCTTGCATAATGCGTGAAAAGTCAAGTTACAATGGATACAGAGAAGGAGGGAGTGGTCTGTTCTTCATGTACTTGTTCACTGCTTTTCATTTTCATTTGTTTATTATTTTGACACGATAGCCCCATCAATCAAGAGCACTGCTTTACACGGGGCCGTGTCAAACTTTAAAATATCATTAATCAAGATATTGACTAAAATTACTTCGATATTTACAATATAAAAATGAAAAATTAACAGAGTTAGGCTGAGAGAGGCAAATTACTCTTCAGCCTACTTTTAAAAATGCTAAGGGAGGGTGCTTGTTTAACATCCAAAGGCAATTCATTCTAAGTCTTTGCATCCCGGAAAGATATAGCTTTTTCTGCCCACTGCAAGTTTTCATCCTTGGAACAAGGACATCGGCAGGGGCGTTGCGCAAATTCACACTGATTTGATGCGCAGAATTTTCCTTGAAAAGGTTTGAAAGATAGCCGTGTGCAAGACCTGATAATGCTTTGTATGTCATAGTAGCTGTCTCGCTTTTTATCATATCCGTAACTGTTGGCCAATTTAGTTCCTTGATCAAATTTGAGACGGATACATCATAGCTGCTATTGGTGACAATTCTTGCAGCTCTGATAGGAAAATAGTAAACATTTACCAGCGCCATTGTTCAGCTTGTGCTCGTGCACAGCGCAAAGTGGCTAGCAGAACGTCTATAAAAGACAAATCGTCAAAAGACAAATCCTCAAAACATACATATCATATGGATACTCACATAGACGGTTCTGTAAATTCTCGTGCCAATTGGAACACCATTAGGAATCTTGACTTTTAGGGCCAAGTCATCAATATTCGTATGAAGTAGCGACGCGTCGTAAGTGAATAATCTGTCCTCTGCAGAGGAAATTTAACGCTATCAGACACAAAACACAGTCTTTCTCAAATTGGATATCACGTGAAAATACATGTGAATGATAATAATTGAAGGCTTTTTACCACGAGTGATTTTGCGTTATCGCAAACCTCATGTGGCATCTAACATTACTTTACCCTAATTACTTGTATATAGCTAATTTAATCTTTTCGCGCAAGCTGGGACAGATGACCAAATAAATACGTCCTGGGCAGTATCTCTACGGTGTTCCTGGAAACGAGGCTACTTCGTTCAAAATAGCTAGTTCCGGTTGGATGTTTTCATTGCCAAAGGAACGAAAGGACAAAATGTTCACTCAGCTCATGGAAAAATTTAGAAACTTGGTTCATTAGCCACAGCGCTAATTATTTCATCATGTTACGTGTCGGAAAGGTCCTAACGAACAATTTTCTTGAAGCATTGTGTATCACAGAGCATACGTTGCTGATCTTTTAAAAGGTTGGTGAAAATAGGTTGGTGAAAATAGGTGGCTGATCTTTGAAAAAATTGGTGAAAAATTGTATGATTAATTACTTTGAATTGAATAATTTGAAAGAAACTTTAGCTACTTGGCTATAATTCTGCACTTGAACATTTCCAAAATCTTCAATATTTTCAAAATAAAAGCGTATTTTTATATTTCAACTCATTTGGAGATGTGTTGTTATCAAAATTTCTAAATGGTAAACGAGTAGAATGAAAGGCTTATGTTTGATATCATATTTGTAGACATTGATACCATATTTGTAGACATTCATCAAGTATGGTGTTCTTGAAAATCATTCTATGCTTCCTCAAAAAGTTCAAGAATTACGATGGTTTTACGCATTTGTCAAAATTTGTCTCGAGGTCTTAAAAAAGAAGAAAAACCCTTTCATTCTGAAAATATTAAACATCTTCGTAAAGTCGAACGGTGGAAGGATGATAGCAATTCAGCCAAAGCTTCTTCAACTCATTTGTTTACAACAAGGGTAATTCCATATCAATTTATCCAGAAGCCATAACCATTAAGTGTTCAGATTTTCCTCAGCTTTTGACAACATCTTCATTATGATGAGATGTATCAAAATTTTCAAATTTCAGCTCAATAGCTCAATCCGTTCAAAAGTTGCACCCTTTTGAAATTTTGGGCGTTTCCGGAAATTTTGAAAAAAAAGGGCGTGCCACTTTCAGATACAGTCCATATGAAATGCATCTAAAAATTCTCCTGTATAAGATATAACATAGAAAATTGGCAGGTAAACCTAAAAAGGGGCGCTGATTTCAAATATCAACTCTATTTTATCACTACTTATACCCAAACCTTCTAATTGATGCACCAAATTAAAAGTCATAGCTGCAATCTTTGGGAAAAATTTTTAGGGTGTGGCAGAATAATTTCAAAAAATATTTTCAAATTTCCTGAAAATACAAAGGTAGTGCTACTTCACACTTCAAAGATCATGTCCTGGTATGGCATACTGTGAGCATTTGAAATCTGGTATTATTCTTCAAGTAAAATAAGCCTTGAGAGATCAAATGATTCAATATATATTTGATTGATGTCCAATGAGAGAGATTCTCCACAACTTGTTAATGCATTTTAACATATTTTGTACCCCCCCCCCCACCTTGGTGTACCTCAGACATGTAGAAAGGTGTTACATAGATAAACAGTATTGTATAATGTGCATATGGTAAGGTTTGAGCTGATTCTCTGAGTCCCTTTTTATATTGCACGTCTTCAAATTTATTGTACTTCTTTTAAGTTTCATGTATAAACAGCTAAAAAAGAGAGGTTTTAAATGCATGTTATGAAATACAGATGAGAAATTCTAAATCTATCTAGGGGAGCACAATCTTTTACATGGGACAAATGCATTCTCTTTCTAGATTTTTAGATGTTAATTGATTTGACAACTTTGTGTCCGGTATCATTTTCATATTTCCTTTATTATTGATTTACCCAACTTATTGCAGCATTTATCTAAGAGTCTAAACATTTCAAAATTGTAGTTAAATCTGTGTCCTTTAGTGTATATGTTCTATTCATTGTTGTCTCTGTCAATTTCTTTGATCATCCCTATCCACCAAAAGCTATCATACTTGCAGGATACATAAGTCATTAGTTTACATTGTTCAATATCAATTTGAATTTCTGGTTCAATGTTGAATGAATGTTCCCCTTCAAATGCTGGATTAATACTTGTGCGCTTATATTTGATCACTTTATTGTCAGTAGGCTGAAAGTAATGATAGCTCCTTGTTCCAGGTATCGTTTTCCCTATTTCGAATCTGGCTTTTTGGCTATGACGAATAATATCCATATCTTTAGACAATATGATAAAGAATTTGACTGACTTAATGTTCAAGTTCACATAATTAGCAAATGCTTCAAAAGTAATAATCTGATCATTAAGTGGTCGCTGGAGGCTAGCACGTGCCACTAATCTCTTGATGGTACCCCCTACTCCATCGCACGGAGATTTTCCATGACTAGTTGCGAAAAATGACCACTCTGCTCCAATCCCAAAGTCTTCTTTGTGAAAAATCAAATTTAAAAAATTCTTATAGTTCTTATACTGCCCAGCACAGCCATCTGTAAAATACTGAATGTTGCTTATATGTGGAAGGTTGGCTTTCAAGTGATCCGTCACTAAATGTTGGACTTCGTGGACAAAGCAAGTGTCATGTTCGTTATCATCAGATATAATGCACACTGACAAAACATCAACATCATTTGTCGGCCCTCGATAATAGATAACGACTGGGTGAAGGGTACATTGCTGATTGTTCCAATGGAAAGATTGGATTTCATCTTGGATAACATACTGATAGTTCTCTGCGAAGTCCATTAGAATGATGCAGGTGTTGTTGTCTAGATGTTCTTTGCAGTCCTTTAAGTATGTAGACTGGCACTTTGCGATGAAGGAATGAGCTGTCAATTGGTCAATTGCTTGAACGACATACGAAATATAATCTTGCACGCTTGATGTATGGGCAACCAATGTTGAACGATCTGTGCTTTGCCATTGCTGAAAGCTGATGTTGTCTTCGTCTGCTGTTGATAGTTGCTCCCATAACAAATCTGTAAGTGCAACCTTCCCAGGACACTTCTCGCAGCGATGAACCATGCACTCGAGATTAGATGTGTCACAAACCAGTACTTTCATCAAGTCTTTATATGTGAAGTCCCAATCAACAGCGCTTACCAACAGTACCGCATTTTGGTGATGGGCACATACACAAACAGAATGTGTTCCAGGAGCATCCGTCAATATGCACCACTTTGGCCTTAAACTGCAAAATTTTGAAAACCCCACTTTAATGCCTGGGTTCTTTTCTTTAAAAGCGGAATAAAGCTCACTTAAATTGCAAAGGAGAAGGCGTTTTTGCATGTGAGTATTTTTTCCGACACTGACGTAGTCTTTTTTCCCGGGCATCATTCTGGAGAACTCGTCGTCTTCATAGAATGCTTTGACTAAGGTAATTGTTGCATCGGGCAAAGATTTTCCAGCTTTCCTTTCGGGTTCAGCCAGTATTCCTTTTTCCTTCTTCAGACGCCGAGCAGCACGCACAAGGTATTCGGTGACATTGAAAAATTCAGCTACTTGCTTTCGAGACCAACTGTCTGGCACCAGAGTTAAGAGTTTTATTTTTTCCCGTTTCGTTGATGCTGCAATTTTCTCTTTCAACAAGAAATGGAGTTTGTCCAGTTCTGCTGCCTTTTCCCTTTCTTCTTTCCGAAGTTCATCCTCCAAGCTTTTCTCCTTAACCTTGCCAACCTCTACTCCAATGACTCTCGCTGCCTGCTTTTCATGAAAATACTTCACTCACTGCAACTTTTCTTTGGTCGTCGCTATTTGCCTAGCTTTTGTTGCACCATGTAACTTTATTGGTGAAACACCTGAATATTGAAAAGACTTATTCAATTCTTCCCTCGAAATGTCTAAGTCTTGTTCTTCATCGTCTTCGCAAACTGTTGCTTCAATGATGGTTGATTCCAGCACATCAGGCAATGTTTCTATGTTGTCATCATTCTGTTTCCTTGCTTCATCGTAGCAATTTCTACAAAGTTTCCAGCCTGGTTTTACCTCATATCCATCTTCCTTAAGCTTCTTAGCAAGTTCAAGTGTAATTATGTGATGTCCTTTCGCCTTTTTTTGGTGTGTGTTGAAAACATCACAGCATTTCTCCGGAACTCTTCTTTCAAACACTCGGCCATAAACTTGTTCATGGTGAAAACAAATTTTAACGTCTTGGGCTGCAAAAATATGATCTGACAGTCCACACCTCCACATAATCTTCTCTTTCATGTCTGCTGGTAATGAATCTAAGGGCCTTAAACCCGCTTTTCTGCTGTATGTCTCCCGATGACATTCATCTTCAAGGACCTCTCCTGCACTGCACTTTTCTTCCATTACGAACGCATCAACTGATCTACTCTACACAAACTAGTGAAGGCTGACAAAGACAACTTTTATATACTCATTCCGCTAGAACATTACGTCAATGCTATTTCACAAGAAATGATATCCTAACTCTTGCAACATAGGAGATTACTGACAAATGTAGTATTGTGTCATGTGATCATTACTTTTTCCTTTTATTACAACCTACGACACAAATTCGACAAAGAACTGTTTCAAAGAAGGTCATTCCAAAATTGACACGTCATTACTAAGAAGATGCCTAATGCATTGAGGTCATAAAAAGTAATAAAAGACTTAATGATACCTTGAATGTTAATCCTTTAATTAAGTGATGATACATAGTTATGTAATGAATTGAAGCATTATGACTGTGATTGAAAGCATAAAAGGTGTGAATTTAATGGCAAGATGGTGTCATAAGAAATTCTTTCTTCATGATGTGATTCTTTTGACATCATCCAGGTCTCCTAGCATGCACATTGAGAAACCAACCAGCAACGAAAGCTATCAGCCTAAGTCTAAAAAAGAGACAGTATTTGTCCCATAAAGGATTGTGCTCCCCTGGATAGATATAGAATTTATCATCTGTATTTCATAACATGCATTTAAACCTCTCTTTTTATGCTGTTTATGCATGAAACTTAAAAGAAGTACAATAAATTTGAAGACGTGCAATATAAAAAGGGACTCAGAGAATCAGCTCAAACCTTACCATATGCACATTATACAATACTGTTTATCTATGTAACACCTTTCTACATGTCTGAGGTACACCCAGGTGGGGTACCAAATATGTTAAAAAGCATTAACAAGTTGAGGAGAATCTCTTTCATTGGTCATCAATCAAATATGTACTGAATCATTTTACCTTTCAAGACTAATTTCACTTGAAGAATAATACCAAATTTCAAATGCTCATAGAAGTAACAGTATGCCATACCAGGACATGATCTTTGAAGTATGAAGTAGCACTACCTTTGTATTTTCAGAAAATTTGAAAATATTTTTTGAAATTATTCTGCCACACCCTAAAAATTTTTCCCAAAGATTGCAGCTATGACTTTTAATTTGGTGCATCAATTAGAAGGTTTGGGTATAAGTAGTGATAAAATAGAGTTGATATTTGAAATCAGCACCCCTTTTTAGGTTTACCTGCCAATTTTCTATGTTATATCTTATACAGGAGAATTATTACATGCATTTGACATGGACCGTATTTGAAAGTGCCACACCCTTTTTGTCAAAATTTCCGGAAACGCCCAAAATTTCAAAAGGGTGCAACTTTTGAACGGATTGAGCTATTGAGCTGAAATTTGAAAATTTTGATACATCTCATCATGATTTATCAAACTAAATCAAGTTGAAAAAAATCAGAGCACTTTATGGTGGCACTTTTTAAAAAGCCTGGCTGCTTTGACATGGAATTACCCACAATCTTTAAAAGATTTGGAACTTATATTACAGAAAGTTCCCAAAATGTCTTTTATCTGCGTTTGAATGAAAAAGGGCATACACAGGCACCGTTCTTGCACGCTAAATCATGCTTAATCAGACCGTGAAGTGAGAATTGTCGATTAGTTGAAAGAACGGACTGCAGTGCATAGACTGATTACGATGAGTGCCAGTAATTGCTATTCAAAACGAGACTACTACACCAAACCGAGACCGCTCATACTGGTATTCAGGAGCGTCCAGCAGCCTTTCAATAGCGATCACTACGGACATATAATCAGTCTATGCGGTGCACTCCATCTTGCTACATACTGCATGCAGCAAGTAATCGCTCCAAGGTTTATGGTACCAACATACCCATATCACTAAATCACAAATCAATATAGAGAGAACTGACTGATTTTAACAAACCAATTTCTTTCAAATTAATTCAATCTTTCTTCTGCGTTATAAATTTTTTTTCATTTAATTCAGTGCACTCTAAGTTGCGAAATCTATTCTTCTGAAAGGCAAATCGATTTGTCTCCTGCAAACCTAAATCTTTTGTTTAAAAAAATTCGCCCTTGCTCTTCACCATCAAATAACAAAACAATTTCTCGTCGAACAAGAAACGCACCTTTGCAATATGTTCCATTGCCAGTGTAACCATTATTGCAGGAGCAGCTAAAAGAGCCAATGTTATTAAAACAAGTTGCATTATCATGGCAATTGTCAATTCCCTCGAGACATTCATTGATATCAATGCATTTCGATCCGTTTATGAGTCGATAGCCAGGCAGACATGTACAGAAGAAGCTCCCAGGTGTGTTTGTGCAGTTATGGTCGCATCTTTTAGGATTGTCCTCTAAGCATTCATTTATGTCTGAAAGAAAAAATTCAGCTCGATCAATTATGTGAGGTCATTATCATATAGTAGGGGAGACCGGGGTCAATTGTAACATTTTTTGGAAAATCAGCCATATCGTTTGATGATTAATTGCGCTCTTAGAGGTACAGTAAATCCCCGCATATAAGAACCTACGCTTTTTTAGAGCCAGGCTGAATTAGGCTCTTATTTCAAAGGTTCTTAGATTTATTTCAGGGTATAAAGGTTCTTAATGGTTCTTATTTAAAGCCTCACTTTTGTAAATGTTATCAGAGGATCATCAAACAAACCATCACCAAGAGATTTTAAAGCATTTCATTTCTTTTGGCAATATTATCATCAACCTTATACTGTATCTACTCTGGAGCTTACAAATAGCAAGGGATGAGGTCCAAATTTTAACAGCCAATCAAAAATTAACTTTATTGCCCTTGTGGTAAGAACATATTGGTTTATCAAACTGAAAGCGGTTCTTAATTAGAAGGTGCACAGTTCAGTAAATACAGCCTGCAGGTTCTTATTTTTGTAGGTGTTTCTATGCGGGGATTTACTGTAAATGATATTGTAGTTGCATCCCTTGGAATAAAATAGACATTCGTTTCCATCACATGAAACCAATTTTTGTGACGCTGTGATAGTTTTAAAATCAGTGGTCAAGTGTTAAAATTGCCCCGGTAACACGGAGCAATTGTAACAGATGGTTGGAGCAATTGTTACATATCTTTAAAATCATCACAGATGATTCTTACACGAGGTTTAATTTGAATACTGCACAGAAAGATGGCTTACCTGTGCACATGAAACCATCACCAGAATAGCCAATATTACACGAGCAATTGTAAGAGCCTGGTGTATTAACACAGGCTGCATTCGAGTCACATGGACTAGCCAAACACTCATTTACATCAGTACAAACTGTCCCATTGCCCGCGTATCCATTGTTACATGTACAGGTGAACGAACCAACGGTATTGTCACATCTTGCATTACTATCACATGGATTAGATGCACATTCATCGATATCAATGCAGGAAAATCCTCCACCAACGAACCCAGTTTTACAAGCGCAATGGAAAGATCCTGCTGTATTGAAGCATGTGGCATTTGAATGGCATGGACTAGATGCACATTCATCTACATCTGTAAAAAAGTCGTTGAAACAGTAACAGATTATATACGATAAAAGCGATTATATCAAACATCAGCATCGAGAAACTGGCCGACTTTGGCCGACGCTGCCTTTACAGAAGTTATCATTATTACCCTTAACGCTATATATTAAAGGCCTGTGCTAATCTCGTAAAGCAAAGCACGATGCTTGATACACGTTCTTTAACAAGGAGAATGCTGAAATGTGAAATTGAAAAGAAGAAAGAATACAACCATTACCTTGACAGGCAACCCCATTTCCATTGTAGCCACTGATACAAGCGCATGTAAATGAGCCTGCAGAATTTGCACACGTTGCATTCGGATGGCAATTATCGGTCCCAAGAGTGCATTCATCGTTATCTAACAGAAAAAAATTATGTATGTTTGGAAAATGTTGCCATATGCAAGTAATACAACACACAGGGTGTCCCAAAAAATTGTGCCCTGTTTGCCTGAAGATTGCAACAAAACGGCAAAAGATTCTTGCCAAAATTTTGCATGATGTTGCTCTTCAGATATTCAATTAAAGTTTGCTACCATCCCCGTAAAAATCAGTTGAAAAACGATGGAGCTATGACCTGCAGAAGACCAAATTTGCCTGATGACTGAAACCAGCAGTCGGCCATTTTGTCTTACTATTTTGCAGTGATAAATTGCAGTGTCTTACTATCTGTTCCTATCAACTTGTAAAATACTGTAAAAATATCTATTCATGTACATTTATTTCATTATAGAATTAATTTATAGTTCTTTATCGATTTGGATTAGTTTGCTTTTTATATATTGAATTGCATGTAGTAAGCTAGGTATAGATAATCGATGTAAAATAAGTTTAACAAGCGACTTTCGCTCCAAGTTTCATGAATCAAATCTTTGTAGAGAAATATACTCCATACACCCTTGGTAGTGGAGATATTTTGGCACCAAAAAGAAACACGACAGGGGATGGTACTGAAAATTGCATAATTTCAAAACGAAAATCAAAAGCTACGATTTTGATTGCGAATGGTATGTAGGTTATCTAAGCGATATGTCATATGAGACTATTTAGTACTCTTGCAAGCTATAGATTTAGTTTTGCTACGGACATGTGTTTTAGTTTAGGTTGGCATTGATTTGCATTAGCTATACGAGAAGCCAACCTTAAATAAAGAAATTGTTATCTATGTTCTTCCTTATATCACAAAAGTCTTTAAGAGAAGCTACATTAAGACAAGAAATTTTTGCGGGAAGAAACTTTCGCGAGTTCCAAACAAACACAAAGCTTTTGGAATTAACTTTTGCGAATCGGCCAAAATCGGAAATTTCGCATGCGAATTGAGAAAATAACATGATTTGTGGAAATGACAGATCGTCATATCCTACCACACGTGGCGGGAATAAAATATTACAAAATGCATATTTTGAGACCTTTCGCACGAGTATACCTTCCTTCGCAAACTTCACATTTTCGAAAATCTTGCGGAATAAACCGTCGCGAATTTCAACCACAAATGCGAAAAAATATCAAGTTTCCTCCTGCAAAGTGCTTATTCATACCTGTACAAACAATGCCATTTCCGCTATATCCAAGATTACAATGGCAAGCAAAAGAGCCATCCGTATTCGAACAGTCAGCCTTTACATGGCAGTTGTGTCTATTAAGGAGACATTCATTGTTATCTGAAAAAAAGAAATCTCGTTACTGCCTCAAATGGTTTTAAGTTGTTTTCAAAATTTTTCTTGAATTCTTGACAAAGTAGAAAAACACTCTAATTTTGAAAATATTGAAGATTTCAGAAAAGTCCAACGGTAGAATTATAGAGAATTAGCCAAAGTTTCTTTGAAGTCATTTCGTTTAAAGAAATAGGTCATTGAATTTTACACCAGCCTTTTTAAAGATTTGGAACCTATGCTACTTAACATGTGATGTGGGGTGAGTGGCCGAGCGGCTTATACAGGTTCGGTGAGGAAACTGAAGTTAAGCTCGGTCGAGTGAGGTCAAATTCCGGATGGGTAACCTCGGGGGCTTGACCTCCCAACTCACATCGCCGTCCTTCGGAAGGGACGTTAAACTAGGGATCCCATGCCTGGATGCGGCATGCATAGTGGGCTTAAATTAGCTTTGAGTAGCTAGGAATACTTCCTTCCCACTCAAAATAAATTACTGAAAAAAAATAAAATAATCTGGGACAGACTTTCAAATATTACTCTAATATTCTGTCAGATACTGATGCCGTGAAAGGTTTTTCAAGAAAGAAATGTTGAATCATACTGATAAAAATGATATAATACTAACTAAGAGCAAATTCTCAAAAAACCTCTTATCTGAGAGGAGACAGGAAAAAGTTACACAGTAGACTTTTTAGCTATTCTACAAAAGAGCCTGGATAAAGTCTTATTTTATAAAATACGCCAGGTTCGATCGAGTGGTGTTAGTACTTCTGTAACTAAGAACTACATGCTTGCATTGATGTAACAAAGTATCTATCCATTCTGACTCTTTTCAGAATAGCTAAAAGGTCTATCGAAAGTAACATTTCAATTATTTCAAAGGACGATAAAGAACACTGGGTGAAAGGACTTGCATGATAACTTCATTCTAGGAATTTTAATCGATAAATGTGAAAACCAGAGGAAGAAAAATATTTTCCTTTCTCTTTCTGGGAACCTAGATTTATAGCTGAAAAATTTCTGCAACATTTCGCAGTGGCAAAAATATCAACTCAAGCAGTTTATTGTGGTATCAAACGTTAAAAAATGGAATCACAATAGTCCGTTGCATTGTGGCCTCGACTTCAACGAAGGAAAAACCCACAAAAGTCTCGTTTTCGGTTTATTAGATTATTAAAAATGCCTGTATGTGACAACAATGCTACTATTCATATACCATTGCCTGAGGAAATTCAGTGTATCTGTAACTAAAAGGTTTGTTAAAGGTTCGTCAGTCCCCGCAAAAAGGTTCTTTGAATTTCCTTGTTTCATTCCCAGGCTTCAATGTATAATTTCAAACTTTGGAGATCTTCTTGCAAGCCTCAATATTTATTTCAAAACTTTCTTCAAAAAGTTAAACAGAAAATTTCTTTCCAATACTTTTTAAACCTCTGATGAAACATTTTAAGTTCAACAAAAATCCTGAGAAAAAATGCAACAGCCTCATAAATAATACAATCCACTATAGAAAATATCCACTATAGAAAATCCATAAAAAGGTAGAGCAATATGTAAAATGGACCTATAACAAAGCTATGAAAAAAAAACACAGACATAGAGGTAGCCTACATTCTGCAACCATGTGTCCAGTACCAATGTAAAATTTGTGAAAACCATTTAAGAATAGCTAAGAAAATTACAGGAGAATGGAGATAATCGTTTCGAGTGAAACTGAATGGACTGTAAGAAAATAAACGATGAAAAAAATCAACAGAATGTCCGCCTACCCGTGCATGTCACTCCGTCTCCACTATATCCAGTGTTACAAGTGCAAGTAAACGATCCATCTGTATTAGAACATGTCGCGTTGTTATGACAATTATGAGTACCAAGAGTACACTCGTTGTTATCTGAAAAATGAGAGCACAAATAATAAGATCTCAAACTTCATCTTCTAAGTATAACAAGATCCCTAAAAAAAACCAACAATATTCAAAAAACAAATACTTCAAAACGTTTAAACATAGACCGAATAATATCTGGAAAATACAACAACAAAACTCCAATTAACAACGACAAGTCTTCTTTGCCTACCTGTACATGTCACTCCGTTTCCGCTATATCCAGTGTCACAAGCGCAAGTAAATGATCCATCCGTATTAGAACATGTCGCATTGTTATGACAATTATGAGTGCCAAGAGTACACTCGTTGTTACCTGAAAAATGAGAGCACAAATAATCAGATCTCAAACTTCATCTTTTAAGTATAACAAGATGTTACAGAAAACCCAAAATATTCCAAAAACAAACACTTCCAAACTTTTAAACATGGATCGAAAAATATCTGCAAAATGCAACATCAAAAACTCAACTTAACAACAACACTTATTTTAAGCCTACCTGTACATGTCACTCCATTTCCGCTATATCCAGTGTCACAAGCACAAGTAAATGATCCCTCCGTATTAGAACATGTCGCATTGCTATGACAATTGTGAGTACCAAGAGTACATTCGTTGTTATCTGAAAAATGAGAGTACAAATATTCAAATTTCAAACTTCATCTTCAAAGTATAACAAAATCCCTATAAGACCAACAATATTCCAAAAAATAAAATCAAAACTTTTACACACAGATCGAATAATACCTGCAAATACAAAAACAAAAACTCAAATTAACAGCAAACTTATTTTCTCCCTACCTGTACATGTCACTCCGTTTCCGCTATATCCAGTGTCACAAGCGCAAGTAAATGATCCATCCGTATTAGAACATGTCGCATTGTTATGACAATTATGAGTACCAAGAGTACACTCGTTGTTATCTGAAAAATGAGAGCACAAATAATCAAATTTCAAACTTCGTCTTCTCAGTATAATTAATTGACACAGAAAAGTCAAAATATTCCAAAAACAAATACTTCAAAACGTTTAAACATAGATAAAAAAATATCTGCAAAATGCAATAACAAAAACTCAAATTAACAACAAAACTTATTTTCTGCCTACCTGTACATGTCACTCCATTTCCGCTATATCCAGTGTCACAAGCGCAAGTAAATGATCCATCCGTATTAGAACATGTCGAATTGTTATGACAATTATGAGTACCAAGAGTACATTCGTTGTTATCTGAAAAATGAGAGTACAAATATTCAAATTTCAAACTTCATCTTCAAAGTATAACAAAATCCCTATAAGACCAACAATATTCCAAAAAAAAATTTAAAACATTTACACACAGATCGAATAATACTTGCAAATACAAAAACAAAAACTCAAATTAACAGCAAAACTTATTTTCTGCCTACTTGTACATGTCACTCCGTTTCCGCTATATCCAGTGTCACAAGCGCAAATAAATGATCCATCCGTATTAGAACATGTCGCATTCTTATCACAATTGTGAGTACCAAGAGTACACTCGTTGTTATCTGAAAAATGAGAGCACAAATAATCAAATTTCCAACTTCACCTTCTAAGTATAAGAAGATCCCTAAAAAACTAACAATATTTAAAAAAACAAATACTTCAAACTTTTAAACGTAGATCGAATAATATCCGCATAATACAATAACAAAACTCCAATTAACAAGAACACGGATTTTCTCCCTACCTGTACATGTCACTCCGTTTCCGCTATATCCAGTGTCACAAGCGCAAGTAAATGATCCATCAGTATTAGAACATGTCGCATTGTTATGACAATTATGAGTCCCAAGAGTACATTCGTTGTTATCTGAAAAATGAGAGCACAAATATTCAAATTTCAAACATCATTTTCAAAGTATATCAAGATCCCTAACAAACCAACAATATCCCAAAAAGAAGTACTTCCAAACCTTTAAACATAGATCGAAGAATATCTGCAAAATACAACAACAAAAACTCAAGTTAACATCATCACTTATTTTCTGCCTACCTGTACATGTCACTCCGTTTCCGCTATATCCAGTGTCACAAGCGCAAGTAAATGATCCATCCGTATTAGAACATGTCGCATTGTTATGACAATTATGAGTACCAAGAGTACACTCATTGTTATCTGAAAAATAAGAGTACAAATATGCAAATTTCAAACTTCATCTTCAAAGTATAACAAAATCCCTACAAGACCAACAATATTCCAAAAAAAATTTAAAATCTTTACACACAGATCGAATAATACCTGCAAATACAAAAACAAAAACTCAAATTAACAGCAAAACTTATTTTCTGCCTACTTGTACATGTCACTCCGTTTCCGCTATATCCAGTGTCACAAGCGCAAGTAAATGATCCATCCGTATTAGAACATGTCGCGTTGTTATGACAATTATGAGTACCAAGAGTACACTCGTTGTTATCTGAAAAATGAGAGCACAAATAATAAGATCTCAAACTTCATCTTCTAAGTATAACAAGATCCCTAAAAACCAACAATATTCAAAAACAAATACTTCAAAACGTTTAAACATAGACCGAATAATATCTGGAAAATACAACAACAAAACTCCAATTAACAACGACAAGTCTTCTTTGCCTACCTGTACATGTCACTCCGTTTCCGCTATATCCAGTGCCACAAGCGCAAGTAAATGATCCATCCGTATTAGAACATGTCGCATTGTTATGACAATTATGAGTGCCAAGAGTACACTCGTTGTTACCTGAAAAATGAGAGCACAAATAATCAGATCTCAAACTTCATCTTTTAAGTATAACAAGATGTTACAGAAAACCCAAAATATTCCAAAAACAAACACTTCCAAACTTTTAAACATGGATCGAAAAATATCTGCAAAATGCAACATCAAAAACTCAACTTAACAACAACACTTATTTTAAGCCTACCTGTACATGTCACTCCATTTCCGCTATATCCAGTGTCACAAGCACAAGTAAATGATCCCTCCGTATTAGAACATGTCGCATTGCTATGACAATTGTGAGTACCAAGAGTACATTCGTTGTTATCTGAAAAATGAGAGTACAAATATTCAAATTTCAAACTTCATCTTCAAAGTATAACAAAATCCCTATAAGACCAACAATATTCCAAAAAATAAAATCAAAACTTTTACACACAGATCGAATAATACCTGCAAATACAAAAACAAAAACTCAAATTAACAGCAAACTTATTTTCTCCCTACCTGTACATGTCACTCCGTTCCCGCTATATCCAGTGTCACAAGCGCAAGTAAATGATCCATCCGTATTAGAACATGTCGCATTGTTATGACAATTATGAGTACCAAGAGTACACTCGTTGTTATCTGAAAAATGAGAGCACAAATAATCAAATTTCAAACTTCGTCTTCTCAGTATAATTAATTGACACAGAAAAGTCAAAATATTCCAAAAACAAATACTTCAAAACGTTTAAACATAGATAAAAAAATATCTGCAAAATGCAATAACAAAAACTCAAATTAACAACAAAACTTATTTTCTGCCTACCTGTACATGTCACTCCATTTCCGCTATATCCAGTGTCACAAGCACAAGTAAATGATCCCTCCGTATTAGAACATGTCGAATTGTTATGACAATTATGAGTACCAAGAGTACATTCGTTGTTATCTGAAAAATGAGAGTACAAATATTCAAATTTCAAACTTCATCTTCAAAGTATAACAAAATCCCTATAAGACCAACAATATTCCAAAAAAAAATTTAAAACATTTACACACAGATCGAATAATACTTGCAAATACAAAAACAAAAACTCAAATTAACAGCAAAACTTATTTTCTGCCTACTTGTACATGTCACTCCGTTTCCGCTATATCCAGTGTCACAAGCGCAAATAAATGATCCATCCGTATTAGAACATGTCGCATTCTTATCACAATTGTGAGTACCAAGAGTACACTCGTTGTTATCTGAAAAATGAGAGCACAAATAATCAAATTTCCAACTTCGTCTTCTCAGTATAATTAGTTGACACAGAAAAGTCAAAATATTCCAAAAACAAATACTTCAAAACGTTTAAACATAGATAAAATAATATCTGCAAAATGCAATAACAAAACTCAAATTAACAACAAAACTTATTGTCTGCCAACCTGTACATGTCAATCCATTTCCGCTATATCCAGTGTCACAAGTGCAAGTAAATGATCCATCCGTATTAGAACATGTCGCATTGTTATGACAATTATGAGTACCCAAGAGTACACTCGCTGTTATCTGAAAAATGAGAGTACAAATATTCAAATTTCAAACTTCATCTTCAAAGTATAACAAGATCCCTAACAAACCAACAATATCCCAAAAAGAAGTACTTCCAAACCTTTAAACATAGATCGAAGAATATCTGCAAAATACAACAACAAAAACTCAAGTTAACATCATCACTTATTTTCTGCCTACCTGTACATGTCACTCCGTTTCCGCTATATCCAGTGTCACAAGCGCAAGTAAATGATCCATCCGTATTAGAACATGTCGCATTGTTATGACAATTATGAGTACCAAGAGTACACTCATTGTTATCTGAAAAATAAGAGTACAAATATGCAAATTTCAAACTTCATCTTCAAAGTATAACAAAATCCCTACAAGACCAACAATATTCCAAAAAAAATTTAAAATCTTTACACACAGATCGAATAATACCTGCAAATACAAAAACAAAAACTCAAATTAACAGCAAAACTTATTTTCTGCCTACTTGTACATGTCACTCCGTTTCCGCTATATCCAGTGTCACAAGCGCAAGTAAATGATCCATCCGTATTAGAACATGTCGCATTCTTATCACAATTATGAGTACCAAGAGTACACTCGTTGTTATCTGAAAAATGACAGCATAAATAATCTAATTTCAAACTTCATCTTCTAAGTATAACAAGATCGCTTAAAAACAAACAATATTCGAAAAACAAATACTTCAAAACGTTTAAACATAGATCGAATGATAAATGCAAAATACAACAACAAAACTCCAATTAACAAGAACACGGATTTTCTCCCTACCTGTACATGTCACTCCGTTTCCGCTATATCCAGTGTCACAAGCGCAAGTAAATGATCCATCCGTATTAGAACATGTCGCATTGTTATGACAATTATGAGAACCAAGAGTACACTCGTTGTTATCTGCAAAATGAGAGCACAAATAATCAAATTTCAGACTTCATCTTCTAAGTCTTACAAGATCCCTAAAAAACCAACAATATTCGAAAAACAAATACTTGAAACTTTTAAACGTAGATCGAATAATATCTGAATAATACAAGGACAAAAACTCCAATTAACAAGAACACCTATTTTCTCCCTACCTGTACATGTCACTCCGTTTCCGCTATATCCAGTGTCACAAGCGCAAGTAAATGATCCATCCGTATTAGAACATGTCGCATTCTTATCACAATTATGAGTTCCAAGAGTACACTCGTTGTTATCTGAAAAATGAGAGCACAAATAATCAAATTTCAAACTTCATCTTCTAAGTATAACAAGATCGCTTAAAAACTAACAATATTCGAAAAACAAATACTTCAAAACGTTTAAACATAAATCGAATGATAAATGCAAAATACAACAACAAAACTCCAATTAACAAGAACACGTATTTTCTCCCTACCTGTACATGTCACTCCGTTTCCGCTATATCCAGTGTCACAAGCGCAAGTAAATGATCCATCCGTATTAGAACATGTTGCATTGTTATGACAATTATGAGAACCAAGAGTACACTCGTTGTTATCTGCAAAATGAGAGCACAAATAATCAAATTTCAGACTTCATCTTCTAAGTCTTACAAGATCCCTAAAAACCAACAATGTTTCAAAAACAAATACTTGAAACTTTTAAACGTAGATCAAATAATATCTGCATAATACAAGGACAAAACTCAAATTAACAAGAACACCTATTTTCTCCCTACCTGTACATGTCACTCCGTTTCCGGTATATCCAGTGTCACAAGCGCAAGTAAATGATCCATCCGTATTAGAACATGTCGCATTGTTATGACAATTATGAGAACCAAGAGTACACTCGTTGTTATCTGCAAAATGAGAGCACAAATAATCAAATTTCAAACTTCATCTTCAAAGTATAACAAAATCCCTATAAGACCAACAATATTCCAAAAAAAAAAAAATCAAAACTTTTACACACAGATCGAATAATACCTGCAAATACAAAAACAAAAACTCAAATTAACAGCAAACTTATTTTCTCCCTACCTGTACATGTCACTCCGTTTCCGCTATATCCAGTGTCACAAGCGCAAGTAAATGATCCATCCGTATTAGAACATGTCGCATTGTTATGACAATTATGAGTACCAAGAGTACACTCGTTGTTATCTGAAAAATGACAGCACAAATAATGAAATTTCAAACTTCGTCTTCTCAGTATAAGAAGATGCTACAGAAAACCCAAAATATTCCAAAAACAAGTACAGGGTGTCGAAAAAAAAATTACCCCCTTTTGACTCCACAAGGCAACAAAACGATAATATTTCGGAACTTTTTCAATTCATGGCTACATTTGTTGGTCTTCAACTTAAACGTAGATACCTTGCATTTAGAAATCGACTACCAAATACCGGAGATATGAGTTCACAAGATCAAAATTTGGAGTGCACCTGAAACCAGAGGTTTTGAGAAATCGCCTAGTCATAATTTGACAACAAACAGTCATTTTACAAACGAAGTTTCGACTGTGACCTTTACTTTTTATTTTTGAAAAGATTTATACCTTACAATTACTTAAATTGTTCTTGAAGTGAACTTTTCATTTGTAGGAAACGGTCCTTCCATTGCACTCGATCCCAAGTGTTTTGTATTAAAGAAGAGGAAAAGGATCACATGCACGCTTATTTTGGAGATGTGGCACGACTTTATCACTCTTATTATATTTTTACTATATTTGTTTAATTAGCGCCATGTCCATGCACCTTTTATTCTTTTCAAAAGCAAAACACAGAAACTTAAAGTCTACAGCCTACAGGTACTTTGGAAAATGTCCACGACCTCTGGTTTTGGGTGGACTGTAAATTTTGACTTTGCGAAGCAGTATCTCCGGTGTTTGGTGGACGATTTCTAAATGCAAGGTACGTGCATCTAAGTTGAACATTGATAAATTTAGCTGTAAGGTCGGGGAGCAATTATATCTCTATGCTTGGTTCCTACTTCCAGTCAAAAGGTGGTACTTTTTTCTGATACACCCAGTACTTCAAAACTTTTAAACATAGATCGAATAATATCTGAATAATACAAGGACAAAAACTCCAATTAACAAGAACACCTATTTTCTCCCTACCTGTACATGTCACTCCGTTTCCGCTATATCCAGTGTCACAAGCGCAAGTAAATGATCCATCCGTATTAGAACATGTCGCATTCTTATCACAATTATGAGTTCCAAGAGTACACTCGTTGTTATCTGAAAAATGAGAGCACAAATAATCAAATTTCAAACTTCATCTTCTAAGTATAACAAGATCGCTTAAAAACTAACAATATTCGAAAAACAAATACTTCAAAACGTTTAAACATAAATCGAATGATAAATGCAAAATACAACAACAAAACTCCAATTATCAAGAACACGGATGTTCTCCCTACCTGTACATGTCACTCCGTTTCCGCTATATCCAGTGTCACAAGCGCAAGTAAATGATCCATCCGTATTAGAACATGTTGCATTGTTATGACAATTATGAGAACCAAGAGTACACTCGTTGTTATCTGCAAAATGAGAGCACAAATAATCAAACTTCAGACTTCATCTTCTAAGTCTTACAAGATCCCTAAAAAACCAACAATTTTCCAAAAACAAATACTTGAAACTTTTAAACGTAGATCGAATAATATCTGCATAATACAAGGACAAAAACTCCAATTAACAAGAACACGTATTTTCTCCCTACCTGTACATGTCACTCCGTTTCCGCTATATCCAGTGTCACAAGCGCAAGTAAATGATCCATCCGTATTAGAACATGTCGCATTGTTATGACAATTATGAGAACCAAGAGTACACTCGTTGTTATCTGCAAAATGAGAGCGCAAATAATCAAATTTCAGACTTCATCTTCTAAGTCTTACAAGATCCCTAAAAAACCAACAATGTTTCAAAAACAAATACTTGAAACTTTTAAACGTAGATCAAATAATATCTGCATAATACAAGGACAAAACTCAAATTAACAAGAACACCTATTTTCTCCCTACCTGTACATGTCACTCCGTTTCCGGTATATCCAGTGTCACAAGCGCAAGTAAATGATCCATCCGTATTAGAACATGTCGCATTGTTATGACAATTATGAGAACCAAGAGTACACTCGTTGTTATCTGCAAAATGAGAGCACAAATAATCAAATTTCAAACTTCATCTTCAAAGTATAACAAAATCCCTATAAGACCAACAATATTCCAAAAAAAAAAAAATCAAAACTTTTACACACAGATCGAATAATACCTGCAAATACAAAAACAAAAACTCAAATTAACAGCAAACTTATTTTCTCCCTACCTGTACATGTCACTCCGTTTCCGCTATATCCAGTGTCACAAGCGCAAGTAAATGATCCATCCGTATTAGAACATGTCGCATTGTTATGACAATTATGAGTACCAAGAGTACACTCGTTGTTATCTGAAAAATGACAGCACAAATAATGAAATTTCAAACTTCATCTTCTCAGTATAAGAAGATGCTACAGAAAACCCAAAATATTCCAAAAACAAGTACAGGGTGTCGAAAAAAAAATTACCCCCTTTTGACTCCACAAGGCAACAAAACGATAATATTTCGGAACTTTTTCAATTCATGGCTACATTTGTTGGTCTTCAACTTAAACGTAGATACCTTGCATTTAGAAATCGACTACCAAATACCGGAGATATGAGTTCACAAGATCAAAATTTGGAGTGCACCTGAAACCAGAGGTTTTGAGAAATCGCCTAGTCATAATTTGACATCAAACAGTCATTTTACAAACGAAGTTTCGACTTTCACCTTTACTTTTTATTTTTGAAAAGATTTATACCTTCAATTACTTAAATTGTTCTTGAAGTGAACTTTTCATTTGTAGGAAACGGTCCTTCCATTGCACTCGATCCCAAGTGTTTTGTATTAAAGAAGAGGAAAAGGATCACATGCACGCTTATTTTGGAGATGTGGCACGACTTTATCACTCTTATTATATTTTTACTATATTTGTTTAATTAGCGCCATGTCCATGCACCTTTTATTCTTTTCAAAAGCAAAACACAGAAACTTAAAGTCTACAGCCTACAGGTACTTTGGAAAATGTCCACGACCTCTGGTTTTGGGTGGACTGTAAATTTTGACTTTGCGAAGCAGTATCTCCGGTGTTTGGTGGACGATTTCTAAATGCAAGGTACGTGCATCTAAGTTGAACATTGATAAATTTAGCTGTAAGGTCGGGGAGCAATTATATCTTTATGCTTGGTTCCTACTTCCAGTCAAAAGGTGGTACTTTTTTCTGATACACCAAGTACTTCAAAACTTTTAAACATAGATCGAATAATATCTGCATAATGCAATAACAAAAACTCCAATTAACAAGAACACCTATTTTCTCCCTACCTGTACATGTCACTCCGTTTCCGCTATATCCAGTGTCGCGCAAGTAAATGATCCATCCGTATTTGAACATGTCGCATTGTTATGACAATTATGAGAACTACACTCGTTGTTATCTGCAAAATGTAGCGCAAATAATCAAATTTCAGTTCATCCTAAGTCTTACAAGATCCCTAAAAAGCCAACAATGTTTCAAAAACAAATACTTGAAACTTTTAAACGTAGATCAAATAATATCTGCATAATACAAGGACAAAACTCAAATGAACAAGAACACCTATTTTCTCCCTACCTGTACATGTCCTCCCTTTCCGCTATATCCAGTGTCACAAGCGCAAGTAAATGATCCATCCGTATTAGAACATGTCGCATTGTTATGACAATTATGAGTACCAAGAGTACACTCGTTGTTATCTGAAAAATGAGAGTACAAATATTCAAATTTCAAACTTCATCTTCAAAGTATAACAAGATCTTTAAAAAACCAACAATATTCAAAAACAAATACTTCCAAAACTTTTAAACATAGATCGAATGATATCTCAAAAATAGAACAACAAAACTCCAATTAATAACAACACGTCTTCACTGCCTACCTGTACATGTCACTCCGTTTCCGCTATACCCAGTGTCACAAGCGCAAGTAAATGATCCATCTGTATTAGAACATGTCGCATTCTTATCACAATTATGAGTACCAAGAGTACACTCGTTGTTATCTGAAAAATGAGAGTACAAAGATTCAATTTTCAAACTTCATCCTCAAAGTATAACAAAATCCGTACAAAACCAACAATATTACAAAACAAATACTTCAAAACTTGAAAGATAGATCGACTAATATCTGCAAAATACAACATCAAAACTCCAATTAACAACGACACGTCTTCTCTGCCTACCTGTACATGTCACTCCGTTTCCGCTAAACCCAGTGTCACAAGCGCAAGTAAATGATCCATCTGTATTAGAGCATGTCGCATTGCTATGACAATTATGAGTGCCAAGAGTACATTCGTTGTAATCTGAAAAACGAGGGTACAAATATTCAATTTTCAAAATTCATCCTAAAAGTATAACAAGATCCCTAAAAAACTAACAATATTTCAAAAACGAATACTTCAAAACTTTTAAACGTAGATCGAATAATATCTGCAAATACAACAACAAAAACCCCAATTAACAACAAAACCTATTTTCTGCCTACCTGTACATGTCACTCCGTTTCCGCTATATCCAGTGTCACAAGCGCAAGTAAATGATCCATCCGTATTAGAACATGTCGCATTGTTATGACAATTATGAGTACCAAGAGTACATTCGTTGTTATCTGAAAAATGACAGCACAAATAATCAAATTTCAAATTTCATCTTCTAAGTATAACAAGATCTTTAAAAAACCAACAATATTCAAAAACAAATACTTCCAAAACTTTTAAACATAGATCGAGAAATATCTGTAAAATACAACAACAAAAATACAAATTAACAACAACACTCATTTTCTGCCTACCTGTACATGTCACTCCATTTCCGCTATATCGAGGGTCACAAGTGCAAGTAAATGATCCATCCGTATTACTACATGTCGCATTGTTATGACACTTATGAGTTCCAAGAGTACACTCGTTTTTATCTGAAAAATGTGAAGATGAAGGATCAAATTTCAAACTTCACCTACTCAGTATAACAAGGTCCTCCTTACACAAGAACAACAATATTCCAAAAACAAACACTTCAAAACTGAGGGTTCATTGACTTTAACTGGGGAAGATTTATTGAGAACAGCTACTACGTTCAAATCATTGGTTAAACGATACTAGATATGTAAAAATTGATCACACTGTTTAAAGGATAGGGGTGGGGTGAAAAGATTGGGACTAGTGTAAAAAGTACACATGACACGTTTCTGAGGCAGCTGACAGAAACAAGTTTTTGAGAGCATGTGCTCTTTTGACAAAATGTGCGTTTGCCAGCAAGATCTGATAGTTTAGCTTAGAGAAAGAATTTTGGCCTCATTTTCACGAGAATATAACGGAAATGGAAAGGGACGGAAAGCTTAACGGGGTGTACAAGCCGCAGCCTTCCTATCAATAAAAATCTTCAGAGACAATTAAGACCGAACCATGGCTGGGTTACTATAAGTAATCTTATTTGAAATGAGACAGGCACACTAACTAACAGTTTTTTAATTCGTTTGCCCTAAACTTCTTGACAAAAAATTTATAAGATGTTCGGTTTGTAGGGACCGGTTTCTGCGAACTACAGCAATTGATCTCAGGATACCGAAAGAAAGGAATGATCTAGAAAGAAATACTAAATTATCACCTTTCCTGAAAGTGTTCAAACAAGAACTATAGACAGTGGGTGTAACATAATTTTCTATGTGCTTAAGATTTTGAAAGAGTTCTTCAAAGAATTTTAAGAGAGATTTTAGCTTCATTTGTTCTTAGTTTAATAATTTCCTTTACTGTTTCCTTAAACCAGCCCGATTGAAAAAGATGTAAATCAAACTTATTAACCTGTATAAATATTTCTAAATAAATTGTAATAATAATGGAGTCTCCGACACGGTCTTAGCGCTGCATAGCAAATTTCATGAAGCAAACGCAATTGGAAAATCAGAGAAAAGGCTCTTAATATGGATTCTAAACAACCAACAAAGGTATAGTTCAAAATGATATTTTATGCTAAAATAAATATATTAACAACTAGCTTAGCAAAATAAATTCCCAGAAAGAATCATCAGAGAAGAAGAAATACTAAATGTGTGGATAGTTCAATTGAAATGAAATGAAATAAAAAAGATGCAGATGGTTAAATTAGTCGGTCTCAAATTTGGTGTCACCTGTGATTTGTGATAGCACGAAATTCTTTTGCAAAAAACTTATATTGTTGTTATTCGCGGGCATTTGCAGGTTACATGTAATTTGAGACAGACTCTAATATACAGTAAAGAAGTGATGTACCTGTGCAATTGATTTTTCCGTCTCCACTGTATCCTGAATTGCACTGACAAAGATGAGTACCATTGACATTTACACAACTTCCATTTGGATGGCAAGGACCAACCGAAGCACAAATTGAGACATCTACGAGAGAAATTGTTTTCATTTATTGATTGATTGAGAGGTATCTTTCTTCAAGTTAACTATAGAGGAACATTTTTAGGGTGATTTGCCATTGATTAAAGCTAAATTCATATCGCTGGAGTCAACCAAATCTGTATACATTTGATTGGGACACCCGGAATCTTTGGAAGTAACAGAAATCTTGAAAAGGGAGAAATCTTGATTAAAAGAAAGAAACTACAATTCTTCACAACATTTTTCGATGTGGTCCAAATGTAGAGCCTTCCTTTTTGACCTATTTAACCGCTCGCGTGCTTGAAAACAAATATGAAACCACACTGTGTGTATCAATTCCTTTATCTAAATGGGTAAATTGCTTTTAAGCCTAAATGGCTTGACCCGGATTACCCTGTGGCTTATGTGATGCTGATGTGTACATTTGCAAGAACCATGAATAAAATCCTGTTTTCTCATGACTCACAGATCCACGAGGTACAGGTATGAAAAAGCTATTTTGTGCCCTTTGAACCAATGGAGTGGCTTCAAAATTTGCACACAACGAGGGCAGATTGATGCTAGCAAAGTGTGTCTCAAAACCAAATACAACTGTGGGAGGGCAGAAATATTATTTGCCAATTTTTGACAGCGCATAGTTATAAGAGGAGGAGGTATTTGAAAAATCCTAGACACAGTTTGGAAGCTTAGGATCTGCACTTCCTGCTGATGTAAGTCAGATTTCGGTACCTCAAACGCAAGGGTACAACATAGCGTTTGAAGGTGGTAGACTCTTTTAAGCAATACATTTGCTTGAAAAATGACATTTTACAATACTTGCAAAATCTTTTGATAATGTTAGAATCCCCACATTCTTGTGCATCGAATGATGTATAGTTTAACTATATTCCGTTAATAGCTTGGCTTTTAGGCAGAGAAAACCAAATCTCGCATTACAAACGTTTACCGTAACCTTAAGTCAGTATTTGTATTTGGTAGGCTGCGCTCGGTGCAATCAGCTCTTTGGTGAAAAGATAGCAAAGATCGTTGAGGCATTTTAAAAACCGCTAGTTTCGATTGTCTATCTATCAACTCCTTGATCGAGTGCCAACCTTAACTTCGTATCATGGATTCATTATTTCAGGGTCTTCAAACCTACTGCTTACTCGTTACGCTCCTACGTTTGAATGCCTTCTAAATATATACCGCATTCACACTGACATAGTTAAATCAGCTTTTATATAAACCAGGCTAAATTTCAACCAATCAGATGCACTCCATCTGTTCTTGGACTGACCAATTAAAAAGTCCATTCGACACCTGGTTTAGTTTAAGCTGGTTTTACTTGCAGCTGTGAATGGGGTAATATACCTTTCAGTTATTCTACAAAAGGACCTGAATCGAAGAATACCTCGATACATTTTGTTGAATTTTGGAACACGCGAAAAGCGATAGAAGCTGTAAGGGAATCAGTAGAGTCTGCACGCAGGCTACTCGATCCAGACTCTTTTGTGAAATAGCTTAAAGTCTATTAAACATACGTCCACACTTACATAGCAATCTTGTTTAAGTCCATGTTGTAATCCACTTACTTCGAACCAAGGATTTTGTACTCTAACTACTTTATCGTGCTCTGCTTGGATTTTACTAATTAAGGGTTACACTTGAGACGTTTACCGTAAGAGCTCTATTAAAGGGAATGTAAGCATATAAAAGTGGCTCAAGCCACTTGCGGTAAAATTCTAGCCTATCAGATATCAGTATTTCCTCTTGATGTAGATCAGTTACCCAAATATAGTGCGGCACGTGTCATGGCCTATTGTCTTTGCACGGCTATTTCTATCAAGGGCTTATGTATGCTTAGATTCCCTTTAAGGCCCGGGCTTATCAAAGTTCGGGAACTCCTGGGGGGGGGGGTTTAAAAAATAGGGGGCTTTAGTCACAAATTTCTGGTTGTTCAATCTCATATTCTGCAGAATCGACATACAATTTTACGAGCCAAATACCCAAATTTGACGAAGTTTTATCGCAAACCATATCAAAATTAACATGCAAACATATCTGAATAAATAACTGGATAATCAGTGGTATACTCTGGCATTCGGGGGCCTTAATAGAGAGATGCGGGGTTCATTTAAAATTTTAGCTCAGAACGGAAGGACTTATTAGAGGGGGGGGGCTAAATAGTGCTTTTAAGGTATTGATAATATTCAAGACAATATTTCATTTATCAACAATATCTTTATCAGTATGAATACTGTAAAGCTCTGCTCTAAGCCCCTGGGGGTCTTATTTGATTTTGGACACTTTTTAGTCCTTTTTGCACCATATTTTGCGGTTGAAACATAATAAAAAGGAGGGGCTTAATAGAGCTTTTACGGTATCTATCAGCAATACATTCGTTAAATTTAAAGAAATATAGCCGCAGTTACAACCAACTGATAAACATAAATCACATACTTGCACAATTGGTAATTCCATCTCCACTGAATCCAGAGTTACATGTACATGCGAATGAGCCAATGCTGTTGCTACATGATGCATCAGAATGGCAATTTCCATTGTTAATCGAACACTCATCGATATCTGTAAAATTCATCATTGAAAGAAAATATCAGAATTCGTGAATTATTTTTCCTATGCTGCGTGAGCCCGAAAAAGTTTCCACATTTGAAAACTCGTAGATCCAACAGCACTGGGTGGATTGGAATGAATCAAATGTTGTATGACAGTCGAGAGATCGATGCATTTTTGAAATATTTTCGCGCTATCATGAATAGGGTAGGGTGGGGGTTATGTGGGTCTAAAATCAGCAAAATCTCAAACTGGATAGCTGGTAAAACGACAATAAAATGCAAAAAAATTTCGAAAGTTTCGTTTAATTGACATTCAGTGATTCTTGTTTCTTGGCAAAAGATCTCAGCTCTGACAAAGGCAGTTAAATATTTTTAACAAAATTTCTCTTTTGGTAACTAAAATAGGCCCACTTTTCCGACGAGCGGGGAAATGGGTCTATTCTCAAAACTTGTCCGATATCGGAATATGAAAGGATAAATAATTAAAAAACTAAATAGAATTACATCTTCAAACTATTCTCTGTTCAATAAAATCACAATCTGTGCCCTTTATCGCAAGCAATCCCGTTCACGCGACGAAAATAAAACTACGGTCATTATGCTGTGATCCACCACCGTTGCAACTTGCAAGTCAGTAATCGAATTTAATAGTAACAGTAAAAAAAAATGTGGGTGGTATGTTCACTTCAATTTACTGGTTACAAGACAGCAACTGCCTAATTAGGAAACCAGTTTTCGCATTTTAGACAGAATACAACGTGGCAAGATGAATATAAGTGCGAAAATTTTAAGCAATTCAAGGCTTCGTTGAATTTGAATTATTGCTGAATTCTCAGTAGGCCTACATGCACGCAGGCTAACATTACCCCACCTGGTAAAAAATCAATATAAAAAGAACAATCGCTTCAATGACTTAGAAATAAACATAACTTCATTTGTAAAAGACAAAACTCTCACCTCATGGTTATTAGATGGACCAGAAAAGCAAAGCAGAAAAGAAAGATTTCGGGGTTCGCGTCAAAAATATTAAACATGGAAAAATATCTCATAAATGCAAAATAAAATTAACAACAACAAATTTTTTCCTTACCTGTACATGTCACTCCGTTTCCGCTAAATCCAGTGTCACAAGTGCAAGTAAATGATCCATCCGTGTTGGTACAAGTCGCATTGTTATGACAATTATCAGTACCAGATGTACACTCGTTGTTATCTCAAAATGAGAATACAAATGATAAAATTTCAAAATTCATCTACCCCCGATAACAAGATCACTACACAAAAACAAAATATTCAAAAGACAATTACTTGAAATCTATTAAACAAAGATCGAATGATATCTCGAAACGAAACCACAAAAACTCAAATTAACAACCAGACATATTTCCTGCCTACCTGTACATATCACTCCGTTTCCACTATATCCAGTGTCACAAGCGCAAGTAAATGATCCATCCGTATTGGAACATGTCGCATTGTTATGACAATTATCAGTACCAGATGTACACTCGTTGATTTCTGACAAGTGAGGACACAAATAATCAAATCATTTACGCCAGCAAGGTGTTGATAAAAACATTAATCAATATGTCATCAATGCTCCAAAACATGATAAATGTTAAGAATGGAATAAATATCTCATAAATAAAAACTGAAATTAACAACAGAACATTTTCTGCCTACCTGCACATGTCACTCCGTTTCCGCTATATCCAGTGTCACAAGCGCAAGTAAATGATCCATCCGTATTAGAACATGTCGCATTGTTACCACAATTATGAATACCAAGAGTACACTCGTTGTTATCTGAAAAAAAAAGAGCACAAATAATCAAACTTCAAACTTCATCTTCTTAGTATAACAAAATCCCTAAAAAACAAACAATACTTCAAAAACAAATGCTTCGAAACGTTTACACAAAAAATCGAAAAATAGTAGCAAAATGCAACAACAAAAACTCCAATTAACAACAACAAATGTTTTTTGCCTACCTGTACATGTCACTCCGTTTCCGCTAAATCCAGTGTCACAAGCGCAAGTAAATGATCCATCCGTATTGGAACATGTCGCATTGTTATGACAATTATCAGTACCAGATGTACACTCGTTGATTTCTGACAAGTGAGGACACAAATAATCATATCATTTACGCCAGCAAGGTGTTGATAAAAACATTAATAAATATGTGATCAATGCTCCAAAACATGAAAATTGTTAAGAATTGGAATAAATATCTCATAAATATCAGCTGAAATTAAAAACAGAACATTCTCTGCCTACCTGTACATGTCACTCCGTTTCCGCCATATCCAGTGTCACAAGCGCAAGTAAATGATCCATCTGTATTAGAACATGTCGCATTGTTACCACAATTATGAGTACCAAGAGTACACTCGTTGTTATCTGAAAAAAAGAGCACAAATAATCAAACTTCAAACTTCATCTTCTTAGTATAACAAAATCCCTAAAAAACAAACAATACTTCAAAACAAATGCTTCGAAACGTTCATACAAAGATAGAATAATATTTGCAAAATACAACAACAAAAACTCCAATTTAAAACAAAAAGTCTTCTTTGCCTACCTGTACATGTCACTCCGTTTCCGCTATATTCAGTGTCACAAGCGCAAGTAAATGATCCATCCGTATTAGAACATGTCGCATTGTTATGACAATTATGAGTACCAAGAGTACACTCTTTGTTATCTGAAAAATGACAGCATAAATAATCTAATTTCAAACTTCATCTTCTAAGTATAACAAGAACCCTAAAATACCAACAATATTCCAAAAACATATACTTCAAAACTTTTAAACATAGATCGAACAATATCTGCAAAATACAGCAACAAAAACTCCAATTAACAACAACACGTCTGTTCTGCCTACCTGTACATGTCACTCCGTTTCCGCTAAATCCAGTGTCACAAGCGCAAGTAAATGATCCATCCGTATTACTACATGTCGCATTGTTATCACAATTATGAGTACCAAGAGTACACTCGTTGTTATCTGAAAAATGAGAGTACAAATATTACAAATACCCAAATCCATCTTCAAAGTATAACAAGATCCCTAAAAAAACCAACAATATTCCAAAAACAAATACTTCAAAACTTTTATACATAGATCGAATATTATCTGCAAAATACAACAACAAAAACTCCAATTAACAACGACACGTCTTCTCTGCTTACCTGTACATGTCACTCCGTTTCCACTGTATCCAGTGTCACAAGCACAAGTAAATGATCCATCCGTATTAGAACATGTCGCATTGTTATCACAATTATGAGTACCAAGAGTACACTCGTTGTTATCTGAAAAATGAGAGTACAAATATTCAAATTTCAAAATTCATCTTCAAAGTATAACAAGATCCCTAAAAAAAAACCAACAATATTCCAAAAACAAATACGTTCAAAACTTTTAAACATAGATCGAATAATATCTGTAAAATACAACAACAAAACTCTAATTAACAACGGCCCGTCTTCTCTGCTTACCTGTACATGTCACTCCGTTTCCACTGTATCCAGTGTCACAAGCACAAGTAAATGATCCATCCGTATTAGAACATGTCGCATTGTTATCACAATTATGAGTACCAAGATTACACTCGTTGTTATCTGAAAAATGAGATTACAAATATTCAAATTTCAAAATTCATCTTCAAAGTATAACAAGATCCCTAAAAAAAAACCAACAATATTCCAAAAACAAATACGTTCAAAACTTTTAAACATACATCGAATAATATCTGAAAATACAACAACAAAAACTCAAATTAACAACAACACTCATTTTCTGCCTACCTGTACATGTCACTCCGTTTCCGCTATATCCAGTGTCACAAGTGCAAGTAAATGATCCATCCGTATTAGAACATGTCGCATTGTTATCACAATTATGAGTACCAAGAGTACACTCGTTGTTATCTGAAAAATGAGATTACAAATATTCAAATTTCAAAATTCATCTTCAAAGTATAACAAGATCTCTACAGAAAACCAACAATATTCCAAAAAACAAATACTTCAAAACTTTTAAACATAGATCGAATAATATCTGCAAAATACAACAACAAAAACTCATATTAAAAACAACAATTATTTTCTGCCTACCTGTACATGTCACTCCGTTTCCGCTATATCCAGTGTCACAAGCGCAAGTAAATGATCCATCCGTATTAGAACATGTCGCATTGTTACCACAATTATGAATACCAAGAGTACACTCGTTGTTATCTGAAAAAAAAAGAGCACAAATAATCAAACTTCAAACTTCATCTTCTTAGTATAACAAAATCCCTAAAAAACAAACAATACTTCAAAAACAAATGCTTCGAAACGTTTACACAAAAAATCGAAAAATAGTAGCAAAATGCAACAACAAAAACTCCAATTAACAACAACAAATGTTTTTTGCCTACCTGTACATGTCACTCCGTTTCCGCTAAATCCAGTGTCACAAGCGCAAGTAAATGATCCATCCGTATTGGAACATGTCGCATTGTTATGACAATTATCAGTACCAGATGTACACTCGTTGATTTCTGACAAGTGAGGACACAAATAATCATATCATTTACGCCAGCAAGGTGTTGATAAAAACATTAATAAATATGTGATCAATGCTCCAAAACATGAAAATTGTTAAGAATTGGAATAAATATCTCATAAATATCAGCTGAAATTAAAAACAGAACATTCTCTGCCTACCTGTACATGTCACTCCGTTTCCGCCATATCCAGTGTCACAAGCGCAAGTAAATGATCCATCTGTATTAGAACATGTCGCATTGTTACCACAATTATGAGTACCAAGAGTACACTCGTTGTTATCTGAAAAAAAGAGCACAAATAATCAAACTTCAAACTTCATCTTCTTAGTATAACAAAATCCCTAAAAAACAAACAATACTTCAAAACAAATGCTTCGAAACGTTCATACAAAGATAGAATAATATTTGCAAAATACAACAACAAAAACTCCAATTTAAAACAAAAAGTCTTCTTTGCCTACCTGTACATGTCACTCCGTTTCCGCTATATTCAGTGTCACAAGCGCAAGTAAATGATCCATCCGTATTAGAACATGTCGCATTGTTATGACAATTATGAGTACCAAGAGTACACTCTTTGTTATCTGAAAAATGACAGCATAAATAATCTAATTTCAAACTTCATCTTCTAAGTATAACAAGAACCCTAAAATACCAACAATATTCCAAAAACATATACTTCAAAACTTTTAAACATAGATCGAACAATATCTGCAAAATACAGCAACAAAAACTCCAATTAACAACAACACGTCTGTTCTGCCTACCTGTACATGTCACTCCGTTTCCGCTAAATCCAGTGTCACAAGCGCAAGTAAATGATCCATCCGTATTACTACATGTCGCATTGTTATCACAATTATGAGTACCAAGAGTACACTCGTTGTTATCTGAAAAATGAGAGTACAAATATTACAAATACCCAAATCCATCTTCAAAGTATAACAAGATCCCTAAAAAAACCAACAATATTCCAAAAACAAATACTTCAAAACTTTTATACATAGATCGAATATTATCTGCAAAATACAACAACAAAAACTCCAATTAACAACGACACGTCTTCTCTGCTTACCTGTACATGTCACTCCGTTTCCACTGTATCCAGTGTCACAAGCACAAGTAAATGATCCATCCGTATTAGAACATGTCGCATTGTTATCACAATTATGAGTACCAAGAGTACACTCGTTGTTATCTGAAAAATGAGAGTACAAATATTCAAATTTCAAAATTCATCTTCAAAGTATAACAAGATCCCTAAAAAAAAACCAACAATATTCCAAAAACAAATACGTTCGAAACTTTTAAACATAGATCGAATAATATCTGTAAAATACAACAACAAAACTCTAATTAACAACGGCCCGTCTTCTCTGCTTACCTGTACATGTCACTCCGTTTCCACTGTATCCAGTGTCACAAGCACAAGTAAATGATCCATCCGTATTAGAACATGTCGCATTGTTATCACAATTATGAGTACCAAGATTACACTCGTCGTTATCTGAAAAATGAGATTACAAATATTCAAATTTCAAAATTCATCTTCAAAGTATAACAAGATCCCTAAAAAAAAACCAACAATATTCCAAAAACAAATACGTTCAAAACTTTTAAACATACATCGAATAATATCTGAAAATACAACAACAAAAACTCAAATTAACAACAACACTCATTTTCTGCCTACCTGTACATGTCACTCCGTTTCCGCTATATCCAGTGTCACAAGTGCAAGTAAATGATCCATCCGTATTAGAACATGTCGCATTGTTATCACAATTATGAGTACCAAGAGTACACTCGTTGTTATCTGAAAAATGAGATTACAAATATTCAAATTTCAAAATTCATCTTCAAAGTATAACAAGATCTCTACAGAAAACCAACAATATTCCAAAAAACAAATACTTCAAAACTTTTAAACATAGATCGAATAATATCTGCAAAATACAACAACAAAAACTCATATTAAAAACAACAATTATTTTCTGCCTACCTGTACATGTCACTCCGTTTCCGCTATATCTAGGGTCACAAGCGCAAGTAAATGATCCATTCGTATTAGAACATGTCGCATTGTTATGACAATTATGAGATCCAGATGTACACTCATTTTTATCTGAAAAATGTGAAGAAAAATGATCAAATTTCAAACTTCATCTACTCAGTATAAGAAGGTCCTGCTTACACAAGAGAAATAACATTCCAAAAACAAACACTTCAAAACTGAGGGCTCATTGACTTTAACTGGGGAGGAATTATTGAGAACAGCTACTACGTTCAAATCAATGGTTAAACGATATTAGATATGTAAAAATTGATCCCACTGTTTAAAGGATTGGGGTGAAAAGATTGGGACTAGTGGAAAAAGTCCTCATGACACGTTTCTGAGGCAGCTGGCAGAAACAAGTTTTGAGAGCATTGGCTCTTTTGACAAAATATGCGTTTGCCAGCAAGATCTGCAAGTGTAGCTTAGAGAAAGAATTTTGGCCTCGTTTTCACGAGAATGGAACGGAAATGGAAAGGAACGGAAAGCTTAACGGAGTGTACAAGCAGCAGCCTCCCTATCAATAAAAATCTTCAGAGAGAATTCAAACCGAACCATGGCTGGGTTACTATAAGTAATCTTATTTGAAATGAGACAAGCAAGACTAACTTACAGTTTCTTTAATTCGTTTGCCCTAAACTTCTTGAAAAAAAATTGATAAGATGTTCGGTTGGTAGGCACCGGTTTCCGCAAACTACAGCAATTGATCAATTTTTAAAAAAGATCAATGGCCAAAGGCTTTTTCTTATCGCTGGGCAAAACTGTGGAACAGTCTAGAAAGAAAGACTAAATTATCACCTTCCCTGAAAGCGTTCAAACAAGAACGATAGACAGTGGGTGTAACATAATTTTCGATGTGCTTAAGATTTTAAAAGAGCTCTTCAAAGAATTTTCAGAGAGAGTTAAGCTTCCTTTGTTCTTAGTTTAATAATTTCCTTTACTGTTTCCTTAAACCAGTCCGATTGAAAAAGATGTAAATCAAACTTATCAACCTGTATAAATATTTCTAAATGAATTGTAATAATAATGGAATCTCCGACACGGTCTTAGCGCTGCATAGCAAATTTATGAAGCAAACGCAATTGGAAAATCAGAGAAAAGGCTCTTAACATGGATTCTAAACAACCAACAAAGGTATAGTTCAAAATGATATTTTATGCTAAAATAAATATATTAACAACTAGCTTAGCAAAATAAATTCCCAGAAAGAATCATCAGAGAAGAAGAAATACTAAATGTGTGGATAGTTACTCAGTATAAATGTTCAATTGAAATGAAAAGAAATAAAAAGGATGCAGATGGTTAAATTAGTCGGTCTCAAATTAGGTGTCACCTGAGATTTGTGATAGCGCGAAATTCCTTTGCAAAAAATTAATATTGTTGCTATTCGCGGGCATTTGCAGGTTACATGTAATTTGAGACAGACTCTAATATACAGTAAAGAAATGATGTACCTGTGCAATTGATTTTTCCGTCTCCACTGTATCCTGAATTGCACTGACAAAGATGAGTACCATTGACATTTACACAACTTCCATTTGGATGGCAAGGACCAACCAAAGCACAAATTGAGACATCTACGAGAGAAATTGTTTTCATTGATTGATTGATTGATTTCATATATGTAGGGAGGGTAGCCCTTCAGCAAGTGCTGATTTTCAAGGGGTCCTCGATCTATGATTACAATACAATACTAGTAATATAATACAAAGAAAAGACAAACCTAATTACAATATGTCGAAAGTCTCCTTAACCTATTGGAATACGGTGTTAAAATCAATTTACAAAGTATAGCCTCACTACATAAGGATCCTCTAGTTACGCTCATCTAATTGAGTTGAATTGTTGTTGTTGTTGTCGCTGCACTGAGGGCCTTATAACCATAGAGCTGTAAAACCGGACAAAAATGTCAATCTGCGACAAGTTTTTGTCGCAAAATCATCTGCTGATTAGAGTATGGCTTAGAGGAATGCACTTTGGGCATTGATAGCTAGAATGAACATTTATCGAAGTTCTGATAGCAAATTTTATGGTACAGCAGTTCTGGAAAACTGTTTTTGTGGCGTTTTAAGATCAGTGGTTTTGAGAAAAAAGTAGCAGATTGATTTAGGCCCAATAAATCTTTTAGCTAAGATTCGAAAAAAGAATCAGAATCGAACGATAGCTTGATACATTTGTAGAATGTTCGAATGCATACAATAATGATCGAAGCTCCAACGTCACATAATCGAACCTTGTGTAGAATAGCGAAAAGGTCCATTAGTAGAATCAGTACGGAGATATTCCGTTTCTACAAGCGTTGGGGAATGAGTCTCTCTGTTGACCGAAGCGCCATCATCAAGTCAAAGAGCACAGGGAAACGAGAGACTCCAGGTAATAAGTCTATACAAAGTATATGATCTGATATCTGACACAAAAGATCAACTCGATGCCTGCTCAAAGTATCTGAACTATACTGTATACATAGCAGTCCACGCTAAATATGGCTCTTGAAGGCATTAACTGAAGATGCCTCTTTAACCTTAGTTGAAGGGCTATTCCAGCTGTTTGCACCCCTGAACCAAAAGTATTCTGTCCATTAGCAGATTTTTCAAAGGCATGCTTAAGGTTACGGTAAACGTTAGAAGGCCAAAAACTTCGATTTGCGGATTTCCTCAAATCTCAACAGCCCAACTTCAAGAAACACAAAGATACCATCTTTGGAAGTAACAGAAATGTTGAAAAGGGAGAAATCTTGATGAAAGAAAGAAACTACAATTTTTTACACAAAGCTTTTCGATGTGGTCCAAATGTTGATCCTAGCTTTCTGACCTATTAAACCGCTCGCGTGCTTGAAAAACAAATACAGTAAATGCCCGCGTATAAAACCTACAAAATTAAGAACCTGAAGGCTGTATTTACTGAAATGTGCACCTTCTAATTAAGAACCGCTTTCAGTTTGATAAACCAATATGTTCTTACCACAAGGGCAATAAAGTTAATTTTTGATTGGCTGTTAAAATTTGGACCTCATCCCTTGCTATTTGTAAGCTCCAGAGTAAATACAGTATAAGATTGATAATAATATTGCCAAAAGAAATGAAATGCTTTTAAATCTCTTGGTGATGATTTGTTTGACGGTCCTCTGAAAGAACTTACAAAAAAGAGGCTCTAAATAAGAACTATTAAGAACCTTTATACCCTGAAATAAATCTAAGAACCTTTGAAATATGAACCCTAATTCAGCCTGGCTCTCAAACAGTAGGTTGTTATATGAGAAAATTTACTGTATGAAACCAATCAATTCCTTTGCCTAGTTTAACTATATTCCGTTAATAGTTTGGCTTTTAGGCAGAAAAACCAAATCTCATATTACGAACGTTTACCGTAACCTTAAGTCAGTATTTGTATTTGGTAGGCTGCGCTCGGTGCAATCAGCTTTTTTTGGTGAAAAGATCGCAAAGACAGTTAGTAGCAAGGTCGTTGAGGCATTTAAAAGCCGTTAGTTAAGATTGTCTATCTATCAACTCCTTGATCGTGTACCAACCTTAACTGACCGGGCTATTGCTAAGTTCAATAAGTTACGCAATATCCTAACTGATTACAGAGTGAACATACGAACCAGGAGGAAATTAATGGGGAGTTGCGTGAGATCTCGACTAACGTATGGACCCCAAGCATGGTATCCAAACGAACAGGAAATGAAAAACCTGGAAGTATGCTGGATACAATGTCTGAGAGGGATGGTACGGGGTAGTTGGAGACGGAAAGGGAACAATAATGAGAATGAAGAAGATTTCAGCCTTGTATACACAAATGATCGAATACAACAGATTGTAGGAGCACAACCACTCAAAAACCATATTAACAGACAGTACCTAAATTACATTGGACATATCTGCAGAGGTGAGAACACTGCGTTGACAAAGAAAATGATGTTTGCAAAGGCAACCAGAGGGTATTACAGAGACCCATGGATAAAGATATCATCCCTACTAGGCGTGTCAGTTGAACAGGCAAAGAGAGCCACACAGTCGAGGAAAGACTTTGCCGAGTTAGTGCAGAGATGCACTACCTCGTCTCCGTGATGGTGAAGACCAAGAAGGAGGAATCTACAGGTACAGGTAGGATCATGGATCCATTATTTCAGGGTCTTCAAACCTACTGCTTACTCATTAGACTCCTACGTTTAAATCCCTTCTAAATATATACTGCATTCACACTAATAGTTAAATCAGCTTTATATAAACAAGGCTAAATTTCAACCAATCGGATGCACTGCATCTTTTTTTTATCATCATCAAAACAATTAAATGCAAATAACTCTGTTTTGAAGTCTTTGTTCAATTTTGTCTCCTCGATCATCAAAACGTCTGGTAAGCAACGCTCTACCACTTCTCTAAGGTCCACTATTTTATATCTAAGGCTGTTAATGTTCAAAAAGACAAGAAGAGAATTATTATGATATTTCGTCCTGAGATGAAAAATTCTTTTTATTAGCATTTTCACCGTCAGATATGGGTGGAGTAGAATCATTATCATCTACACTAGGTTTGCCTGCATTGCTAGATTGGATAGCCATTTGGCCTTCAGAACACAGAGTCGAATTTATATGTTCATTTAGGCTACAATTGATTCTAGCATCAAACCCTTTTTTGTGAAACACTACGGTCAGTTGAACTGGGTGTGTGTACGGTGGTCTCAATGTTAAATGCCTGCTGTCCTAAATCTATCAGTCATACCCCGTATAAAAAATTAATGCAGTTCCCGGTTAAACATTATTACCTTGAAGTTTAGATAAAGTCCTCATTTATCAAGGTGTTTTCTGTCAATGCTTTGATGCTTGATAAAACTTACATTACTTTTTGAGAGGCCTACTTAGGTGCAGCTGTGAATGGGGTAATAGCCCTTTCAGTTATTCTACAAAAGGACCTGAATCGAAGAATACCTCGATACATTTTGGAATTTTGGAACACGTGAAAAGTGATAGAAGCTATAAAGCCACTCAATCGAGCCTTTGGAATAAAAATGCATAAAATACCACTCGATCCGGACTCTTTTATGAAATAGCATAAAGTCTATCAAACATACGTCCATACTTATATAGCAATCTTTTTCAGTCCATGTTGTAATCCACTAACTTCGCACCAATGATTTTGTACTCTAACTACTTTATCGTACTCTACTTGGATTTTACAAATTAAGGTCTACACTTGAGACGTTTACCGTAAGAGCTCTATTACGGCCCGGGCTTATCAAAATTCTGGAACTCTTGGGGGGGGGGGCTTAAAAGATAGGGGGCCTTATTCACAAATTTCTAGTTGCTCAGTCTCATATTCTGCAGAACCGACAAACAATTTTACGAGCCAAATACACAAACTTGACAAAGTTTTATAGCAAACCATATCAAAATTAACATGCAAACATATTTGAATAAATAACTGGATAATCAGTGGTATAATCTGGCATTTGGGGGCCTTAAAAAAGAGCGAAAGAGTTTATTTAAAATTTTTGCTTAGAACTGAAGGACTTAATAGAGGGGGGGGGGGCTAAGTAGTGCTTTAAAGGCATTCATAACAATCTTAAGTATTAGGATAACAACTACTTAAGTATTTGTTAGAAAATCTATTGCTTATTACTTCTTACGGAGGTCAAATGCCCTTTTGTACAGTATTGCTTCATGTGATGAGATTCCTTATTGTTTGATCAAGGGTTTCAGACCTATTTTCAGGTATTTCGCAGCCAAGAACTTATTTTTAAGTCTGACTCAAAAACTTGCCTGTTAGTTCGTACGCGGGGGTCGATACCGTAGAAACATCCTGTAACCAAATTCAATCTTCATAATCCTTAACTACATCATTAAGCAAGTCAGATGAGCGAGGGTGGACGTCTAGGCAAGTGGTGGGTTTTCTCGAAATTGCATCGAAAGATGGACCCCTTTTTGGCTTTAATTCAGTGGTGCAATAATTAACTAATTCAGCAATCTACGCAAGCAAGATATTGACAAAAAGCCATCAATAATTGAAAAAATGCTCCAAAAACATCAAAAACGTTAACGATGGAAAAATAACTCATAAAGACAAACTGAAATTAACAACAACAAATGGTTTTGCCTACCTGCACAAACCACTCCGTTTCCGCTATATCCAGTGCCACAAGCGCAAGTAAATGATCCATCCGTATTGGTACATGTCGCATTGATATGACAATTATGAGTACCAAGAGTACACTCGTTGTTATCTGAAAAATGAGAGCACAAATAATCAAATTTCAAACTTCATCTTCTATGTATAACAACATCCATAAAAACCAACAATATTCTTAAAACAAATACTTCAAAACTTTTAAACATAGATCGATTAATATCTACAAAATACCACAATAAAAAAAAACTCCAATTAACAACGAGACGTTTCCTCTGCCTACCTGTACATGTCACTCCGTTTCCGCTATATCCAGTGTTACAAGCGCAAGTAAATGATCCATCCGTATTAGAACATGTCGCATTCTTATCACAATTATGAGTACCAAGAGTACACTCGTTGTTATCTGAAAAATGAGAGCACAAATAATCAAATTTCCAACTTAATCTTCTAAGTATTTAAGAAGATCCCTAAAAAACTAACAATATTTAAAAAAACAAATACTTCAAAACTTTAAAATTAGATCGAATAACATCTGCAAAATACAACAACAAAACTCCAATGAACAACGACACGTCTTTTCTGCCTACCTGTACATGTCACTCCCTTTCCGCTATATCCAGTGTTACAAGCGCAAGTAAATGATCCATCCGTATTAGAACATGTCGCATTCTTATCACAATTATGAGTACCAAGAGTACACTCGTTGTTATCTGAAAAATGAGAGCACAAATAATCAAATTTCAGACTTCATCTTCTAAGTATAACAAGATCCCTAAAAAACTAACAATATTTCAAAAACAAATTCTTCAAACTTCTAAACGTAGATCGAATAATATCTGCATAATACAATAACAAAACTCCAATTAACAAGAACACGGATTTTCTCCCTACCTGTACATGTCACTCCGTTTCCGCTATATCCAGTGTTACAAGCGCAAGTAAATGATCCATCCGTATTAGAACATGTTGCATTGGTATGACAATTATGAGTACCAAGAGTACACTCGTTGTTATCTGAAAAATGAGAGCACAAATAATCAAATTTCAGACATCATTTCTAAGTATAACAAGATCCTTAGAAAACCAAAAATATTGCAAAAACAAATACTTCAAAACTTTAAAATTAGATCGAATAACATCTGCAAAATACAACAACAAAACTCCAATGAACAACGATACGTCTTTTCTGCCTACCTGTACATGTCACTCCCTTTCCGCTATATCCAGTGTTACAAGCGCAAGTAAATGATCCATCCGTATTAGAACATGTTGCATTGGTATGACAATTATGAGTACCAAGAGTACACTCGTTGTTATCTGAAAAATGAGAGCACAAATAATCAAATTTCAGACATCATTTCTAAGTATAACAAGATCCTTAGAAAACCAAAAATATTGCAAAAACAAATACTTCAAAACTTTAAAATTAGATCGAATAACATCTGCAAAATACAACAACAAAACTCCAATGAACAACGACACGTCTTTTCTGCCTACCTGTACATGTCACTCCCTTTCCGCTATATCCAGTGTTACAAGCGCAAGTAAATGATCCATCCGTATTAGAACATGTTGCATTGGTATGACAATTATGAGTACCAAGAGTACAATCGTTGTTATCTGAAAAATGAGAGCACAAATAATCAAATTTCAGACATCATTTCTAAGCATAACAAGATCCTTAGAAAACCAAAAATATTGCAAAAACAAATAATTCAAAACTTTAAAATTAGATCGAATAACATCTGCAAAATACAACAACAAAACTCAAATTAACAAGAACACGGATTTTCTCCCTACCTGTACATGTCACTCCGTTTCCGCTATATCCAGTGTTACAAGCGCAAGTAAATGATCCATCCGTATTAGAACATGTCGCATTCTTATCACAATTATGAGTACCAAGAGTACACTCGTTGTTATCTGAAAAATGAGAGCACAAATAATCAAATTTCCAACTTCATCTTCTAAGTATAACAAGATCCCTAAAAAACTAACAATATTTCAAAAACAAATTCTTCAAACTTCTAAACGTAGATCGAATAATATCTGCATAATACAATAACAAAACTCCAATTAACAAGAACACGGATTTTCTCCCTACCTGTACATGTCACTCCGTTTCCGCTATATCCAGTGTTACAAGCGCAAGTAAATGATCCATCCGTATTAGAACATGTCGCATTCTTATCACAATTATGAGTACCAAGAGTACACTCGTTGTTATCTGAAAAATGAGAGCACAAATAATCAAATTTCAGACTTCATCTTCTAAGTATAACAAGATCCCTAAAAAACTAACAATATTTCAAAAACAAATTCTTCAAACTTCTAAACGTAGATCGAATAATATCTGCATAATACAATAACAAAACTCCAATTAACAAGAACACGGATTTTCTCCCTACCTGTACATGTCACTCCGTTTCCGCTATATCCAGTGTTACAAGCGCAAGTAAATGATCCATCCGTATTAGAACATGTCGCATTCTTATCACAATTATGAGTACCAAGAGTACACTCGTTGTTATCTGAAAAATGAGAGCACAAATAATCAAATTTCCAACTTCATCTTCTAAGTATTTAAGAAGATCCCTAAAAAACTAACAATATTTAAAAAAACAAATACTTCAAAACTTTAAAATTAGATCGAATAACATCTGCAAAATACAACAACAAAACTCCAATGAACAACGACACGTCTTTTCTGCCTACCTGTACATGTCACTCCCTTTCCGCTATATCCAGTGTTACAAGCGCAAGTAAATGATCCATCCGTATTAGAACATGTCGCATTCTTATCACAATTATGAGTACCAAGAGTACACTCGTTGTTATCTGAAAAATGAGAGCACAAATAATCAAATTTCAGACTTCATCTTCTAAGTATAACAAGATCCCTAAAAAACTAACAATATTTCAAAAACAAATTCTTCAAACTTCTAAACGTAGATCGAATAATATCTGCATAATACAATAACAAAACTCCAATTAACAAGAACACGGATTTTCTCCCTACCTGTACATGTCACTCCGTTTCCGCTATATCCAGTGTTACAAGCGCAAGTAAATGATCCATCCGTATTAGAACATGTCGCATTCTTATCACAATTATGAGTACCAAGAGTACACTCGTTGTTATCTGAAAAATGAGAGCACAAATAATCAAATTTCCAACTTCATCTTCTAAGTATTTAAGAAGATCCCTAAAAAACTAACAATATTTAAAAAAACAAATACTTCAAAACTTTAAAATTAGATCGAATAACATCTGCAAAATACAACAACAAAACTCCAATGAACAACGACACGTCTTTTCTGCCTACCTGTACATGTCACTCCCTTTCCGCTATATCCAGTGTTACAAGCGCAAGTAAATGATCCATCCGTATTAGAACATGTCGCATTCTTATCACAATTATGAGTACCAAGAGTACACTCGTTGTTATCTGAAAAATGAGAGCACAAATAATCAAATTTCAGACTTCATCTTCTAAGTATAACAAGATCCCTAAAAAACTAACAATATTTCAAAAACAAATTCTTCAAACTTCTAAACGTAGATCGAATAATATCTGCATAATACAATAACAAAACTCCAATTAACAATAACACGGATTTTCTCCCTACCTGTACATGTCACTCCGTTTCCGCTATATCCAGTGTTACAAGCGCAAGTAAATGATCCATCCGTATTAGAACATGTTGCATTGGTATGACAATTATGAGTACCAAGAGTACACTCGTTGTTATCTGAAAAATGAGAGCACAAATAATCAAATTTCAGACATCATTTCTAAGTATAACAAGATCCTTAGAAAACCAAAAATACTGCAAAAACAAATACTTCAAAACTTTAAAATTAGATCGAATAACATCTGCAAAATACAACAACAAAACTCCAATGAACAACGATACGTCTTTTCTGCCTACCTGTACATGTCACTCCCTTTCCGCTATATCCAGTGTTACAAGCGCAAGTAAATGATCCATCCGTATTAGAACATGTTGCATTGGTATGACAATTATGAGTACCAAGAGTACACTCGTTGTTATCTGAAAAATGAGAGCACAAATAATCAAATTTCAGACATCATTTCTAAGTATAACAAGATCCTTAGAAAACCAAAAATATTGCAAAAACAAATACTTCAAAACTTTAAAATTAGATCGAATAACATCTGCAAAATACAACAACAAAACTCCAATGAACAACGACACGTCTTTTCTGCCTACCTGTACATGTTACTCCCTTTCCGCTATATCCAGTGTTACAAGCGCAAGTAAATGATCCATCCGTATTAGAACATGTTGCATTGGTATGACAATTATGAGTACCAAGAGTACACTCGTTGTTATCTGAAAAATGAGAGCACAAATAATCAAATTTCAGACATCATTTCTAAGCATAACAAGATCCTTAGAAAACCAAAAATATTGCAAAAACAAATAATTCAAAACTTTAAAATTAGATCGAATAACATCTGCAAAATACAACAACAAAACTTCAATTAACAAGAACACGGATTTTCTCCCTACCTGTACATGTCACTCCGTTTCCGCTATATCCAGTGTTACAAGCGCAAGTAAATGATCCATCCGTATTAGAACATGTCGCATTCTTATCACAATTATGAGTACCAAGAGTACACTCGTTGTTATCTGAAAAATGAGAGCACAAATAATCAAATTTCCAACTTCATCTTCTAAGTATAACAAGATCCCTAAAAAACTAACAATATTTCAAAAACAAATTCTTCAAACTTCTAAACGTAGATCGAATAATATCTGCATAATACAATAACAAAACTCCAATTAACAAGAACACGGATTTTCTCCCTACCTGTACATGTCACTCCGTTTCCGCTATATCCAGTGTTACAAGCGCAAGTAAATGATCCATCCGTATTAGAACATGTCGCATTCTTATCACAATTATGAGTACCAAGAGTACACTCGTTGTTATCTGAAAAATGAGAGCACAAATAATCAAATTTCAGACATCATTTCTAAGTATAACAAGATCCTTAGAAAACCAAAAATATTGCAAAAACAAATACTTCAAAACTTTAAAATTAGATCGAATAACATCTGCAAAATACAACAACAAAACTCCAATGAACAACGACACGTCTTTTCTGCCTACCTGTACATGTCACTCCCTTTCCGCTATATCCAGTGTTACAAGCGCAAGTAAATGATCCATCCGTATTAGAACATGTCGCATTCTTATCACAATTATGAGTACCAAGAGTACACTCGTTGTTATCTGAAAAATGAGAGCACAAATAATCAAATTTCAGACATCATTTCTAAGTATAACAAGATCCTTAGAAAACCAAAAATATTGCAAAAACAAATACTTCAAAACTTTAAAATTATATCGAATAACATCTGCAAAATACAACAACAAAACTCCAATGAACAACGACACGTCTTTTCTGCCTACCTGTACATGTCACTCCCTTTCCGCTATATCCAGTGTTACAAGCGCAAGTAAATGATCCATCCGTATTAGAACATGTCGCATTCTTATCACAATTATGAGTACCAAGAGTACACTCGTTGTTATCTGAAAAATGAGAGCACAAATAATCAAATTTCAGACTTCATCTTCTAAGTATAACAAGATCCCTAAAAAACTAACAATATTTCAAAAACAAATTCTTCAAACTTCTAAACGTAGATCGAATAATATCTGCATAATACAATAACAAAACTCCAATTAACAATAACACGGATTTTCTCCCTACCTGTACATGTCACTCCGTTTCCGCTATATCCAGTGTTACAAGCGCAAGTAAATGATCCATCCGTATTAGAACATGTTGCATTGGTATGACAATTATGAGTACCAAGAGTACACTCGTTGTTATCTGAAAAATGAGAGCACAAATAATCAAATTTCAGACATCATTTCTAAGTATAACAAGATCCTTAGAAAACCAAAAATATTGCAAAAACAAATACTTCAAAACTTTAAAATTAGATCGAATAACATCTGCAAAATACAACAACAAAACTCCAATGAACAACGATACGTCTTTTCTGCCTACCTGTACATGTCACTCCCTTTCCGCTATATCCAGTGTTACAAGCGCAAGTAAATGATCCATCCGTATTAGAACATGTTGCATTGGTATGACAATTATGAGTACCAAGAGTACACTCGTTGTTATCTGAAAAATGAGAGCACAAATAATCAAATTTCAGACATCATTTCTAAGTATAACAAGATCCTTAGAAAACCAAAAATATTGCAAAAACAAATACTTCAAAACTTTAAAATTAGATCGAATAACATCTGCAAAATACAACAACAAAACTCCAATGAACAACGACACGTCTTTTCTGCCTACCTGTACATGTTACTCCCTTTCCGCTATATCCAGTGTTACAAGCGCAAGTAAATGATCCATCCGTATTAGAACATGTTGCATTGGTATGACAATTATGAGTACCAAGAGTACACTCGTTGTTATCTGAAAAATGAGAGCACAAATAATCAAATTTCAGACATCATTTCTAAGCATAACAAGATCCTTAGAAAACCAAAAATATTGCAAAAACAAATAATTCAAAACTTTAAAATTAGATCGAATAACATCTGCAAAATACAACAACAAAACTCCAATTAACAAGAACACGGATTTTCTCCCTACCTGTACATGTCACTCCGTTTCCGCTATATCCAGTGTTACAAGCGCAAGTAAATGATCCATCCGTATTAGAACATGTCGCATTCTTATCACAATTATGAGTACCAAGAGTACACTCGTTGTTATCTGAAAAATGAGAGCACAAATAATCAAATTTCCAACTTCATCTTCTAAGTATAACAAGATCCCTAAAAAACTAACAATATTTCAAAAACAAATTCTTCAAACTTCTAAACGTAGATCGAATAATATCTGCATAATACAATAACAAAACTCCAATTAACAAGAACACGGATTTTCTCCCTACCTGTACATGTCACTCCGTTTCCGCTATATCCAGTGTTACAAGCGCAAGTAAATGATCCATCCGTATTAGAACATGTCGCATTCTTATCACAATTATGAGTACCAAGAGTACACTCGTTGTTATCTGAAAAATGAGAGCACAAATAATCAAATTTCAGAAATCATTTCTAAGTATAACAAGATCCTTAGAAAACCAAAAATATTGCAAAAACAAATACTTCAAAACTTTAAAATTAGATCGAATAACATCTGCAAAATACAACAACAAAACTCCAATGAACAACGACACGTCTTTTCTGCCTACCTGTACATGTCACTCCCTTTCCGCTATATCCAGTGTTACAAGCGCAAGTAAATGATCCATCCGTATTAGAACATGTCGCATTCTTATCACAATTATGAGTACCAAGAGTACACTCGTTGTTATCTGAAAAATGAGAGCACAAATAATCAAATTTCAGACATCATTTCTAAGTATAACAAGATCCTTAGAAAACCAAAAATATTGCAAAAACAAATACTTCAAAACTTTAAAATTATATCGAATAACATCTGCAAAATACAACAACAAAACTCCAATGAACAACGACACGTCTTTTCTGCCTACCTGTACATGTCACTCCCTTTCCGCTATATCCAGTGTTACAAGCGCAAGTAAATGATCCATCCGTATTAGAACATGTCGCATTCTTATCACAATTATGAGTACCAAGAGTACACTCGTTGTTATCTGAAAAATGAGAGCACAAATAATCAAATTTCAGACTTCATCTTCTAAGTATAACAAGATCCCTAAAAAACTAACAATATTTCAAAAACAAATTCTTCAAACTTCTAAACGTAGATCGAATAATATCTGCATAATACAATAACAAAACTCCAATTAACAAGAACACGGATTTTCTCCCTACCTGTACATGTCACTCCGTTTCCGCTATATCCAGTGTTACAAGCGCAAGTAAATGATCCATCCGTATTAGAACATGTCGCATTCTTATCACAATTATGAGTACCAAGAGTACACTCGTTGTTATCTGAAAAATGAGAGCACAAATAATCAAATTTCCAACTTCATCTTCTAAGTATTTAAGAAGATCCCTAAAAAACTAACAATATTTAAAAAAACAAATACTTCAAAACTTTAAAATTAGATCGAATAACATCTGCAAAATACAACAACAAAACTCCAATGAACAACGACACGTCTTTTCTGCCTACCTGTACATGTCACTCCCTTTCCGCTATATCCAGTGTTACAAGCGCAAGTAAATGATCCATCCGTATTAGAACATGTCGCATTCTTATCACAATTATGAGTACCAAGAGTACACTCGTTGTTATCTGAAAAATGAGAGCACAAATAATCAAATTTCAGACTTCATCTTCTAAGTATAACAAGATCCCTAAAAAACTAACAATATTTCAAAAACAAATTCTTCAAACTTCTAAACGTAGATCGAATAATATCTGCATAATACAATAACAAAACTCCAATTAACAAGAACACGGATTTTCTCCCTACCTGTACATGTCACTCCGTTTCCGCTATATCCAGTGTTACAAGCGCAAGTAAATGATCCATCCGTATTAGAACATGTTGCATTGGTATGACAATTATGAGTACCAAGAGTACACTCGTTGTTATCTGAAAAATGAGAGCACAAATAATCAAATTTCAGACATCATTTCTAAGTATAACAAGATCCTTAGAAAACCAAAAATTTTGCAAAAACAAATACTTCAAAACTTTAAAATTAGATCGAATAACATCTGCAAAATACAACAACAAAACTCCAATGAACAACGATACGTCTTTTCTGCCTACCTGTACATGTCACTCCCTTTCCGCTATATCCAGTGTTACAAGCGCAAGTAAATGATCCATCCGTATTAGAACATGTTGCATTGGTATGACAATTATGAGTACCAAGAGTACACTCGTTGTTATCTGAAAAATGAGAGCACAAATAATCAAATTTCAGACATCATTTCTAAGTATAACAAGATCCTTAGAAAACCAAAAATATTGCAAAAACAAATACTTCAAAACTTTAAAATTAGATCGAATAACATCTGCAAAATACAACAACAAAACTCCAATGAACAACGACACGTCTTTTCTGCCTACCTGTACATGTCACTCCCTTTCCGCTATATCCAGTGTTACAAGCGCAAGTAAATGATCCATCCGTATTAGAACATGTTGCATTGGTATGACAATTATGAGTACCAAGAGTACACTCGTTGTTATCTGAAAAATGAGAGCACAAATAATCAAATTTCAGACATCATTTCTAAGCATAACAAGATCCTTAGAAAACCAAAAATATTGCAAAAACAAATAATTCAAAACTTTAAAATTAGATCGAATAACATCTGCAAAATACAACAACAAAACTCCAATTAACAAGAACACGGATTTTCTCCCTACCTGTACATGTCACTCCGTTTCCGCTATATCCAGTGTTACAAGCGCAAGTAAATGATCCATCCGTATTAGAACATGTCGCATTCTTATCACAATTATGAGTACCAAGAGTACACTCGTTGTTATCTGAAAAATGAGAGCACAAATAATCAAATTTCCAACTTCATCTTCTAAGTATAACAAGATCCCTAAAAAACTAACAATATTTCAAAAACAAATTCTTCAAACTTCTAAACGTAGATCGAATAATATCTGCATAATACAATAACAAAACTCCAATTAACAAGAACACGGATTTTCTCCCTACCTGTACATGTCACTCCGTTTCCGCTATATCCAGTGTTACAAGCGCAAGTAAATGATCCATCCGTATTAGAACATGTCGCATTCTTATCACAATTATGAGTACCAAGAGTACACTCGTTGTTATCTGAAAAATGAGAGCACAAATAATCAAATTTCAGACTTCATCTTCTAAGTATAACAAGATCCCTAAAAAACTAACAATATTTCAAAAACAAATTCTTCAAACTTCTAAACGTAGATCGAATAATATCTGCATAATACAATAACAAAACTCCAATTAACAAGAACACGGATTTTCTCCCTACCTGTACATGTCACTCCGTTTCCGCTATATCCAGTGTTACAAGCGCAAGTAAATGATCCATCCGTATTAGAACATGTTGCATTGGTATGACAATTATGAGTACCAAGAGTACACTCGTTGTTATCTGAAAAATGAGAGCACAAATAATCAAATTTCAGACATCATTTCTAAGTATAACAAGATCCTTAGAAAACCAAAAATATTGCAAAAACAAATACTTCAAAACTTTAAAATTAGATCGAATAACATCTGCAAAATACAACAACAAAACTCCAATGAACAACGATACGTCTTTTCTGCCTACCTGTACATGTCACTCCCTTTCCGCTATATCCAGTGTTACAAGCGCAAGTAAATGATCCATCCGTATTAGAACATGTTGCATTGGTATGACAATTATGAGTACCAAGAGTACACTCGTTGTTATCTGAAAAATGAGAGCACAAATAATCAAATTTCAGACATCATTTCTAAGTATAACAAGATCCCTAAAAAACTAACAATATTTCAAAAACAAATTCTTCAAACTTCTAAACGTAGATCGAATAATATCTGCATAATACAATAACAAAACTCCAATTAACAAGAACACGGATTTTCTCCCTACCTGTACATGTCACTCCGTTTCCGCTATATCCAGTGTTACAAGCGCAAGTAAATGATCCATCCGTATTAGAACATGTCGCATTCTTATCACAATTATGAGTACCAAGAGTACACTCGTTGTTATCTGAAAAATGAGAGCACAAATAATCAAATTTCAGAAATCATTTCTAAGTATAACAAGATCCTTAGAAAACCAAAAATATTGCAAAAACAAATACTTCAAAACTTTAAAATTAGATCGAATAACATCTGCAAAATACAACAACAAAACTCCAATGAACAACGACACGTCTTTTCTGCCTACCTGTACATGTCACTCCCTTTCCGCTATATCCAGTGTTACAAGCGCAAGTAAATGATCCATCCGTATTAGAACATGTCGCATTCTTATCACAATTATGAGTACCAAGAGTACACTCGTTGTTATCTGAAAAATGAGAGCACAAATAATCAAATTTCAGACATCATTTCTAAGTATAACAAGATCCTTAGAAAACCAAAAATATTGCAAAAACAAATACTTCAAAACTTTAAAATTATATCGAATAACATCTGCAAAATACAACAACAAAACTCCAATGAACAACGACACGTCTTTTCTGCCTACCTGTACATGTCACTCCCTTTCCGCTATATCCAGTGTTACAAGCGCAAGTAAATGATCCATCCGTATTAGAACATGTCGCATTCTTATCACAATTATGAGTACCAAGAGTACACTCGTTGTTATCTGAAAAATGAGAGCACAAATAATCAAATTTCAGACATCATTTCTAAGTATAACAAGATCCTTAGAAAACCAAAAATATTGCAAAAACAAATACTTCAAAACTTTAAAATTAGATCGAATAACATCTGCAAAATACAACAACAAAACTCCAATGAACAACGACACGTCTTTTCTGCCTACCTGTACATGTCACTCCCTTTCCGCTATATCCAGTGTTACAAGCGCAAGTAAATGATCCATCCGTATTAGAACATGTTGCATTGGTATGACAATTATGAGTACCAAGAGTACACTCGTTGTTATCTGAAAAATGAGAGCACAAATAATCAAATTTCAGACATCATTTCTAAGCATAACAAGATCCTTAGAAAACCAAAAATATTGCAAAAACAAATAATTAAAAACTTTAAAATTAGATCGAATAACATCTGCAAAATACAACAACAAAACTCCAATTAACAAGAACACGGATTTTCTCCCTACCTGTACATGTCACTCCGTTTCCGCTATATCCAGTGTTACAAGCGCAAGTAAATGATCCATCCGTATTAGAACATGTCGCATTCTTATCACAATTATGAGTACCAAGAGTACACTCGTTGTTATCTGAAAAATGAGAGCACAAATAATCAAATTTCCAACTTCATCTTCTAAGTATAACAAGATCCCTAAAAAACTAACATTATTTCAAAAACAAATTCTTCAAACTTCTAAACGTAGATCGAATAATATCTGCATAATACAATAACAAAACTCCAATTAACAAGAACACGGATTTTCTCCCTACCTGTACATGTCACTCCGTTTCCGCTATATCCAGTGTTACAAGCGCAAGTAAATGATCCATCCGTATTAGAACATGTCGCATTCTTATCACAATTATGAGTACCAAGAGTACACTCGTTGTTATCTGAAAAATGAGAGCACAAATAATCAAATTTCAGACTTCATCTTCTAAGTATAACAAGATCCCTAAAAAACTAACAATATTTCAAAAACAAATTCTTCAAACTTCTAAACGTAGATCGAATAATATCTGCATAATACAATAACAAAACTCCAATTAACAAGAACACGGATTTTCTCCCTACCTGTACATGTCACTCCGTTTCCGCTATATCCAGTGTTACAAGCGCAAGTAAATGATCCATCCGTATTAGAACATGTTGCATTGGTATGACAATTATGAGTACCAAGAGTACACTCGTTGTTATCTGAAAAATGAGAGCACAAATAATCAAATTTCAGACATCATTTCTAAGTATAACAAGATCCTTAGAAAACCAAAAATATTGCAAAAACAAATACTTCAAAACTTTAAAATTAGATCGAATAACATCTGCAAAATACAACAACAAAACTCCAATGAACAACGATACGTCTTTTCTGCCTACCTGTACATGTCACTCCCTTTCCGCTATATCCAGTGTTACAAGCGCAAGTAAATGATCCATCCGTATTAGAACATGTTGCATTGGTATGACAATTATGAGTACCAAGAGTACACTCGTTGTTATCTGAAAAATGAGAGCACAAATAATCAAATTTCAGACATCATTTCTAAGTATAACAAGATCCTTAGAAAACCAAAAATATTGCAAAAACAAATACTTCAAAACTTTAAAATTAGATCGAATAACATCTGCAAAATACAACAACAAAACTCCAATGAACAACGACACGTCTTTTCTGCCTACCTGTACATGTCACTCCCTTTCCGCTATATCCAGTGTTACAAGCGCAAGTAAATGATCCATCCGTATTAGAACATGTTGCATTGGTATGACAATTATGAGTACCAAGAGTACACTCGTTGTTATCTGAAAAATGAGAGCACAAATAATCAAATTTCAGACATCATTTCTAAGCATAACAAGATCCTTAGAAAACCAAAAATATTGCAAAAACAAATAATTCAAAACTTTAAAATTAGATCGAATAACATCTGCAAAATACAACAACAAAACTCCAATTAACAAGAACACGGATTTTCTCCCTACCTGTACATGTCACTCCGTTTCCGCTATATCCAGTGTTACAAGCGCAAGTAAATGATCCATCCGTATTAGAACATGTCGCATTCTTATCACAATTATGAGTACCAAGAGTACACTCGTTGTTATCTGAAAAATGAGAGCACAAATAATCAAATTTCCAACTTCATCTTCGAAGTATAACAAGATCCCTAAAAAACTAACAATATTTCAAAAACAAATTCTTCAAACTTCTAAACGTAGATCGAATAATATCTGCATAATACAATAACAAAACTCCAATTAACAAGAACACGGATTTTCTCCCTACCTGTACATGTCACTCCGTTTCCGCTATATCCAGTGTTACAAGCGCAAGTAAATGATCCATCCGTATTAGAACATGTCGCATTCTTATCACAATTATGAGTACCAAGAGTACACTCGTTGTTATCTGAAAAATGAGAGCACAAATAATCAAATTTCAGACATCATTTCTAAGTATAACAAGATCCTTAGGAAACCAAAAATATTGCAAAAACAAATACTTCAAAACTTTAAAATTAGATCGAATAACATCTGCAAAATACAACAACAAAACTCCAATGAACAACGACACGTCTTTTCTGCCTACCTGTACATGTCACTCCCTTTCCGCTATATCCAGTGTTACAAGCGCAAGTAAATGATCCATCCGTATTAGAACATGTCGCATTCTTATCACAATTATGAGTACCAAGAGTACACTCGTTGTTATCTGAAAAATGAGAGCACAAATAATCAAATTTCAGACTTCATCTTCTAAGTATAACAAGATCCCTAAAAAACTAACAATATTTCAAAAACAAATTCTTCAAACTTCTAAACGTAGATCGAATAATATCTGCATAATACAATAACAAAACTCCAATTAACAAGAACACGGATTTTCTCCCTACCTGTACATGTCACTCCGTTTCCGCTATATCCAGTGTTACAAGCGCAAGTAAATGATCCATCCGTATTAGAACATGTCGCATTCTTATCACAATTATGAGTACCAAGAGTACACTCGTTGTTATCTGAAAAATGAGAGCACAAATAATCAAATTTCCAACTTCATCTTCTAAGTATTTAAGAAGATCCCTAAAAAACTAACAATATTTAAAAAAACAAATACTTCAAACTTTTAAACGTAGATCGAATAATATCCGCATAATACAAGAACAAAACTCCAATTAACAAGAACACGGATTTTCTCCCTACCTGTACATGTCACTCCGTTTCCGCTATATCCAGTGTTACAAGCGCAAGTAAATGATCCATCCGTATTAGAACATGTCGCATTCTTATCACAATTATGAGTACCAAGAGTACACTCGTTGTTATCTGAAAAATGAGAGCACAAATAATCAAATTTCCAACTTCATCTTCTAAGTATAAGAAGATCCCTAAAAAACTAACAATATTTAAAAAAACAAATACTTCAAACTTTTAAACGTAGATCGAATAATATCCGCATAATACAATAACAAAACTCCAATTAACAAGAACACGGATTTTCTCCCTACCTGTACATGTCACTCCGGTTCCGCTATATCCAGTGTCACAAGCGCAAGTAAATGATCCATCCGTATTAGAACATGTTGCATTGGTATGACAATTATCAGTACCAAGAGTACACTCGTTGTTATCTGAAAAATGAGAGCACAAATAATCAAATTTCAGACATCATTTCTAAGTATAACAAGATCCTTAGAAAACCAAAAATATTGCAAAAACAAATTCTTCAAAACTTTAAAATTAGATCGAATAACATCTGCAAAATACAACAACAAAACTCCAATGAACAACGATACGTCTTTTCTGCCTACCTGTACATGTCACTCCCTTTCCGCTATATCCAGTGTTACAAGCGCAAGTAAATGATCCATCCGTATTAGAACATGTTGCATTGGTATGACAATTATGAGTACCAAGAGTACACTCGTTGTTATCTGAAAAATGAGAGCACAAATAATCAAATTTCAGACATCATTTCTAAGTATAACAAGATCCTTAGAAAACCAAAAATATTGCAAAAACAAATACTTCAAAACTTTAAAATTAGATCGAATAACATCTGCAAAATACAACAACAAAACTCCAATGAACAACGACACGTCTTTTCTGCCTACCTGTACATGTCACTCCCTTTCCGCTATATCCAGTGTTACAAGCGCAAGTAAATGATCCATCCGTATTAGAACATGTTGCATTGGTATGACAATTATGAGTACCAAGAGTACACTCGTTGTTATCTGGAAAATGAGAGCACAAATAATCAAATTTCAGACATCATTTCTAAGCATAACTAGATCCTTAGAAAACCAAAAATATTGCAAAAACAAATAATTCAAAACTTTAAAATTAGATCGAATAACATCTGCAAAATACAACAACAAAACTCCAATTAACAAGAACACGGATTTTCTCCCTACCTGTACATGTCACTCCGTTTCCGCTATATCCAGTGTTACAAGCGCAAGTAAATGATCCATCCGTATTAGAACATGTCGCATTCTTATCACAATTATGAGTACCAAGAGTACACTCGTTGTTATCTGAAAAACGAGGGTACAAATATTCAATTTTCAAAATTCATCCTAAAAGTATAACAAGATCCCTAAAAAACTAACAATATTTCAAAAACAAATTCTTCAAACTTCTAAACGTAGATCGAATAATATCTGCATAATACAATAACAAAACTCCAATTAACAAGAACACGGATTTTCTCCCTACCTGTACATGTCACTCCGTTTCCGCTATATCCAGTGTTACAAGCGCAAGTAAATGATCCATCCGTATTAGAACATGTCGCATTCTTATCACAATTATGAGTACCAAGAGTACACTCGTTGTTATCTGAAAAATGAGAGCACAAATAATCAAATTTCCAACTTCATCTTCTAAGTATTTAAGAAGATCCCTAAAAAACTAACAATATTTAAAAAAACAAATACTTCAAACTTTTAAACGTAGATCGAATAATATCCGCATAATACAACAACAAAACTCCAATTAACAAGAACACGGATTTTCTCCCTACCTGTACATGTCACTCCGTTTCCGCTATATCCAGTGTTACAAGCGCAAGTAAATGATCCATCCGTATTAGAACATGTCGCATTCTTATCACAATTATGAGTACCAAGAGTACACTCGTTGTTATCTGAAAAATGAGAGCACAAATAATCAAATTTCCAACTTCATCTTCTAAGTATAAGAAGATCCCTAAAAAATTAACAATATTTAAAAAAACAAATACTTCAAACTTTTAAACGTAGATCGAATAATATCCGCATAATACAATAACAAAACTCCAATTAACAAGAACACGGATTTTCTCCCTACCTGTACATGTCACTCCGGTTCCGCTATATCCAGTGTCACAAGCGCAAGTAAATGATCCATCCGTATTAGAACATGTTGCATTGGTATGACAATTATGAGTACCAAGAGTACACTCGTTGTTATCTGAAAAATGAGAGCACAAATAATCAAATTTCAGACATCATTTCTAAGTATAACAAGATCCTTAGAAAACCAAAAATATTGCAAAAACAAATACTTCAAAACTTTAAAATTAGATCGAATAACATCTGCAAAATACAACAACAAAACTCCAATGAACAACGACACGTCTTTTCTGCCTACCTGTACATGTCACTCCCTTTCCGCTATATCCAGTGTTACAAGCGCAAGTAAATGATCCATCCGTATTAGAACATGTTGCATTGGTATGACAATTATGAGTACCAAGAGTACACTCGTTGTTATCTGAAAAATGAGAGCACAAATAATCAAATTTCAGACATCATTTCTAAGCATAACAAGATCCTTAGAAAACCAAAAATATTGCAAAAACAAATAATTCAAAACTTTAAAATTAGATCGAATAACATCTGCAAAATACAACAACAAAACTCCAATTAACAAGAACACGGATTTTCTCCCTACCTGTACATGTCACTCCGTTTCCGCTATATCCAGTGTTACAAGCGCAAGTAAATGATCCATCCGTATTAGAACATGTCGCATTCTTATCACAATTATGAGTACCAAGAGTACACTCGTTGTTATCTGAAAAATGAGAGCACAAATAATCAAATTTCAGACTTCATCTTCTAAGTATAACAAGATCTCTAAAAAACTAACAATATTTCAAAAACAAATTCTTCAAACTTCTAAACGTAGATCGAATAATATCTGCATAATACAATAACAAAACTCCAATTAACAAGAACACGGATTTTCTCCCTACCTGTACATGTCACTCCGTTTCCGCTATATCCAGTGTTACAAGCGCAAGTAAATGATCCATCCGTATTAGAACATGTCGCATTCTTATCACAATTATGAGTACCAAGAGTACACTCGTTGTTATCTGAAAAATGAGAGCACAAATAATCAAATTTCCAACTTCATCTTCTAAGTATTTAAGAAGATCCCTAAAAAACTAACAATATTTAAAAAAACAAATACTTCAAACTTTTAAACGTAGATCGAATAATATCCGCATAATACAAGAACAAAACTCCGATTAACAAGAACACGGATTTTCTCCCTACCTGTACATGTCACTCCGTTTCCGCTATATCCAGTGTTACAAGCGCAAGTAAATGATCCATCCGTATTAGAACATGTCGCATTCTTATCACAATTATGAGTACCAAGAGTACACTCGTTGTTATCTGAAAAATGAGAGCACAAATAATCAAATTTCCAACTTCATCTTCTAAGTATAAGATGATCCCTAAAAAACTAACAATATTTAAAAAAACAAATACTTCAAACTTTTAAACGTAGATCGAATAATATCCGCATAATACAATAACAAAACTCCAATTAACAAGAACACGGATTTTCTCCCTACCTGTACATGTCACTCCGGTTCCGCTATATCCAGTGTCACAAGCGCAAGTAAATGATCCATCCGTATTAGAACATGTTGCATTGGTATGACAATTATGAGTACCAAGAGTACACTCGTTGTTATCTGAAAAATGAGAGCACAAATAATCAAATTTCAGACATCATTTCTAAGTATAACAAGATCCTTAGAAAACCAAAAATATTGCAAAAACAAATTCTTCAAAACTTTAAAATTAGATCGAATAACATCTGCAAAATACAACAACAAAACTCCAATGAACAACGATACGTCTTTTCTGCCTACCTGTACATGTCACTCCCTTTCCGCTATATCCAGTGTTACAAGCGCAAGTAAATGATCCATCCGTATTAGAACATGTTGCATTGGTATGACAATTATGAGTACCAAGAGTACACTCGTTGTTATCTGAAAAATGAGAGCACAAATAATCAAATTTCAGACATCATTTCTAAGTATAACAAGATCCTTAGAAAACCAAAAATATTGCAAAAACAAATACTTCAAAACTTTAAAATTAGATCGAATAACATCTGCAAAATACAACAACAAAACTCCAATGAACAACGACACGTCTTTTCTGCCTACCTGTACATGTCACTCCCTTTCCGCTATATCCAGTGTTACAAGCGCAAGTAAATGATCCATCCGTATTAGAACATGTTGCATTGGTATGACAATTATGAGTACCAAGAGTACACTCGTTGTTATCTGAAAAATGAGAGCACAAATAATCAAATTTCAGACATCATTTCTAAGCATAACAAGATCCTTAGAAAACCAAAAATATTGCAAAAACAAATAATTCAAAACTTTAAAATTAGATCGAATAACATCTGCAAAATACAACAACAAAACTCCAATTAACAAGAACACGGATTTTCTCCCTACCTGTACATGTCACTCCGTTTCCGCTATATCCAGTGTTACAAGCGCAAGTAAATGATCCATCCGTATTAGAACATGTCGCATTCTTATCACAATTATGAGTACCAAGAGTACACTCGTTTTTATCTGAAAAATGAGAGCACAAATAATCAAATTTCCAACTTCATCTTCTAAGTATAACAAGATCCCTAAAAAACTAACAATATTTCAAAAACAAATTCTTCAAACTTCTAAACGTAGATCGAATAATATCTGCATAATACAATAACAAAACTCCAATTAACAAGAACACGGATTTTCTCCCTACCTGTACATGTCACTCCGTTTCCGCTATATCCAGTGTTACAAGCGCAAGTAAATGATCCATCCGTATTAGAACATGTCGCATTCTTATCACAATTATGAGTACCAAGAGTACACTCGTTGTTATCTGAAAAATGAGAGCACAAATAATCAAATTTCAGACATCATTTCTAAGTATAACAAGATCCTTAGAAAACCAAAAATATTGCAAAAACAAATACTTCAAAACTTTAAAATTAGATCGAATAACATCTGCAAAATACAACAACAAAACTCCAATGAACAACGACACGTCTTTTCTGCCTACCTGTACATGTCACTCCCTTTCCGCTATATCCAGTGTTACAAGCGCAAGTAAATGATCCATCCGTATTAGAACATGTCGCATTCTTATCACAATTATGAGTACCAAGAGTACACTCGTTGTTATCTGAAAAATGAGAGCACAAATAATCAAATTTCCAACTTCATCTTCTAAGTATTTAAGAAGATCCCTAAAAAACTAACAATATTTAAAAAAAACAAATACTTCAAACTTTTAAACGTAGATCGAATAATATCCGCATAATACAAGAACAAAACTCCAATTAACAAGAACACGGATTTTCTCCCTACCTGTACATGTCACTCCGTTTCCGCTATATCCAGTGTTACAAGCGCAAGTAAATGATCCATCCGTATTAGAACATGTCGCATTCTTATCACAATTATGAGTACCAAGAGTACACTCGTTGTTATCTGAAAAATGAGAGCACAAATAATCAAATTTCAGACATCATTTCTAAGTATAACAAGATCCTTAGAAAACCAAAAATATTGCAAAAACAAATACTTCAAAACTTTAAAATTAGATCGAATAACATCTGCAAAATACAACAACAAAACTCCAATGAACAACGACACGTCTTTTCTGCCTACCTGTACATGTCACTCCCTTTCCGCTATATCCAGTGTTACAAGCGCAAGTAAATGATCCATCCGTATTAGAACATGTTGCATTGGTATGACAATTATGAGTACCAAGAGTACACTCGTTGTTATCTGAAAAATGAGAGAACAAATAATCAAATTTCAGACATCATTTCTAAGCATAACAAGATCCTTAGAAAACCAAAAATATTGCAAAAACAAATACTTCAAAACTTTAAAATTAGATCGAATAACATCTGCAAAATACAACAACAAAACTCCAATGAACAACGACACGTCTTTTCTGCCTACCTGTACATGTCACTCCCTTTCCGCTATATCCAGTGTTACAAGCGCAAGTAAATGATCCATCCGTATTAGAACATGTTGCATTGGTATGACAATTATGAGTACCAAGAGTACACTCGTTGTTATCTGAAAAATGAGAGCACAAATAATCAAATTTCAGACATCATTTCTAAGCATAACAAGATCCTTAGAAAACCAAAAATATTGCAAAAACAAATAATTCAAAACTTTAAAATTAGATCGAATAACATCTGCAAAATACAACAACAAAACTCCAATTAACAAGAACACGGATTTTCTCCCTACCTGTACATGTCACTCCGTTTCCGCTATATCCAGTGTTACAAGCGCAAGTAAATGATCCATCCGTATTAGAACATGTCGCATTCTTATCACAATTATGAGTACCAAGAGTACACTCGTTGTTATCTGAAAAATGAGAGCACAAATAATCAAATTTCAGACTTCATCTTCTAAGTATAACAAGATCCCTAAAAAACTAACAATATTTCAAAAACAAATTCTTCAAACTTCTAAACGTAGATCGAATAATATCTGCATAATACAATAACAAAACTCCAATTAACAAGAACACGGATTTTCTCCCTACCTGTACATGTCACTCCGTTTCCGCTATAACCAGTGTTACAAGCGCAAGTAAATGATCCATCCGTATTAGAACATGTCGCATTCTTATCACAATTATGAGTACCAAGAGTACACTCGTTGTTATCTGAAAAATGAGAGCACAAATAATCAAATTTCAGACTTCATCTTCTAAGTATAACAAGATCCCTAAAAAACTAACAATATTTCAAAAACAAATTCTTCAAACTTCTAAACGTAGATCGAATAATATCTGCATAATACAATAACAAAACTCCAATTAACAAGAACACGGATTTTCTCCCTACCTGTACATGTCACTCCGTTTCCGCTATATCCAGTGTTACAAGCGCAAGTAAATGATCCATCCGTATTAGAACATGTCGCATTCTTATCACAATTATGAGTACCAAGAGTACACTCGTTGTTATCTGAAAAATGAGAGCACAAATAATCAAATTTCCAACTTCATCTTCTAAGTATTTAAGAAGATCCCTAAAAAACTAACAATATTTAAAAAAACAAATACTTCAAACTTTTAAACGTAGATCGAATAATATCCGCATAATACAAGAACAAAACTCCAATTAACAAGAACACGGATTTTCTCCCTACCTGTACATGTCACTCCGTTTCCGCTATATCCAGTGTTACAAGCGCAAGTAAATGATCCATCCGTATTAGAACATGTCGCATTCTTATCACAATTATGAGTACCAAGAGTACACTCGTTGTTATCTGAAAAATGAGAGCACAAATAATCAAATTTCCAACTTCATCTTCTAAGTATAAGAAGATCCCTAAAAAACTAACAATATTTAAAAAAACAAATACTTCAAACTTTTAAACGTAGATCGAATAATATCCGCATAATACAATAACAAAACTCCAATTAACAAGAACACGGATTTTCTCCCTACCTGTACATGTCACTCCGGTTCCGCTATATCCAGTGTCACAAGCGCAAGTAAATGATCCATCCGTATTAGAACATGTTGCATTGGTATGACAATTATGAGTACCAAGAGTACACTCGTTGTTATCTGAAAAATGAGAGCACAAATAATCAAATTTCAGACATCATTTCTAAGTATAACAAGATCCTTAGAAAACCAAAAATATTGCAAAAACAAATACTTCAAAACTTTAAAATTAGATCGAATAACATCTGCAAAATACAACAACAAAACTCCAATGAACAACGACACGTCTTTTCTGCCTACCTGTACATGTCACTCCCTTTCCGCTATATCCAGTGTTACAAGCGCAAGTAAATGATCCATCCGTATTAGAACATGTTGCATTGGTATGACAATTATGAGTACCAAGAGTACACTCGTTGTTATCTGAAAAATGAGAGCACAAATAATCAAATTTCAGACATCATTTCTAAGCATAACAAGATCCTTAGAAAACCAAAAATATTGCAAAAACAAATAATTCAAAACTTTAAAATTAGATCGAATAACATCTGCAAAATACAACAACAAAACTCCAATTAACAAGAACACGGATTTTCTCCCTACCTGTACATGTCACTCCGTTTCCGCTATATCCAGTGTTACAAGCGCAAGTAAATGATCCATCCGTATTAGAACATGTCGCATTCTTATCACAATTATGAGTACCAAGAGTACACTCGTTGTTATCTGAAAAATGAGAGCACAAATAATCAAATTTCAGACTTCATCTTCTAAGTATAACAAGATCCCTAAAAAACTAACAATATTTCAAAAACAAATTCTTCAAACTTCTAAACGTAGATCGAATAATATCTGCATAATACAATAACAAAACTCCAATTAACAAGAACACGGATTTTCTCCCTACCTGTACATGTCACTCCGTTTCCGCTATATCCAGTGTTACAAGCGCAAGTAAATGATCCATCCGTATTAGAACATGTCGCATTCTTATCACAATTATGAGTACCAAGAGTACACTCGTTGTTATCTGAAAAATGAGAGCACAAATAATCAAATTTCCAACTTCATCTTCTAAGTATTTAAGAAGATCCCTAAAAAACTAACAATATTTAAAAAAACAAATACTTCAAACTTTTAAACGTAGATCGAATAATATCCGCATAATACAAGAACAAAACTCCAATTAACAAGAACACGGATTTTCTCCCTACCTGTACATGTCACTCCGTTTCCGCTATATCCAGTGTTACAAGCGCAAGTAAATGATCCATCCGTATTAGAACATGTCGCATTCTTATCACAATTATGAGTACCAAGAGTACACTCGTTGTTATCTGAAAAATGAGAGCACAAATAATCAAATTTCCAACTTCATCTTCTAAGTATAAGATGATCCCTAAAAAACTAACAATATTTAAAAAAACAAATACTTCAAACTTTTAAACGTAGATCGAATAATATCCGCATAATACAATAACAAAACTCCAATTAACAAGAACACGGATTTTCTCCCTACCTGTACATGTCACTCCGGTTCCGCTATATCCAGTGTCACAAGCGCAAGTAAATGATCCATCCGTATTAGAACATGTTGCATTGGTATGACAATTATGAGTACCAAGAGTACACTCGTTGTTATCTGAAAAATGAGAGCACAAATAATCAAATTTCAGACATCATTTCTAAGCATAACAAGATCCTTAGAAAACCAAAAATATTGCAAAAACAAATTCTTCAAAACTTTAAAATTAGATCGAATAACATCTGCAAAATACAACAACAAAACTCCAATGAACAACGATACGTCTTTTCTGCCTACCTGTACATGTCACTCCCTTTCCGCTATATCCAGTGTTACAAGCGCAAGTAAATGATCCATCCGTATTAGAACATGTTGCATTGGTATGACAATTATGAGTACCAAGAGTACACTCGTTGTTATCTGAAAAATGAGAGCACAAATAATCAAATTTCAGACATCATTTCTAAGTATAACAAGATCCTTAGAAAACCAAAAATATTGCAAAAACAAATACTTCAAAACTTTAAAATTAGATCGAATAACATCTGCAAAATACAACAACAAAACTCCAATGAACAACGACACGTCTTTTCTGCCTACCTGTACATGTCACTCCCTTTCCGCTATATCCAGTGTTACAAGCGCAAGTAAATGATCCATCCGTATTAGAACATGTTGCATTGGTATGACAATTATGAGTACCAAGAGTACACTCGTTGTTATCTGAAAAATGAGAGCACAAATAATCAAATTTCAGACATCATTTCTAAGCATAACAAGATCCTTAGAAAACCAAAAATATTGCAAAAACAAATAATTCAAAACTTTAAAATTAGATCGAATAACATCTGCAAAATACAACAACAAAACTCCAATTAACAAGAACACGGATTTTCTCCCTACCTGTACATGTCACTCCGTTTCCGCTATATCCAGTGTTACAAGCGCAAGTAAATGATCCATCCGTATTAGAACATGTCGCATTCTTATCACAATTATGAGTACCAAGAGTACACTCGTTGTTATCTGAAAAATGAGAGCACAAATAATCAAATTTCCAACTTCATCTTCTAAGTATAACAAGATCCCTAAAAAACTAACAATATTTCAAAAACAAATTCTTCAAACTTCTAAACGTAGATCGAATAATATCTGCATAATACAATAACAAAACTCCAATTAACAAGAACACGGATTTTCTCCCTACCTGTACATGTCACTCCGTTTCCGCTATATCCAGTGTTACAAGCGCAAGTAAATGATCCATCCGTATTAGAACATGTCGCATTCTTATCACAATTATGAGTACCAAGAGTACACTCGTTGTTATCTGAAAAATGAGAGCACAAATAATCAAATTTCCAACTTCATCTTCTAAGTATAACAAGATCCCTAAAAAACTAACAATATTTCAAAAACAAATTCTTCAAACTTCTAAACGTAGATCGAATAATATCTGCATAATACAATAACAAAACTCCAATTAACAAGAACACGGATTTTCTCCCTACCTGTACATGTCACTCCGTTTCCGCTATATCCAGTGTTACAAGCGCAAGTAAATGATCCATCCGTATTAGAACATGTCGCATTCTTATCACAATTATGAGTACCAAGAGTACACTCGTTGTTATCTGAAAAATGAGAGCACAAATAATCAAATTTCAGACATCATTTCTAAGTATAACAAGATCCTTAGAAAACCAAAAATATTGCAAAAACAAATACTTCAAAACTTTAAAATTAGATCGAATAACATCTGCAAAATACAACAACAAAACTCCAATGAACAACGACACGTCTTTTCTGCCTACCTGTACATGTCACTCCCTTTCCGCTATATCCAGTGTTACAAGCGCAAGTAAATGATCCATCCGTATTAGAACATGTCGCATTCTTATCACAATTATGAGTACCAAGAGTACACTCGTTGTTATCTGAAAAATGAGAGCACAAATAATCAAATTTCCAACTTCATCTTCTAAGTATTTAAGAAGATCCCTAAAAAACTAACAATATTTAAAAAAACAAATACTTCAAACTTTTAAACGTAGATCGAATAATATCCGCATAATACAAGAACAAAACTCCAATTAACAAGAACACGGATTTTCTCCCTACCTGTACATGTCACTCCGTTTCCGCTATATCCAGTGTTACAAGCGCAAGTAAATGATCCATCCGTATTAGAACATGTCGCATTCTTATCACAATTATGAGTACCAAGAGTACACTCGTTGTTATCTGAAAAATGAGAGCACAAATAATCAAATTTCAGACATCATTTCTAAGTATAACAAGATCCTTAGAAAACCAAAAATATTGCAAAAACAAATACTTCAAAACTTTAAAATTAGATCGAATAACATCTGCAAAATACAACAACAAAACTCCAATGAACAACGACACGTCTTTTCTGCCTACCTGTACATGTCACTCCCTTTCCGCTATATCCAGTGTTACAAGCGCAAGTAAATGATCCATCCGTATTAGAACATGTTGCATTGGTATGACAATTATGAGTACCAAGAGTACACTCGTTGTTATCTGAAAAATGAGAGAACAAATAATCAAATTTCAGACATCATTTCTAAGCATAACAAGATCCTTAGAAAACCAAAAATATTGCAAAAACAAATACTTCAAAACTTTAAAATTAGATCGAATAACATCTGCAAAATACAACAACAAAACTCCAATGAACAACGACACGTCTTTTCTGCCTACCTGTACATGTCACTCCCTTTCCGCTATATCCAGTGTTACAAGCGCAAGTAAATGATCCATCCGTATTAGAACATGTTGCATTGGTATGACAATTATGAGTACCAAGAGTACACTCGTTGTTATCTGAAAAATGAGAGCACAAATAATCAAATTTCAGACATCATTTCTAAGCATAACAAGATCCTTAGAAAACCAAAAATATTGCAAAAACAAATAATTCAAAACTTTAAAATTAGATCGAATAACATCTGCAAAATACAACAACAAAACTCCAATTAACAAGAACACGGATTTTCTCCCTACCTGTACATGTCACTCCGTTTCCGCTATATCCAGTGTTACAAGCGCAAGTAAATGATCCATCCGTATTAGAACATGTCGCATTCTTATCACAATTATGAGTACCAAGAGTACACTCGTTGTTATCTGAAAAATGAGAGCACAAATAATCAAATTTCAGACTTCATCTTCTAAGTATAACAAGATCCCTAAAAAACTAACAATATTTCAAAAACAAATTCTTCAAACTTCTAAACGTAGATCGAATAATATCTGCATAATACAATAACAAAACTCCAATTAACAAGAACACGGATTTTCTCCCTACCTGTACATGTCACTCCGTTTCCGCTATATCCAGTGTTACAAGCGCAAGTAAATGATCCATCCGTATTAGAACATGTCGCATTCTTATCACAATTATGAGTACCAAGAGTACACTCGTTGTTATCTGAAAAATGAGAGCACAAATAATCAAATTTCCAACTTCATCTTCTAAGTATTTAAGAAGATCCCTAAAAAACTAACAATATTTAAAAAAACAAATACTTCAAACTTTTAAACGTAGATCGAATAATATCCGCATAATACAAGAACAAAACTCCAATTAACAAGAACACGGATTTTCTCCCTACCTGTACATGTCACTCCGTTTCCGCTATATCCAGTGTTACAAGCGCAAGTAAATGATCCATCCGTATTAGAACATGTCGCATTCTTATCACAATTATGAGTACCAAGAGTACACTCGTTGTTATCTGAAAAATGAGAGCACAAATAATCAAATTTCCAACTTCATCTTCTAAGTATAAGATGATCCCTAAAAAACTAACAATATTTAAAAAAACAAATACTTCAAACTTTTAAACGTAGATCGAATAATATCCGCATAATACAAGAACAAAACTCCAATTAACAAGAACACGGATTTTCTCCCTACCTGTACATGTCACTCCGGTTCCGCTATATCCAGTGTCACAAGCGCAAGTAAATGATCCATCCGTATTAGAACATGTTGCATTGGTATGACAATTATGAGTACCAAGAGTACACTCGTTGTTATCTGAAAAATGAGAGCACAAATAATCAAATTTCAGACATCATTTCTAAGTATAACAAGATCCTTAGAAAACCAAAAATATTGCAAAAACAAATACTTCAAAACTTTAAAATTAGATCGAATAACATCTGCAAAATACAACAACAAAACTCCAATGAACAACGACACGTCTTTTCTGCCTACCTGTACATGTCACTCCCTTTCCGCTATATCCAGTGTTACAAGCGCAAGTAAATGATCCATCCGTATTAGAACATGTTGCATTGGTATGACAATTATGAGTACCAAGAGTACACTCGTTGTTATCTGAAAAATGAGAGCACAAATAATCAAATTTCAGACATCATTTCTAAGCATAACAAGATCCTTAGAAAACCAAAAATATTGCAAAAACAAATAATTCAAAACTTTAAAATTAGATCGAATAACATCTGCAAAATACAACAACAAAACTCCAATTAACAAGAACACGGATTTTCTCCCTACCTGTACATGTCACTCCGTTTCCGCTATATCCAGTGTTACAAGCGCAAGTAAATGATCCATCCGTATTAGAACATGTCGCATTCTTATCACAATTATGAGTACCAAGAGTACACTCGTTGTTATCTGAAAAATGAGAGCACAAATAATCAAATTTCAGACTTCATCTTCTAAGTATAACAAGATCCCTAAAAAACTAACAATATTTCAAAAACAAATTCTTCAAACTTCTAAACGTAGATCGAATAATATCTGCATAATACAATAACAAAACTCCAATTAACAAGAACACGGATTTTCTCCCTACCTGTACATGTCACTCCGTTTCCGCTATATCCAGTGTTACAAGCGCAAGTAAATGATCCATCCGTATTAGAACATGTCGCATTCTTATCACAATTATGAGTACCAAGAGTACACTCGTTGTTATCTGAAAAATGAGAGCACAAATAATCAAATTTCCAACTTCATCTTCTAAGTATTTAAGAAGATCCCTAAAAAACTAACAATATTTAAAAAAACAAATACTTCAAACTTTTAAACGTAGATCGAATAATATCCGCATAATACAAGAACAAAACTCCAATTAACAAGAACACGGATTTTCTCCCTACCTGTACATGTCACTCCGTTTCCGCTATATCCAGTGTTACAAGCGCAAGTAAATGATCCATCCGTATTAGAACATGTCGCATTCTTATCACAATTATGAGTACCAAGAGTACACTCGTTGTTATCTGAAAAATGAGAGCACAAATAATCAAATTTCCAACTTCATCTTCTAAGTATAAGATGATCCCTAAAAAACTAACAATATTTAAAAAAACAAATACTTCAAACTTTTAAACGTAGATCGAATAATATCCGCATAATACAATAACAAAACTCCAATTAACAAGAACACGGATTTTCTCCCTACCTGTACATGTCACTCCGGTTCCGCTATATCCAGTGTCACAAGCGCAAGTAAATGATCCATCCGTATTAGAACATGTTGCATTGGTATGACAATTATGAGTACCAAGAGTACACTCGTTGTTATCTGAAAAATGAGAGCACAAATAATCAAATTTCAGACATCATTTCTAAGTATAACAAGATCCTTAGAAAACCAAAAATATTGCAAAAACAAATTCTTCAAAACTTTAAAATTAGATCGAATAACATCTGCAAAATACAACAACAAAACTCCAATGAACAACGATACGTCTTTTCTGCCTACCTGTACATGTCACTCCCTTTCCGCTATATCCAGTGTTACAAGCGCAAGTAAATGATCCATCCGTATTAGAACATGTTGCATTGGTATGACAATTATGAGTACCAAGAGTACACTCGTTGTTATCTGAAAAATGAGAGCACAAATAATCAAATTTCAGACATCATTTCTAAGTATAACAAGATCCTTAGAAAACCAAAAATATTGCAAAAACAAATACTTCAAAACTTTAAAATTAGATCGAATAACATCTGCAAAATACAACAACAAAACTCCAATGAACAACGACACGTCTTTTCTGCCTACCTGTACATGTCACTCCCTTTCCGCTATATCCAGTGTTACAAGCGCAAGTAAATGATCCATCCGTATTAGAACATGTTGCATTGGTATGACAATTATGAGTACCAAGAGTACACTCGTTGTTATCTGAAAAATGAGAGCACAAATAATCAAATTTCAGACATCATTTCTAAGCATAACAAGATCCTTAGAAAACCAAAAATATTGCAAAAACAAATAATTCAAAACTTTAAAATTAGATCGAATAACATCTGCAAAATACAACAACAAAACTCCAATTAACAAGAACACGGATTTTCTCCCTACCTGTACATGTCACTCCGTTTCCGCTATATCCAGTGTTACAAGCGCAAGTAAATGATCCATCCGTATTAGAACATGTCGCATTCTTATCACAATTATGAGTACCAAGAGTACACTCGTTGTTATCTGAAAAATGAGAGCACAAATAATCAAATTTCCAACTTCATCTTCTAAGTATAACAAGATCCCTAAAAAACTAACAATATTTCAAAAACAAATTCTTCAAACTTCTAAACGTAGATCGAATAATATCTGCATAATACAATAACAAAACTCCAATTAACAAGAACACGGATTTTCTCCCTACCTGTACATGTCACTCCGTTTCCGCTATATCCAGTGTTACAAGCGCAAGTAAATGATCCATCCGTATTAGAACATGTCGCATTCTTATCACAATTATGAGTACCAAGAGTACACTCGTTGTTATCTGAAAAATGAGAGCACAAATAATCAAATTTCAGACATCATTTCTAAGTATAACAAGATCCTTAGAAAACCAAAAATATTGCAAAAACAAATACTTCAAAACTTTAAAATTAGATCGAATAACATCTGCAAAATACAACAACAAAACTCCAATGAACAACGACACGTCTTTTCTGCCTACCTGTACATGTCACTCCCTTTCCGCTATATCCAGTGTTACAAGCGCAAGTAAATGATCCATCCGTATTAGAACATGTCGCATTCTTATCACAATTATGAGTACCAAGAGTACACTCGTTGTTATCTGAAAAATGAGAGCACAAATAATCAAATTTCCAACTTCATCTTCTAAGTATTTAAGAAGATCCCTAAAAAACTAACAATATTTAAAAAAACAAATACTTCAAACTTTTAAACGTAGATCGAATAATATCCGCATAATACAAGAACAAAACTCCAATTAACAAGAACACGGATTTTCTCCCTACCTGTACATGTCACTCCGTTTCCGCTATATCCAGTGTTACAAGCGCAAGTAAATGATCCATCCGTATTAGAACATGTCGCATTCTTATCACAATTATGAGTACCAAGAGTACACTCGTTGTTATCTGAAAAATGAGAGCACAAATAATCAAATTTCAGACATCATTTCTAAGTATAACAAGATCCTTAGAAAACCAAAAATATTGCAAAAACAAATACTTCAAAACTTTAAAATTAGATCGAATAACATCTGCAAAATACAACAACAAAACTCCAATGAACAACGACACGTCTTTTCTGCCTACCTGTACATGTCACTCCCTTTCCGCTATATCCAGTGTTACAAGCGCAAGTAAATGATCCATCCGTATTAGAACATGTTGCATTGGTATGACAATTATGAGTACCAAGAGTACACTCGTTGTTATCTGAAAAATGAGAGCACAAATAATCAAATTTCAGACATCATTTCTAAGCATAACAAGATCCTTAGAAAACCAAAAATATTGCAAAAACAAATACTTCAAAACTTTAAAATTAGATCGAATAACATCTGCAAAATACAACAACAAAACTCCAATTAACAAGAACACGGATTTTCTCCCTACCTGTACATGTCACTCCGTTTCCGCTATATCCAGTGTTACAAGCGCAAGTAAATGATCCATCCGTATTAGAACATGTCGCATTCTTATCACAATTATGAGTACCAAGAGTACACTCGTTGTTATCTGAAAAATGAGAGCACAAATAATCAAATTTCAGACTTCATCTTCTAAGTATAACAAGATCCCTAAAAAACTAACAATATTTCCAAAACAAATTCTTCAAACTTCTAAACGTAGATCGAATAATATCTGCATAATACAATAACAAAACTCCAATTAACAAGAACACGGATTTTCTCCCTACCTGTACATGTCACTCCGTTTCCGCTATATCCAGTGTTACAAGCGCAAGTAAATGATCCATCCGTATTAGAACATGTCGCATTCTTATCACAATTATGAGTACCAAGAGTACACTCGTTGTTATCTGAAAAATGAGAGCACAAATAATCAAATTTCCAACTTCATCTTCTAAGTATTTAAGAAGATCCCTAAAAAACTAACAATATTTAAAAAAACAAATACTTCAAACTTTTAAACGTAGATCGAATAATATCCGCATAATACAAGAACAAAACTACAATTAACAAGAACACGGATTTTCTCCCTACCTACCTGTATATCATGTCACTAAATGATCCATCCGTTTCCGCTATATCCAGTGTTACAAGCGCAAGTAAATGATCCATCCGTATTAGAACATGTCGCATTCTTATCACAATTATGAGTACCAAGAGTACACTCGTTGTTATCTGAAAAATGAGAGCACAAATAATCAAATTTCAGACATCATTTCTAAGTATAACAAGATCCTTAGAAAACCAAAAATATTGCAAAAACAAATACTTCAAAACTTTAAAATTAGATCGAATAACATCTGCAAAATACAACAACAAAACTCCAATGAACAACGACACGTCTTTTCTGCCTACCTGTACATGTCACTCCCTTTCCGCTATATCCAGTGTTACAAGCGCAAGTAAATGATCCATCCGTATTAGAACATGTTGCATTGGTATGACAATTATGAGTACCAAGAGTACACTCGTTGTTATCTGAAAAATGAGAGCACAAATAATCAAATTTCAGACATCATTTCTAAGCATAACAAGATCCTTAGAAAACCAAAAATATTGCAAAAACAAATAATTCAAAACTTTAAAATTAGATCGAATAACATCTGCAAAATACAACAACAAAACTCCAATTAACAAGAACACGGATTTTCTCCCTACCTGTACATGTCACTCCGTTTCCGCTATATCCAGTGTTACAAGCGCAAGTAAATGATCCATCCGTATTAGAACATGTCGCATTCTTATCACAATTATGAGTACCAAGAGTACACTCGTTGTTATCTGAAAAATGAGAGCACAAATAATCAAATTTCCAACTTCATCTTCTAAGTATAACAAGATCCCTAAAAAACTAACAATATTTCAAAAACAAATTCTTCAAACTTCTAAACGTAGATCGAATAATATCTGCATAATACAATAACAAAACTCCAATTAACAAGAACACGGATTTTCTCCCTACCTGTACATGTCACTCCGTTTCCGCTATATCCAGTGTTACAAGCGCAAGTAAATGACCCATCCGTATTAGAACATGTCGCATTCTTATCACAATTATGAGTACCAAGAGTACACTCGTTGTTATCTGAAAAATGAGAGCACAAATAATCAAATTTCAGACATCATTTCTAAGTATAACAAGATCCTTAGAAAACCAAAAATATTGCAAAAACAAATACTTCAAAACTTTAAAATTAGATCGAATAACATCTGCAAAATACAACAACAAAACTCCAATGAACAACGACACGTCTTTTCTGCCTACCTGTACATGTCACTCCCTTTCCGCTATATCCAGTGTTACAAGCGCAAGTAAATGATCCATCCGTATTAGAACATGTCGCATTCTTATCACAATTATGAGTACCAAGAGTACACTCGTTGTTATCTGAAAAATGAGAGCACAAATAATCAAATTTCAGACATCATTTCTAAGCATAACAAGATCCTTAGAAAACCAAAAATATTGCAAAAACAAATAATTCAAAACTTTAAAATTAGATCGAATAACATCTGCAAAATACAACAACAAAACTCCAATTAACAAGAACACGGATTTTCTCCCTACCTGTACATGTCACTCCGTTTCCGCTATATCCAGTGTTACAAGCGCAAGTAAATGATCCATCCGTATTAGAACATGTCGCATTCTTATCACAATTATGAGTACCAAGAGTACACTCGTTGTTATCTGAAAAATGAGAGCACAAATAATCAAATTTCCAACTTCATCTTCTAAGTATAACAAGATCCCTAAAAAACTAACAATATTTCAAAAACAAATTCTTCAAACTTCTAAACGTAGATCGAATAATATCTGCATAATACAATAACAAAACTCCAATTAACAAGAACACGGATTTTCTCCCTACCTGTACATGTCACTCCGTTTCCGCTATATCCAGTGTTACAAGCGCAAGTAAATGATCCATCCGTATTAGAACATGTCGCATTCTTATCACAATTATGAGTACCAAGAGTACACTCGTTGTTATCTGCAAAATGAGAGCACAAATAATCAAATTTCAGACATCATTTCTAAGTATAACAAGATCCTTAGAAAACCAAAAATATTGCAAAAACAAATACTTCAAAACTTTAAAATTAGATCGAATAACATCTGCAAAATACAACAACAAAACTCCAATGAACAACGACACGTCTTTTCTGCCTACCTGTACATGTCACTCCCTTTCCGCTATATCCAGTGTTACAAGCGCAAGTAAATGATCCATCCGTATTAGAACATGTTGCATTGGTATGACAATTATGAGTACCAAGAGTACACTCGTTGTTATCTGAAAAATGAGAGCACAAATAATCAAATTTCAGACATCATTTCTAAGCATAACAAGATCCTTAGAAAACCAAAAATATTGCAAAAACAAATAATTCAAAACTTTAAAATTAGATCGAATAACATCTGCAAAATACAACAACAAAACTCCAATTAACAAGAACACGGATTTTCTCCCTACCTGTACATGTCACTCCGTTTCCGCTATATCCAGTGTTACAAGCGCAAGTAAATGATCCATCCGTATTAGAACATGTCGCATTCTTATCACAATTATGAGTACCAAGAGTACACTCGTTGTTATCTGAAAAATGAGAGCACAAATAATCAAATTTCCAACTTCATCTTCTAAGTATAACAAGATTCCTAAAAAACTAACAATATTTCAAAAACAAATTCTTCAAACTTCTAAACGTAGATCGAATAATATCTGCATAATACAATAACAAAACTCCAATTAACAAGAACACGGATTTTCTCCCTACCTGTACATGTCACTCCGTTTCCGCTATATCCAGTGTTACAAGCGCAAGTAAATGATCCATCCGTATTAGAACATGTCGCATTCTTATCACAATTATGAGTACCAAGAGTACACTCGTTGTTATCTGAAAAATGAGAGCACAAATAATCAAATTTCCAACTTCATCTTCTAAGTATTTAAGAAGATCCCTAAAAAACTAACAATATTTAAAAAAACAAATACTTCAAACTTTTAAACGTAGATCGAATAATATCCGCATAATACAAGAACAAAACTCCAATTAACAAGAACACGGATTTTCTCCCTACCTGTACATGTCACTCCGTTTCCGCTATATCCAGTGTTACAAGCGCAAGTAAATGATCCATCCGTATTAGAACATGTCGCATTCTTATCACAATTATGAGTACCAAGAGTACACTCGTTGTTATCTGAAAAATGAGAGCACAAATAATCAAATTTCAGACATCATTTCTAAGTATAACAAGATCCTTAGAAAACCAAAAATATTGCAAAAACAAATACTTCAAAACTTTAAAATTAGATCGAATAACATCTGCAAAATACAACAACAAAACTCCAATGAACAACGACACGTCTTTTCTGCCTACCTGTACATGTCACTCCCTTTCCGCTATATCCAGTGTTACAAGCGCAAGTAAATGATCCATCCGTATTAGAACATGTTGCATTGGTATGACAATTATGAGTACCAAGAGTACACTCGTTGTTATCTGAAAAATGAGAGCACAAATAATCAAATTTCAGACATCATTTCTAAGCATAACAAGATCCTTAGAAAACCAAAAATATTGCAAAAACAAATACTTCAAAACTTTAAAATTAGATCGAATAACATCTGCAAAATACAACAACAAAAACCCCAATTAACAACAAAACCTATTTTCTGCCTACCTGTACATGTCACTCCGTTTCCGCTATATCCAGTGTCACAAGCGCAAGTAAATGATCCATCCGTATTAGAACATGTCGCATTGTTATGACAATTATGAGTACCAAGAGTACACTCGTTGTTATCTGAAAAATGAGAGCACAAATAATCAAACTTCAAACTTCATCTTGTCAGTATAACACGATCCATACGAAGAACCAAAAATGTCTAAAAAGAAATACTTCAAAACTTTTAAACATAGATCGAATAATATCTACAAAATACAACAACAAAACTCCAATGAACAACGACACGTCTTTTCTGCCTACCTGTACATGTCACTCCCTTTCCGCTATATCCAGTGTTACAAGCGCAAGTAAATGATCCATCCGTATTAGAACATGTCGCATTCTTATCACAATTATGAGTACCAAGAGTACACTCGTTGTTATCTGAAAAATGAGAGCACAAATAATCAAATTTCCAACTTCATCTTCTAAGTATTTAAGAAGATCCCTAAAAAACTAACAATATTTAAAAAAACAAATACTTCAAACTTTTAAACGTAGATCGAATAATATCCGCATAATACAAGAACAAAACTCCAATTAACAAGAACACGGATTTTCTCCCTACCTGTACATGTCACTCCGTTTCCGCTATATCCAGTGTTACAAGCGCAAGTAAATGATCCATCCGTATTAGAACATGTCGCATTCTTATCACAATTATGAGTACCAAGAGTACACTCGTTGTTATCTGAAAAATGAGAGCACAAATAATCAAATTTCAGACATCATTTCTAAGTATAACAAGATCCTTAGAAAACCAAAAATATTGCAAAAACAAATACTTCAAAACTTTAAAATTAGATCGAATAACATCTGCAAAATACAACAACAAAACTCCAATGAACAACGACACGTCTTTTCTGCCTACCTGTACATGTCACTCCCTTTCCGCTATATCCAGTGTTACAAGCGCAAGTAAATGATCCATCCGTATTAGAACATGTTGCATTGGTATGACAATTATGAGTACCAAGAGTACACTCGTTGTTATCTGAAAAATGAGAGCACAAATAATCAAATTTCAGACATCATTTCTAAGCATAACAAGATCCTTAGAAAACCAAAAATATTGCAAAAACAAATACTTCAAAACTTTAAAATTAGATCGAATAACATCTGCAAAATACAACAACAAAACTCCAATTAACAAGAACACGGATTTTCTCCCTACCTGTACATGTCACTCCGTTTCCGCTATATCCAGTGTTACAAGCGCAAGTAAATGATCCATCCGTATTAGAACATGTCGCATTCTTATCACAATTATGAGTACCAAGAGTACACTCGTTGTTATCTGAAAAATGAGAGCACAAATAATCAAATTTCAGACTTCATCTTCTAAGTATAACAAGATCCCTAAAAAACTAACAATATTTCCAAAACAAATTCTTCAAACTTCTAAACGTAGATCGAATAATATCTGCATAATACAATAACAAAACTCCAATTAACAAGAACACGGATTTTCTCCCTACCTGTACATGTCACTCCGTTTCCGCTATATCCAGTGTTACAAGCGCAAGTAAATGATCCATCCGTATTAGAACATGTCGCATTCTTATCACAATTATGAGTACCAAGAGTACACTCGTTGTTATCTGAAAAATGAGAGCACAAATAATCAAATTTCCAACTTCATCTTCTAAGTATTTAAGAAGATCCCTAAAAAACTAACAATATTTAAAAAAACAAATACTTCAAACTTTTAAACGTAGATCGAATAATATCCGCATAATACAAGAACAAAACTACAATTAACAAGAACACGGATTTTCTCCCTACCTGTACATGTCACTCCGTTTCCGCTATATCCAGTGTTACAAGCGCAAGTAAATGATCCATCCGTATTAGAACATGTCGCATTCTTATCACAATTATGAGTACCAAGAGTACACTCGTTGTTATCTGAAAAATGAGAGCACAAATAATCAAATTTCAGACATCATTTCTAAGTATAACAAGATCCTTAGAAAACCAAAAATATTGCAAAAACAAATACTTCAAAACTTTAAAATTAGATCGAATAACATCTGCAAAATACAACAACAAAACTCCAATGAACAACGACACGTCTTTTCTGCCTACCTGTACATGTCACTCCCTTTCCGCTATATCCAGTGTTACAAGCGCAAGTAAATGATCCATCCGTATTAGAACATGTTGCATTGGTATGACAATTATGAGTACCAAGAGTACACTCGTTGTTATCTGAAAAATGAGAGCACAAATAATCAAATTTCAGACATCATTTCTAAGCATAACAAGATCCTTAGAAAACCAAAAATATTGCAAAAACAAATAATTCAAAACTTTAAAATTAGATCGAATAACATCTGCAAAATACAACAACAAAACTCCAATTAACAAGAACACGGATTTTCTCCCTACCTGTACATGTCACTCCGTTTCCGCTATATCCAGTGTTACAAGCGCAAGTAAATGATCCATCCGTATTAGAACATGTCGCATTCTTATCACAATTATGAGTACCAAGAGTACACTCGTTGTTATCTGAAAAATGAGAGCACAAATAATCAAATTTCCAACTTCATCTTCTAAGTATAACAAGATCCCTAAAAAACTAACAATATTTCAAAAACAAATTCTTCAAACTTCTAAACGTAGATCGAATAATATCTGCATAATACAATAACAAAACTCCAATTAACAAGAACACGGATTTTCTCCCTACCTGTACATGTCACTCCGTTTCCGCTATATCCAGTGTTACAAGCGCAAGTAAATGACCCATCCGTATTAGAACATGTCGCATTCTTATCACAATTATGAGTACCAAGAGTACACTCGTTGTTATCTGAAAAATGAGAGCACAAATAATCAAATTTCAGACATCATTTCTAAGTATAACAAGATCCTTAGAAAACCAAAAATATTGCAAAAACAAATACTTCAAAACTTTAAAATTAGATCGAATAACATCTGCAAAATACAACAACAAAACTCCAATGAACAACGACACGTCTTTTCTGCCTACCTGTACATGTCACTCCCTTTCCGCTATATCCAGTGTTACAAGCGCAAGTAAATGATCCATCCGTATTAGAACATGTCGCATTCTTATCACAATTATGAGTACCAAGAGTACACTCGTTGTTATCTGAAAAATGAGAGCACAAATAATCAAATTTCAGACATCATTTCTAAGCATAACAAGATCCTTAGAAAACCAAAAATATTGCAAAAACAAATAATTCAAAACTTTAAAATTAGATCGAATAACATCTGCAAAATACAACAACAAAACTCCAATTAACAAGAACACGGATTTTCTCCCTACCTGTACATGTCACTCCGTTTCCGCTATATCCAGTGTTACAAGCGCAAGTAAATGATCCATCCGTATTAGAACATGTCGCATTCTTATCACAATTATGAGTACCAAGAGTACACTCGTTGTTATCTGAAAAATGAGAGCACAAATAATCAAATTTCCAACTTCATCTTCTAAGTATAACAAGATCCCTAAAAAACTAACAATATTTCAAAAACAAATTCTTCAAACTTCTAAACGTAGATCGAATAATATCTGCATAATACAATAACAAAACTCCAATTAACAAGAACACGGATTTTCTCCCTACCTGTACATGTCACTCCGTTTCCGCTATATCCAGTGTTACAAGCGCAAGTAAATGATCCATCCGTATTAGAACATGTCGCATTCTTATCACAATTATGAGTACCAAGAGTACACTCGTTGTTATCTGCAAAATGAGAGCACAAATAATCAAATTTCAGACATCATTTCTAAGTATAACAAGATCCTTAGAAAACCAAAAATATTGCAAAAACAAATACTTCAAAACTTTAAAATTAGATCGAATAACATCTGCAAAATACAACAACAAAACTCCAATGAACAACGACACGTCTTTTCTGCCTACCTGTACATGTCACTCCCTTTCCGCTATATCCAGTGTTACAAGCGCAAGTAAATGATCCATCCGTATTAGAACATGTTGCATTGGTATGACAATTATGAGTACCAAGAGTACACTCGTTGTTATCTGAAAAATGAGAGCACAAATAATCAAATTTCAGACATCATTTCTAAGCATAACAAGATCCTTAGAAAACCAAAAATATTGCAAAAACAAATAATTCAAAACTTTAAAATTAGATCGAATAACATCTGCAAAATACAACAACAAAACTCCAATTAACAAGAACACGGATTTTCTCCCTACCTGTACATGTCACTCCGTTTCCGCTATATCCAGTGTTACAAGCGCAAGTAAATGATCCATCCGTATTAGAACATGTCGCATTCTTATCACAATTATGAGTACCAAGAGTACACTCGTTGTTATCTGAAAAATGAGAGCACAAATAATCAAATTTCCAACTTCATCTTCTAAGTATAACAAGATTCCTAAAAAACTAACAATATTTCAAAAACAAATTCTTCAAACTTCTAAACGTAGATCGAATAATATCTGCATAATACAATAACAAAACTCCAATTAACAAGAACACGGATTTTCTCCCTACCTGTACATGTCACTCCGTTTCCGCTATATCCAGTGTTACAAGCGCAAGTAAATGATCCATCCGTATTAGAACATGTCGCATTCTTATCACAATTATGAGTACCAAGAGTACACTCGTTGTTATCTGAAAAATGAGAGCACAAATAATCAAATTTCCAACTTCATCTTCTAAGTATTTAAGAAGATCCCTAAAAAACTAACAATATTTAAAAAAACAAATACTTCAAACTTTTAAACGTAGATCGAATAATATCCGCATAATACAAGAACAAAACTCCAATTAACAAGAACACGGATTTTCTCCCTACCTGTACATGTCACTCCGTTTCCGCTATATCCAGTGTTACAAGCGCAAGTAAATGATCCATCCGTATTAGAACATGTCGCATTCTTATCACAATTATGAGTACCAAGAGTACACTCGTTGTTATCTGAAAAATGAGAGCACAAATAATCAAATTTCAGACATCATTTCTAAGTATAACAAGATCCTTAGAAAACCAAAAATATTGCAAAAACAAATACTTCAAAACTTTAAAATTAGATCGAATAACATCTGCAAAATACAACAACAAAACTCCAATGAACAACGACACGTCTTTTCTGCCTACCTGTACATGTCACTCCCTTTCCGCTATATCCAGTGTTACAAGCGCAAGTAAATGATCCATCCGTATTAGAACATGTCGCATTCTTATCACAATTATGAGTACCAAGAGTACACTCGTTGTTATCTGAAAAATGAGAGCACAAATAATCAAATTTCAGACATCATTTCTAAGTATAACAAGATCCTTAGAAAACCAAAAATATTGCAAAAACAAATACTTCAAAACTTTAAAATTAGATCGAATAACATCTGCAAAATACAACAACAAAACTCCAATGAACAACGACACGTCTTTTCTGCCTACCTGTACATGTCACTCCCTTTCCGCTATATCCAGTGTTACAAGCGCAAGTAAATGATCCATCCGTATTAGAACATGTTGCATTGGTATGACAATTATGAGTACCAAGAGTACACTCGTTGTTATCTGAAAAATGAGAGCACAAATAATCAAATTTCAGACATCATTTCTAAGCATAACAAGATCCTTAGAAAACCAAAAATATTGCAAAAACAAATAATTCAAAACTTTAAAATTAGATCGAATAACATCTGCAAAATACAACAACAAAACTCCAATTAACAAGAACACGGATTTTCTCCCTACCTGTACATGTCACTCCGTTTCCGCTATATCCAGTGTTACAAGCGCAAGTAAATGATCCATCCGTATTAGAACATGTCGCATTGTTATCACAATTATGAGTACCAAGAGTACACTCGTTGTTATCTGAAAAATGAGAGCACAAATAATCAAATTTCCAACTTCATCTTCTAAGTATAACAAGATCCCTAAAAAACTAACATTAACGCCATGGGCCCTGAGAACGACACAATAACGACACAGTAATACTTTTTCTTATTTTGTCTTTTTCTTTCTTATTGTACCTTTTTGTATAGTTTTTGGCAGTGTTTGGGGTTGCACTTGACAATACAACCAATTTTTTTACTATTTTTTGCCTTGCCTGGGCGTACTGAACAGGTACACAATTTAAGTGCCCTGCTGAGCAGTACCCAGGGAGGACTTATTACATACGCTAATACTACAACAGCTAAGCTAAATTTGCACAGTGGGGACAGCCCCAGTAGCTCGATGGGGGCTGCCCCGTGCATGTGAGGAACACGTAACCTTATTGATTACGCCATGATTAAGAACTTCAGTCAGAAGCCACCTAAAGTGGCCAAACTGCCCCTTTATATATAACCATTTGATCGGAAAGGGAAGTAAAAAACTTGGAGTGCTCCATGTGCTTTGAAACTGCCATTAAAGGGAGGGTGGGAGGGTGATTCAAAATTTGAGTAAAACTTTTTGAACCACAACGTAAATATTTGAGAGCAGCAAGGTGAAGACAACTTCGAAGGAGCTGGGAACTAGCACGAGGCCCGGTTGCGTAGAAAACTGGGGACTAGACTAAGGTGGGAGGCTTGGGGGATTTGATGGACAAATTTATCATGGCCCGTCGTTAACAAATATTTACTACGTAAATCTTTCTTTAACGCCATGGGCCCTGAGAACGACACAATAACGACACAGTAATACTTTTTCTTATTTTGTCTTTTTCTTTCTTATTGTACCTTTTTGTATAGTTTTTGGCAGTGTTTGGGGTTGCACTTGACAATACAACCAATTTTTTTACTATTTTTTGCCTTGCCTGGGCGTACTGAACAGGTACACAACTTAAGTGCCCTGCTGAGCAGTACCCAGGGAGGACTTATTACATACGCTAATACTACAACAGCTAAGCTAAATTTGCACAGTGGGGACAGCCCCAGTAGCTCGATGGGGGCTGCCCCGTGCATGTGAGGAACACGTAACCTTATTGATTACGCCATGATTAAGAACTTCAGTCAGAAGCCACCTAAAGTGGCCAAACTGCCAAAATACAACCCCAAAGCTGCCTTTGATACTGGACTGCTGGACGCCTATGGTTCACTGGTTACTCTACTCCTTGATAATATGTTCGGAGTACAGCCACACTCAGTCGCTGTCGGGCGAATATAACGTTACAGCAATCAGAAGACCACCGGCCAAGCCTTTTGATAAGGCAAGATGGAACATTTGCGGCTGCTGCTGTTGTTGCTGCTCCAATGTGAAAACTATGGGATGTATAGAGCTTTTCATTCTCTGGGTTTGTGTGAAGGAGTTTTTGTAGCATTTCAGTGAGTTCTGCCGTGTGATGGAATGTGTTTGCTTAGCGCTTTCACAGGGCATATTGACGATCCTGATGGGACAAAATGTAACAAATTACCATTATGAAAAGGGGACTGTCTTTGACACTTTGATCACGACCGTTGCAGAAGTTGGAGATACATTTGTGTTGCGCACAAGCAGGCAAGAACTTGAATCAAAAGTGTGACTAGTGTGGCAACAGAATTCTGATGAACGCAAAAATCCAAAAATGCTAATGTAAAGGCACACCAGAGCTTTTGCTTGTCTCTTTCGGTAAATGATGAAACGCGTAATTGATTTTTTAGTTGTTTCATAATCTCTATTGTAATAGGAAGTTTCTTTTCTCGTTTTGTTAATCCATTACCATGCTTGATACCTCTGACTGTCATTCGAAGATGCTTCGTGTCTTCAAATTTGGTAGGAAATCCAAGCTACTTGATATTCCAATAACGCACTGCTGCAATGCATGTTCGTGTGGTCACATAGCTAACGTTACGAGCAAGGTACGAAACGAATAGACATAAGTTTGACTGAGAAGCTGGAAATGGAGATAATGCATTTTCAGTGCGAAATGACAATTAGGCTGATTTACCGTTTTGATATGTCCTGTGTAAAGATTCTGACAGGGACATGTGTTGCAGATACATGCATTCTTTAGCTAATCCTGCCAAGCACTGGGGAAAAATTTGAGTCTGGTACCTGTCTGCAACTGGTACTTGTTGAGAAAACTTTTCTACTTGCAAACGAGAGAGGCAGTCGGTGATATTATTGTAACATCCTGGTATGTGCTTACATTGACCGTACTTTGTTTTGGTAGCTGTGATGAAGAACGGCTTGCGCAGTGTTGTCATGATCTGTGGACATTTAGATGAGTTTGTGTTAGGCCTATTTAACAGTCTTTGTACTCAAATCCGTACAAGAAGATTCAAAGTTTCACTAAGACTTTGTCTTTTGGGACACTCTGCGAATAACATTCTGAGTCAAATATTCCGATAGGCCATAACAAAAGAACCAAAACTTGTTCACAATCAAAGCTAAAAAAGGATCTCCACACGCCCTCTGTCTGATATTCGCTCTGCAAGATCACACACGCACACTGCTTCCTAAGTTCTTCCGCTTACGTAAACAATTGATGTTAGGTGTGAGAACCATGACATACAGCGTCCCATTATTTTAGCGCAGTAAACATATTTATGACTTGAACTCCTCAATAATGTGGTCAGAATTTTGGGTTTTGTTGACAAGTTGTCTAAAATCAATTCTTTTGATAAGTTTTCGATGTTAATTGGTGTATTTGAAAAGGCAGGAAGTGGATTAAGATTTTTGTGCAGCTCCTTGACAATCAGTATTTGGGTCTGGGCCTCCACAGCGTCTACATTTGTGTGGCCAAGTGAATGTGGAACCACTTTGATAAAAATCCCGGCGAAATGGCCAATCAAATTACATTTGAAGCACGTTCTGGCATGCTGGACTGGCTGGGGGCAACAGAGGAATTTATTAATTTATTAAATGCGTATTCATCTAACCTTGCCCATGAAAGATGCTTGTTGCCAGCTATATTCATCCCGAATGCAATATCATACTTATATAGGCTTGAAATGGATAGCTATGATCGAACGTGCAGAAAGATTCCTGATAAGCAAACAGCTCCTTTGCAAGGACTGGGTGAAAGTGCATCATAGCCCTAATGAATATATCCCAAGCATCTATCCAGGTATCAAGTCAGTTATCTTTTGGGTTGGTATGAGATTTATGACTCTGCTCCTTCAGAGCCTGGAGTGACCTGGAGACTGAAAGAATTTTTTGCTGTTGTGTCATACAATGAGCTTAGTAAAAGTAATTCAAATATATGTAGTCCTTGTTTTTCATCGCCTTTATCAATTTGGGAGACAAAGGTGATAAGCTGTTTATCGGGGAGTGCAAGAATGCATGCAGAAATATTACGTCCATTATTGTAGCTCTGCTGAACAAGCTCATCGGTGTTTGCCAGAGGTTGTGCTGGCCATGGAGTTGAATTTGAAGCAGCAACAGGGAATTGGTTGGAAATGGCATTAATATCTGGAGCTACTGTTGCTGATGCTGGTGAAAGACTTCCCGTTGAGTGGTTTCGGTTTCTGTGTTCCTTGCTTTGGCTTGTGAGGCTTCTTTTAGGAAATCCGTAGTATTCATCTTGACTGTATTAGCAGTTGTTAGCAATGTTATCAGTGTGGGCTCTGTATTCTCTGCAGCCTGAGGTGCGCCTTCATTAGTATGGGAATAGCTGTGAAGACGAGCAACAACCATATTTTTGATGCCCGCCGCGTTGGATAGGCCATACTCAGATACTGTCTGGCTTTCTCTTTTAATTGTACTATCGGCAAACGTTTCTAATCTTCTACAGTACGTGGCGATCCATTTCCTCGTCAACACGACCTAATATTCTGCATGTATTTCGAGGCATTCTTCAGCCGATAACGTATAATTGATTCAAAATTTGAGTAAAACTTTTTGAACCACAACGTAAATATTTGAGAGCAGCAAGGTGAAGACAACTGCAAAGGAGCTGGGAACTAGCACGAGGCCCGGTTGCGTAGAAAACTGGGGACTAGACTAAGGTGGGAGGCTTGGGGGATTTGATGGACAAATTTATCATGGCCCGTCGTTAACAAATATTTACTACGTAAATCTTTCTATATTTCAAAAACAAATTCTTCAAACTTCTAAACGTAGATCGAATAATATCTGCATAATACAATAACAAAACTCCAATTAACAAGAACACGGGTTTTCTCCCTACCTGTACATGTCACTCCGTTTCCGCTATATCCAGTGTTACAAGCGCAAGTAAATGATCCATCCGTATTAGAACATGTCGCATTCTTATCACAATTATGAGTACCAAGAGTACACTCGTTGTTATCTGAAAAATGAGAGCACAAATAATCAAATTTCAGACATCATTTCTAAGTATAACAAGATCCTTAGAAAACCAAAAATATTGCAAAAACAAATACTTCAAAACTTTAAAATTAGATCGAATAACATCTGCAAAATACAACAACAAAACTCCAATGAACAACGACACGTCTTTTCTGCCTACCTGTACATGTCACTCCCTTTCCGCTATATCCAGTGTTACAAGCGCAAGTAAATGATCCATCCGTATTAGAACATGTTGCATTGGTATGACAATTATGAGTACCAAGAGTACACTCGTTGTTATCTGAAAAATGAGAGCACAAATAATCAAATTTCAGACATCATTTCTAAGCATAACAAGATCCTTAGAAAACCAAAAATATTGCAAAAACAAATAATTCAAAACTTTAAAATTAGATCGAATAACATCTGCAAAATACAACAACAAAACTCCAATTAACAAGAACACGGATTTTCTCCCTACCTGTACATGTCACTCCGTTTCCGCTATATCCAGTGTTACAAGCGCAAGTAAATGATCCATCCGTATTAGAACATGTCGCATTGTTATGACAACTATGAGTACCAAGAGTACACTCGTTGTTATCTGAAAAATGAGAGCACAAATAATCAAATTTCCAACTTCATCTTCTAAGTATAACAAGATCCCTAAAAAACTAACAATATTTCAAAAACAAATTCTTCAAACTTCTAAACGTAGATCGAATAATATCTGCATAATACAATAACAAAACTCCAATTAACAAGAACACGGGTTTTCTCCCTACCTGTACATGTCACTCCGTTTCCGCTATATCCAGTGTTACAAGCGCAAGTAAATGATCCATCCGTATTAGAACATGTCGCATTCTTATCACAATTATGAGTACCAAGAGTACACTCGTTGTTATCTGAAAAATGAGAGCACAAATAATCAAATTTCAGACATCATTTCTAAGTATAACAAGATCCTTAGAAAACCAAAAATATTGCAAAAACAAATACTTCAAAACTTTAAAATTAGATCGAATAACATCTGCAAAATACAACAACAAAACTCCAATGAACAACGACACGTCTTTTCTGCCTACCTGTACATGTCACTCCCTTTCCGCTATATCCAGTGTTACAAGCGCAAGTAAATGATCCATCCGTATTAGAACATGTTGCATTGGTATCACAATTATGAGTACCAAGAGTACACTCGTTGTTATCTGAAAAATGAGAGCACAAATAATCAAATTTCAGACATCATTTCTAAGTATAACAAGATCCTTAGAAAACAAAAAAATATTGCAAAAACAAATACTTCAAAACTTTAAAATTAGATCGAATAACATCTGCAAAATACAACAACAAAACTCCAATGAACAACGACACGTCTTTTCTGCCTACCTGTACATGTCACTCCCTTTCCGCTATATCCAGTGTTACAAGCGCAAGTAAATGATCCATCCGTATTAGAACATGTTGCATTGGTATGACAATTATGAGTACCAAGAGTACACTCGTTGTTATCTGAAAAATGAGAGCACAAATAATCAAATTTCAGACATCATTTCTAAGCATAACAAGATCCTTAGAAAACCAAAAATATTGCAAAAACAAATAATTCAAAACTTTAAAATTAGATCGAATAACATCTGCAAAATACAACAACAAAACTCCAATTAACAAGAACACGGATTTTCTCCCTACCTGTACATGTCACTCCGTTTCCGCTATATCCAGTGTTACAAGCGCAAGTAAATGATCCATCCGTATTAGAACATGTCGCATTCTTATCACAATTATGAGTACCAAGAGTACACTCGTTGTTATCTGAAAAATGAGAGCACAAATAATCAAATTTCCAACTTCATCTTCTAAGTATAACAAGATCCCTAAAAAACTAACAATATTTCAAAAACAAATTCTTCAAACTTCTAAACGTAGATCGAATAATATCTGCATAATACAATAACAAAACTCCAATTAACAAGAACACGGATTTTCTCCCTACCTGTACATGTCACTCCGTTTCCGCTATATCCAGTGTTACAAGCGCAAGTAAATGATCCATCCGTATTAGAACATGTCGCATTCTTATCACAATTATGAGTACCAAGAGTACACTCGTTGTTATCTGAAAAATGAGAGCACAAATAATCAAATTTCAGACATCATTTCTAAGTATAACAAGATCCTTAGAAAACCAAAAATATTGCAAAAACAAATACTTCAAAACTTTAAAATTAGATCGAATAACATCTGCAAAATACAACAACAAAACTCCAATGAACAACGACACGTCTTTTCTGCCTACCTGTACATGTCACTCCCTTTCCGCTATATCCAGTGTTACAAGCGCAAGTAAATGATCCATCCGTATTAGAACATGTCGCATTCTTATCACAATTATGAGTACCAAGAGTACACTCGTTGTTATCTGCAAAATGAGAGCACAAATAATCAAATTTCAGACTTCATCTTCTAAGTATAACAAGATCCCTAAAAAACTAACAATATTTCAAAAACAAATTCTTCAAACTTCTAAACGTAGATCGAATAATATCTGCATAATACAATAACAAAACTCCAATTAACAAGAACACGGATTTTCTCCCTACCTGTACATGTCACTCCGTTTCCGCTATATCCAGTGTTACAAGCGCAAGTAAATGATCCATCCGTATTAGAACATGTCGCATTCTTATCACAATTATGAGTACCAAGAGTACACTCGTTGTTATCTGAAAAATGAGAGCACAAATAATCAAATTTCCAACTTCATCTTCTAAGTATTTAAGAAGATCCCTAAAAAACTAACAATATTTAAAACAACAAATACTTCAAACTTTTAAACGTAGATCGAATAATATCCGCATAATACAAGAACAAAACTCCAATTAACAAGAACACGGATTTTCTCCCTACCTGTACATGTCACTCCGTTTCCGCTATATCCAGTGTTACAAGCGCAAGTAAATGATCCATCCGTATTAGAACATGTCGCATTCTTATCACAATTATGAGTACCAAGAGTACACTCGTTGTTATCTGAAAAATGAGAGCACAAATAATCAAAGTTCCAACTTCATCTTCTAAGTATAAGAAGATCCCTAAAAAACTAACAATGTTTAATAAAACAAATACTTCAAACTTTTAAACGTAGATCGAATAATATCCGCAAAATACAATAACAAAACTCCAATAAACAAGAACACGGATTTTCTCCCTACCTGTACATGTCACTCCGGTTCCGCTATATCCAGTGTCACAAGCGCAAGTAAATGATCCATCCGTATTAGAACATGTTGCATTGGTATGACAATTATGAGTACCAAGAGTACACTCGTTGTTATCTGAAAAATGAGAGCACAAATAATCAAATTTCAGACATCATTTCTAAGTATAACAAGATCCTTAGAAAACCAAAAATATTGCAAAAACAAATACTTCAAAACTTTAAAATTAGATCGAATAACATCTGCAAAATACAACAACAAAACTCCAATGAACAACGATACGTCTTTTCTGCCTACCTGTACATGTCACTCCCTTTCCGCTATATCCAGTGTTACAAGCGCAAGTAAATGATCCATCCGTATTAGAACATGTTGCATTGGTATGACAATTATGAGTACCAAGAGTACACTCGTTGTTATCTGAAAAATGAGAGCACAAATAATCAAATTTCAGACATCATTTCTAAGTATAACAAGATCCTTAGAAAACCAAAAATATTGCAAAAACAAATACTTCAAAACTTTAAAATTAGATCGAATAACATCTGCAAAATACAACAACAAAACTCCAATGAACAACGACACGTCTTTTCTGCCTACCTGTACATGTCACTCCCTTTCCGCTATATCCAGTGTTACAAGCGCAAGTAAATGATCCATCCGTATTAGAACATGTTGCATTGGTATGACAATTATGAGTACCAAGAGTACACTCGTTGTTATCTGAAAAATGAGAGCACAAATAATCAAATTTCAGACATCATTTCTAAGCATAACAAGATCCTTAGAAAACCAAAAATATTGCAAAAACAAATAATTCAAAACTTTAAAATTAGATCGAATAACATCTGCAAAATACAACAACAAAACTCCAATTAACAAGAACACGGATTTTCTCCCTACCTGTACATGTCACTCCGTTTCCGCTATATCCAGTGTTACAAGCGCAAGTAAATGATCCATCCGTATTAGAACATGTCGCATTCTTATCACAATTATGAGTACCAAGAGTACACTCGTTGTTATCTGAAAAATGAGAGCACAAATAATCAAATTTCCAACTTCATCTTCTAATTATAACAAGATCCCTAAAAAACTAACAATATTTCAAAAACAAATTCTTCAAACTTCTAAACGTAGATCGAATAATATCTGCATAATACAATAACAAAACTCCAATTAACAAGAACACGGATTTTCTCCCTACCTGTACATGTCACTCCGTTTCCGCTATATCCAGTGTTACAAGCGCAAGTAAATGATCCATCCGTATTAGAACATGTCGCATTCTTATCACAATTATGAGTACCAAGAGTACACTCGTTGTTATCTGAAAAATGAGAGCACAAATAATCAAATTTCAGACATCATTTCTAAGTATAACAAGATCCTTAGAAAACCAAAAATATTGCAAAAACAAATACTTCAAAACTTTAAAATTAGATCGAATAACATCTGCAAAATACAACAACAAAACTCCAATGAACAACGACACGTCTTTTCTGCCTACCTGTACATGTCACTCCCTTTCCGCTATATCCAGTGTTACAAGCGCAAGTAAATGATCCATCCGTATTAGAACATGTCGCATTCTTATCACAATTATGAGTACCAAGAGTACACTCGTTGTTATCTGAAAAATGAGAGCACAAATAATCAAATTTCAGACTTCATCTTCTAAGTATAACAAGATCCCTAAAAAACTAACAATATTTCAAAAACAAATTCTTCAAACTTCTAAACGTAGATCGAATAATATCTGCATAATACAATAACAAAACTCCAATTAACAAGAACACGGATTTTCTCCCTACCTGTACATGTCACTCCGTTTCCGCTATATCCAGTGTTACAAGCGCAAGTAAATGATCCATCCGTATTAGAACATGTCGCATTCTTATCACAATTATGAGTACCAAGAGTACACTCGTTGTTATCTGAAAAATGAGAGCACAAATAATCAAATTTCCAACTTCATCTTCTAAGTATTTAAGAAGATCCCTAAAAAACTAACAATATTTAAAAAAACAAATACTTCAAACTTTTAAACGTAGATCGAATAATATCCGCATAATACAAGAACAAAACTCCAATTAACAAGAAAACGGATTTTCTCCCTACCTGTACATGTCACTCCGTTTCCGCTATATCCAGTGTTACAAGCGCAAGTAAATGATCCATCCGTATTAGAACATGTCGCATTCTTATCACAATTATGAGTACCAAGAGTACACTCGTTGTTATCTGAAAAATGAGAGCACAAATAATCAAATTTCAGACATCATTTCTAAGTATAACAAGATCCTTAGAAAACCAAAAATATTGCAAAAACAAATACTTCAAAACTTTAAAATTAGATCGAATAACATCTGCAAAATACAACAACAAAACTCCAATGAACAACGACACGTCTTTTCTGCCTACCTGTACATGTCACTCCCTTTCCGCTATATCCAGTGTTACAAGCGCAAGTAAATGATCCATCCGTATTAGAACATGTTGCATTGGTATGACAATTATGAGTACCAAGAGTACACTCGTTGTTATCTGAAAAATGAGAGCACAAATAATCAAATTTCAGACATCATTTCTAAGCATAACAAGATCCTTAGAAAACCAAAAATATTGCAAAAACAAATACTTCAAAACTTTAAAATTAGATCGAATAACATCTGCAAAATACAACAACAAAACTCCAATTAACAAGAACACGGATTTTCTCCCTACCTGTACATGTCACTCCGTTTCCGCTATATCCAGTGTTACAAGCGCAAGTAAATGATCCATCCGTATTAGAACATGTCGCATTGTTATGACAATTATGAGTACCAAGAGTACACTCGTTGTTATCTGAAAAATGAGAGCACAAATAATCAAATTTCCAACTTCATCTTCTAAGTATAACAAGATCCCTAAAAAACTAACAATATTTCAAAAACAAATTCTTCAAACTTCTAAACGTAGATCGAATAATATCTGCATAATACAATAACAAAACTCCAATTAACAAGAACACGGATTTTCTCCCTACCTGTACATGTCACTCCGTTTCCGCTATATCCAGTGTTACAAGCGCAAGTAAATGATCCATCCGTATTAGAACATGTCGCATTCTTATCACAATTATGAGTACCAAGAGTACACTCGTTGTTATCTGAAAAATGAGAGCACAAATAATCAAATTTCAGACTTCATCTTCTAAGTATAACAAGATCCCTAAAAAACTAACAATATTTCAAAAACAAATTCTTCAAACTTCTAAACGTAGATCGAATAATATCTGCATAATACAATAACAAAACTCCAATTAACAAGAACACGGATTTTCTCCCTACCTGTACATGTCACTCCGTTTCCGCTATATCCAGTGTTACAAGCGCAAGTAAATGATCCATCCGTATTAGAACATGTCGCATTCTTATCACAATTATGAGTACCAAGAGTACACTCGTTGTTATCTGAAAAATGAGAGCACAAATAATCAAATTTCCAACTTCATCTTCTAAGTATTTAAGAAGATCCCTAAAAAACTAACAATATTTAAAAAAACAAATACTTCAAACTTTTAAACGTAGATCGAATAATATCCGCATAATACAAGAACAAAACTCCAATTAACAAGAAAACGGATTTTCTCCCTACCTGTACATGTCACTCCGTTTCCGCTATATCCAGTGTTACAAGCGCAAGTAAATGATCCATCCGTATTAGAACATGTCGCATTCTTATCACAATTATGAGTACCAAGAGTACACTCGTTGTTATCTGAAAAATGAGAGCACAAATAATCAAATTTCAGACATCATTTCTAAGTATAACAAGATCCTTAGAAAACCAAAAATATTGCAAAAACAAATACTTCAAAACTTTAAAATTAGATCGAATAACATCTGCAAAATACAACAACAAAACTCCAATGAACAACGACACGTCTTTTCTGCCTACCTGTACATGTCACTCCCTTTCCGCTATATCCAGTGTTACAAGCGCAAGTAAATGATCCATCCGTATTAGAACATGTTGCATTGGTATGACAATTATGAGTACCAAGAGTACACTCGTTGTTATCTGAAAAATGAGAGCACAAATAATCAAATTTCAGACATCATTTCTAAGCATAACAAGATCCTTAGAAAACCAAAAATATTGCAAAAACAAATACTTCAAAACTTTAAAATTAGATCGAATAACATCTGCAAAATACAACAACAAAACTCCAATTAACAAGAACACGGATTTTCTCCCTACCTGTACATGTCACTCCGTTTCCGCTATATCCAGTGTTACAAGCGCAAGTAAATGATCCATCCGTATTAGAACATGTCGCATTGTTATGACAATTATGAGTAACAAGAGTACACTCGTTGTTATCTGAAAAATGAGAGCACAAATAATCAAATTTCCAACTTCATCTTCTAAGTATAACAAGATCCCTAAAAAACTAACAATATTTCAAAAACAAATTCTTCAAACTTCTAAACGTAGATCGAATAATATCTGCATAATACAATAACAAAACTCCAATTAACAAGAACACGGATTTTCTCCCTACCTGTACATGTCACTCCGTTTCCGCTATATCCAGTGTTACAAGCGCAAGTAAATGATCCATCCGTATTAGAACATGTCGCATTCTTATCACAATTATGAGTACCAAGAGTACACTCGTTGTTATCTGAAAAATGAGAGCACAAATAATCAAATTTCAGACTTCATCTTCTAAGTATAACAAGATCCCTAAAAAACTAACAATATTTCAAAAACAAATTCTTCAAACTTCTAAACGTAGATCGAATAATATCTGCATAATACAATAACAAAACTCCAATTAACAAGAACACGGATTTTCTCCCTACCTGTACATGTCACTCCGTTTCCGCTATATCCAGTGTTACAAGCGCAAGTAAATGATCCATCCGTATTAGAACATGTCGCATTCTTATCACAATTATGAGTACCAAGAGTACACTCGTTGTTATCTGAAAAATGAGAGCACAAATAATCAAATTTCCAACTTCATCTTCTAAGTATTTAAGAAGATCCCTAAAAAACTAACAATATTTAAAAAAAACAAATACTTCAAACTTTTAAACGTAGATCGAATAATATCCGCATAATACAAGAACAAAACTCCAATGAACAAGAACACGGATTTTCTCCCTACCTGTACATGTCACTCCGTTTCCGCTATATCCAGTGTTACAAGCGCAAGTAAATGATCCATCCGTATTAGAACATGTCGCATTCTTATCACAATTATGAGTACCAAGAGTACACTCGTTGTTATCTGAAAAATGAGAGCACAAATAATCAAATTTCAGACATCATTTCTAAGTATAACAAGATCCTTAGAAAACCAAAAATATTGCAAAAACAAATACTTCAAAACTTTAAAATTAGATCGAATAACATCTGCAAAATACAACAACAAAACTCCAATGAACAACGACACGTCTTTTCTGCCTACCTGTACATGTCACTCCCTTTCCGCTATATCCAGTGTTACAAGCGCAAGTAAATGATCCATCCGTATTAGAACATGTTGCATTGGTATGACAATTATGAGTACCAAGAGTACACTCGTTGTTATCTGAAAAATGAGAGCACAAATAATCAAATTTCAGACATCATTTCTAAGCATAACAAGATCCTTAGAAAACCAAAAATATTGCAAAAACAAATAATTCAAAACTTTAAAATTAGATCGAATAACATCTGCAAAATACAACAACAAAACTCCAATTAACAAGAACACGGATTTTCTCCCTACCTGTACATGTCACTCCGTTTCCGCTATATCCAGTGTTACAAGCGCAAGTAAATGATCCATCCGTATTAGAACATGTCGCATTCTTATCACAATTATGAGTACCAAGAGTACACTCGTTGTTATCTGAAAAATGAGAGCACAAATAATCAAATTTCCAACTTCATCTTCTAAGTATAACAAGATCCCTAAAAAAACTAACAATATTTCAAAAACAAATTCTTCAAACTTCTAAACGTAGATCGAATAATATCTGCATAATACAATAACAAAACTCCAATTAACAAGAACACGGATTTTCTCCCTACCTGTACATGTCACTCCGTTTCCGCTATATCCAGTGTTACAAGCGCAAGTAAATGATCCATCCGTATTAGAACATGTCGCATTCTTATCACAATTATGAGTACCAAGAGTACACTCGTTGTTATCTGAAAAATGAGAGCACAAATAATCAAATTTCCAACTTCATCTTCTAAGTATAACAAGATCCCTAAAAAACTAACAATATTTCAAAAACAAATTCTTCAAACTTCTAAACGTAGATCGAATAATATCTGCATAATACAATAACAAAACTCCAATTAACAAGAACACGGATTTTCTCCCTACCTGTACATGTCACTCCGTTTCCGCTATATCCAGTGTTACAAGCGCAAGTAAATGATCCATCCGTATTAGAACATGTCGCATTCTTATCACAATTATGAGTACCAAGAGTACACTCGTTGTTATCTGAAAAATGAGAGCACAAATAATCAAATTTCAGACATCATTTCTAAGTATAACAAGATCCTTAGAAAACCAAAAATATTGCAAAAACAAATACTTCAAAACTTTAAAATTAGATCGAATAACATCTGCAAAATACAACAACAAAACTCCAATGAACAACGACACGTCTTTTCTGCCTACCTGTACATGTCACTCCCTTTCCGCTATATCCAGTGTTACAAGCGCAAGTAAATGATCCATCCGTATTAGAACATGTTGCATTGGTATGACAATTATGAGTACCAAGAGTACACTCGTTGTTATCTGAAAAATGAGAGCACAAATAATCAAATTTCAGACATCATTTCTAAGCATAACAAGATCCTTAGAAAACCAAAAATATTGCAAAAACAAATAATTCAAAACTTTAAAATTAGATCGAATAACATCTGCAAAATACAACAACAAAACTCCAATTAACAAGAACACGGATTTTCTCCCTACCTGTACATGTCACTCCGTTTCCGCTATATCCAGTGTTACAAGCGCAAGTAAATGATCCATCCGTATTAGAACATGTCGCATTCTTATCACAATTATGAGTACCAAGAGTACACTCGTTGTTATCTGAAAAATGAGAGCACAAATAATCAAATTTCCAACTTCATCTTCTAAGTATAACAAGATCCCTAAAAAACTAACAATATTTCAAAAACAAATTCTTCAAACTTCTAAACGTAGATCGAATAATATCTGCATAATACAATAACAAAACTCCAATTAACAAGAACACGGATTTTCTCCCTACCTGTACATGTCACTCCGTTTCCGCTATATCCAGTGTTACAAGCGCAAGTAAATGATCCATCCGTATTAGAACATGTCGCATTCTTATCACAATTATGAGTACCAAGAGTACACTCGTTGTTATCTGAAAAATGAGAGCACAAATAATCAAATTTCAGACTTCATCTTCTAAGTATAACAAGATCCCTAAAAAACTAACAATATTTCAAAAACAAATTCTTCAAACTTCTAAACGTAGATCGAATAATATCTGCATAATACAATAACAAAACTCCAATTAACAAGAACACGGATTTTCTCCCTACCTGTACATGTCACTCCGTTTCCGCTATATCCAGTGTTACAAGCGCAAGTAAATGATCCATCCGTATTAGAACATGTCGCATTCTTATCACAATTATGAGTACCAAGAGTACACTCGTTGTTATCTGAAAAATGAGAGCACAAATAATCAAATTTCCAACTTCATCTTCTAAGTATTTAAGAAGATCCCTAAAAAACTAACAATATTTAAAAAAACAAATACTTCAAACTTTTAAACGTAGATCGAATAATATCCGCATAATACAAGAACAAAACTCCAATTAACAAGAACACGGATTTTCTCCCTACCTGTACATGTCACTCCGTTTCCGCTATATCCAGTGTTACAAGCGCAAGTAAATGATCCATCCGTATTAGAACATGTCGCATTCTTATCACAATTATGAGTACCAAGAGTACACTCGTTGTTATCTGAAAAATGAGAGCACAAATAATCAAATTTCAGAAATCATTTCTAAGTATAACAAGATCCTTAGAAAACAAAAAATATTGCAAAAACAAATACTTCAAAACTTTAAAATTAGATCGAATAACATCTGCAAAATACAACAACAAAACTCCAATGAACAACGACACGTCTTTTCTGCCTACCTGTACATGTCACTCCCTTTCCGCTATATCCAGTGTTACAAGCGCAAGTAAATGATCCATCCGTATTAGAACATGTTGCATTGGTATGACAATTATGAGTACCAAGAGTACACTCGTTGTTATCTGAAAAATGAGAGCACAAATAATCAAATTTCAGACATCATTTCTAAGCATAACAAGATCCTTAGAAAACCAAAAATATTGCAAAAACAAATAATTCAAAACTTTAAAATTAGATCGAATAACATCTGCAAAATACAACAACAAAACTCCAATTAACAAGAACACGGATTTTCTCCCTACCTGTACATGTCACTCCGTTTCCGCTATATCCAGTGTTACAAGCGCAAGTAAATGATCCATCCGTATTAGAACATGTCGCATTCTTATCACAATTATGAGTACCAAGAGTACACTCGTTGTTATCTGAAAAATGAGAGCACAAATAATCAAATTTCCAACTTCATCTTCTAAGTATAACAAGATCCCTAAAAAACTAACAATATTTCAAAAACAAATTCTTCAAACTTCTAAACGTAGATCGAATAATATCTGCATAATACAATAACAAAACTCCAATTAACAAGAACACGGATTTTCTCCCTACCTGTACATGTCACTCCGTTTCCGCTATATCCAGTGTTACAAGCGCAAGTAAATGATCCATCCGTATTAGAACATGTCGCATTCTTATCACAATTATGAGTACCAAGAGTACACTCGTTGTTATCTGAAAAATGAGAGCACAAATAATCAAATTTCAGACATCATTTCTAAGTATAACAAGATCCTTAGAAAACCAAAAATATTGCAAAAACAAATACTTCAAAACTTTAAAATTAGATCGAATAACATCTGCAAAATACAACAACAAAACTCCAATGAACAACGACACGTCTTTTCTGCCTACCTGTACATGTCACTCCCTTTCCGCTATATCCAGTGTTACAAGCGCAAGTAAATGATCCATCCGTATTAGAACATGTCGCATTCTTATCACAATTATGAGTACCAAGAGTACACTCGTTGTTATCTGCAAAATGAGAGCACAAATAATCAAATTTCAGACTTCATCTTCTAAGTATAACAAGATCCCTAAAAAACTAACAATATTTCAAAAACAAATTCTTCAAACTTCTAAACGTAGATCGAATAATATCTGCATAATACAATAACAAAACTCCACTTAACAAGAACACGGATTTTCTCCCTACCTGTACATGTCACTCCGTTTCCGCTATATCCAGTGTTACAAGCGCAAGTAAATGATCCATCCGTATTAGAACATGTCGCATTCTTATCACAATTATGAGTACCAAGAGTACACTCGTTGTTATCTGAAAAATGAGAGCACAAATAATCAAATTTCCAACTTCATCTTCTAAGTATTTAAGAAGATCCCTAAAAAACTAACAATATTTAAAAAAACAAATACTTCAAACTTTTAAACGTAGATCGAATAATATCCGCATAATACAAGAACAAAACTCCAATTAACAAGAACACGGATTTTCTCCCTACCTGTACATGTCACTCCGTTTCCGCTATATCCAGTGTTACAAGCGCAAGTAAATGATCCATCCGTATTAGAACATGTCGCATTCTTATCACAATTATGAGTACCAAGAGTACACTCGTTGTTATCTGAAAAATGAGAGCACAAATAATCAAATTTCAGACATCATTTCTAAGTATAACAAGATCCTTAGAAAACCAAAAATATTGCAAAAACAAATACTTCAAAACTTTAAAATTAGATCGAATAACATCTGCAAAATACAACAACAAAACTCCAATGAACAACGACACGTCTTTTCTGCCTACCTGTACATGTCACTCCCTTTCCGCTATATCCAGTGTTACAAGCGCAAGTAAATGATCCATCCGTATTAGAACATGTTGCATTGGTATGACAATTATGAGTACCAAGAGTACACTCGTTGTTATCTGAAAAATGAGAGCACAAATAATCAAATTTCAGACATCATTTCTAAGCATAACAAGATCCTTAGAAAACCAAAAATATTGCAAAAACAAAAAATTCAAAACTTTAAAATTATATCGAATAATATCCGCATAATACAAGAACAAAACTCCAATTAACAAGAACACGGATTTTCTCCCTACCTGTACATGTCACTCCGTTTCCGCTATATCCAGTGTTACAAGCGCAAGTAAATGATCCATCCGTATTAGAACATGTCGCATTCTTATCACAATTATGAGTACCAAGAGTACACTCGTTGTTATCTGAAAAATGAGAGCATAAATAATCAAATTTCCAACTTCATCTTCTAAGTATTTAAGAAGATCCCTAAAAAACTAACAATATTTAAAAAAACAAATACTTCAAACTTTTAAACGTAGATCGAATAATATCCGCATAATACAAGAACAAAACTCCAATTAACAAGAACACGGATTTTCTCCCTACCTGTACATGTCACTCCGTTTCCGCTATATCCAGTGTTACAAGCGCAAGTAAATGATCCATCCGTATTAGAACATGTCGCATTCTTATCACAATTATGAGTACCAAGAGTACACTCGTTGTTATCTGAAAAATGAGAGCACAAATAATCAAATTTCAGACATCATTTCTAAGTATAACAAGATCCTTAGAAAACCAAAAATATTGCAAAAACAAATACTTCAAAACTTTAAAATTAGATCGAATAACATCTGCAAAATACAACAACAAAACTCCAATGAACAACGACACGTCTTTTCTGCCTACCTGTACATGTCACTCCCTTTCCGCTATATCCAGTGTTACAAGCGCAAGTAAATGATCCATCCGTATTAGAACATGTTGCATTGGTATGACAATTATGAGTACCAAGAGTACACTCGTTGTTATCTGAAAAATGAGAGCACAAATAATCAAATTTCAGACATCATTTCTAAGCATAACAAGATCCTTAGAAAACCAAAAATATTGCAAAAACAAATAATTCAAAACTTTAAAATTAGATCGAATAACATCTGCAAAATACAACAACAAAACTCCAATTAACAAGAACACGGATTTTCTCCCTACCTGTACATGTCACTCCGTTTCCGCTATATCCAGTGTTACAAGCGCAAGTAAATGATCCATCCGTATTAGAACATGTCGCATTCTTATCACAATTATGAGTACCAAGAGTACACTCGTTGTTATCTGAAAAATGAGAGCACAAATAATCAAATTTCCAACTTCATCTTCTAAGTATAACAAGATCCCTAAAAAACTAACAATATTTCAAAAACAAATTCTTCAAACTTCTAAACGTAGATCGAATAATATCTGCATAATACAATAACAAAACTCCAATTAACAAGAACACGGATTTTCTCCCTACCTGTACATGTCACTCCGTTTCCGCTATATCCAGTGTTACAAGCGCAAGTAAATGATCCATCCGTATTAGAACATGTCGCATTCTTATCACAATTATGAGTACCAAGAGTACACTCGTTGTTATCTGAAAAATGAGAGCACAAATAATCAAATTTCAGACATCATTTCTAAGTATAACAAGATCCTTAGAAAACCAAAAATATTGCAAAAACAAATACTTCAAAACTTTAAAATTAGATCGAATAACATCTGCAAAATACAACAACAAAACTCCAATGAACAACGACACGTCTTTTCTGCCTACCTGTACATGTCACTCCCTTTCCGCTATATCCAGTGTTACAAGCGCAAGTAAATGATCCATCCGTATTAGAACATGTCGCATTCTTATCACAATTATGAGTACCAAGAGTACACTCGTTGTTATCTGCAAAATGAGAGCACAAATAATCAAATTTCAGACTTCATCTTCTAAGTATAACAAGATCCCTAAAAAACTAACAATATTTCAAAAACAAATTCTTCAAACTTCTAAACGTAGATCGAATAATATCTGCATAATACAATAACAAAACTCCAATTAACAAGAACACGGATTTTCTCCCTACCTGTACATGTCACTCCGTTTCCGCTATATCCAGTGTTACAAGCGCAAGTAAATGATCCATCCGTATTAGAACATGTCGCATTCTTATCACAATTATGAGTACCAAGAGTACACTCGTTGTTATCTGAAAAATGAGAGCACAAATAATCAAATTTCCAACTTCATCTTCTAAGTATTTAAGAAGATCCCTAAAAAACTAACAATATTTAAAAAAACAAATACTTCAAACTTTTAAACGTAGATCGAATAATATCCGCATAATACAAGAACAAAACTCCAATTAACAAGAACACGGATTTTCTCCCTACCTGTACATGTCACTCCGTTTCCGCTATATCCAGTGTTACAAGCGCAAGTAAATGATCCATCCGTATTAGAACATGTCGCATTCTTATCACAATTATGAGTACCAAGAGTACACTCGTTGTTATCTGAAAAATGAGAGCACAAATAATCAAATTTCAGACATCATTTCTAAGTATAACAAGATCCTTAGAAAACCAAAAATATTGCAAAAACAAATACTTCAAAACTTTAAAATTAGATCGAATAACATCTGCAAAATACAACAACAAAACTCCAATGAACAACGACACGTCTTTTCTGCCTACCTGTACATGTCACTCCCTTTCCGCTATATCCAGTGTTACAAGCGCAAGTAAATGATCCATCCGTATTAGAACATGTTGCATTGGTATGACAATTATGAGTACCAAGAGTACACTCGTTGTTATCTGAAAAATGAGAGCACAAATAATCAAATTTCAGACATCATTTCTAAGCATAACAAGATCCTTAGAAAACCAAAAATATTGCAAAAACAAAAAATTCAAAACTTTAAAATTATATCGAATAATATCCGCATAATACAAGAACAAAACTCCAATTAACAAGAACACGGATTTTCTCCCTACCTGTACATGTCACTCCGTTTCCGCTATATCCAGTGTTACAAGCGCAAGTAAATGATCCATCCGTATTAGAACATGTCGCATTCTTATCACAATTATGAGTACCAAGAGTACACTCGTTGTTATCTGAAAAATGAGGGCACAAATAATCAAATTTCAGACATCATTTCTAAGTATAACAAGATCCTTAGAAAACCAAAAATATTGCAAAAACAAATACTTCAAAACTTTAAAATTAGATCGAATAACATCTGCAAAATACAACAACAAAACTCCAATGAACAACGACACGTCTTTTCTGCCTACCTGTACATGTCACTCCCTTTCCGCTATATCCAGTGTTACAAGCGCAAGTAAATGATCCATCCGTATTAGAACATGTTGCATTGGTATGACAATGATGAGTACCAAGAGTACACTCGTTGTTATCTGAAAAATGAGAGCACAAATAATCAAATTTCAGACATCACTTCTAAGCATAACAAGATCCTTAGAAAACCAAAAATATTGCAAAAACAAATAATTCAAAACTTTAAAATTAGATCGAATAACATCTGCAAAATACAACAACAAAACTCCAATTAACAAGAACACGGATTTTCTCCCTACCTGTACATGTCACTCCGTTTCCGCTATATCCAGTGTTACAAGCGCAAGTAAATGATCCATCCGTATTAGAACATGTCGCATTGTTATGACAATTATGAGTACCAAGAGTACACTCGTTGTTATCTGAAAAATGAGAGCACAAATAATCAAATTTCCAACTTCATCTTCTAAGTATAACAAGATCCCTAAAAAACTAACAATATTTCAAAAACAAATTCTTCAAACTTCTAAACGTAGATCGAATAATATCTGCATAATACAATAACAAAACTCCAATTAACAAGAACACGGATTTTCTCCCTACCTGTACATGTCACTCCGTTTCCGCTATATCCAGTGTTACAAGCGCAAGTAAATGATCCATCCGTATTAGAACATGTCGCATTCTTATCACAATTATGAGTACCAAGAGTACACTCGTTGTTATCTGAAAAATGAGAGCACAAATAATCAAATTTCAGACATCATTTCTAAGTATAACAAGATCCTTAGAAAACCAAAAATATTGCAAAAACAAATACTTCAAAACTTTAAAATTAGATCGAATAACATCTGCAAAATACAACAACAAAACTCCAATGAACAACGACACGTCTTTTCTGCCTACCTGTACATGTCACTCCCTTTCCGCTATATCCAGTGTTACAAGCGCAAGTAAATGATCCATCCGTATTAGAACATGTTGCATTGGTATGACAATTATGAGTACCAAGAGTACACTCGTTGTTATCTGAAAAATGAGAGCACAAATAATCAAATTTCAGACATCATTTCTAAGCATAACAAGATCCTTAGAAAACCAAAAATATTGCAAAAACAAATACTTCAAAACTTTAAAATTAGATCGAATAACATCTGCAAAATACAACAACAAAACTCCAATTAACAAGAACACGGATTTTCTCCCTACCTGTACATGTCACTCCGTTTCCGCTATATCCAGTGTTACAAGCGCAAGTAAATGATCCATCCGTATTAGAACATGTCGCATTGTTATGACAATTATGAGTACCAAGAGTACACTCGTTGTTATCTGAAAAATGAGAGCACAAATAATCAAATTTCCAACTTCATCTTCTAAGTATAACAAGATCCCTAAAAAACTAACAATATTTCAAAAACAAATTCTTCAAACTTCTAAACGTAGATCGAATAATATCTGCATAATACAATAACAAAACTCCAATTAACAAGAACACGGATTTTCTCCCTACCTGTACATGTCACTCCGTTTCCGCTATATCCAGTGTTACAAGCGCAAGTAAATGATCCATCCGTATTAGAACATGTCGCATTCTTATCACAATTATGAGTACCAAGAGTACACTCGTTGTTATCTGAAAAATGAGAGCACAAATAATCAAATTTCAGACATCATTTCTAAGTATAACAAGATCCTTAGAAAACCAAAAATATTGCAAAAACAAATACTTCAAAACTTTAAAATTAGATCGAATAACATCTGCAAAATACAACAACAAAACTCCAATGAACAACGACACGTCTTTTCTGCCTACCTGTACATGTCACTCCCTTTCCGCTATATCCAGTGTTACAAGCGCAAGTAAATGATCCATCCGTATTAGAACATGTTGCATTGGTATGACAATTATGAGTACCAAGAGTACACTCGTTGTTATCTGAAAAATGAGAGCACAAATAATCAAATTTCAGACATCATTTCTAAGCATAACAAGATCCTTAGAAAACCAAAAATATTGCAAAAACAAATACTTCAAAACTTTAAAATTAGATCGAATAACATCTGCAAAATACAACAACAAAACTCCAATTAACAAGAACACGGATTTTCTCCCTACCTGTACATGTCACTCCGTTTCCGCTATATCCAGTGTTACAAGCGCAAGTAAATGATCCATCCGTATTAGAACATGTCGCATTGTTATGACAATTATGAGTACCAAGAGTACACTCGTTGTTATCTGAAAAATGAGAGCACAAATAATCAAATTTCCAACTTCATCTTCTAAGTATAACAAGATCCCTAAAAAACTAACAATATTTCAAAAACAAATTCTTCAAACTTCTAAACGTAGATCGAATAATATCTGCATAATACAATAACAAAACTCCAATTAACAAGAACACGGATTTTCTCCCTACCTGTACATGTCACTCCGTTTCCGCTATATCCAGTGTTACAAGCGCAAGTAAATGATCCATCCGTATTAGAACATGTCGCATTCTTATCACAATTATGAGTACCAAGAGTACACTCGTTGTTATCTGAAAAATGAGAGCACAAATAATCAAATTTCAGACATCATTTCTAAGTATAACAAGATCCTTAGAAAACCAAAAATATTGCAAAAACAAATACTTCAAAACTTTAAAATTAGATCGAATAACATCTGCAAAATACAACAACAAAACTCCAATGAACAACGACACGTCTTTTCTGCCTACCTGTACATGTCACTCCCTTTCCGCTATATCCAGTGTTACAAGCGCAAGTAAATGATCCATCCGTATTAGAACATGTTGCATTGGTATGACAATTATGAGTACCAAGAGTACACTCGTTGTTATCTGAAAAATGAGAGCACAAATAATCAAATTTCAGACATCATTTCTAAGCATAACAAGATCCTTAGAAAACCAAAAATATTGCAAAAACAAATAATTCAAAACTTTAAAATTAGATCGAATAACATCTGCAAAATACAACAACAAAACTCCAATTAACAAGAACACGGATTTTCTCCCTACCTGTACATGTCACTCCGTTTCCGCTATATCCAGTGTTACAAGCGCAAGTAAATGATCCATCCGTATTAGAACATGTCGCATTGTTATGACAATTATGAGTACCAAGAGTACACTCGTTGTTATCTGAAAAATGAGAGCACAAATAATCAAATTTCCAACTTCATCTTCTAAGTATAACAAGATCCCTAAAAAACTAACAATATTTCAAAAACAAATTCTTCAAACTTCTAAACGTAGATCGAATAATATCTGCATAATACAATAACAAAACTCCAATTAACAAGAACACGGATTTTCTCCCTACCTGTACATGTCACTCCGTTTCCGCTATATCCAGTGTTACAAGCGCAAGTAAATGATCCATCCGTATTAGAACATGTCGCATTCTTATCACAATTATGAGTACCAAGAGTACACTCGTTGTTATCTGAAAAATGAGAGCACAAATAATCAAATTTCAGACATCATTTCTAAGTATAACAAGATCCTTAGAAAACCAAAAATATTGCAAAAACAAATACTTCAAAACTTTAAAATTAGATCGAATAACATCTGCAAAATACAACAACAAAACTCCAATGAACAACGACACGTCTTTTCTGCCTACCTGTACATGTCACTCCCTTTCCGCTATATCCAGTGTTACAAGCGCAAGTAAATGATCCATCCGTATTAGAACATGTTGCATTGGTATGACAATTATGAGTACCAAGAGTACACTCGTTGTTATCTGAAAAATGAGAGCACAAATAATCAAATTTCAGACATCATTTCTAAGCATAACAAGATCCTTAGAAAACCAAAAATATTGCAAAAACAAATACTTCAAAACTTTAAAATTAGATCGAATAACATCTGCAAAATACAACAACAAAACTCCAATTAACAAGAACACGGATTTTCTCCCTACCTGTACATGTCACTCCGTTTCCGCTATATCCAGTGTTACAAGCGCAAGTAAATGATCCATCCGTATTAGAACATGTCGCATTGTTATGACAATTATGAGTACCAAGAGTACACTCGTTGTTATCTGAAAAATGAGAGCACAAATAATCAAATTTCCAACTTCATCTTCTAAGTATAACAAGATCCCTAAAAAACTAACAATATTTCAAAAACAAATTCTTCAAACTTCTAAACGTAGATCGAATAATATCTGCATAATACAATAACAAAACTCCAATTAACAAGAACACGGATTTTCTCCCTACCTGTACATGTCACTCCGTTTCCGCTATATCCAGTGTTACAAGCGCAAGTAAATGATCCATCCGTATTAGAACATGTCGCATTCTTATCACAATTATGAGTACCAAGAGTACACTCGTTGTTATCTGAAAAATGAGAGCACAAATAATCAAATTTCCAACTTCATCTTCTAAGTATTTAAGAAGATCCCTAAAAAACTAACAATATTTAAAAAAACAAATACTTCAAACTTTTAAACGTAGATCGAATAATATCCGCATAATACAAGAACAAAACTCCAATTAACAAGAACACGGATTTTCTCCCTACCTGTACATGTCACTCCGTTTCCGCTATATCCAGTGTTACAAGCGCAAGTAAATGATCCATCCGTATTAGAACATGTCGCATTCTTATCACAATTATGAGTACCAAGAGTACACTCGTTGTTATCTGAAAAATGAGAGCACAAATAATCAAATTTCAGACATCATTTCTAAGTATAACAAGATCCTTAGAAAACCAAAAATATTGCAAAAACAAATACTTCAAAACTTTAAAATTAGATCGAATAACATCTGCAAAATACAACAACAAAACTCCAATGAACAACGACACGTCTTTTCTGCCTACCTGTACATGTCACTCCCTTTCCGCTATATCCAGTGTTACAAGCGCAAGTAAATGATCCATCCGTATTAGAACATGTCGCATTCTTATCACAATTATGAGTACCAAGAGTACACTCGTTGTTATCTGCAAAATGAGAGCACAAATAATCAAATTTCAGACTTCATCTTCTAAGTATAACAAGATCCCTAAAAAACTAACAATATTTCAAAAACAAATTCTTCAAACTTCTAAACGTAGATCGAATAATATCTGCATAATACAATAACAAAACTCCAATTAACAAGAACACGGATTTTCTCCCTACCTGTACATGTCACTCCGTTTCCGCTATATCCAGTGTTACAAGCGCAAGTAAATGATCCATCCGTATTAGAACATGTCGCATTCTTATCACAATTATGAGTACCAAGAGTACACTCGTTGTTATCTGAAAAATGAGAGCACAAATAATCAAATTTCCAACTTCATCTTCTAAGTATTTAAGAAGATCCCTAAAAAACTAACAATATTTAAAAAAACAAATACTTCAAACTTTTAAACGTAGATCGAATATTATCCGCATAATACAAGAACAAAACTCCAATTAACAAGAACACGGATTTTTTCCCTACCTGTACATGTCACTCCGTTTCCGCTATATCCAGTGTTACAAGCGCAAGTAAATGATCCATCCGTATTAGAACATGTCGCATTCTTATCACAATTATGAGTACCAAGAGTACACTCGTTGTTATCTGAAAAATGAGAGCACAAATAATCAAATTTCAGACATCATTTCTAAGTATAACAAGATCCTTAGAAAACCAAAAATATTGCAAAAACAAATACTTCAAAACTTTAAAATTAGATCGAATAACATCTGCAAAATACAACAACAAAACTCCAATGAACAACGACACGTCTTTTCTGCCTACCTGTACATGTCACTCCCTTTCCGCTATATCCAGTGTTACAAGCGCAAGTAAATGATCCATCCGTATTAGAACATGTCGCATTCTTATCACAATTATGAGTACCAAGAGTACACTCGTTGTTATCTGCAAAATGAGAGCACAAATAATCAAATTTCAGACTTCATCTTCTAAGTATAACAAGATCCCTAAAAAACTAACAATATTTCAAAAACAAATTCTTCAAACTTCTAAACGTAGATCGAATAATATCTGCATAATACAATAACAAAACTCCAATTAACAAGAACACGGATTTTCTCCCTACCTGTACATGTCACTCCGTTTCCGCTATATCCAGTGTTACAAGCGCAAGTAAATGATCCATCCGTATTAGAACATGTCGCATTCTTATCACAATTATGAGTACCAAGAGTACACTCGTTGTTATCTGAAAAATGAGAGCACAAATAATCAAATTTCAGACATCATTTCTAAGTATAACAAGATCCTTAGAAAACCAAAAATATTGCAAAAACAAATACTTCAAAACTTTAAAATTAGATCGAATAACATCTGCAAAATACAACAACAAAACTCCAATGAACAACGACACGTCTTTTCTGCCTACCTGTACATGTCACTCCCTTTCCGCTATATCCAGTGTTACAAGCGCAAGTAAATGATCCATCCGTATTAGAACATGTTGCATTGGTATGACAATTATGAGTACCAAGAGTACACTCGTTGTTATCTGAAAAATGAGAGCACAAATAATCAAATTTCAGACATCATTTCTAAGCATAACAAGATCCTTAGAAAACCAAAAATATTGCAAAACAAATAATTCAAAACTTTAAAATTAGATCGAATAACATCTGCAAAATACAACAACAAAACTCCAATTAACAAGAACACGGATTTTCTCCCTACCTGTACATGTCACTCCGTTTCCGCTATATCCAGTGTTACAAGCGCAAGTAAATGATCCATCCGTATTAGAACATGTCGCATTGTTATGACAATTATGAGTACCAAGAGTACACTCGTTGTTATCTGAAAAATGAGAACACAAATAATCAAATTTCCAACTTCATCTTCTAAGTATAACAAGATCCCTAAATAACTAACAATATTTCAAAAACAAATTGTTCAAACTTCTAAACGTAGATCGAATAATATCTGCATAATACAATAACAAAACTCCAATTAACAAGAACACGGATTTTCTCCCTACCTGTACATGTCACTCCGTTTCCGCTATATCCAGTGTTACAAGCGCAAGTAAATGATCCATCCGTATTAGAACATGTCGCATTCTTATCACAATTATGAGTACCAAGAGTACACTCGTTGTTATCTGAAAAATGAGAGCACAAATAATCAAATTTCAGACATCATTTCTAAGTATAACAAGATCCTTAGAAAACCAAAAATATTGCAAAAACAAATACTTCAAAACTTTAAAATTAGATCGAATAACATCTGCAAAATACAACAACAAAACTCCAATTAACAAGAACACGGATTTTCTCCCTACCTGTACATGTCACTCCGTTTCCGCTATATCCAGTGTTACAAGCGCAAGTAAATGATCCATCCGTATTAGAACATGTCGCATTCTTATCACAATTATGAGTACCAAGAGTACACTCGTTGTTATCTGCAAAATGAGAGCACAAATAAATCAAATTTCAGACTTCATCTTCTAAGTATAACAAGATCCCTAAAAAACTAACAATATTTCAAAAACAAATTCTTCAAACTTCTAAACGTAGATCGAATAATATCTGCATAATACAATAACAAAACTCCAATTAACAAGAACACGGATATTCTCCCTACCTGTACATGTCACTCCGTTTCCGCTATATCCAGTGTTACAAGCGCAAGTAAATGATCCATCCGTATTAGAACATGTCGCATTCTTATCACAATTATGAGTACCAAGAGTACACTCGTTGTTATCTGAAAAATGAGAGCACAAATAATCAAATTTCCAACTTCATCTTCTAAGTATTTAAGAAGATCCCTAAAAAACTAACAATATTTAAAAAAACAAATACTTCAAACTTTTAAACGTAGATCGAATAATATCCGCATAATACAAGAACAAAACTCCAATTAACAAGAACACGGATTTTCTCCCTACCTGTACATGTCACTCCGTTTCCGCTATATCCAGTGTTACAAGCGCAAGTAAATGATCCATCCGTATTAGAACATGTCGCATTCTTATCACAATTATGAGTACCAAGAGTACACTCGTTGTTATCTGAAAAATGAGAGCACAAATAATCAAATTTCAGACATCATTTCTAAGTATAACAAGATCCTTAGAAAACCAAAAATATTGCAAAAACAAATACTTCAAAACTTTAAAATTAGATCGAATAACATCTGCAAAATACAACAACAAAACTCCAATGAACAACGACACGTCTTTTCTGCCTACCTGTACATGTCACTCCCTTTCCGCTATATCCAGTGTTACAAGCGCAAGTAAATGATCCATCCGTATTAGAACATGTTGCATTGGTATGACAATTATGAGTACCAAGAGTACACTCGTTGTTATCTGAAAAATGAGAGCACAAATAATCAAATTTCAGACATCATTTCTAAGCATAACAAGATCCTTAGAAAACCAAAAATATTGCAAAAACAAAAAATTCAAAACTTTAAAATTATATCAAATAATATCCGCATAATACAAGAACAAAACTCCAATTAACAAGAACACGGATTTTCTCCCTACCTGTACATGTCACTCCGTTTCCGCTATATCCAGTGTTACAAGCGCAAGTAAATGATCCATCCGTATTAGAACATGTCGCATTCTTATCACAATTATAAGTACCAAGAGTACATTCGTTGTTATCTGAAAAATGAGAGCACAAATAATCAAATTTCAGACATCATTTCTAAGTATAACAAGATCCTTAGAAAACCAAAAATATTGCAAAAACAAATACTTCAAAACTTTAAAATTAGATCGAATAACATCTGCAAAATACAACAACAAAACTCCAATGAACAACGACACGTCTTTTCTGCCTACCTGTACATGTCACTCCCTTTCCGCTATATCCAGTGTTACAAGCGCAAGTAAATGATCCATCCGTATTAGAACATGTTGCATTGGTATGACAATTATGAGTACCAAGAGTACACTCGTTGTTATCTGAAAAATGAGAGCACAAATAATCAAATTTCAGACATCATTTCTAAGCATAACAAGATCCTTAGAAAACCAAAAATATTGCAAAAACAAATAATTCAAAACTTTAAAATTAGATCGAATAACATCTGCAAAATACAACAACAAAACTCCAATTAACAAGAACACGGATTTTCTCCCTACCTGTACATGTCACTCCGTTTCCGCTATATCCAGTGTTACAAGCGCAAGTAAATGATCCATCCGTATTAGAACATGTCGCATTGTTATGACAATTATGAGTACCAAGAGTACACTCGTTGTTATCTGAAAAATGAGAGCACAAATAATCAAATTTCCAACTTCATCTTCTAAGTATAACAAGATCCCTAAAAAACTAACAATATTTCAAAAACAAATTCTTCAAACTTCTAAACGTAGATCGAATAATATCTGCATAATACAATAACAAAACTCCAATTAACAAGAACACGGATTTTCTCCCTACCTGTACATGTCACTCCGTTTCCGCTATATCCAGTGTTACAAGCGCAAGTAAATGATCCATCCGTATTAGAACATGTCGCATTCTTATCACAATTATGAGTACCAAGAGTACACTCGTTGTTATCTGAAAAATGAGAGCACAAATTATCAAATTTCAGACATCATTTCTAAGTATAACAAGATCCTTAGAAAACCAAAAATATTGCAAAAACAAATACTTCAAAACTTTAAAATTAGATCGAATAACATCTGCAAAATACAACAACAAAACTCCAATGAACAACGACACGTCTTTTCTGCCTACCTGTACATGTCACTCCCTTTCCGCTATATCCAGTGTTACAAGCGCAAGTAAATGATCCATCCGTATTAGAACATGTTGCATTGGTATGACAATTATGAGTACCAAGAGTACACTCGTTGTTATCTGAAAAATGAGAGCACAAATAATCAAATTTCAGACATCATTTCTAAGCATAACAAGATCCTTAGAAAACCAAAAATATTGCAAAAACAAATACTTCAAAACTTTAAAATTAGATCGAATAACATCTGCAAAATACAACAACAAAACTCCAATTAACAAGAACACGGATTTTCTCCCTACCTGTACATGTCACTCCGTTTCCGCTATATCCAGTGTTACAAGCGCAAGTAAATGATCCATCCGTATTAGAACATGTCGCATTGTTATGACAATTATGAGTACCAAGAGTACACTCGTTGTTATCTGAAAAATGAGAGCACAAATAATCAAACTTCCAACTTCATCTTCTAAGTATAACAAGATCCCTAAAAAACTAACAATATTTCAAAAACAAATTCTTCAAACTTCTAAACGTAGATCGAATAATATCTGCATAATACAATAACAAAACTCCAATTAACAAGAACACGGATTTTCTCCCTACCTGTACATGTCACTCCGTTTCCGCTATATCCAGTGTTACAAGCGCAAGTAAATGATCCATCCGTATTAGAACATGTCGCATTCTTATCACAATTATGAGTACCAAGAGTACACTCGTTGTTATCTGAAAAATGAGAGCACAAATAATCAAATTTCCAACTTCATCTTCTAAGTATTTAAGAAGATCCCTAAAAAACTAACAATATTTAAAAAAACAAATACTTCAAACTTTTAAACGTAGATCGAATAATATCCGCATAATACAAGAACAAAACTCCAATTAACAAGAACACGGATTTTCTCCCTACCTGTACATGTCACTCCGTTTCCGCTATATCCAGTGTTACAAGCGCAAGTAAATGATCCATCCGTATTAGAACATGTCGCATTCTTATCACAATTATGAGTACCAAGAGTACACTCGTTGTTATCTGAAAAATGAGAGCACAAATAATCAAATTTCAGACATCATTTCTAAGTATAACAAGATCCTTAGAAAACCAAAAATATTGCAAAAACAAATACTTCAAAACTTTAAAATTAGATCGAATAACATCTGCAAAATACAACAACAAAACTCCAATGAACAACGACACGTCTTTTCTGCCTACCTGTACATGTCACTCCCTTTCCGCTATATCCAGTGTTACAAGCGCAAGTAAATGATCCATCCGTATTAGAACATGTTGCATTGGTATGACAATTATGAGTACCAAGAGTACACTCGTTGTTATCTGAAAAATGAGAGCACAAATAATCAAATTTCAGACATCATTTCTAAGCATAACAAGATCCTTAGAAAACCAAAAATATTGCAAAAACAAATAATTCAAAACTTTAAAATTAGATCGAATAACATCTGCAAAATACAACAACAAAACTCCAATTAACAAGAACACGGATTTTCTCCCTACCTGTACATGTCACTCCGTTTCCGCTATATCCAGTGTTACAAGCGCAAGTAAATGATCCATCCGTATTAGAACATGTCGCATTGTTATGACAATTATGAGTACCAAGAGTACACTCGTTGTTATCTGAAAAATGAGAGCACAAATAATCAAATTTCCAACTTCATCTTCTAAGTATAACAAGATCCCTAAAAAACTAACAATATTTCAAAAACAAATTCTTCAAACTTCTAAACGTAGATCGAATAATATCTGCATAATACAATAACAAAACTCCAATTAACAAGAACACGGATTTTCTCCCTACCTGTACATGTCACTCCGTTTCCGCTATATCCAGTGTTACAAGCGCAAGTAAATGATCCATCCGTATTAGAACATGTCGCATTCTTATCACAATTATGAGTACCAAGAGTACACTCGTTGTTATCTGAAAAATGAGAGCACAAATAATCAAATTTCAGACATCATTTCTAAGTATAACAAGATCCTTAGAAAACCAAAAATATTGCAAAAACAAATACTTCAAAACTTTAAAATTAGATCGAATAACATCTGCAAAATACAACAACAAAACTCCAATGAACAACGACACGTCTTTTCTGCCTACCTGTACATGTCACTCCCTTTCCGCTATATCCAGTGTTACAAGCGCAAGTAAATGATCCATCCGTATTAGAACATGTCGCATTCTTATCACAATTATGAGTACCAAGAGTACACTCGTTGTTATCTGCAAAATGAGAGCACAAATAATCAAATTTCAGACTTCATCTTCTAAGTATAACAAGATCCCTAAAAAACTAACAATATTTCAAAAACAAATTCTTCAAACTTCTAAACGTAGATCGAATAATATCTGCATAATACAATAACAAAACTCCAATTAACAAGAACACGGATTTTCTCCCTACCTGTACATGTCACTCCGTTTCCGCTATATCCAGTGTTACAAGCGCAAGTAAATGATCCATCCGTATTAGAACATGTCGCATTCTTATCACAATTATGAGTACTCAGAGTACACTCGTTGTTATCTGAAAAATGAGAGCACAAATAATCAAATTTCCAACTTCATCTTCTAAGTATTTAAGAAGATCCCTAAAAAACTAACAATATTTAAAAAAACAAATACTTCAAACTTTTAAACGTAGATCGAATAATATCCGCATAATACAAGAACAAAACTCCAATTAACAAGAACACGGATTTTCTCCCTACCTGTACATGTCACTCCGTTTCCGCTATATCCAGTGTTACAAGCGCAAGTAAATGATCCATCCGTATTAGAACATGTCGCATTCTTATCACAATTATGAGTACCAAGAGTACACTCGTTGTTATCTGAAAAATGAGAGCACAAATAATCAAATTTCAGACATCATTTCTAAGTATAACAAGATCCTTAGAAAACCAAAAATATTGCAAAAACAAATACTTCAAAACTTTAAAATTAGATCGAATAACATCTGCAAAATACAACAACAAAACTCCAATGAACAACGACACGTCTTTTCTGCCTACCTGTACATGTCACTCCCTTTCCGCTATATCCAGTGTTACAAGCGCAAGTAAATGATCCATCCGTATTAGAACATGTTGCATTGGTATGACAATTATGAGTACCAAGAGTACACTCGTTGTTATCTGAAAAATGAGAGCACAAATAATCAAATTTCAGACATCATTTCTAAGCATAACAAGATCCTTAGAAAACCAAAAATATTGCAAAAACAAATACTTCAAAACTTTAAAATTAGATCGAATAACATCTGCAAAATACAACAACAAAACTCCAATTAACAAGAACACGGATTTTCTCCCTACCTGTACATGTCACTCCGTTTCCGCTATATCCAGTGTTACAAGCGCAAGTAAATGATCCATCCGTATTAGAACATGTCGCATTCTTATCACAATTATGAGTACCAAGAGTACACTCGTTGTTATCTGAAAAATGAGAGCACAAATAATCAAATTTCCAACTTCATCTTCTAAGTATAACAAGATCCCTAAAAAACTAACAATATTTCAAAAACAAATTCTTCAAACTTCTAAACGTAGATCGAATAATATCTGCATAATACAATAACAAAACTCCAATTAACAAGAACACGGATTTTCTCCCTACCTGTACATGTCACTCCGTTTCCGCTATATCCAGTGTTACAAGCGCAAGTAAATGATCCATCCGTATTAGAACATGTCGCATTCTTATCACAATTATGAGTACCAAGAGTACACTCGTTGTTATCTGAAAAATGAGAGCACAAATAATCAAATTTCCAACTTCATCTTCTAAGTATAACAAGATCCCTAAAAAACTAACAATATTTCAAAAACAAATTCTTCAAACTTCTAAACGTAGATCGAATAATATCTGCATAATACAATAACAAAACTCCAATTAACAAGAACACGGATTTTCTCCCTACCTGTACATGTCACTCCGTTTCCGCTATATCCAGTGTTACAAGCGCAAGTAAATGATCCATCCGTATTAGAACATGTCGCATTCTTATCACAATTATGAGTACCAAGAGTACACTCGTTGTTATCTGAAAAATGAGAGCACAAATAATCAAATTTCCAACTTTTTTTTTTTTTTTTTTTTTTATTCATATCAAAATATTACAATATTATCTTACATTCTACTATACGTTCCTGATTACTATACTACACTACAGGGACGATACCATGGGGAGCGAAAGACTATGACTACCCCATGGCCAATATGAAAAGACACGCAACGTTAAACTAAATACAACTACACTACGAACGATTTAAAAACTACTGGATACTATACTAGATTCCATCCCACATCAGATGTCAGGTCAGGGCTGCGATCAATGCGAGCACAACTCGTTCTAGATATTTAAGGTAAATCAAATGCCTGTCATCTGATGTGAAACAGAATTTACAAAGAAAAGGAAACATTTAAGCAAAGAGACTTGGTGGCTGCTTTGTGCATGACTGAGGTTTGGAAGATCTTATTCAAACCGACCAGTTTCGTGAATGAAATGTAAAGTTAGTTCGAGTATATCTCTGTTCAAGTCATAAGAAAGGTCTTGATCACCATATAATAAAAGTTGCACCAAAGCATCATTTGAAAGATTGGTGATATGTACAGATGGTCGTAATAATTCAACAATTCCAGCGAGAAGATCTCGGCGTTGAGCATCAAAAGAAGGGCAGAGCAACAAAAAGTGCTCCACGTCCTCAATACCATCGCTTGTTGGGCACATCGGGTTTATGGTATCCCTGAAATTATGCTCGAATTTGTGGAAATTTAACTTGCTGAGACCAACCCTAAGTTGAGTAAGGTAGGATAAACCCTTTGGATCGTGAATTCCAAAGACAGATTTAGCAGGGGGGCCAATTTTTGAAAGGAGCTTTTTTTTTAAAACAGCAATAGAAGGTGCAAGTCTCAATTCAGGCTCAAGCTTATTCCATTCAGATAAACAATTAGGATAAAAGGAAGACTTGAATTTTTCTGTCCTTGCCTTTAATCGCCCAATGACATCCTGATTGCGAAGGCGATACTGTGACTGATGAAGAGGGGGAATTGGGTCTACTGTATACTCAGGACTAAGATTATTTACAAACTTGTAGAACAAGGTAAGGCGTCTACTCCATCTTCTGGAACTCAGTGACTCCCATCCAAGCTCTGTGTACAGCTTCTCGCGAGATGTTCCCCTCCATGTTCCGGTTACCGCCAAAGCAGCAGAATACTGAACAGACTCTAGCTTTTCCATCAAATTTGGTAAAATGATGTTTTGACTGAATTCACACACTTTAGCAGGAATATCGTAAATAACATCACCATAATCCAGGTGGGGTCGAACAAAGAGCTTATATAATTCGTTTAGGGTATGCCTGGGCAGATATTTGGAGAGATATTTCAGCAAACCAATGCCCTTTCTTGTTTTAGAGATAGCTGATTTGATATGAGCTGAGAAAGATAGCTTTGAGTCCAGGATAAGTCCTAAATGTTTATGTTCGTTTACTTTTTTAACATGTATGTCGTTAAAAAGGATCACTGGATGGTCAATTTCAATTTTCTTCCTTGAAAATGTCAATTCAACGGCTTGTTTTTGCGGGTCAGGATTAAATGACATTCTCCAAGCGTGAGCCCACTGACTTATCAAGTCCAAGTCATGGTTCATATCACTGGCTGCTGAATTTGAATCTTCTACCACTGTGAACAATGATGTATCATCAGCAAATAGTTTAACATTGCACTTCAAGCCTACAGCTAGATCATTTATGTACACAAGGAAAAACAAAGGTCCTAGAATAGAGCCCTGGGGAACCCCTGCCGAAATATCTCCCCAATTTGAACTCTGTCCGTTCAATACAGTCCTCTGCTTTCGATCCTTAAGAAAACTTTGGATTAAAGAAAGAAGTTCTCCTGAGACACCACATCGTTTTAGTTTATAAATTAGACCGTCGTGCCATACCCTATCAAATGCCTTAGAAATGTCAAGATAAACTGAGCGAACATCAAGAGGAGGATTACAGTCGAAAGCTTTGAATATCGTATGTGTTACTGAGAGTAACTGGTTGATTGTTGAGTCTCCTTGGCGAAAACCTGATTGATTTGGGTTGAGTAGTTCATGTGATACAAGATGTGAATAAAGAGAATCATATATGAGTTTTTCAAGTATTTTCCCAAAAATTGGTAAAAGAGAAATAGGACGGTAATTCCCCTTCACATTTTTCTCGTTTTTTTTATGAACCGGCACTACATTTGCATATTTCCATATTCCGGGAAATAAACCACGCCTCAAACAATTTATGAAAATTATTTTAAGTGGAGGAACCAAAGCAACATCGCTTAACTTTATCATCCTCACAGATATTTCATCCCAACCATGTGCTTTATTGGGATTAAGGGATCTTATGATGGTTAGTATCTTCTCCTCGGAGATGAAAAAATCATTTATTTGAGTCGTAGTTACTGGAATATCTTGTGGAATTTCACTACCTGTGTCAATGGTCGAGCATTGAAGTATGAAATAATCATTAAATATCTGTGCCTTTTCGGTAAAATCCGTTACAAACAGCCCATTTTCAAGAAGAGGTGGTATCATGGGAATCTTAACTTTGTTTAGAACAGTGTTTATTAAAGTCCAATAGGTTTTGCTACTTGTCCCAGGATTAGCTAAGGTTGTCCCAGCCTTAAGGAAGTAATTCCTCAATCAGCCTTGCGCCTTCAGATATCATCTTCTGTATACCTTCGAGCTTGTCGACTGGCCGGCCACTCCTCACGAAACTTTTATACGCACGATTCTTTTTCCTAAGAAAATTTTTGACGGCTTGCGTTATCCAGGGTGCTTGGCGAGGCCTAATTGTTTTGACCTTATTAGGAATGAAATTAGAATAAATATTCAAAAGGACTTCATTGAGTAGTTTTACCTGTTCATTAGGGCATGTTATGTTATCGAGATGTTCGTGCCAGGCAAACATTTCAATGCTTTTCCTAATGGCTACAAAGTCAGCCTTGTCGTAGTACCAAATCTTACGGGTGTATGGAGGTAGTGCTATGTTTGAAACAGATAATTTACCGTAAACAATTTGATGGTGGCACTGCTCATGTAATGACGGATGAACACCTGACTCAATAATGAGGTTAGGTTGATCAGTGAATATCAAATCAATACAGGACTTGGAATCGCCCATCAAATGGGTTGGTTCTGATATCAACTGATGAAGACCATTGTCAGACGCTAGTGGCTCAAACAGTTTGCCTTCGTTATTTTCGATATCATTTTCCCACCACTGAGCTGATCTACAGTTGAAATCACCGGTAATGATAACGCAGAATGGATTTTCAGCATGCATTTTCGATAGCATCAACTCAAAGTTTGTTGTGAAGTTATCAAACTCCTCCGGGCCCTGACTTGGACTTCTATAAATCACGGCGAAGAAGTACTTTTTCCTGTTTAATTGAATTTCGTACAAAATACATTCAGGGAGGGTCACTAAATCAGAACGGTTTTTTGAAGCAAGAGAGTCTTTGATGTATAGCCCAACACCACCCCTTTTCACATTTTGAGAATGGTTATTTTTAATAAACGTATAGCTATCTAGTGCCAGTCTATCTTCCTCCACGGTGCTGTCAAGGTGGGTTTCAACAATGCCTATAAGGTCATAATTATACACAGAATTATAAGCCTCTATGAGAGAGACTCGTAAAAAATCATGCGCAGTAATACTATTTAGATTCCAAGTGCAAAAATCAAGTGTTTCAGGGCCTGGATTCGTTTCTACATCACCACTCAGCAAAATGGTCCTAAAAACCGACCATTGTATATGTAGCGAGCAACTTGCTACGCACGCTGTGTAGAAGTAAACATAGCGAGAATGAAAGTACTTATATCGAACGATGACAATGGCACCTAACGGAATTCGCTTGACAAGTTCTACGGTAAGGTAAAGTACTATCTTCGCAGACCGATGCATGCGGGCGAACAAAGGCAAAAAACATAACTCTGGTGCAACAGAGTGAACTGCAAGAAACTGCATTGTCAGTGTAAATGGCAGAACAAGGATCGAGACTGCGATGAACCAATAACAAAACCAATATAACTTAAAAATTTGAAAGAGAAATGAAAGTGGCTTAACATTTCTGCTCAGTAGGGATATGTTTTGCATACATGCACGGAAACACCCTATTGTTGCTCTCCATTGATTGATTTCAACCGGCATCGTCATAAGGAGATCTTCTCGCTGGTCCTAAGGGACAATCAGTCACAATGCAACCACCTAGTAGCGGGACATAAACTAAACTAAAATGCCACAAACAAAAGTACACACATCTAAAGAAGATAATACGACACGAACATAATTCAACACAAAGTTTGCAATTCAACAATGGGGTAAAATAGGCATAATACATTTTAAACAGTGGGAATTTAAAAGTGAGGTGTACAGTTTTGGTGGAGCTATTGTTTTCTACATTTGTTTTGTTTGTATTGAAGTCATTTGTATTATTGATACGTAGGACAAAGAAACGCATGTGCTTTCAAAGTTCATTTGAGGCGAGGGTGTATAATTTTCCATCAGTTCTTGATTGACAGTGGAGAAATCATAGTATTTTCCAACACTATCTACGAAAAGGAAATTGTCAGGGGAGCAACCTATTTTTGCAAACAAGGATAAAATAACAACAACCAAGAAAGTCTGTCACAAATCAAATGCCATGAGAGATTTGCGAAAACGCAAAATTTATAGCGGAAACACTGCAATTGTTTTATTCCCGGACAGTTTCACGTGGCATCTCATGTGAGACAGACTTTCAAGTTGAAATACAGGCAAAACTTCCTAAAACTATCAAAAGTGCAAAGTTTCCATAATTCCTTGGATGGGGGGGGGGGGGAAATTTCCAACTTCATCTTCTAAGTATAAGAAGATCCCTAAAAAACTAACAATATTTAAAAAAACAAATACTTCAAACTTTTAAACGTAGATCGAATAATATCCGCATAATACAATAACAAAACTCCAATTAACAAGAACACGGATTTTCTCCCTACCTGTACATGTCACTCCGTTTCCGCTATATCCAGTGTCACAAGCGCAAGTAAATGATCCATCCGTATTAGAACATGTTGCATTGGTATGACAATTATGAGTACCAAGAGTACACTCGTTGTTATCTGAAAAATGAGAGCACAAATAATCAAATTTCCAACTTCATCTTCTAAGTATTTAAGAAGATCCCTAAAAAACTAACAATATTTAAAAAAACAAATACTTCAAACTTTTAAACGTAGATCGAATATTATCCGCATAATACAAGAACAAAACTCCAATTAACAAGAACACGGATTTTCTCCCTACCTGTACATGTCACTCCGTTTCCGCTATATCCAGTGTTACAAGCGCAAGTAAATGATCCATCCGTATTAGAACATGTCGCATTCTTATCACAATTATGAGTACCAAGAGTACACTCGTTGTTATCTGAAAAATGAGAGCACAAATAATCAAATTTCAGACTTCATCTTCTAAGTATAACAAGATCCCTAAAAAACTAACAATATTTCAAAAACAAATTCTTCAAACTTCTAAACGTAGATCGAATAATATCTGCATAATACAATAACAAAACTCCAATTAACAAGAACACGGATTTTCTCCCTACCTGTACATGTCACTCCGTTTCCGCTATATCCAGTGTTACAAGCGCAAGTAAATGATCCATCCGTATTAGAACATGTCGCATTCTTATCACAATTATGAGTACCAAGAGTACACTCGTTGTTATCTGAAAAATGAGAGCACAAATAATCAAATTTCTAACTTCATCTTCTAAGTATTTAAGAAGATCCCTAAAAAACTAACAATATTTAAAAAAACAAATACTTCAAACTTTTAAACGTAGATCGAATAATATCCGCATAATACAATAACAAAACTCCAATTAACAAGAACACGGATTTTCTCCCTACCTGTACATGTCACTCCGTTTCCGCTATATCCAGTGTCACAAGCGCAAGTAAATGATCCATCCGTATTAGAACATGTTGCATTGGTATGACAATTATGAGTACCAAGAGTACACTCGTTGTTATCTGAAAAATGAGAGCACAAATAATCAAATTTCAGACATCATTTCTAAGCATAACAAGATCCTTAGAAAACCAAAAATATTGCAAAAACAAAAAATTCAAAACTTTAAAATTATATCGAATAACATCTGCAAAATACAACAACAAAACTCCAATTAACAAGAACACGGATTTTCTCCCTACCTGTACATGTCACTCCGTTTCCGCTATATCCAGTGTTACAAGCGCAAGTAAATGATCCATCCGTATTAGAACATGTCGCATTGTTATGACAATTATGAGTACCAAGAGTACACTCGTTGTTATCTGAAAAATGAGAGCACAAATAATCAAATTTCAGACTTCATCTTCTAAGTATAACAAGATCCCTAAAAAACTAACAATATTTCAAAAACAAATTGTTCAAACTTCTAAACGTAGATCGAATAATATCTGCATAATACAATAACAAAACTCCAATTAACAAGAACACGGATTTTCTCCCTACCTGTACATGTCACTCCGTTTCCGCTATATCCAGTGTTACAAGCGCAAGTAAATGATCCATCCGTATTAGAACATGTCGCATTCTTATCACAATTATGAGTACCAAGAGTACACTCGTTGTTATCTGAAAAATGAGAGCACAAATAATCAAATTTCCAACTTCATCTTCTAAGTATAAGAAGATCCCTAAAAAACTAACAATATTTAAAAAAACAAATACTTCAAACTTTTAAACGTAGATCGAATAATATCCGCATAATACAATAACAAAACTCCAATTAACAAGAACACGGATTTTCTCCCTACCTGTACATGTCACTCCGTTTCCGCTATATCCAGTGTCACAAGCGCAAGTAAATGATCCATCCGTATTAGAACATGTTGCATTGGTATGACAATTATGAGTACCAAGAGTACACTCGTTGTTATCTGAAAAATGAGAGCACAAATAATCAAATTTCAGACATCATTTCTAAGTATAACAAGATCCTTAGAAAACCAAAAATATTGCAAAAACAAATACTTCAAAACTTTAAAATTAGATCGAATAACATCTGCAAAATACAACAACAAAACTCCAATGAACAACGATACGTCTTTTCTGCCTACCTGTACATGTCACTCCCTTTCCGCTATATCCAGTGTTACAAGCGCAAGTAAATGATCCATCCGTATTAGAACATGTTGCATTGGTATGACAATTATGAGTACCAAGAGTACACTCGTTGTTATCTGAAAAATGAGAGCACAAATAATCAAATTTCAGACATCATTTCTAAGTATAACAAGATCCTTAGAAAACCAAAAATATTGCAAAAACAAATACTTCAAAACTTTAAAATTAGATCGAATAACATCTGCAAAATACAACAACAAAACTCCAATGAACAACGACACGTCTTTTCTGCCTACCTGTACATGTCACTCCCTTTCCGCTATATCCAGTGTTACAAGCGCAAGTAAATGATCCATCCGTATTAGAACATGTTGCATTGGTATGACAATTATGAGTACCAAGAGTACACTCGTTGTTATCTGAAAAATGAGAGCACAAATAATCAAATTTCAGACATCATTTCTAAGCATAACAAGATCCTTAGAAAACCAAAAATATTGGAAAAACAAATAATTCAAAACTTTAAAATTAGATCGAATAACATCTGCAAAATACAACAACAAAACTCCAATTAACAAGAACACGGATTTTCTCCCTACCTGTACATGTCACTCCATTTCCGCTATATCCAGTGTTACAAGCGCAAGTAAATGATCCATCCGTATTAGAACATGTCGCATTCTTATCACAATTATGAGTACCAAGAGTACACTCGTTGTTATCTGAAAAATGAGAGCACAAATAATCAAATTTCCAACTTCATCTTCTAAGTATAACAAGATCCCTAAAAAACTAACAATATTTCAAAAACAAATTCTTCAAACTTCTAAACGTAGATCGAATAATATCTGCATAATACAATAACAAAACTCCAATTAACAAGAACACGGATTTTCTCCCTACCTGTACATGTCACTCCGTTTCCGCTATATCCAGTGTTACAAGCGCAAGTAAATGATCCATCCGTATTAGAACATGTCGCATTCTTATCACAATTATGAGTACCAAGAGTACACTCGTTGTTATCTGAAAAATGAGAGCACAAATAATCAAATTTCTAACTTCATCTTCTAAGTATTTAAGAAGATCCCTAAAAAACTAACAATATTTAAAAAAACAAATACTTCAAACTTTTAAACGTAGATCGAATAATATCCGCATAATACAATAACAAAACTCCAATTAACAAGAACACGGATTTTCTCCCTACCTGTACATGTCACTCCGTTTCCGCTATATCCAGTGTCACAAGCGCAAGTAAATGATCCATCCGTATTAGAACATGTTGCATTGGTATGACAATTATGAGTACCAAGAGTACACTCGTTGTTATCTGAAAAATGAGAGCACAAATAATCAAATTTCAGACATCATTTCTAAGCATAACAAGATCCTTAGAAAACCAAAAATATTGCAAAAACAAAAAATTCAAAACTTTAAAATTATATCGAATAACATCTGCAAAATACAACAACAAAACTCCAATTAACAAGAACACGGATTTTCTCCCTACCTGTACATGTCACTCCGTTTCCGCTATATCCAGTGTTACAAGCGCAAGTAAATGATCCATCCGTATTAGAACATGTCGCATTGTTATGACAATTATGAGTACCAAGAGTACACTCGTTGTTATCTGAAAAATGAGAGCACAAATAATCAAATTTCAGACTTCATCTTCTAAGTATAACAAGATCCCTAAAAAACTAACAATATTTCAAAAACAAATTGTTCAAACTTCTAAACGTAGATCGAATAATATCTGCATAATACAATAACAAAACTCCAATTAACAAGAACACGGATTTTCTCCCTACCTGTACATGTCACTCCGTTTCCGCTATATCCAGTGTTACAAGCGCAAGTAAATGATCCATCCGTATTAGAACATGTCGCATTCTTATCACAATTATGAGTACCAAGAGTACACTCGTTGTTATCTGAAAAATGAGAGCACAAATAATCAAATTTCCAACTTCATCTTCTAAGTATAAGAAGATCCCTAAAAAACTAACAATATTTAAAAAAACAAATACTTCAAACTTTTAAACGTAGATCGAATAATATCCGCATAATACAATAACAAAACTCCAATTAACAAGAACACGGATTTTCTCCCTACCTGTACATGTCACTCCGTTTCCGCTATATCCAGTGTCACAAGCGCAAGTAAATGATCCATCCGTATTAGAACATGTTGCATTGGTATGACAATTATGAGTACCAAGAGTACACTCGTTGTTATCTGAAAAATGAGAGCACAAATAATCAAATTTCAGACATCATTTCTAAGTATAACAAGATCCTTAGAAAACCAAAAATATTGCAAAAACAAATACTTCAAAACTTTAAAATTAGATCGAATAACATCTGCAAAATACAACAACAAAACTCCAATGAACAACGACACGTCTTTTCTGCCTACCTGTACATGTCACTCCGTTTCCGCTATATCCAGTGTCACAGGCGCAAGTAAATGATCCATCCGTATTAGAACATGTCGCATTGCTATGACAATTGTGAGTACCAAAAGTACACTCGTTGTTATCTGAAAAATGACAGCACAAATAATTAGATTTCAAACATCATCTTCTAAGTATAACAAGATCCCTAAAAAACCAACAATATTCCAAAAACAAATACTTCACAACTTTTAAACATAGATCGAATGATATCTCAAAAATACAGCAAGTTCAATCTAAATTTCAGGCACTGGATGTTAATAGAAAATAAAAAGTTCCCCGTATAACTTTTCCGTTTGGAGTTGATTGTGCCAAGATTCAAGTTAATTGAGGTTTAGGTAAAAGGGCGTAAGATGGTAGAACTACATTACGCTTGTTATTGCCCACAGTTTCAAGATGAAAGAAAACTTCTTGAAACAAAGATAGTTGATTTGTACCAAAATGTATGTCAGCTAAATGTCAAGAACGAATTTATCTGGTTGATAAGTCAAGAGGATAAGTACTGTCTTAATTTGGTAGCAACTTACTTGTTGAAATGCTTCAAAATAAAATTGGATTTTCAAAATATCTTATGTCACGCAATTCACATACCATGTTTAGAGTTTATCATCATATTTGTAGTATATATTAGTTCAATATGTTCTTTTTTCTGTAGTTGTACGTCATGTAATAGTTATTTCAGTTGAATTGTTATTAGGTTAGAGGCCTTCTTGGCCTAGATGTCTTATTATCAAAAGAAGACAAAAAATTATTACCGATATATTTCTAACATGATTGAAAGAGCAATATCATCATTGTCATGGAATTTAAGAATGTATGTCTTCTTTCAATTACTCTATCTTAACATTGGTGAGCTGTTTCAGCACAAATGATATTTAGAAGGCTAAGGTGTCATAAGGGATGATAAAAGGCCCTTTTTTTAATTGCAAACCTTAACTTTTCAAGGAGTACGGACTGCAGCACACCAACAAATGTCATTTTACCAGGACTGAGCGAAGATTGTAATTTAAAGCAACATGATGTGAAATGTATAGCAATGATTTCCTCTAAAATGTGAAATTTTCTAACTTACCTTGTTAGTCAGAAAAAACCAGGCGTTTTTGCCAATTTTTATTGGTGCAAATTACTTTGCAAAATTGCTTTTTAAAAGTTCATTCCAAAGTAAAAAGACTACCTAAGATAAGAATATTTATTCAAACTTACTTGTAAGAAGTAAGGGTCGGTGTCAATAATTGCTTTTTAATAAATACCTGCACATGATACGGTTCCATTCCCACTGAAGCCTGTATTGCACTGACAAGCGTCACTAATACAAGTAGCATTTGCAACACATATGCTTGTATCTGAGGTACAGTTTTGACCTGAAAAGATTCAAAGATTAAACAAAAGTACACAAAGGTATACAAAAGTATGCCTGTATTTCTTTCTCTCTTGACTATGGTGTGATTGACTACAAAATTTTCAAAAAACCATAGGGTCTAACTGTGGTAAACTTGGTAAGTTTGGGGTAAAAGGGGTAGAGTAAAAAATTGGAATAAATTTTTCCAAAAAAGTTCGTTCAGGGTTTTCCCCTACTGCTCAAGTTGCATGCACTGTTGACATAGTGCATGTTAATTTATCAATTCCAGGTCTGCTGTTTTCCCGCAATCAACACTACCCATGTTATCCTAGCCCCACCACTTGAGCATCATGACAAGGGGTTGTGGACATGATTTAGTGACTATACCATAAAACCCCTATTAAGCCCCTGGGGGCTTATTTAATTTTGGAAACTTTTTAGTCCTTTTACATCACATTTTGCAAGTTTAAATACATGAATTTGACACAGTTTTATCTCAAACCATATGAAAATTAACATGCAAACTGATTTAGCGCAATACACTTTTTTTTTATAAGAATACTATAAATTTTGTCAAGCCTCAATATACTCAAGAACTTTTCGTTTTGACACTTAACATATTCTTAAGTATTCTTATTTTTGCCAAATCTGATATGGTTTCAGGCCCAGGGGAACATAGTTAAAAGAAATGTCATGTCATTACTAGGAAATGGTCAAACGAAAGAAGAATTTAAGCAATTATAACAATAAGAATGTTCTTAACCATCATAAAGTTTTAAACATGCTTTTTGAAAAAATAAATGAGATACGTCAGTCATGCGACTCTCTGTTATGAACATCGCAAAACAGGCAACTGCTGAAAAATGAGACACAAATATGCGAACTGAGGCTGAGCAATATTCTTATAATATTCTTAAAATTTGGATGATTCTGAGACTGAATATTCTTATAAACAATATTCTTATAAAAAAAGAGCGCAAATTGAAAATCTTTTGTAACCTCTGGAAATTGATATCAGTTGGGGGGCTTGATAGAGAGGGGGCGCTTAATAGAGCCTTTTACGGTACTTTTGCACTTCTGAATCTGGGATCCTTCCGCTTCACAGTGATCCAGATCGACGAAATTATGGAATAAATAGGAAAACATGAAGTTTCGCAAACATGACAATTTTTACATCCCCATTAAAGGGGGTATCCTTGGGCTTAACAGAAAGCAAAAATTTTCAGTTATGGGCCAACATTTGATGAACAGATGGGTTAATTTGGACCCATGGAAAATGACTACATATGAGGATCATCGTATCATGGCAGTGCTGCTTGAAACATTTGAGGTCAAGGATTTTGCTTTTGTTGACACTTTTCGAAACAGCGAGGCGAACTTTGAACTGGTTGAGGGTGGACCAATTGCAGTTTGGTCGGAAAGTGGCTTAGAGGCCAAGACCAAGCACATCAGGAATTTTCGAAGTGGAGCTGGGTGTAGGGCCAGACATGCTTCAATTAAAGCCAACCTCAAAAACATTTTTGTGCGGATGTTGATAACCTCATGGCCAATTGTGGCAAAATCCCATCACGATATCTTTAAGGAAAGTCATCAGTTTGCTGAACCATACGTTGATACAACAAATGATAGCCTTGTGATTGATTCAATGTACTTTTTTTGAACTAAACAATTCGGTCTTGAGACGATGAAACTGTTTTGACTCAGTTAGTTGCACTAGATTTAGATATCAAATCAAATGAATTTTAACATAGCATATATCAAAGTCTTCAACATATCTCAATCGGTTGGACCTTGCAGAAAGAAAGAGACAACAGATTCTGTTTTCCAATGAAAGTCTATTGTTTCACAGCATTAAGCTATTGTTTCACAAAAATTGACTATTGTCTTTATCATTGTATCGAGAAAACCTCTTTTGAATTCTTAAGAACCAATTTCACAAATGTAGAGCTCTTGCCTTGAAGAAAAGAGTCAAGGAACTATTACAGTTTTGCAAGGAAATCAGGAAAGAAAAACCTATGTCACAGGCAATGTTCAAACCTTTTTTGCGAAAAAATTAGAACGATTTGAAATGGGCCCTTTGGCAGGAATGCTCCACATAGGTTCTAGTATTTTAATATATCAATACCTAACACCTAGAATTACCTAGATTTTTTGTTTTCAACTTTTAGTAGCAATTTTTCACGAAATTTGTCATAAAAATTAAGCATCAAAACAGTGTCCATCTACCCATGATCTTACACCCAATATACAACAATTTTACATATGTTGACCATTACTAAATTGCTGACCATTTTGTACAAAGATTATTGAAATCACTCTTTTCCAGGCTGATTTATGACACTTTAAAGGGAATGTAAGCATTTAAAAGTGGCTCAAGCCACTTGTGGACAAATTCTAGCCTATCTGAGATCGCTATTTCCTGTTGACATATATCAGTTACCCAAATATGGTGCGGCATGCGTTATGGCCTATTGTCTTGGTAAGGTTATTTATATCAAAGGCTTATACATGCTTAGATTCCCTTTAAAGTTGGCTCAAAACTCTACATTGCACCAGAAATTCTAAAGTAAACAACCACTTGAAATTTTTGACAAACTTCAAAATTCCATTTCTCATCATTGGATAGTCCGATTTTGAAAATGTTTGCTTTCTGTTAATAAGCCCAAGGATACCCTTTTTAATGGGATGTAAAAATTGACATGTTTTCGAAACTTAATGTTTTCCTTTTTATTCCATGCTCTGGATCACTGTGTGCTTGCTGCTTGGCGCCTTCGTCTTCACCCTTTAGGCTACAATGCTTGGAGTCGCCTTGGTGGTTTGTCAGCCTTCTACTCTTCGCCATATCGTTTGCTTGTTCCTTCAAGCTTTTCATAAACTAGGCCCATGATGGTTTAACCAGGTTAGGCCACTAGGAGAGTTGCCTTTGCTTTGGTGGTTCAGCTTGCTAACTCTTTATCAATATCGTTGCTTGTTACTTTCAAGCTTTACAAGTCTTTACCAATTCCTTTCTCCTGTTCTGAAGTTGTTCCTCACTGAAAAAGTTTCTTTTTTGGGCCAATAACTTTCCTGCAAAGCTGTACAGTTTTGTCATTCGGGTGACTGGTTTTGTTTCGCGCCAAAACACACGAAAGCTCCTTCGCAGAGAAATTTTTGAAATCAATACCCATTCGGTTCATAGAAATCATTTTACGTCATCCAATGGACGTTTTGGTTATTCTAAGAGTCTGGTGGATAGAGCTTCGTAAAGAAGATGTGTTTTCTAAAATATCTGGCTACGTGTGGATGGGGCCATAGGGAAGCTTCAGTTATAGACAATATCGGCTATGGTTGTTTAAACCCATTTTAAGTCGTCAATCCCTTGGAAGGGTACTATGTATATTTTGGGTAATGGGGTCTGGGGAAGGGCCACCAGGACAGGAATTGGCTAGCCTGTGTTCCAGACCACTTGGAAAGAAAAATAGTCTTTGTAACGGAGCGCTAATCCGTGTTCAGAAGTTTCCTTCAGAATCTGAAGAAAAATCGCATGATTACTATTTGTTTTGTTATCAGAAAGAAAAGCCTATGTCTTGTGCGAAGAAATCACACTTCAATACAAAGAATAGGAAATTTTTAGAAAAGTTCGTATGCCCAAAACGCCGCACCCATTTACTTATGTTTTTCTAGTATACATGCATGATCAGAAGATTTGAAAAAATATATTCATTTTAGAGAGTCTGGTACCCAGGGTAATTTCTTCAAAACAATTCGGGGAAATTCAAGCATTTTTTGGCCTGATGATGGATTTCTCGGTTCAAACTCCAACACCCCCCAACAGGGGTGGCGACAGGGGAGGGCTATGGGGGCTACAGCCCCCTCGTCGGAAGCATCTAGCCCCCCCGTCGGAGGACATTTTGGGTTCTTGTCGGAGGAAATTTGGCAAAATGACATATAAAAACTGCATTTTCTAGCCATTTTAGCCCCCCTGTCGGAAGCTCTAGCCACTCTGTCGGAAGATTCCTGGCGCCACCCCCTGCCCCAAGTAACGACCCCAGTGAAACGATGCCCCGCGAAAGAGAAAGGATGACCCGCCAAGAAAATGTTGTTTCCACGCTAAGTTTGAGTTTGAACACTTTCCCCGCCTTACTTTGTTCTTTCCCGGTTTACAGACATAGGGCTCGAATCTTTAAAAAGGTCGGTGTAGAATTCTATTACAATTGGCTTGGAAGGAACTTAGAGTTTTTTGTTGTAAATCTGCCGTGGAAATCTATTGATATCTTGATTAGTTTCAAAACGGCGGCCTTTATCAAATTTGAGGCTATGACGTCATCAAATTCTAAATCCTAAACCATAAAAGCTACATATTTTTGTGCTTGCCACCATATTGTTGACCTTTAAGAACTATGGTTTTCTTGAAGGTTATATCATTTTCCCTCAATTTGGTTTAAGACTTACGATGATTTAAAGTTTTTCAAAATTTGCCATGAATTGTTCAAAAATGATTAAATTGCCGCCATTTTGAAAAAAATCCAGTTATCAAAAATTTCCCACGGCAGATTTACAGCAAAGTACAATAAGTTCCTTTCAAGCCATTCTATTCTGAGAAAAATGTCATAGAATTTTACCTTTTTAAAGATTTGAAAGATTTGAGTCATATGCCTGGTTCACATTCTTGTTTCCCCTTAGAAAATAATACAAGTTTGATCAAAGATAAAGGCCAAAATTCTTCCCCGTCATGACATTTGTAATCCTGAATGTGCATAATTTCATATTTGTAATCCTGAATGTACACATTTTTCCCGCTGTCTTTTCAACGGGGTCGTTACTGGGGGCAACCTCATCCCCAGGGCCTGTTGTCATATTGGGACGGATATGACAAAGGCCCTGGGGACGAGGTTGTTCTGTGGGGTGTAGTCTAGTATGCCTTTCACATACAAAATGCGGCTCAAGAAGGAAGTAGGGTTCAAGTGCTGCAGTCACATGTGCAAATAAAGGACCGAGTGCAACAAAGAAATGATTAAACCAAGAAACTTGGGCGCTCTCTTATTTTTTTTTAATGAAACGCAACGCGCATTATTACTCAGGCTCCATTTCAAAAATAAGCACTCCAGAAGAGATTAAACTTAAACTCCCTGCGAAACTCATTTCTACACTGCAAGATATTCTGGAGATCAATTATTAAATAGTAATATATATCCTAAGAATTTATCTGGACACATAAACAAAATTTGTGAAATTACTGCTGTTTCAAAAGTCCTGAAAATTGCATTAGAACTATGACTTCTTCTGAAATAGATTCAAAATGCCAAAAAGAAATGAGTCTTTACAAACCTGCATGTGTTGTGGAAATGCAATAAAACAGAGTGAATGCCGTAAGGCATAAAATCAGCACAAGGTTATTTGCTTGACAGCCTTCAAGTTTAAGCGCCATCTTTATCTGAATAAAAAAGGCAAACAATTTTACACGGAGTAAGGGACATTGCAAAGTTTATTTTGTAACATGGCTGGTACAAAATGTAACGGGGCAGCTACTTGTTTGAGCTTGTACATAACTATAATAAAAATAGTAATAATAATAATCACTTTATAAATTGAACTAAACCACCATCAAAAATTAACAGAAATAAAATGAATAAAAACACAACTGTTAGAATCTTGGAACGTTTCGATTAAAAATCTTCGTCAGCACTACTTTCTAAAGGACAACCAATTATTACTATTTAATAATCACTTTATTTACAGTTGGATAAACTAACGTAGTTTATGCCAGAAGGCACAAACTAATAAATACCAACTAACTTAAACTAATTTACAGCAATACTATTTACAAATTTTACAATTGCAACCCTCCCTAGCCCAATTTTTTATGTTTTTGCCAAAAACAGAGACTGTATTGCTGCTTATGAACTGGGTCAACAGGCGCGGATCTAGACCGGGTTGAACGGTTTGCACAAACCGGTCAGATTTTCAGAGTAATGAATATTTTCATTTTGTCTCTAAACTTTTATCCTCTGCGTGAAATTAGCCTTACTGGTAGACGAAACGAGAATACAAGTTCCTCCTTTGGTCCGAGTCAGGCTACGTGAAATGGGCATTATGCGAAGGCGCAATATTGAATGTCAGTAGTACCCATGGTAGTACCCACTTATCGATGATCAGTGCAAGTTATCTTTTCAATGAAACGTAATCCTCGCTAATTGAGTGAGGAAAGCCGTCAGCAAGCCAGCGTTGGAAGGAAATCCTGACCCGGTCACCCATTCATTTCGAGCTTCTGACCCGGTCAGAACTCGGTCAAACCCGCTCAAAGTTGCGCAAGGCAGCTGCATAGGTTTTACCTATGGTTTTACAGTACTTGTAGTCAAACACCCTACAATATGCTTCAGTATTGTCAGTCAATAGACGTTCGAAGTTTGTCATTTGCGATCTCCAGATGGCTGCAAATCTGGAAATCTCGAGAAATTCGTGCTGTTTTTCGTCATAATGCTGTAGAAAGATTTACTATGATATATTCATGGATACAAAATTACAGTGCACTTATTGAGGGTAGTTTCAGGCATAAAAAATAAGAAACCTAAGTTGTTGCATGGCCGTAGAATTGCATTGCTACAGGATTTATTGAAAGTAGGCGTTTCATTTTCAAAAGGGCGTTGCCTAAGAAGAAAGGGCGTTTCCCAAGAAGCAAAAGGGCGTGGCTCAAAAATTTTTCCGGGGGCTTCGCCCCCGGACCCCCAATTTCATTGCGCCTTCGGCGCAACGAACCGGTCACCGAAATTGCTGGATCCGCGCCTGGTCAACGCTTTTTATAAAGCAGTCATGAACGGGGCAGTAAATTTTATTAGCTCAAGGTGGAATTTGAAATATAAAATGGCTCATTTGAGGATAAAATTTTGAATCATGCAAGTTGAGAAATGCTTGGAAGGATATGTGTATAAAAATGACGCAATATATCCTTGAAAGTTCTATGCAAAAACTATTCGTCAGTCATATCTTTTCATCTTTTAAGTCAATTTTTCGTTGACAAAGACTCGTAAGAACGTCAAGAATTGATTTTGTTAAGGACTTTGGCTAATTCATCGGTGGTACTACACCGGGTGACCCAGAAAAAAGTGACCCAACGCAATCTGTTATAGAATTGAAATGCTTCAAACGTTGTTTTGTAGCAAAAACACTAGAATATATCATGATAAATTTTGCAACTTTTTTGGGCACGGCAAGATTTCGAGGAAAGGGGCATGCTTTAAATTCTCAAAAAGTCATCCAAAACAGGGGATCGATTTATAGCCATTTCAGATCTTCAAAACAATGCGGGGGGTGTTTCATTTCAGCCTGAGAATATCTTTAGATACCTGGAGATTATAAAACTTGCTCTGCAAACTTCCGACTGAGTTGCCTATTCCCAGGCTGAAATGAAACACGCTCGTCATCGTTTGAAGATCCGAAATGGCTGTAAATCGATCCCCTGTTTTTGACGATTTTTTAGGGTTCCATGCATGTCCTTTTCCTCAAAATCCTTAATTCAGGAAACTTAAGCTGCTGAAAAAAATTGTGAAATATACTCATGATATAGGCTGGCCTTTTAGCGACAGAACAACATTTGAAACATTTCAATCGGCCATTTGCTTAATTTTCTGTAACAGATTGCATTGTGTCACTTTTTCTGGGTCAAACGGTACAATGCCCGTTGTTCATGAATACAGGGCAGATACATTTTTTAATGAAGAGGGTGACAGGGGAGTTGGTTATTTTTGCAATAATTTCATACAGAGCAAGCGACTTTTTTTGCTAGAATTTTTTTCTCCACCGGGCATATAAGGTGATTGTAGATAGTACATCCCTTTGTGCCCTTTGGACAAAAATACTGTGGATATAAATAGGAATTTAAGAAGCTCATAAGAAACTTTGGTTAAAATCTAAAGCTAGAACAGAAGAATAGAATGATTGATCGAGGGGTTTATCACTCTTCCGAAAAGGCGCACGATACTTTTTCAGTCAACGTCTTGTTCGTCTTGTTTTTGACTTTTGGCCTGTGACTTTTGGACCGTTCACATGTTAAGTTATTTTGATAAGTGAAATACCGAGGGGCTTATTTCTCTGTAAAAATTCTGTACTCCTTTGGCAAAAATCTTTTCGTTCACAAGAAAAATTCGTAAAAAATCCTGAAAGATCCTATTCTTTAAAAAAATCTCGTACGTCATTTTGGAAGAGTGATACACCCCCCGTGCAATACTGTAAGCTTTTCTGGATAGCGCAGCAATAACTCCTTGTTTATCAACCAAATTTGCGTTCATTTGCTTTGAGCAATGAGACCTCTTTGCCTTCTTCGTTTCTTTATTTTCAACTCTTAAACCTCTAAACTTTAATCATACATTTGTACGTGAGTGTACGGTAAAGCATAGCTTCCAAATCTTTGACTCGGTGTGACAAGGTGGGTGTAAATTCTGTGATCTATTTCTTCTGACTGAGTGGCTTGAAACAAACTTCAGTTACTTATCTTTAATCCTACCGTTGGACTTTTCAAAATTTCAATATTTTTCGAAATTTTAGCGTATGTTACATTTCAACTCATTTGAGGGTGTGACGTCATCAAATTTCTAAATCATAAACCAGAAAAGTGACAAACTTTTGCTTAATACCATATTGTAGACATCCATAAACTATGGTTTTCTTCGAAATTATTTCATGTTGCTTGAAACAGTTTAGAAATTGCCATAGTTTTAAGTTTTTTGAAAATTTTTCTTGAATTCTTGACAAAGAAGGAAACCACTCTAATTCTGAAAGTATTGAAGATTTCAGAAAAGTCCAACGGTAGAGTTATAGAGAAGTAGCAAACGTTTCTTTGAAGTCATTCAGTTCAAAGAAATAGGTCACTCAATTTTACACCAGCCTTTTTAAAGATTTGGAACCTATGCTGTACGGTAAATCGTTGATCATTGATCAACCATCAGTTGTAAACTCAATCTTCTAACAAAGAGATAATTTAACAGCGCAGTCGACGTTTTACCTGTAACCTTCGGTGACTTTCCCGCACTATTATTTGAGCATTTTCTTTCTGGCTCTTCTTTCGTCTTTATTCTATGCAATAGAAAAGAATAAACTTCATGTGTAACATGAATACAGTTAGTTGTTGTTGTGGTAGATTTCTTTTAATTCGATTTAACTGTAGCCAACAATATATACACATATACAATACATACATACATATATACAGAGTTAACTAATCAAAATCGAATACGTAACGGAAAACAAATTAAACATTTTTATAAATCTTAATTGCACTGGCAAGACTAAGTAAAAACTTTCGTTAAATTGCACTGACAGGCAGGCACTGACAGGCACTACATTTACAAATCGTCTGATTTATCGTCGTCAAATTTATGTGACTTCAAGAGCAACTCGTTGTACGAACTGGTATGATCATTATAGAGAAATCTTAAAGCACGTTCTTGTAACTGTTCAATTTTCTGTAATGATCTCGAAGATGAAAAATACCATACCAAGGGACAGTAATCAGGCCCGTAGGAGCGTTTTTCAGATTGGAGGGGCACTAATTCACATCGGAGGGTAAAGCTTTCGGGGATCCGGGGGCGAAGCCCCTGGAACAAGTTTTCGGTCAATGCTCTCTTTTCTTTTGGCAACGCCCTCCTGTACATTACTGAAAGGGCATTTTATGTTCGGAGGTCCTGAAGAAAAAATAGGAAATTTACGAATCCAAATATATTTCAAACAGGCTAGCTAAAATCAAACTACGACAGGATAAGAATGCTTTGTCAAGAGCATTGTGTAAGATTTACTTGGTATTTGATTTACAAAAGTCATCACAAAATGTTCATGGCGTCCTACGAAAGCAATGGCATGGCCAGAGTAAATTAAATGGCCGGAATTGAAATGAGGGGGTCTGGGGGAAGCCCCCAGGAAAATTTTTGGGGCCACGCCCTTTACTTTCGCTTAGAATGCATCTCCCAGTATCATGCTTGCCAGTAGCGACAAGGAAACTTTGATACTTTTGTGACAGTTCTCTTATAAGTTGAAGCACGAGGAAAATTTTTGAAGAAACATCCTTGACCTTGAATTACAATGCGTCTCCCAATATCATGCTTGCTATTAGCGACAAGGAAATTTTGATAGTTTTTTTTACAGTTATCTTATAAATTGGAGCATGAGGAAAATTATGAAGAAACATCCTTTACTTTGGCTTACAATGCACCCCTGATTCCATATTTGCCAATGCTGAAATGGAACATTTGACATTTGACATTTCTCGGAAAATTGTTTCCCAGCTATACCCAGCTTTTTGCTCTTCGGTTTTCGAAGGAACTCGACGACCACGCCACTGCTCGTTAGTTTAGATATGATTATTTTGATTATTGAAGTCTGGGTACTGTTCGCCTCACTTGACGAAGTGCTTCTGATGTCAAAGGGTTGAGCTTTCCAAAGTTAAATTTTCTTGCATTGGAATCTATGACAAATTCATTTACGATGCTGACAAGGTTGAGTTTATCAACTCTGTCTTTGTTCGCATGTTTCACTATCAGGTGGTCGAGGCGGTAGTTTGCTGTTGTTGAGCTTAGATAGGTCTCGACTCGCTTCAGTTCAAAGGGCCTGTCACTGATGATCAGTTTTCTACGTTATTATGAAGAATAAAAAATTCAACTTCTGGAAATTATTGGGGGGGGGGGGGGCCCGGGCCCGACCGGCCCCAATAGCTGCTACGGGCCTGACCGCGAAAAGTTGAAAGCATGCGTTTTCGAACATGCTACAAAAAACATCTACCCTATCTAATTGGATTTGCCAGGCACATCCAAAATCAGGCCCGATACCAGGCTTAATTGGAATAATTCTTAGGGGGGAGGGGGGCAAAGAACCAAACTTTTCCGACGCTCTAAAATCAACAACAACAACAGCAACTAGGAACATACTTTAAAACATGCACCAAAGAACTGATGTGCTCCTTTAATGACTAGATTTTGGAATTATTTTGTAGTTTCAACGTTAGAGCCTTCAAAATTGGTCAATATGAAGGAAAAATGCTGTAGCTTCAAAATCCATGTCAAAATTTAACCTCAAAAGTCAATAAATTCATGTTCTATGCATCATTTTCCCAGTAAAATCTCCTAAATGTGGGTCTGTAACAGCAACAAAAATTCGACAGCTGGAGTAAAATTTCCGACAAATGGCCTTCTAGGGCACTCCGCCCCCCAGCCCCCCCCCACTGGCTTCGGCCCTGTCCAAAATGGTAAGGAAATACCAATATGGCACCCGCCTTTGACGTATTTCATTCGTAAGCCACATTAGATTTGCTCCAAGTCTCGTTCGTTAACAACACAGTGAGTAAAAATGCAACTTTGATCATAACATAGGCCACATCAACGGTGCTTTATTGCCCATGGTATGGACTCAGGGTTGCCAGATTTTAATCCTAAAGATATGACAAAAGTGCTAAGAAACAAGCCAGATGGCTGAAAAATAAGCCAAAATTCGGAAATTTACGCATAACATCATCGTTTCCATTACTGCGCATGCTCACTAATTTTTACTGTTCATTACATAATTGGCTTTCCTCATCAAGCATGCCCAAACAAGCCAATTTTTTGTGTTTACCTGTGGTCGTAGACTCATTGCAAAAATCCCTGCAACTGAACCATCTGAACCTTTTGAAATGAGCCTACCTGTGTCGGTGAACTAAATATGGCATCCAGGGAGGGCCTAATTTGCTAAAATGGTGCCTTATTACAGCCAAAAAGACTTAGAAACAAGAAATTTGTGAAAGGAAAATATGAATCTAAAAAAGCCAAAAATAAGCCAAATTTAAGAAGAAAGCCAAACTCAAATTTTCCAAGCCAGACAGGTTGAAAAATGCCAAAATTGTGAAATTTGGCTTAAAAAAGCCAATATGGCAACCCTGGATGGTGTGGACAAACAAATTGAGACAAATTTGAAGAGATTTCTTCACTCGGAATTCGGATCCATTTTGAATAGAGCTCTACCGTAACTAACCCACCACAGCAACAACCATAGCAACAACATTCTAGGGGAACAGAAGGCATACAATCGTTCCATAGCATGGCCGTTGTTAGCCTAATACACCTAATGCACAGCACAACACTTCAAATGGCAACCAGCTGTTTGTTTTATCGTTGCTAAGCAACTAGCGTAAGAGGCTCTCGTCAACACCTCGCATGTGTAATGGTTTGATTGCTTCGCAATTTTTATGTGATCACAGGAAACGGGGTTCACTCAGCAAGTTGCTCACGGGGCTAAGTAGAGCACGAGGGGTGGAGGGGGGGGGGCTCTTGGTAAACTTTTTGGTAGGGGTCTGCCGCGAGCCGTAGGCTAGACTAGACTAACTTCTTCGAAAATGGTACCCTCGGCTAGACCAATGTCTACAAAAATGATACCCTCTATTTTGAAGAAGATTCATTTCAAAGCCAGTCGAGTGAGCAGACATCTCAAAATTATTAGTTTGAACTCAGAAATATCAAAGGATGAATCGTTTCGCGAAAATTTAGTTTAATATAAACAACAAAGGGTTGTCAGGATGAAAAACCCTTGCCCACATAGGCGTAGGAGACAGGGGGTGGGGGGCTGCAGCCCCCCAACGTCGAAACATTTTGCAAAAATCAGCCATAATCGGGCAGAAATCCGCGTTAAGTCAGGCAAAATTTTCTTAGACAATGGATTTTTTATCGGGACTGTAAAAAGTCCATACTCCTTTGGCAAAAATCTTCTCGCTCCCAAGAAAAATTCGTAAACAAGATCCTATTGTTTAAAAAAATCTCGTACGTCTTTCTTGGAAGAGTGATACACCCCCCGGTGCAATACTGTAAGCTTTTGTGGATAGCGCAGCAATAACTCCTTGTTTATCAACCAAATTTGTGTTCATTTGCTTTGAGCAATGAGACCTCTTTGCCTTCTTTGTTAGAAGGCAAAGAGTTTCTTTGCCCTCTTTGCCCCCCAAATTTTATCTCCCCCTACGCCGATGCTTGCCCAGACTACTTTGAATGAAAATGTGACCGTTCCCTAGACCAATATTTCGTTTCGTTGAGTCAATCATTTGTACAGTTATTTCTTTTGGTTCTGAAATTCTGAAATACCATTTTTAATAAAATTAGGAAAAGCATAATCTTAAAACAAAATTGAAATGAAGTAGACATTACTAAAATCAAAATAGGTTATCTAAATAGGTTATGAGAAATCTAATCAGGTAGGGCACTTTTCCGCAGATTGAGATACTGATCTCACAACCTTTGGGTATTTAGAGCCGTTCATTCACTTTAATCTCCTGTTAAAGTTTTGCTAAGGCACCGTGAGTCGCCTCAAGGGTCTTTTGATTGTTTATGTTTTTGGCATCATGTGAAACGATGTGAAAGGAGAAATTGCATCGCCCTTAATTTGAGTTTCAGCGCATTCAGTACAACTTGTCAGCAGGACATTTGCAAAATCATGGTTTCTTGTTTTTTCAAATCAGTCAATCAATTCCACTCCGTTCACTTCCATACCTTCATGAATTGGGGCTAGGCATTGCTAGACTGCATCCATACCATTGATCTATAAATTTCACAGTAAAATTTTCATGCCTTCTTTGGCTTCGAAACTTTGAAAATTCAATGTCAGTTGTCCATAAAAACATTCTAAAATTTCATTTTATTGAATTGACAATACATTGGTGGTGTGGGTGTAAAATTTTTCTTTGAATTAACTGCCGTGGAAATCTTTTGATATCTTGATTAGTTTCAAAATAGCGGCATTTATTATTTTTGAGCCTAGGACGTCTTCAAATTTCAAAATCTTAAACCAGAAAAGCGAAATATTTCTTCTTGCCACCATCATATCGTAAAATCTTTAGCCTACTGAGCTCTTTGCTAGAAATATAATTCTATAATCTATTCATCACTTTCAATTTGAAAAGTGAAAAAGCTTCTGGTTTCTAGCAGCTTAGTTTTGATCATCGGTCGTGCACTTTTCATTCCACAGCTCACCGAACGTCTAACTCTAAACCAATTTGACATAAATCAATGCCGAATAAATTTGCACACGGAGCGATCTGAATTTGAGTTTCAGCGCATTCAGTACAACTTGTCAGCAGGACATTTGCAAAATCATGGTTTCTTGTTTCTTCACATCAGTCAATCAATTCCACTCCGTTCACTTCCATACCTTCATGGATTGGGGCTTGTTTGCATTATGTTTGCCCAACAGAAGCTGATTGTTGGAAAATTTTCAAATTTGGAGGCTGCTGCACTGCACCCAGCTCCTTGGCTCGTATGCTTATGCCAATGAGTTATCATATAAGCAAATGAAAACGTGCACAAGGACAGGATAGGAACGAGAGAGTAAAGTAGAGTCTGCATAACCGATCCACTTGTCCTGTTCACAGGTTCCCAGGGCTCAAGGAACCAAATTTGATTGGTTTTGGGAAACTCAATCGTCTTTGTTAGTTTCTAAAGTGGTATTTCAAAGCAAACACCGTTATTGTATATCTGGAATGAGGAAACGTTTGACAAAGGATTGAAATTATGAGTGCAATGATTCTGCAGACTGCTAACCATATGATCCTTTGTGGGGTTTTACCAATCAATGGCCCTGGCCCTGGCCTTATGGCCCTATGGCCCTATGGCCCAATGGCACTATGGTCTTGTATCTTTTATTGCAAATACCTTGAGTATGAGTTTGACAGTGTATTCGACTAGAATTCGTATAAATATTGCTTCAAATGATGCCCAAACTGATGCACAAAGTTCTCGTTCAGCGAGCGAAAACTACCCGAAGTGCTTCGTTGCTATGGGAAACATGGCAAAGGGTGCAGCATTGTTTTCAAGAATGTGCTTCTGTTGTGAGATAAAAAAGTAGAGGGAAGGGGTCCGACAAATCTTAACGATTTTCCAATTCCTAGCAACGGAGCTAATATCTCATAATTTTCAGAACTTTCATCAGTGGCTCCTATTCTTAGTTTCTTACAAAAATGATGCGTGCATTAATATGGTGCATGTAACTGATTTACAGCCTGTCATGCTAAAACCGCTAAAACACTTGGGGAGTGGGGCAAAATGTGTCAGAGCCAAATGAGCTGTGTTGTATTGTATTATTGCAGCGCAGCCCCACGCAGCGGTGGCGGAAGCTGTCATATAGATCAGTCCATAACAAATCGTGGATTATGTGGCTCTCCGAAACTGCGTACCAAAATTGCTAACTTTCACGGAGGAGCGCTTGTTTCAACGCAAACGCAAACGCAAACGTGTAACTCAAATACGTGTGAAATGCCCGTTGAGGCAACCAATAGCTATCAGATTGCATAATACTGATGACTTCCCCCCCCCCCCCTTGTGGAAAGATCAAATGAATCACCCATTGCGGTGAATACTTCTTGCCAATCGCATTGTGGCAACAAATACTTCTTGCAAATTGCCCTTTGTGGCAACAAATACTACTTCTAAATAAGTTGGTGCAAACAATACCAAATTGCATAGCGAATCTAATCAACCGGCAAACCTGATATTTTTTGACACCCCATTCCTTTGTCTGTGTGAAGCACTTGAAAATGTCTTTGCAGAAAACAACAGTGCAATTCTCATTCATTTTAGATGGTTACATGGTATCAATTATTCTCAATCCTTTTACTTCAATTAATCCAAAATTTTTTAGAATTTTAATCCAAAAGTCCTCAATCTTATCGGTTTGTTTGTGGCCATAACTCCGCCAATCCTGGAGATATTTTAACCGGCATACAAACTTGTACTCCCAAACATCTGGAGAGAAGATTGCTTTAAAAAAATCGGGAAATCTCAAGCCGTTTTTTGTCCTGGTTGCGTTTTATGAAGGTAGGTAAAATTTAGAAAAATCTTCACGGGTTTCTTTTGTCTCCTTTGCTATTTAGCCGTCTGATTGGTCCGTGAAAATGAGGCTTTGGCGGTTTCGACCATGGGCCACGAGCAATCGGCTATGTACGACGAATGATGCCTATGCCAGCACGAATGAGCATTTTCAAGGATTTTATCCATGGGTAATTTCCCTTGGGTATATTTGATTTCTTGTTTCGTAATAATTCAAAGAAAGAGGAATTAATTAATTTTTCACACCAAAACAAACTACTTCGCGGATTTCTTTCTTTTATGAGACGGATGCAATGCTAACTTTTCGAAACTTTCGAAGCAAAAAAAGGTCTTTTCAGGACAAAATTGATGAATTTGATTGAATTTCTATTCAAATATTTTCCTCAGAATGAGGCTTTATTCTCCTATAGAAGCCACAAGCTCTGGTTTGGAGGTTCAGACAAATTTGAACTTTCAAAATTAATATTCCAACTTTCCATGCACCAATATCATCAAACAAGGTATCTATCTTCAAGTTAGCTATCGAGGATTATATAAGAAATCACTATGGATTGATTGGACCAAAATTCTTGTCGCTAGTCCCGATCAAATCCGTTGCGTTTTTTTTTGGACACCCGGTAGATTTAGAGAGCTTTCTCTATGCCCAGTGCTCTGTGTGAATTCATTACATGGAAAGGAAGGTTTCATATGTTACAGTGTTTTCATCGATGAAACGTTTCCATCAGGGACGTAGGAAGCATCTCAAGCCTGGAGGGGCACGACACTTCAAAGGCACTTTTTCCATTACGCTAAAGGGGCATTTCCTGAAAATAAAAAGGGCACTTCTTTGTTTATTTCAAAATCTTGGGGGGGGCACGTGCCCCCAGTGCCCCCCCCGGCTCCTACGTCTCTGGTTTCCATCCCTTTTCATAGCTCATCCAGGGTTGCCAGGTGCATGCGCAAGTTTTAAGCCAAACGCAGGACAGAAAAAAGCCAAAATAAGCTAAATTATTTCCTGCTGAAAAACGCCAATAAAAAGCCTAAAAAGCCAAAAAAGCCAAGGAAAATTCGAAAAAGCATAAATTAAAGAAAAAATAAAAACCTTCATTGTTGAGGGCTGTTTCTCTCAACACACGATTCTTTGGAAGATGCACAGATGACAGAGTTGTCCTTTTTAGTGCGCCATGAGATCGAATGATATATGAAATGACATGCTTGTTTCCAAAATATAACAAGATGAGGTGACCCAGCACATATTATATTTAAATCTTCTATGAATTGTCTGAAGAATTTCACTGGAGATAATGGAATTCAAAGCTTAACCCTAATCCACATGGGGGGGGTGGATTCCACCCCCCCTCAAGGTTTTATTTGCCGCGTTTTTAAACGACATTTGCTATGTCCCCCAGCCTCCCTGACTTTTACTAATTATCTATTAGCCACATTTTGGTGGAAAAATTTTTGAACAATAGGACTCACAGGTCACGTGACATGCCCATATTTGGTAGGAGGTAACTGCAAAATCATTGTTTTCAAGTATTTAAATGGAATTATTTGATTGAATTATCAAGTATTATACATCAAATGAATCAGCAAACAAAGAGCTTCAATTTGATATCGGAATTTCTGGAATTTGATGATGTCAGCATTTTTTATAATGACGTCATTTTGGCCGCCATTTTGGACTAATTAGCAATTTTTTCAAGTTTTTTCGAACTTTTTCAATGAAAAACACTCTAATGATACATTTTTCATGGATAATCATCATTTTGCAGGTTTTTTTGGTCTCTTTTTACATAGAATAAATAAATTGCACAAATGACGTCATTTCAATCGGCTAATTTCTGCCAAAATATCACTCCAAAATCGTTATTTTCAATAAAACAATATTTTATCACCATTTTTGTTGACAAACTGAACGAAAAACTGCATAAAGTTTATGCAAAATCTTCATTAAACTTGAATTCAACTTGGAAGCCTGATTTTCACAGATTTTTAGCTTTGTGACGTCACTGTGACGTCACAAGGCGTGGCAGCCACACCCAAATTACGCTACAAGCTGCAAATTACCTGTTCTATAGCTGTGCCAAGTTTTATTGAATTCGAATGCGTCTAAGGCAGTTTTCAGAGGGGGGGGGGTGGAAAGCACCCCCCCCCCCATAAATGGTAGCTCGAAAAAAGCCCATATGGATTAGGGTTAAATATAAGAATATTTGACTGCAAGCTAAAAAAGGCCAAAATTATGCCAAAAAGCCAACCGGTTTTCCAAAGCCAAACACTCTTTAAAGAAAGCAAAAATCAAGAAATTTGGCTTAAAAAAAGCCAAGTTGGCAACCCAAAATTTCCTAGCCTGCGTGCATTCCTATCTCCATGGTGTTCATACTGAAGAGAGTGAAGAGAGTGAAGAGAGTTAGCACCATGCACAGTCGAAATTAGATTTATTCATTTTATATTCATATTTAATTTATTGCTGTATTTCTGTTACTACATATTTGGATTAGTTCTTTCGTTGCTGTTGTTGCTGTTGCTGTTATAATTAGCTTCTTTTATTTTATTCTATTTTATGTTAAAGTATAACGACGCTCCTGTAAAAGTGTAGCAAGTTATTATCATGAAAATTGAAAATTGAAAAATTGAAAACATACTGAAGAAAACAAATGGTTCTTTATGGTGGAATGATGCCATTATTTCTCTCTGTTCAAATTTCAATGAAATTCTATTGCCGCTTTGCTTCATTGACGTGGTATTCTTCTTTGAAAGAGTCAACTTCAAAAAGTTTCTTAGAAACCTGATTTGGTTTCTATGGTTTCTTTTATGAAGGAACCTAAACCTTAAAAAAATAGAAAATTCCAAGCGACCTTCTGAAGTTGAAATATTTCTTTTACTTACGAAAAACAATTACCTGCCAAATCACATAAGAGTTCGAATAACTTTCTTTTTGTTGTAAATCCTTTCTAAACTGCATGAACAATTCAAACTCTACCCAGTTCCCTTGTGAACAGCTGAAGAAAAAAGAACTATTCGTTTGGAAGCATGTGAAGGCAGGTCAACCCGGATCGTGCAAAAACTTTGTCCGAAATAATGAAGAATCTTTTTTTTATATCATCATCAAAACCATTAAAACACAAAAGATTACTTGTTACTGTGCGGTCCAAAGCAGGAAAGAACACAAGGTCATCTGGTCCCTACTTTTGATGGCACTTACAATTATGATACTTTAACAAACAAAAGGAACAATGTAAGGTAGCTTGGTACCAAATTCCAAATGATGAAGAAAAACTCAAGATTTTCAAAATTTCGGATCCAATGTGGATAATAAAGAATCTTGGCATATCATTGATGATTTAGAACAGAGAGCAATAATGGCATCATTCCTCCGTAAAGAATCATCTTCCTTTCCATGTAATAAATTCACACATGGCACTCAGCATTGAAAAAATTCTCTTCATGTACTCTTGACCTCATCTGATGTAATAAAAACAGCAGAAATGGTGGTATCATATGATGATCATACATTGGTACTTAATGGTCGTAGGGTCCTAGGGTCCTAGGTCCGGTTTTTACTGTATGCCCTATTGTTCTGACCTTAGTTACTGCTTTATTTACCTTATTTACGCTGGATCTAACTTCGTGCGCATTGCTGCGTCTCTATGACCCTGATTTCTTTGGATAGAGCTAATGAGCACAAACTTCTGGAATATACAATAAAGATCTTTATCGATTTTATTTTCATTCATCGAAGGGGAGAGCAGTTGAAAAAAATTCTGATGGCATTGAACAAGAAAAGTGGCTCAGTTGCGCAGACTCTACTTCTTTCCTTTTCCCTCTTTTCAATTTTTCTTACAGAGTGTGCACACAGGCTACTTTGATCACATGACAAACCGAAAAACTGCAAGACGTGCAATCCGTGGGCTCCAGACGACATCACGCTTGCTCGCTTTCCCATATTGCACATTCATCTCACACATTTTGACTGGATATCATATGATTCATATGCATTGTTTCCTTCAATTTTTGTCTCTTTGGCTGGGCTGGCAATTTTCGCGAGGAAATTCTTCACGAAGGAAAATGGCCAACGGTCAAAGACCAACAAGGGGTAGTGTATGGTCCCGGGGGGGTACTCCAATTGTGCGTTGACAGGGAGGTCCAGTCAGGGTTAAAGAGGGCCAAAGCAAAAATTTTGAAAAATACCCTCAAATGGTAGTATCTTTTTACAGAAACCCTCAAATGGTAGTTCCTGGATCTAAAATTGGGCCATTTGGTAGAATCTAGTAGTGAAAATTTTCTGCAGTTTTTCAAAATGTTCTATTGTAAAAACTGAATGAACAAAGCAAGAAAACATCAAAATTCATTGAAGATAATTGCTGCAACGACCATATTGCCATACGGAGGAGCCTACTGAGTTGAAATCTTGTAACTGGCCAGGAATCTAGGAATTACCCCAATTGGTAGTATGCTTTTGACAAATAAATAGGGCCATTTGGTAGCCATTTCGTAAGACCCTCAAACTGACTGGACCCCCTGTTAGGCCATAATGGGAGTACCCCCCCCCCCCGGGTGTATGGTATGGTATGAAGGATGCCCGGTTGCATATAACAACGACCAAAGGTCAAAGGACTCTGGCCTCCTAAAAACAGACCTTGTGCTTGTGATAATAGACATCCAATGCCCCAAGGGGGATTTCACTTGCAAAAATCTCGTACACCTTTGGGAAAAATCCTTTGCTTTCAATAGAAATCTATCAAAAATTAATTGTTCAGAAAAATCTCGTTCTCGTATGCTTTTTTGAAGGAGTGACAATTTTTCAAAAGAAATATTTAGTTGTTTAAGATTTTTAAACTCTGATTTCACGGTCAAAGCCCTTAAGAATTGAAATTCTTTATGTCCCCATACTTTCGAAGGAAAGACAGATATGAATGTGAAAATTGGTCTCAACTCTAAACTTTGTACCTGGAACAAGGTGTTCACGAATCTCAAAGGAAGTCTGTAAGGAAGTCATCGAGACTCAGGAGACCGCCAGAACGTTTCATCCCTGGTGACGTTTAGCTGGCGTTTGCCGATTCGTTTTCCCAGGAGCTATTCCTATGACAGGAGAGAGTTGTTGTTTGGAAGAGCACAAGACGGACGAGAAAAGAGCAACGAGAGAGAGAGCGCGCATTCCAAGAAAGTGACGTACGATAGGCCTAGTCTCTGTCTGGCGACCCAAGCCCAATCGATGACGGCGTGAATGATGTTGGTGAGCGTATTTTACCCTTGTTTGTTGGGATTCAAGTTGAAAGGGGACCAAACAACTGATTGACATGAATTTCGTTGTGTTTTGATGCATTTAAGGAAAACTAAAGATACATCTTAGTCTTTGTGTTCATGGGCTGCACGTCAATTCCACTACACAAGGTTGCAAAATTTCAAAAATGCAATATCTCCAACGACAAAAGACTTTTGTGCCTCTTATCTTGCAAAGGTGGACTCTAGTTTCGGGTGGTGGTTACGGGTAAAGCAATATGATGATATATATTGCATTGAATTGTGCTTCCTGGTCAAGATGTACATCCCAGTTTCGAGTTTGAAGTCTCAGGCTTGCGATGGGCCCGGGGGGGGGGGTACATAACATATTTAGGGTACGGGTATGTGCCGCCAATATGGGTGGGTTTTTGGGCCCAAAATTCTCTAAACAAGGGTCCTTTTTCGGCAGATTTTCCATAAACATGGGTGGGGTTTTGCTGAAATTCGCAAAAAATTGTCAAAATGGGCAGTTTTCCGCCAAAATTCATCATAAAAGTGGGTATCAAAAGCAAGTTTAGGTAATTAGAAGAGGGTAGCTTTCTGAAAACCGGGCGGCAGACCCCCGTCCATCCTCAAGTCATGTACCCCCCCCCGGGGCGATGGGAGGGAATGCGGTGGGGTATTTCGGAGAAAAGGTTCCTGTCAGGCTCCCTGAAATGATAAGTAACCTATCTATTCCTAAAATCCCGGTACTTTATGCAACTGACTGACCAAAAAGGAAAAAATCGCATAACTTATATGCTGATTTATCTGACAATCGCATTTCAAGTCCAGTTACCTTGGAAACGAAATGTGTGGAGCATTGTCGTAAAATCAGTCAACAAACAACAACAATTTGTTGAAATTTGATTAAATTGAAAGTAACTTTTATTTTCTGGCGTCACTTTTTTCTTTGGCGTATTCCTTGGCATGTTGGCATGGAGGCTAGGCCCAGTCGGTATTGAGCAAAGAAATAATTTCTATGGTATTGAGTATGAGCATTTGATTATCAGAGAAACTTCGTGCATTATCTGCGAAAAATTCCGCCTCGTGGAAAACAGTATAGGGATCAAATGTTTAAGATAACATAAAGGGTCTGCAAATGTATATCAAAGTACTTTAGAAGCAAAAATACTCAATATCTGGCGATAAAGTAAACAACGCATTGTAATTCAACGATGGAACAAATAGCTTAGCTAGCTTCGGAGAATTAACCATGCGTAAAGTACAGGATTGTCTGTTTGGTGTGAAGTCTTATGCACAGGTAGCATCTTCTGAAAGCTTTCATTTCATTAGCTCTCAACGCCAAGCCTCCTTCTCGCTTGCATCAAAATGTGCAAAGTTTTCTCATAACATACAATAAGAGACTTTGAAAAAGGAAAGGGCACGATACCAGCGTCGATCGTCGGATCCGAACCGAAGATGCTTGCGGTGACGAATGAACTAATAAATTTGTTGTGGCATCATGGTTGTAGGCAGAGCAGAAACACCGCAACACGACGAAAAAGAAAACAGCAAATGTGCTTGAATTTATTTATTGCCAATATTTCGTCCTGCCATGCAGTACTTCTTCAGGGCTGCTATACAATAAAAGATTAGCCTAAAAATAAAGCCACTTTCAGAACCGAGGCGGGGCATTTTACTCCCAACACATCTCGTACACCTAACATTTGGGAGTCTTTGGGGTTTGGCACGGGTTTGGCAAAAGTCTTTTTGTTTTCTAAAAAAATCCATTAAAAATCTGTAAGAATCGTTTTGTTCTGAAAAAACCTCGTACGCTGGATCGAATGAGTGAAATGCCCTTCGCTGAGAGCAGAAAACAAATCTGAAAATCATGGCAAATCTTTCCGTCCCTACCTTACGGTCTATTATTGTCTATCGTATATGGTCCAGCCAATACCAAGAAAAGTATTCTGGATACAAGTACAGAAAAACATATACCTTAATACTCGATTTCACAAACTCAGTGATCTTCCACCATGTATTTGAGACGAAAGTCTTCAACAACACAATTTCACTGCCACCACGGCAATGCCTTCTTTGTGAAATCCCTCAAGAAACGAGAATGCCCAAAAGGATTTTTCACATACCAATTCGACACGTACAGTTATAGAAAATGCCAGGAATCTTATTGGCTGCGCGAGAAAAGGCTATACCGGCTATTATACTATTCTTAAGCTAAATTTCAAAGCTACACTGTAAATGGCGTAAGCCATACATTGTGTTCCTATAATGGTTTTGTTGTTATGCTATCATTTGGAAACTTTCTGATTGAATTCAGGCAATTTCGGATGCTTTGAAAAAACGAAATGGAATTTAACGGTATTGCATCCTTGCATCCTGGCTATCTCCATGGTCAATAGAAAGGTATTTCTATTGACCATGCTATCTCGAAGGGTTTTAGTTTTACCAATCAATGTCATCAATGGCCCTGGCCCAATGGCACTATGGCATTATGGTCTTGTATCTTTTATTGCAAATACCTTGAGTATGAGTTTGACAGTGTATTCGACTAGAATTTGTATAAATATTGCTTCAAATGATGCCCAAACTGATGCACAAAGTTCTTGTTGAGCGAGCGAGAATTTCCCGAAGTGCTGATGCAGGGAATCACCAGCTGTAACTTTCTTTGCTTCGTTGCTATGGGAAACATGGCAGAGGACGCAGCATTGTTTTCAAGAATATGCTTCTGTTGTGAGATAAAAAGTAGAGGGAAGGGGTCCAACAAATCTTAAAGGGTCTGTTTCATCCAGCATTCCTTGTTTCATCCAGCATTCCTTGTCTGTTGATGTTACTTTGTTGTCCGCCATTTTCATGGGCCATGAAAATGGCGGCAACAAAGGCCAACCAAGAGATGGCACGTGCAAGGCATGCTGGATGAAACAGACCAATTTTCCAACGGAGGTAATATCTCATAATTTTCAGAACTTTCAGCAGTGGCTCCTATTCTTAGTTTCTTATAAAAAAGATGCGTGCATTGCATTACACGTTTTTTCTACAAGAAACTTGGATCAGCACTTAGTACTAAAAGTTTCTTAATTTCGCATGAAAATTTCGATGTTTAAGTAGTAAAAGTTTCTTAATTAGTTTCTTATTTTTTTGGGCCTAAAATTGCGGTATTGTTCGAAGTTGAGCCTTCTTCTTGAGAAAGGGCTTCCATTTTGCATTGACATTGTCATCAAGAAGAATGCACATCAAGGCAAAAATTTACCAATTTTGCAGTTAAAAGTCAAGAAAAGACGAATGCACCTTTGTTAGAGACATAGAATAAGAGAGACATACAGAAATAAAGTTTTAGGGTTTCTTAACTATTCTTGAGCGTAGTACTAGAGTTTCTTAAATTTTTGGTCATCGTAGTACTAGTTTCTTATAAACCAGTTTCTTATAAAAAAAACATGTACTATAGTGCATGTACTGATTTACGGCCTGTCATGCTAAAACCACTAAAACACTTTGGGGAGTGGGGCAAAATGTGTCAGAGCCAAAATGTGCTGCGTTGTATTGTATTGCCTGTTAACTTGTAAAGATCGGGTAAAGACCAGTACAATCGTCAAACAATAATTGATTGCTGCTTTGGAGGATGTCTGTGAAAGCTGCCTTCGTACAGTCCATTCAAATTTGATGATTTCAAGGGGAATCCCCCACATCACTTCGGGGAATAGACCTTTTAGCTATTCTGCAAAAGAGCCTGGATCGAGCGTTATTTTTATACGCGACGTTCGTTTGAGTGGCGTTAGAGCTTCTATCACTATTGTGCACATTCGAAAATTCTACAAAATGTAGCCAAATATCGTTCGATTCTGATTCTTTTGAGAATAGTTAAAAGGTCTATTATCGTTCACTGAACGAGAACTTTGTGCATCAGTTTGGGCATCATTTTTCCTTTGAAGCAATATTCATACGAATTCTAGTCGATTACACGGTCAAACTCATACTCAAGGTATTCGTAATAAAAGATATCAGACCATAGTGTCATAGTGCCATTGGGCCATAGGGCCATTGATTGGTAAAACCCTTTCTCGAAAGAATGGAATTGAATGGGGGAATGGGATGGGGGAATGTCTATCTACTCCTAAATCCCGGTACTTGATGCAACTGACTGACCAAAAAGGAAAAAATCGCATAACTCATGCTGATTTATCTGACAATCGCACTCGGCATTTCACTTCCAGTTACCTTGGAAAAGAAATATGTGGAGCACTGTGGTAAAATCAGTCAAAAACAACAACAATTTATTGAAATTTGATTACGTTGAATGTAACTGTTATTTTCCTGGCATTACTTATTTTCTTTGGCGAATTGTTTGGCATGCTGGAGTTTTCATTAGTACGCTAGGCTGGGTCTAGCCGCCTAGTCGGTATTGAGTAATTAGTATGAGCATTTGATTATCAGAGAAACTTCGTGCATTATCTGCCTAATCAGCATAGGAATCAAATGTTTCCACCGATCTTTGCTCGTGGGCCAATGGCCGCAACCTCCAAATACTTCATTTTCCACTGACCAATCAGACGGTAGACTTGCCCCAAGTCTATCTCTTCCGTCCATCTACCGTTCACTTTTTACAAACTGGGTTGTTTTTGTTTTGGTTTGTTCTCCGTATTTCAATGTAAGCTCTTTCCGTTTGACCTTCACCCATTTCTGTGCCTTCACCTATGCTCGTTGTTGTTGCTGTTATGGTTTCAGCTGTAAGTTGTAGAATGGAGGAAAGGAGCGTTTGTAGTGACTCTAACATTGTCTCCGTTTCGAAGGACATCTGCGCGCGCATAGAAATCCTTCTTTGACCGCTATGATATGCTGCTTCTCTATTTTTGAGAGTGTGTCTTCGCAGCAACTTCGCCAACAGATACAGTAGAGTAGGTGGCGGCTGAAATGGTTGTTTTGAACCCATATATTTTGCCACCTTTTCAGACAGTACTTTCCAGCTCATTCTGTCACCAATGCCAAACGCATACCCTAATGCTTTTTCTTAAGTTGTAAAGTCCAGGTATTTTCCCCCATTTGTATTGGTAAAAGTGAGCCAATGAATTTTGTATGTCAATAAATATTTAGGGTTGAATGAATTTTAATTGTGTAAAATTTCGCCCGCGCGGAAAATTCCACTGACTGGAAACTGGCCTATGCGAAATTTATTCTTCTATTTTCTCACAAAAGTGAAAACGATAAACATTATTCTTTTCCTGTCAACACTGGGCGGCGCCAAAATTACATCACCTTTTCCATCATAGAAATCCCAAGGACAGTGGACAGATAATGTTACAATAAGATCCGCTACTTTTGGTTGACACCTTGGTACAAAGCAATTAGCAATTGCAGACAAAGGGAATTCTATGCCTGGTTGGTCAAGTCATAAACAAAAGCAATGCAATGCAATCCACAAGAATTGCTCTGAAACCCAGGTAGCTAGCTGGCTCGTTGTGCATTCCAGAAATGTTTTTCAAGAGCAAACATGAGCATAAATCCAAAGAAGAAGGATATATCTAAACTTCTGCCTAGGGCATCTTATTTGTTTGGTTCAGAAGCTGAGCAGTAGTTTTCATTACACCCAAAAAATAAGATAATTGAATCGATAAAATAATTTGAAAAAGTAAAGGCCACGATACCAGCGTCGATTGTCGGATCCGAAGATGCTTGCAGTGACGAAAAAACGAATAAGTTTGAAGGCAGAAACACTGCAATGCAACAAAAAACAACAGCAAATATTATGAATTTATTTTTTGCCAATATTTCGTCCTGCCATGCAGGACTTCTTCAGAATCGCCTGTCAATCCGCTTCTGAACTAAACCAGTTAAATGCCCAAGGTAGAAGTTTGGGTATATCCTTCTTCTTTTGATCTGTGCTCATGTTTGCTCTTAAAAACCAGTACTGAAATGCACAACGAACCAGCTAGCTACCTGGGTTTCAGAGCAATTCTTGCGCCTTGCATTATTTTTGTTTATGACTTGAGTTGACCAACCAGACATAGAATTCCCTACACTTCCCTAGATCACTAATCGCTTTGTAGTTGGGTGCCAACAAAAATTAGCGGATCCTATTGTAATCTGTCCTTGTTGTTGTAGGGTGATACTTCTGACACCTCCATCACAATTTATTTGACAGACGCCAAATATAATCCTCGGATCATTGCATTTCAAAGAGTTTAATGGTCATAATGACGAAATGAGCATAAGCAAGTGAAAGCCTTTCGAAAAGGGTGTTAAGTTCCTTGAATTGTATTTTGCAATGTTTATGTCGTTTATGTGACGAAGCCAAGCCAATGTAGGTATTGTATTTGTACATGAATTGTACTAATCATTTGGCAATCTATAAATAGGACAAAGAAACGCCTACGCACGTATTTGCTCCCCTAATGAAAAGATCTGCACGCACGTGTCGAAATCATGAAATACAATAGGCTAATTTTAGACCTGCATATGCAGCTCTTGAGTTAGCTAGTTATCTCCGTCAACCGACTTTAACTGTAATTTTGTTGACTCCTGCATTTCTGCTTTATCGATGGGCCTAGCCTCACGATTTCCTCGATTTTCTGAAGAAGATCGACCTTGGCCAAGAGTTTGCAGTTGCTTTACTTGTTGGGGAGACGAGATACGGATTGTCCGAGGAAAAACAAGGGTGAATTTTGTAAAACAAAGGATACAATTCTGTCTAAGACAAAGCAATTTGACAGCCTCAAGAATAGAATTCACACCTTCAACGGTGGGTCCATTATAGTTTCGCGGTTATGCGAATTTGGCCTAATTTTGAGTGCGGTTAGCGAATATTTTGGAAATTAAAGCGCGGTTAACGGTTAACGAAATCCCTTGCGGTTGCGGAAAAACTTTTTGCTTGAGTGCGGATATCGGATTGGCAGGATGCCAGGATTGGTGAAGTCGAAGTCGCTTTGGAATTTTCTCGTTCCAGGTTTGATGGGTGTTTTTCTGTCAAAAATGGAATCCCCTAGCATATACGACATGCTGTAGGAAACGCAGAATTTAGAAAAAGGTTTACGTATGATCGTATAATGTATCGAGTTATTCCTGCCCAAATTTATCATTTCGTTCGTGATATATCGACTTGACAATCGAACCGTCTCAAAGCAAGATTGCATTCTGCTGTGGACAAGTTTTTTGCTTTGAAGAAGCATGTAGATGCAAAAGAAGTGCATTGTTGCGAAGGAGTCGCTTTTCACAATGATCCAGATCAGAGAAATCATGGAATAAATAGGAAAAATGAAGTTTCAAAAAGTTGCAACTTTAATATCCTCCATGAAAAGGGGGTGTCAGGGGTCAATATAAAGCAAACATTTTCGAAATCGGACCACTGGTTCCGTCACAATGAGTTTTTGAAGTTTGGGGAAATGACATGTTGTTTTTCATAGCACTTCCAGCAAAATTTATTGCTTTAGACTTTTAAACGTTCATAGCTCTGTTCATGATTGTCCGATTTTTACAAACTTAGTTTCATTTGAAAGATAATCATCTATTTTATCGTACGTCACATGGAACTTGCTTTCAATAAAAGCACACTAAAGCATGGGTAACCGGACACACATTCTGCTTAGTAGCTTTTGAGAATTTCGTGACAAAATAGCCACTCAATAGTACTGGGAGGAATTGATGTCGACAGGAATTGATGCGGTCAGTTTAAGTGCAAAGGGTGAGGTCAGAAATGCTATTGACAATGTTAGAGATGATATTAGCCCATTCCAAGTTAGGGCAAGAGGCAGCAATGTTGTATTTACGGATCCAATACATTACTAGACTTGCTCAAGTTTCGTTCGTCATCTTATTCGGGCCTACTCGGCTGGCAGTGAGCTGCGAAAGTGGAGCGAGCCAAGCGAGCGGGACTCCACTTTCGCAGCTCACTGCCAGCCAACCGAGTAGCCCGAATAAGATAACGAACGAGACTTGGAGCAATTCTAATACATCACAAGATCTTCCAATACCATCCTACATCAAATGTGATTGAGCAGTTTGCAGGTAATGGGCAATCAGGTGGTGTGGATGGGCCTACTTCGGAATACAAATTTAGGCAGCCCTACGACCTTGCAGTTGAATTAGATAACGTTGTATGTGCAACAGATGTCGCTTCTAGAACGGTTCAAGTCATTGACCGATCTCCAATACAATTCAATTTCTGGAAGCTGTGGGAGGAGTCTTCAGAGCATTTTCTGTCCACGAAAAAGGTGCAAAATACCACAAGTATGACCTGAAGTCAGCACTGCATCTTGTTGAAAGATGTAGGGTAGTTCTGGAGCAAAACGAAGAAGCCAAAGTTCTAGACATAACCACAAGAATATTACCGAAAAACTTAAATGAAGGAAATGTTGCCAGTAAAACTGAACTGTCGAGTCAGTTCGATTAGTTGAATGGGAACTGAGGCGCCTAATTGATATCACTGATCTTTATGGGTACAACAGATGCAATTTACAAAGCTGTTTGACTCTCGATGCTGAACATTTTCATGCCACAACCCGTTATAAGATGCCAGTAATGTCAATGCTGCAACATTGTCGATCGTTTGGAGACTGCATAAAAGAAAGCCTGAAACGATTATCTCATTGGAGTGTGCACTACTTGACTCATCCGAAAAGCTGTTATCTTGTTCCAGACGGCTCAATAAAATTCCAGATGAGGAAGGAAAATTGCCAAAGGCTAATTGATTTTTCAAATGTATACGGACAGAACTGAGCGTCAGGAGACCACAATGGCGAAAACTGGGACCCTTCAATGTTCTTGTTACAATAACGCCAACCTGCCAATGGAGGTGAGGTGGTCAATCTGAGAACTGCCGAACAAATTACGGACAATGGAGACCAGAGAATAGAGACTGAGGAGGAGAAAGCGGTAAGAGTAGATATGCACGGATTAATTTAAGGTGCAGTGATGACCAATTTGTGCAGTGATGAATCGAAAATAGTCAGTGATAAATTGAATATTGTGCAGTGATGAATTTTTTCATTAATCAGTTGCAATAATACTTGAAATACTGCTGTTTTAGATGTTTTCAGAATAAAGACCAATAAATACTCCTTCGCAATCGAAATCAACTTGCCACCCTCCCCTGACTGTGGCCCTCTTAGTGAAACAACTTAACCTCCTTTTAGTTTTTTTTTTCAAACAGAATGTTGGAAAAGTATACAATTCAGTTGTTATTTAGTGGAAAAAACAAGTGAATTTTCCTAGAGAGCCTGGCCGTAGACAGCTGAACTGGAATGAAAGTGATACAAGTTTTTGCATAGTTCAACATTTTGAACCTGCTGCTCAAGATGTTCATAAGTTAGTCACACCATGAAAAAAGGTTCAAAAGGTCTTAATGTGGAAAGATTCAGTACTGCTTGTTGCATCAAATCTCTTTCCTCTTACTTCACTTCAAAATTGGAAGTGTGCTTTGAAATATAGATTTCAGGTCAGGTTTGTTGAATTATAACTTTTAATTAAATTCGGGCTCTAGAAAGTAAAAAACTGAAAGATTTTCATAACCAGCAGCGCCAAAATTTGGGCGCGCCTTCGGCGCGCTATTACGTTCCCTCATGCATTTGGCATCCCTTCTGCAAGTTGCCCTCTTCAAACCCTGGAAGATCCCCCTTACATAGCAGAAGATTTCTGGACAGATATCAGCGTTTATAACAGAATATCAATGGACAATGACTAACATTCAATAATCTCTATTTCTAGCTCATATTTTAGAAAATCAGCTGTGTGACAAACACTGCCTTGAAAAAAGAAGAACTAAGTGCGACTAAGTGCATCCTGGGCATTCTAGAGGTCATATCTACAAAATTTCCCAGGGGTGCATGCTCCTGCAACCCCAAAATTATGCGCCTCTGGCATACACTGGCGGTTTTGCCACCTGCTGGACAACTAATTAATGGTGCTCAGCAATTGATTGACAAATCCTGTCCGGTCATGAAAAAATCTTGCATGCACTCCCAATGCCGCCTTTGGTCACAAAGAACTTTGCCAAACACATTGCCACACTCTTTTGTCACACCCTGTTGCCACAACCTTTCAAACAAAAAAACTGCGATTTAAGCTGTTTTGTGCAGTGATGAAAAATCCTTAAATTACTGCCTGAGATAGCAGCAGCGATATTGAAGAAAATGGCAGCTCGAACGAGTATGATTCTGATAAGACTGCAGATGAAGAAGTTATTACAGATGTTAATGAAAGTCAAAATAGGAACAAATATAGAGCACAAGTGGCAGAAGAACCACCTTTTCTCGTTGGCTCCAGATCAAGGTTTGGCAGAACAATTAGGTTCAATGGAAAGTTTTTTGACTGAAAAGGGTGCAGGCAAGAGACATATGATTTATTGCAGATTCAGGCGGTCCAATTTTGGTATTTCTTATGAGAAAAGATAGCAATCAAATGTGTATTTCACAAAAAAGCATGTATTATATATTGTTCCAGGACAGCTGTCTTTACTTTTCTATATACCGGGTGCGCCAAAATAAACTATGCACGTTTGGCAGGCCACGATAAATCCTACACTGGACCTATTTTGAAGACTTATGACTTAATCTTTAGCAGAAAGCCTGAATTAGATTCTAGGATTTTTTACAAATTTTTCCGTTTTCACTTTTTAGAGCCACAAGCGAGTTTCTTAAAATTTTCGTTTTCAAAAACACTGAAAACGATCAAAAAACGTTGATCAAATTTTTCTAAAGACTCAACACGAATGGACAAAGAGAAAGCGTTTTCAGCGTGATTTGGGATTTGTAAATTGACTATTGTAAACTTCTGCACGAGCGTTATTACAACGATTGGCCTGTTGCGAAATTCTGTAGTAGTTACAATAAAGTGCCGCCCCAAAAGCCATCACAAAATTAAAAATGTAACAAGACTCCATGCTTGCTGGCCTCATGACGCTTCCTCGCTTGTCTTTTTAACCCCCTTGACACAGGAACACTACTTGCACCAAAGCATAAATTCAATGACATTACAAAAGAAAAGACATTTCTTTATATCCTTGAAAATATTATTACATTTCTCCCACGATAGTACGAACTCTCTTACAGCAGCTTACAATTAGTCGATTTCTAAATCCCAAATCACCACGAAAACGTTTTCACTTTGTCCATTCATGTCGATTCTTTAGAAAGCTTGATCGACGTTTTTGATCGTTTTCAGTGTTTTCGAAAACGAAAATCTTAAGAAACTCGCTTGTAGCTCTAAAAACTGAAAACAGAAAAATTTGCAAAAAAATCCTAGAATCTAATTCAGGCTTTCTGCTAAAGATCAAATCATAAATCTTCAAAATCGGTCCTGTCTACGATTTATCGTGGCCTGCCAAAAGTGCATAGTTCATTTTGGCGCACCCGGTATAACCAACTTCTCCGCCAACGAACATCAATGTCTTGGATACGACGTTTTGAGATAGGGAGAATTTATCACAAATTTTACAATGACCTGCCTCAATGAATTCTTCTGAATTAGCTATTAGCATTGTTATAAAAGGATGCTCCTTTTCAAGAAATTGGCTCGAAATTCTCGAAGGACACGATTGCGTCTGCCTGAAAATAGAAAACTTTATTAATGCAAATCACTATTGCAATATTCTGGTTTCTGAAATCTTATACTATTTCAACATCCCTTCCTTTGTGGTGAAGTCCTGGTGCTTATGGGTTTTCAACACCATTAGCGAACATGAGTTATAAGAAATGTATTTTTAAAAGTGCTAGAAATTTACTCTACACTTGCACTTTTATGCCAAATGATCTATCGTAATGTAACACCACCGCTATTTGTGATGAAATTAAAGCATCAACGACCCTTTTCCTATAAAGGCTTTTGTTTTGTCATAGGATCCAATCCAGATTTAAACCGAATCGCTGCGGTTACGGATATTGCCGAAAAAATTGCACGGTTAACGAATATCGGAGCAAAAAAGGCGCGGTTATGCGGATATCGGACCCCCTATAATGGACCCACTCAACGCAGCCGGTCATAATGTTTACTTTCTCTGTATATTTTGATTCGATTGAGTGCTCTCAGAGGTGTGAAATCTATTCTTCAGAAGGGCAAATCTTTTTGTCCTTCGGAAGCCTAAATCGTTTTGTTTGACAAAATGTGTCCATGCTCGGAGGAAACGTATGTGTTCCCCGTGCAGTGGGTTAAAGCTCATGCGCAGTAGCGTTTTGGGTTCGAACTCTGCCGGGCGTTAACCTACTGCACGGGGGGACACATTCGTTTCCTCGGACAAACCGTATCTCGTCTCCTCAACAATTACGGTAGGAGCATACGAAGGTTAGCCTGTGTTCCAGGCCCGAAAAATAAAGGTACTTTTCGGGTTTGAACACAGGCTAAAGAAGGTGAGTGCAGAGCCAAAATAAAACAAAATCAACTTTTAACTGGCAAGTAGGACAACGTTGCAAAATTGCTACCGTGTCCTTCAAAACGTAAGGAAATTGCCTTCGTAATTCATCAAACTTAGTTCAAATTTCAGTATTGACTGTCACTCACACCCTTTCGCTTCTCCTTCGATTTTCTGCCCTTGGGAACTTCCACAGCGATGGGAAGGCCTTTTAACGATCCTCAAAGTACTTATATTTTACTTTTCTTACACGTTTATCCTCGAAATTTGCTCGAAGCCGGCTTTCGCGAGGCGGAATTTTTCGCTGGAGCTCCAAATTCCACTCAAACTTTTTTCTGGGCATGCGCAAATCAAAAAGATATTGTGCGCTCGAACTCTGTGCATGCCCAGAATAAAAGTTCGAGCGGAATTTGGAGTTCAAGCGAAAAATTCCGCCTCTTGGAAAACAGGCTTCAGCAAATGCACAGCAAGCAAACTTGTTACAAACAAAGCAAATGCGTGTTCTAAACGTTGTATCTGTGCGCACGCAAATTTGACCGGGCCATTTGTGTCGTTTGTGTCTGTGGTCTGAATTGCGTCTCCATGTGCAAATTTGAACATAAGCTAGCATATCGCAGTGTAACCATAGTGTATCAGCTGTTTAGAATTGTCTAGCCTTATCAATGGTCAGCTATCAGCAATTTTGCAATATCCACGCTATACCTTGAGTTTCTTTTTGAGGGCATTTTTGAAGATTTACATGTTCAACCTCGTCCCCAGGGCCTTTTGTCACATTGGGTCTCCGTAGACTTATGACGATGAGTCTCTCGTTTCCCTGTGCTCTTTGACTTAATGATGGCGCTTCGGTCAACAGAGAGTTTGCGACAAAAACTTGTCGCAGATTGACATTTTTGTCCGGTTTTACAGCTCTATGTCCATAAGGCCCTCAGTGCAGCGACAACAACAACAACAATTCAACTCAATTAAATGAGCGTAACTAGAGGTAGCCTCACTACATAAGGACCCTCTAGTTACGCTCATCTAATTGAGTTGAATTGTTGTTGTTGTTGTCGCTGCACTGAGGGCCTTATAACCATAGAGCTGTAAAACCGGACAAAAATGTCAATCTGCGACAAGTTTTTGTCGCAAACTCATGTGCTGATTGGAGTATGGCTTAGAGGAAGGAGCTTTTTGCATTGATAGCTAGAATGAACATTTATCGAAGTTCTGATAGCAAATTTTATGGTACAGGAGTTCTGGAAAACCGTTTTTGTGGCGTTTTAAGATCAGTGGTTTTGAGAAAAAAGTAGCAGATTGATTTAGGCCCAATAGATCTTCTAGCTAAGATTCGAAGAAAGAATTCGAATCGAACGATAGCTTGATACATTTGTAGAATGTTCGAATGTATACAATAGTGATAGAAGCTCCAACGCCACATAATCGAACCTTGTGTAGAATAGCGAAAAGGTCTATTAGTAGAATCAGTACGGAGATGTTCCGTTTCTACAAGCGTTGGGGAATGAGTCTCTCTGTTGACCGAAGCGCCATCATCAAGTCAAAGAGCACAGGGAAACGAGAGACTCATCGTCATAAGTCTAAACTAGAGGGTCCTTATGTAGTGAGGCTAGGGTCTCCGTTCCAGTATGACAAAGGCCCTGGGGACGAGGTTGTAGCATGCTGCTCCGCAACACAAATCAATAAGATTACCTCGTCCCCAGGGCCTCTCGTCATATTGGGACGGATACGAAAAGTTGGGACTGTCCCAATATGACAAAAGGCTCTGGCGACGGGGTTGTACCTTACGTACTTCTCCTTCAACCAGGAGAAGCAATATAATCAATCAGGGAGTGTTGCGTACTGGCTTACCGACAAAGATTGTTGTCAAAATTTTTATGATTGCGATTAATAGCAACTTATGAAAGCAAGGCCATCATGTAACGATCCTTGCAGTCCTAATATCATAAAACTCCAAAACTATTTACAGTGGCGTGAGAAATTGTTTCGTATATTGCCTTTTAAATTGCTATACAAATAATGCTCTGTTTGCTATGTAGCAATAAGATATCATTACCCTACTTTCCAAATTGCGCATGCGCTACATAACAAGGGTACAATGAGATTGAGAACTTCTAGTACTTTTGGAGTTGCGTTCCTGGTTTCCGAAGCCATTCCATCGTTTCTGGAAGTCATTCCTCTAGTAAGAACGAGGCAGAGACTGCCATTGTTCTATTGCTTTGGCATGCAAAAGCCCCAAAGTCAAGAAGGCCCCAAAACAGCCCTCAAACGAGCCCTCGGTCCTTTTTCAAGGGTAGCTACGATGCTCTATTATAGGGCTACACGTATTTTTTTCATAAGAAACTAAGAATTTGGGTCAGTACTGAAAGGTTTCTGAATTATCAGATCTGTGCCCTCCTGAACATTTCAAAGCAAGGTTTTTTGAAGCCTTTCCAAGCCTTTCCAGACATTACTCGAGGACTTTCCGAGTAATATGATGCAGGAAACAAGTTAGAATAAAGAAAGTTATGCTAGAGTCTTAATTTTTGGCGATCTGAGAGTCTGAGTTTCTTATAGGCGGTTTCTTATAAAAAATACGTGTATCTTTAGTTGCCCTCCCCACTAATATAAAATCCTTAAAAGATGCTTTGCCAAAACTTAATCAAAGGACCTTAGAAGTGACTCACGGGCTTAATGATTTTTATTGTGAAATTTCCCAAATTATGCCATGAGAATGTAAAGGAAGATCAGTGCAATTTTATTGCACCTTCCTCGAAATATGAGTAAATATGCTGTAATGTTACGTTACAGAATGCAGTCTGAGGAAGCAACCATCAAAAATTGGCGTGCAGGAAATGTTTAGTCTTTGCTTGAAGATTTTTCAGTGGAGAACAAACAATCTAATTAAACACACAAGCAATCAAATTAATCACGAAATACACGTTTTTTTATTATAAGAAACTTGGATCAGCACTTAGTACTAAAAGTTTCTTAATTTCGCATGAAAATTTCGGTGTTTTAGTAGTAAAATTTTCTTGATTAGTTTCTTATTTTTTTGGGCCTAAAATTGCGGTATTGTTCGAAGTTGAGCCTTCTTCTCGAGAAAGGGCTTCCATTTTGCATTGACATTGTCATCAAGAAGAAGCCATGCACATCAAGGCAAAAATTTACCAATTTTGCAGTTAAAAGTCAAGAAAAGACGAAGGCACCTTTGTTAGAGAGACATAGAATAAGAGAGACATACAGATATAACGTTTTAGAGTTTCTTAACTGTTCTTGAGCGTAGTACTAGAGTTTCTTAAATTTTTGGTCATCGTAGTACTAGTTTCTTATAAACCAGTTTCTTATAAAAAAAACGTGTAATCCGTTTTCAGCATGATTAAACAGTGCTATTGTTAATAAGAAACTCTTTTCAAGAATTCAACTAAGAACTAAACCAGTAAGAACCTCGACTGAGAACTTGGATATTGCTCAAGAAGCTTGTTTATTTTGTCTGAGAAGGTAATTCGCATGCTGGCGCTGTATTCTGGTAAAACTCACGAAATGCTTGGGAACTTACCTATCAATGAATACAGCGAACATTTAAGAAGGATGCGGAGAAACTGCAAAAAACTTTGGTACCTGATCAGCTGCCTAAAAGTTCTTAGAAAACTAACAATAATCTTGAAAAAATGCTAACAAAGAGCTTTTTGAAATAATTTTGATGGGAACGTCATTGAGCTAATTACTGCACTCGAAGAGTTCATTTTGTTGGAGAAGTTTCCCTTAGCAACCAATCTCATTCTGTGAAATGATACATCAATACAGGCGAGCAAGGTGGCTGCCATGCCACACATTATATTTTCCAATCTCGGCCTGTTCTCAGCTGCAGTCCCTCTATTTTCCAGAAGTTTATTATTCACAATTTAGCGCAAACCTCAAGATCAATGTGCTTTGCACAAGTCAACTTAGAGGTCTAGTCCGAACAAAACATTGAATTCAGACTATTGCTGAACAAATTAAAAGTCTAGGCCTACTTTTGAAGCAAAATCGGCTAGCCTATGATTCAAATAAAATGCACAGAAAGTTAAAAAAATGCAAGGCTTGAATTGAAAATTGATTTTAAGCAGCTACGAAAAAGTAAGTTGATAAACTTCTTGATCAAAGATGAGAGACGTACCCTTCTTTGCTCGTTGAATGCAGTTTTTCATCCAGCATTTTGAGCGCGCAGGCTCCGCGACCATGATTCGTTCTTTCCGTAGAGTGGCCGCGCGTGCTCAAACCGCTGGAGCGTTTGACCTTTAAGATGTCATACACCTCAGGAGGGCCTCCGCTGAACGACCAGCTTTGAACTCGCGTTGTTGCAAGGCTTGATGTGGACTTCATCACGTCCTTCACCCCATGACAAAAAAGATTTTGTAAACAGGAAAATGCCCACCACCCCTATGACTTCACTACCGTGCGTCAAAAACGGTAGCTTTGGTAGGCTTGGAAGGCCTTCTGAACCTTCAGTTCCAAAAAAGGCACAAGGTTTGGTGGACTTGGGTGAGGTTCTGGTTTTCACTGGCCAATTTTCATTTTCGCAATGGTAAATCCGAAACCTGCTGTTTTAAAGATTTTGTTTTGTTATTGGGAAATATTTGCCAATCTCTGCAAGGTCTATTGTTTTCAGAATATCTTAGGTTTGGAATTAGCATAGGTTCCAAATCTTTAATTCAGCGTAAAAGGGTGGGTGTAAAATTCAATGACCTATTTCTTCTGATTGAATGGCTTGAAAGAAACTTTAGATACTTATCGATAATTCTACCGTTGGACTTTACAGAAATTTGAATGTTTTTCGAAATTACAGTGTATCTTACATTTCAACTCATTTGAGGATGTGACGTCATCAAATTTTCTAAATCATAAACCAGATCAGTGACAGACTTATGCTTTATACCGTATTGTAGGCATTCATAAACTATGGGTTTCTTCGAAATTATTTCATGTTGCGCCAAACAGTTTAGATATTACGCCGATTTTAAGTTTTTTTTGAAAATTTTTCTTGGATTCTTGAAAAAGAAGAAAGACACTAATTCTGAAAATATTGGAGATTTCAGAAAAGTCCAACGGTAGAATTATAGAGACAAATAGCTAAAGTTTCTTTGAAGTCATTCAGTTCAAAGAAATAGGTTACTGAATTTTACACCAGCCTTTTTAAAGATTTGGAACCTATGCTTTTGGAATTACCAATCAAACATACCCTTGAAGTAACCGGTAAAATGATTATACGCCCAATAGAGCCACATTTTCATTTAGATTGATTACGATGAGTCCCAGTAATCGCTATTCAAAACGAGACTGCCACACCAAACTGAGTCCGCTCATAACGGTAGCTAGGATAAGTGTCCGGCAGCCTTTCAATAGCGATAACTACGGCCATATAATCAGTCTAATGTTAATTCAGAAATATTTGAAAACGAAGACAATTTTTGGACCATTACTTTTTACTTTTTCGATATGACTTCAATCGTTTATAATCTATGACGAAAATAAGAAATCACTAATAAATGATATATAATGAAATGTTGCTGTTTAGTAATTAATATAAAGGAAATTTCTTGAGTGCAATTTATCTTACTTTATGAGTTATTTCATTCTCTTTTCTGTTTAGATGTAACTTAAATACTTTTACTGTTCTTCGACAGAGAAACCCATAAGAAAGAAGGTATACAAAGAAAATTGAAAAAAACACAGTATTTGAAGATTGTGCTTAGAGCCTTAGAGTAGGCTAGGACCTTTCTAGGTCGATATGCCAGTTAAAGTTTTATTCATGTTCACTTCAAATACAGTCTACTGTCTGTGAATCGTTCTCTTGAGAGTCGACAAGCTAATTCAAAATGAACTATGTTTTGCATTGAAATCTATTTCTGCAGCACTCTTAACTTTTCAGGAAAAGATAGCTGTTTAGGAAAGATTGAGGAAACACAATTTCTCCAACGAGGCTATAAGTTCAAGCAAATGTTTTGTTCAAATGTAGTGAAGACGTTAATGTGACTGAGGTGCCATTATTTTTGGTCATTTTTCAAGCTTTCCAACACAATCGCCCTGCCACACCACACAGAGGCATAGATTTCTTGTCTTTCTGCAGTGCAGTGTGCCATCGTGGGAACTGAGTTTCAACTCCGCCATTTTATGTCGTCATGTAAAAGCCATGTAATTTTGGGGACTGGGTCCTAGTGACCCAGTTGCTAAAATGCATGGGTACAGAACTACAGTTGATCACTATGCTCATTATTTTTGGCTAGGGAGATTGAGCAATGGCTCTATGGCATCGATAGTAAAAGAAGGAGAAATAAGTTAGAACCAAATCTAATTTCATTAAATTTCTGCTCAACTGATTCTGCTACTGATAATGAAGATCTCTAACCCGTCCTCTACGTAAGCAGATTATTAATACCACTGATACCCTACGAACTCTGCGAGGCTATAACCTCTTGAAAGCATATAATAACATATTAGTAACATGATTCTCTGTTATAAATACAATTTACATTTAGTCCATAGTTCGATGAAAGAAGGTCTTTTTCCTTAAGAGAATGCACAAATTAATTATATTTTCTTGCCATACTAATTTCTTTGAAATGACCTGCAAGGAAAAGTATGTTATTAGAAACGAGTGCATGATAGGGGCTGTATGGGACTAGACTAATCACCACAGTTCCCTGTGCTCTTTGACTTGATGATATCGCTTCGGCCAACAGAGACTCATAATGTCCTTCTGAAAAAAATGACCATAATTAGGCACTCACACACTAGAACTCATTGTACCAATCAGCTCACAAGATTTGACAAATTCTACTGTGATTCAATGAATAGGCCGAGGCAGGGTCATCTTTTTACTGTTTCATTTTCTGTCCTGTTGAGCAAGGTTTATCGCAGGGATACAAGGGACTTGCGTAATCTGTCTAGCGTAGTACCCCGAAACAATTGTTCTCGAGAAATTCCAAACCATTTAGGAAAATAATCAAAATATTCCACGTCATATATAAAGGTTCGTCACAATCTTGCATTGGAAAAAGGTTTCCATCAGTGGTTCCTTCACAAGTTTTGAAATATAGGAGGCCCAGGGGGGACACTCGGCACATTCACATACGGGGGGTCAGTCCGAGAAATTTTCAGGAACCCCAAAAATATCAGTTTAGCTTCATTACAACCCAAAAATATCAGCTCATTTTATACCTTGACATCTGTAATTGAACATAAATGATCCTGAAACAATGCAAAATGAGGCCAGGATTGCCTCTAAAAAACCCAGAAATATAATTTTTACAATATTTGATACCCAAAAATATCAAAAACATAATTTCAATCTATTTGGACCCAAAAATATCACTTTCGGCAATATTCTGACCCAAAAATATCAGACTTACCTCCCCGTATGTGAAATATTAATTGTCTCAAAGTAATCGTTTTGTCCCCATTTTCTTCAGTTCTGTCAATAAGGTAGTGGTTAAATCGATACAAATTGCAAGAGACTTTGATCTTTCATGATTTCGGGGGGGGGGGGATTCTTCCATAGTAAAGGTACCTGGGGATGTGCCGCGAAGGACGGGTATACTTTTTCGGACTTCTAGTCTAGCCAATGGTATTTTTTTTTGCTATTTTGGCCTCACAACAGTCTAGCCAAGGGCACCATTTGCATAAAAATTAGTCTAGCCAACGGTATCATTTTGACTCGTGGCAGACCCCTACCCAAAATTTGGCCAAGAACTCCCCCCCCCCCCCCCGCGTTTTAGCACCAGAAGTAGTACACTTGCCTCAAGTCTATTTTATGAAGTCCGTCTGACATATTCCTTTCCTACGTTGCCGGATCCGCAGTTCCAGCATTGCCGGAATAATGTTGGAATTGTGGATCCAGGAACTGTGGGAAAGGAGTCAGTCAGACAAACCTCATGCTACAAAGTCTGTAGAAGGAGCTAATCACTGATCGAGTCGGATACCGCTTGTGGTGACACTTCTATCCATGGTAAAACTGAGCTCGATCGGTCACCCTCTAAACAATTTCGACTTTTCAATCAGAGGAACACGCTATTCCCACAACAACAACAACTGAAGAATAGAATATCTTGAGAGATCAAATAAAAGAGAGGCAAGGAAAATTTCTTACCAGTTCAACTACTTTTTGCTGCTTTTACAGCGGAGTTTAATTCACTTTCATATCTATCGTCACTTTTCTTTTCGTGTGTCTTCGAATCTTTGGCATCAGTTCTCTTTGGCAAGGCCTCGGATGTTTTCTCTCCTCTTCCAAAGCGACCACGCAGCCATTGATCTGCAGCATCTCTTCCGAAACGACCACGTAGCCATTGCTCCAATTCCCTTGTCATTTTCTCATGACCTTCTTCTCTCCCAAAGCGACCACGGAGCCATTGCTCAATCTCCCTGCCAAATCTTCCGCGAAGCCATTGTTCATCAACCTCCTTTCCAAAACGGCCGCGAAGCCATTGCTTGTCTGCCTCTTTTCCAAATCTTCCCCTCAACCACTGCTTGTCTGCCTCTTTTCCAAATCTTCCCCTCAACCATTGCCCATTTGCCTCTCTTCCGAATCTGCCTCTCAACCATTGCTCATTCACCTCTTTACCAAATCTACCCCTAAGCCACTGCTTATCAGCCTCTCTACCAAACCTACCCCTGAGCCACTGGTCAGCAGCCTCCTTTCCGAACCTCCCGCGTAACCATTGGTCTGCTGCTTCCTTCCCAAACCTCCCACGAAGCCACTGTTCAGCCTCTTTTCCAAACCTCCCTCGTAACCATTGACTTTCTTCCGCCTCATCTTCTGATTCTTTACCGAATCTCCCACGCAGCCACTGCTCCTCAGTTTCCTTCCCAAATCTTCCACGCAGCCACTGCTCCTCAGCCTCCTTTCCAAATCTTCCACGCAGCCATTGCTCCTCAGCCTCTTTTCCAAATCTTCCACGAAGCCATTGCTCAGCAAGCTCACGTCCAAATCGCCCCCTAAGCCATTGCAGAGCCTCCCTTCCAAACCTACCTCTAAGCCACTGTTCATCAACCTCCTTTCCAAATCTACCCCTTAACCATTGCTCAAATTCTGACTCAAGGGCTTCCTCGTTCTCGCCTGCTTCTTTTCCAAACCTGCCTCTCAGCCATTGCTCAGCCTCCTTTCCAAACCGACCTCGAAGCCATTGGCTGTTTTCCCTTTTGCCAAAGCGGCCACGAAGCCATTGCTCTAACTCTCTTGGTTCTTTTCCTGACTCCCTTCCAAATCGGCCTCGGAGCCACTGCTCAAGTGCCCTCTTAGCTGGTCCCAACTTCTCATTCTCGGATTGAGCCTCCTTTGTTTCTTTCTTCTCAGTTGACTCACAAAGAGCATAAGTTACAAAAATAGCGCACAGCACTATTTGCAAGGTGAGTTTCATCTTGAGATTTTCCAATACACCTATGATATGAAAGGAACAAGTTACTTCAATTATTCCTACGATAAGGTTTGCTAAAGTCTGTCCCAAGTTAAATGTCGTGTGAAATGTCTGTGTGATGGCGCAAAATTGCTTATGCAAAAACTCTTCAGGTTTTTATTCGGGGGGATTTTGGTGTGAGGTGCGTAACCAATCGCAAGCATGAAAACGCTCAAAACCTTGTTGATTTTTTGTGGGAAGGTTTTATGACATACATTTTTTTCCTTGCCTTGAAAGCGTCTTGGTACGAAGTCTGGGAAAGCAGCTGCCTCAAAGCTGCAACTTACACTTGATGAAAAAACTTAGAGCGCCTATGGATTTTTCTTCAATACTGATATCGACAAAGCATCAGCGAATTTAATTAAATGCTGGCAGGATGAATCGACCATCCAGTGATTTCATTAAATATTTGAACAATTTATCAAAATGTTTATCTCCAGTTGCGGTCTTTTGATCATCGAAAATTTGCTAAAGTTGATACTGTTTCAAATTGTTGACGCCTTTCTGACAAATTCCTCCATAAGAATTGAGTTGACGATCAAGGAAGATCCGGCTCAAATTTTAAAAATGGCAGGGATAGCATTAAAAGGTCAATACGACCTTGTTTCCATAATGGTCTCTCCAGAGATGTTATAAAAAGGAAATGTGTTCAGGAAAAAAGGATTGTGTCAAAAACTGGAAAAAATTCGTTCTGAAAAATATTAACCAAACCTTTTCGCTGGCTGATTTTAGGTTTCAATAATATATGTAGGGACTATCATTTTGACTCTGAAGATCTCTGAAGAATTTATCTTTGAACTTATATTTGAAACTGTTGATGCTCTTTGCAGATTTTAGTTCTGATGGTAGATTGTTCCATATTTTAGGTCCGAGATATGAGAGACAATTTTGCCCTGTGTTACTCTTTCGGAAAGGTTGATTCAATTTGTTTTTAGATCGAGTTATTCGGCTCTGGCCAACTGGTAAGAACATCTCTGACAGGTAGGATGGGGCTGAATTATCAAAAAAATTGAAAACCTTTGCAGTAGTACATTGTTCAAATCGTTATCGGGGAGCCAATCTATAATTTGAATCCTTTGATTCCAAGAAGAATTAGAGGGGTAGTAGGTAGTAGGAGGGTATCAAAAACCGTAAAACAAGCAAAACATTTCAGAAAAAACTGAAAAACCGCCTCTAAATTCAGCCAAAACCTTCATAACATCTTTCCGTGCTTTATATATATAGCCTCGGTTCTATGTCGTAGATGACTGTCTCGCTATTTTTTTTTCATTGCTCTATCTTAAAGTTTGTAAAAGTTTGCCTTCTCCAGTCATATTCAGTGAAGGAATATGAAAACCGTTGAGAGAGGAAGGAGCGATGGAACTGCCATTTTTACTGCCAAGAACCGCAAAACCGGCCTAAAAAGACTAAAAATCGTAAACCGCCATGCCAGCCCCTTGGACCCTCACCTCAAATCTTAGTTTCTTTGCCCTTGATCGACTTTGACTATGTTTTTTAATCGTTAAGTTCATTTTAATTGCTGCCTAATCTATTTTGTAATTCATTGTTTTTCACAGATTGTAATATTTTAAGGAAATTTTATTTTAATTCGAGAAGAGCCACAATTACTGTGGATGTACTAAAAAACTCATGAAACCTTGCATATATATATATATATATGCCTGCATGTATGTATGAATGAAATTATAGAAAGAGTCAGATGCAAAAAACGAAAAGATTTAGCACACTGAGGCCTTTTTGACTTATGTTTTCATCAGAGTGTGACTTGAAACAGAAACGTATGTATGTATCTTTGTATGTATGTTTCTTATAAAAGTTTCTCATTCTGATCGTTAATAAGCCTGCAATTACCTAAGTTTTGGTCAATCTTATCAATTTCATCTTTGGTCAAATTTATTGTACTAAAAGCAAATTTTAACACCTGCAAAGAAGATTCTTGTTCCATAGACCTTATTCACAATGAATTCAATTCGAGGCAAATCCCAGCACAGCAAGAAATCTACCCCATGCCTGCTTTGACGCAAATACAAGTACAACAATATTGTATGCGTTGCTGAGAGTAATGCACGCTTTTGGGATTTTGCTCTTCATCGTATCGAGGCGAATGAGGCATTTCAAAAGAAATGACGTCATTGTGAATAGGGTGTATGTTTTAGTTTGTAACAACGCTCTGTTAAAAATTCTCATAAAACCAATTTTGCTGTTCATGTGATTAAGTTGCACAGCATTTGAATAAAACTTGCATGGTTTAGAGAGACTTTATGGTCCAATTCTCAGTTGGAAGGCATGAAATATTCAACCTAAGATTATAGATTATAGGAAATCCTGCCAAATGGAGAAAAACGTAATAAGAAAATCCCATGTTATGGTTTTGTAACATACACTATGAGTTTACAATTAAAGAAATGTCTTCTGAGTTATCAAGGAAAATAAAAAACGCCAAAATCTTAAATTGGTACTACTTTAGTCCTTGATTTCTATTTATTGCGGTGAAAGACCAGCTCGGTTTTAGAGGCATTGTAAATTCTAGTGATAGCTTTAAACGAATGAAATTCAGAGCTTTTTGGAGGATAACCTAATTTTCGAGCATTCTACGATACCGCGAGAAAATCTAATAAATCCACTTCTTCTCAATTACTGCAGTTTAAGCCATGATAACATGTGTTGCAAAAACTTCCATCTTGCATTAGCGACAAATGTTGAAACAACGTCATGATATAGTATTTGGATTTGAATTAAAAGTTTTTGAAGAAGGATCCAGCTGTCGCTTTCCAAGTTGCTTTACTTGTTTTCTGGAATTGTGGCGAAAATAATTTGCTGAGGTTTCCAATAATTATGAGACCAGTTCGTATTCCACAGTTTGAAAAATCTTACATTAAAAACTGTGAAATCATGGGTGAGAGGAAACAAGATGTTTATTGTTATAAAATGTATCAACAATCGTACCTGTATTTATTCTTGTTGTTTTCGCCTGCAATTTACTCGCAGCAAGTTCAAATCAACTTGCATTTGGGAGTTGATTTGAGCATACTGCGAGTAAATTGCAGGCGAAAGTTACGAGAATAAAGACACAGGTACGATTTGTTTATGGATGGGATGGCAAAAGATGTAAATGTTTAATTTGTAAATAATTTTGTAATACTGTAAATAGTTGGTTTAAATTAGTTTTTAGTAACTATGTATATATCAACTTTAAATAATGTTATGATAATGATCACAGCCATGGTGAAATCAAGTACAAAAATATCAACTTCATCACTTAACTAACTAAGACTTTTATAAGACTTTTACAACTGGATTCATTGCTCAATTAATTTCATCCGAATTACAGCGAACAAAGAGGTACAGTAGACATGTTTTGGTATTTAGGCCTATACGAATTGGATTGTGACACGCAGAATCTGCTACCCGCGTTTCGCGTCTGACTGCCCCTTTAACTAACGAAGACTTTTATAAGCAGTGTAGCGATGAGCAGTATCATTTTGACTCTCTTCAGGATAACATAATGAAAAATAAAATCGTCTTGATATCATAATAAATCGATAAATCCAGTAATGTACTGATAAATCTGTACTGAAATATTGCTATCATGATTCTTTGTCGAGAAAACAATGTTGTTGCTGTTGTTGTTGTTGTTGTTGTTGTTGTTGTTGCTGTTGTTGTTGTTGTTGTTGTTGTTGTTGTTGTTGTTGGTCATTGGTGTTCTTTTTATGTATGTATGAATATATCATTTGCCACAATTAGAATATTTACAAATTTTATAATATAAAAGTAGATTCAATACCCTATATGAGGTTAAAAGCATAAAGGAAAACATCCCTAATTACAGTGTCAGGGATAGCATTAAAAAGCATAGCATTAAAAAACATTTGAAAAAACATAGAAATCAACGCAACAGGACATACTACGAAAGTAGTCTATGTAGCCTGAAACATGCTATCTGAATGCTTGGCTTTTTCGCTTCACTTATCAGGAATCCACATGTCAAGCATGCTGACTACGCGGTAGGTCTAAAAAATAGCTTACATTTGCAAAAGGCAAAACAATATAAAAATATACCGTTCAAATCAACTAGGGCAGATTTTGTAATACAATAGCACGAGTTGCTTTTGTTGACACCTCAATTCAAAGCGATTAGCGATCACAGACAAAGGAAATTCTCTCAACCAGTAATTCAAAACAAACAAAGCTGCAAAATTTTCTCTGAAACCCACGTAGCTAGCTCGCTCGCTGTGCATTCCAGAAATTATTTTTAAGGGCAAACTTGAGCATAGATCGAAAGAAGAAGGATATATCAACACATCTGCCGCGGGCATTTTATTTCTTTGGTCCAAAAGCTGAGCAGTAAATGTTTCGATCACACCTAAAAAAAATAAGAGAATTGAATCGCCTCCTAAACGGCTTTTGAACCAAACAAATAAAATGCCCGCGGCAAATGTGTAGATGCATCCTTCTTCTTTCGATCTATGCTCATGTTTGCCTTTAAAAACAGTTTCTGGAATGCACAACGAGCGAGCTCGCTACCTGGTTTTCAAAGAAACTTTTGCGGCTTTGTTTGTTTTGAATTGCTGGCTGAGAGAATTTCCTTTGGTTGCAATCGCTAATCGCTTTTGAATTGATGTGTCAACAAAAGCAACTCATGCTATTGTATTACAAAATCTGTCCTTGTTTGTTCAAATCGATATCACACATGTACCGTGTAAAATTGAAAAGCCAAAGAAGCAATAATATTGCGTCTGAATGTCTCCTTTACTTTTTTGCAGAAAAGCCTTTTTTACCATTGCACACTCCTTTCAATCTGCAATCAAGAATTACCGAAAACTAGCTTCCATGAGCTTTGACCAAAACTGCTAGTGAGTGGCTCACTTAAATCCAAAAAATAATAATGTTTCTTAAGTCCAAAACAAATAATGTTTCTTTCAATAGGAATGTTTCTTCAGGATGGTTTCCATAAAACTGTAACTGCCGTAAGACTGCTGCAGGTGGCACAAACATTTCCATCCTCAGCTGCCACAAGGCCTCACAGGCAGCAGGAAGAAAAAGAATTCCAAAAATCTAACACTTATAAGCCTGTTCAGGCTTCATCACAATGTAGTGCCAAAGTTTAAAGATTTTGAGCAAACAAGAAAACATCGCATGATACTAGAAAGGGATGAAATGATTGCCGGTAACGCTAACAAGTGTTCCCATTAAAGTGTTCTTTGCTGGCGGTACCGTAAACATGGCATCTGTGACTGGAAGCTACGTGCCGCCGGCAGTCTAACGGCAGTTACGGCTATAAGTATTTCAGTATTTCATTCATTTTCGTTAGAATTTGCATAGCATATTTCAAAAACTCATTTCAAACTCATTTCACACTTTTTCATAGAATCAAGACCTTTTCATTCCATCCAGATACGTTGTGGCATCTTCAAAGGCGCTGAAAAAATTTTGAATCAAGTCCAAGACAATTTCCATATTTTCTTTCGTTTGCATTTCTGGTGCATTTTTAATCTAATGTGAACACAAAGCTTTAAATAACGGCTTCTTCTGTTTCTTCTGCAGGGCCCATGTCTGTGTAGATTTGTCGAAATCAGAACTATCCAGTAATGTAATAACTGTGGCCACACATAAACTGACGCCTAAATATCAATTTTCGAAAAAAATTGACCTATAATGTAGAAAAGTTTTAAAAGCATTACAACATTTTCGCTATCTTTACACTACTTTTTAGCTTGTTTCTCGTTAAATACATCAAATATGAAAAATTCACTGTTGTCGGCATGTATGCTCATTCAACAAGATACAATTTCTAGCAAAACTGCAAAATACGATTACAAATAAGAACAAAAAGACGAATTTTGTCTCACCTATAAACAGAGCAAGGGCGTACAGCACTGTACTATGTTGAGTGAATAGACGAATGGTAAAATTATTCAGGAGATCTCTCCTTGCAGTAAGCTGTCTTGGCGTAATTGTCTGCAAGCGCTTTAATGATTCATGAACGTGCGGCCAGATCTAGCAGAATCCTCTGCAATTGCAATCGTAAAAAACAAGCAGTTTTTTAAAAGAAAACCCTGATGATCTTTTGAGTAGCAACTTTCAAACAGTGGAATTAAGATAATGCGGATAACCGTGGGATGTACCAAATGGGATTTCTTCAAGGCAAGATTTTCCAATTTTAGACACAGCTTCAGACAACGCCTCGCCAGTTTTTTGGTGAAAGTTTGATTTTCAGCCTCGTTCAAAGGCATGTCACAGCAGCTATTGGCTATCAGAAAGCAGCAATAAGCTATCAAAAGCATCATTAGGCTATCAGAAACAACATTGCACGTGAGATACGAAATCTAAGCCTTGAATCAATGAATTTGTACCTAAAAATATCCTCCGACCCCTACACAGTTACATCTCATTGGTTTCCATAACAGTTGGTTAAGTTGTACGAGGAAGAGCCTGCTAACGAGAATGAATGGTAAAATTTTTACAAAGCAAATTTGGACGCTGTTGGTTTTAACTAAGTTTCCCCAGAAGCACAGCATTGAATGGGTTTGATTTTAAGACATAATACGAGAATGTCGAGAATGTGCAAGGAAGATTTGAGAGCTAAGAGTCAATCTCCCATTAGCGTTACTCCACTAATACCCTCAACTTTCGCTCATCATCGGATTGAATAGATGTTGTTGTTGTCGCACAAGAGAGGGCCCTATGTCCGTAGTTCTGTAAAACCGGACAAAAATCTCGATCGGCGACCATTTTTGTAGTGTGCTAATAACAATATGGCTTATAGGAAGGCGTTTTTTGAAATTATGGCTGAAATAAACATAGATCTAAGTAGGGATTGCTGGTTTTATGGTACAGCAGTTCTGAAAGACTGCTTTTTGTGACGTTTTAGTCTCGGTTGTTTTGAGGAGAAAATAGCAGGTGATTTAGGCCATATTGAACCAGCACGAAGCTAATCCTTTTCTGGAAGCGTTGGGAAATGAGTCGTAGTTGGAGCGGTATTAGCCTTCCAGCCTTTTTGCCAACTTGATTATTGTCTAACTCGAAGGAATTTGAAACTTTGCATGCCCCGTTAGGCGCGATCGAGTGTGCTCAACAGAGTTCTTTCTGGGTGTCCTGAGCTACCAATTTGTTATAAATTATTAGATAGGAAGATAGATGGTAAAATGCATTAAAAGCTCGCGTGTTAGATTGGTTAGATTGTGTCCCTGTTTTTAGCCACACCGTAGGTATTTTGTGTATCAGCTTGAATGTTGATGAAATTAATCTAATCAAATGAAAATATATTCCACCATTTTCAGCACTTGATCGTAGCATTGTTCATTTAAACGTAGCAAAACACATTTTCATGATTCAATGGTTCAATCAAGGGCAACGGGAAAATAAAAATCTAGGCCCAAAGCCCATTAATTAACGCAAAAGCCCTGGTTCGTTGGCTTCTTCAAAGAACACATCAACAATTTTGAGAAAACATGAAATAATCTTAAATCCTAAGTTGATAGAATCTTCAAATAAAGCATAGCTAACGAAGGCGATAGGCATAAATCTGTAGCTCTTCTTGGCTACGATTTAGGATTTTGATGATGTAACAACTTCAAAACAATCTGCCATCTGCATATGATATCGAGGCGCAACACGAGTGATTGTGCGAAGAATTTATCGTAAATTCGAGAGCTCTGTCGTAATTTCGAGAATTCGTGTTGTGATGTTATCGATTAACGCTGCCGCGAACGTCACAGATTCTGCAACTGAGCAAACATTGGCCAAATTAAAAGTGCTAAGGATAGTGAAATATTTTCAAGTAGTATCTAGCGTTCAATGAAAACAGTGCACATGCGTGTAACACTTCTGTAAACCATCATCACATAAGGAACACTTTGATACTTGGAATGTTGGCGAACATGTGCATATGACATCGAGGCGCAACACGTGTGATAGTGCGAAGAATTTATCGTAAATTCGAGACCTCTGTCGTAAATTCGAGAATTCGTGTTGTGATGTTATCGATTAACGCAGCAGCAAACGTCACAGGCCCCGTCACAGGTTCTGCAACTGAGCAAACATTAGCCAAATTAATAGTGCTAAGGATAGTGAAATGTTTTCGAGTAACATTTAGCGTTGAATGAAAACAGTGCACATGCGTGTAACACTCCTGTAAGGCTTCGTCACATTAGGAACACTTTGATACTTCCAATGTTGACGAACATGTCACAGATGCTCCGATAGCTAAATACAGTATCCCATTTCGTGCACCTGATATAACACATTTGTAGCACATTTCTCCTGCCCAATTGAAACTTGCTATTTTTCAGAGTTTAAGCCTGACCACAACAGCCTCTACCCAATGGCACAAGCCATGGTTGAATAATCAAAAACCTTCAAAAGCATGCTGCTGGTTGTCCCAATAAAAGTACTCCTGTTTGAAAATTCACCAACATTTGAATTATGTCCGTTCTTTGAATCTTTCTTTTGGCAAATAGATCAAAGACCAAATTATTTTCCCAGGAGAAGCCGAACGTGTGATTGGCACAACATTAGCAAATTTAGCTCTTCTTAGGTAGGGTTGGTTAGTTTTGAAGCATACTGCAAAAAGCACGCATTACTGCCAGATTAATTTGCTTTTGTACAGTATATTAAACTTCCAGTTTGGTCATAAACGTCAGAAGGAAACGGAAATTATCATTGGAGACTTGAAGGATCACTGAAAAATCTCAAAATGATAGCTCTTATGCAAAATTCACGATGTTGCTTAAAGGAAGGTTTCTATGAAATCACAGTTCCATTTTACGGAATTCCAGACAGCTTCAAGGCACAATTTTAGAAAGATGCCGACGATTACAGACTGACAGACACAGAAAGAGCTTTGACATGACAGGTGGCATTCTGAATAATGTAGCTAAAGAAATATTTCCAACGAGAAATCGCATAGTAAACACTAGGAACTATCTTGGCAAACAAAGTGATCGATACATCATTGGCTGAGTGAGACTTTTAACTGATCAGTGATTCCAAACCTGTTGAGTTCTGAAATATAAAATTGTGTGCATAATCATAACAATCTTCTATGGGATTGTCTGCTTGTTTTCTTGTTATCTTTTGTTTATATCAGTATTTTTTCTCAGTATCAATTTTTTCATTATTTGTTATTATTTTCTCTTCTGTCTCATCAAAACCGATTTAATTGCCCCGAAATGTGGGGGTCCTTTGGGCGACCCTAGGGGGCCGGGCTATGCGCTTTCTGCAATGACTCGGTTTGAACCCCGGGGTTAGCTGAAGGACCCTGTGGTTACAGGATATCGGCTGATGATTTGCATCTTACACTTGAAGCTAAATAACATTTACCAACAACTCACCAATAAAAAGTTTCTTATTTCAACATATACTTCTATACTGGAACCCAGATCAAGTATGATTTAACCCTACAACAACTTGACAACACTAGTAACAATTTGCTGTGGGCCCTTGGGGGGTGGGGTTGGAATTACCCTCCCTTGTTATCTTTTGTTTATATCAGTATTTTTTCTCAGTATCAATTTTTTCACTATTTGTTATTATTTTCTCTTCTGTCTCATCAAAACCTAATTAGATTCTTTCTTATCTACGGCATTTTTTGATACCTTGGTTATTTCTAACGTAACTAGCGCTTTTGATATTTCAGCTGGTTTGGTTTTGGAATTGTAACCGTCATCGAATTGCTAACTCGTAAACCAGAAATTGTCAGATTTGAGATTTCCACCATACCGTAGAACTTAATCAAATACGGTCTTCTTCAAAATTCTCCTACCGGGTAAGTAAAAAATAAAGAATCCCCATTTGGCAGGCCACTGCTCCCTGAATATCAAAGCAATGATATTCACAACGGTCTTGTTTTATTGGCAATATGTTCAATTAGGTTCAGTAATTCACCAGGCTTTAATCGGTCATTCGCTTCCCGTGGATATGGGAGATTTTCTGCAGAAAATGTTTCAAGTTTGATTTTCGGCACGTTTTGAAGGTTTCTTGAAAAGGCATTCTAGAGAACATCCTTCATAGTTTCAGAACGGAATGGCCGATTTCAATCAGGTAAATTTTTAAATAGATGAACATGTCTACCATTAAACTATATATTTGCTGGTATCATCATCTTGATATCCAGGGAGCCGTGACCTTTCAAACGGGGATTCTTTTTATTGACTCACCCGGTGGAATTAATCTTCATAAGCTTTCATCAACGGAAAACGCTGTAATTTTGAAACAAAAAATGACATCAAAATTCTCTTGTCAAAATGAGATTAAACCATCCCCAAACCATCTTCATTTCTTGTCCAGCCATTTTTCGAAACAAAAGATGAACAATAACCACAGGGGCATCAGTTTCGATATTTTTCAATATTCTTCTTAGACTGATTACAATTCGTCGTAAATTTCGCTCGTCTTTTATATTTTGATTTTAACCCTTTCGCTCAATCTACGCTACGACTCATAAAAAAGCTATGTGAAAACGAGGACAAAACTAATGTACGAGAATTTGACCGAGACTTGGTCGGTCGATTGATTGATTGATGGATTCGATTGATTGTTCGTGCTGCAGGGAGACTTCCTAGCTGTGATGGAGGTCATGTGACTTTTCCACGCCTTCAAACTTTTTCGGAATGAGTGAACCAGACAAACTTGCGTTCCTTTGACAATCAAAACAATAAAGATTTCGTCAAATTCAGCCAGCCAGTGGGATCTAATTTCTTTCAAATGAAACAATGATAAATCTAAAACAATACAATCATGATTGTTTTGATTGCTAAAGGAACCCAAGGTATATTTCAGAACCTTTTTGCCGAAGCCTTCTGCAACCTATTGTGAGACTGTTTTACGCAAAAAAACCTGCACTAGCTATTTTGTAAGCGAGCAGAAAATTTTTGGCATACTTTGTTGACTTAAATCGTTCCAAAGCCAAGATTTCATTCATTAGTGTTAGAGTGGAATTTCTTTTTCCTTTTTGACATTCAAAAACAACGATGCTGCAAGTGTTGGAGGGACGAAAATAAAGCTTGCCTCCCTTTTAAGATTCTCATCAGATTTGGATGAATCATCAAAGCCCATCTTTTTTGGGTACGAATTTGATAGATGCAGCCGGTTACTAGAATTGGCTTCACATACACTTGTGGCTGTTGATCCGCCATACTATTTAACTTCCATGCCATTGGCTGGACTTCTAGCCTACGTGTAAAAGAACCTTTTTATGTTCTGAATCACACTCACTAATATTTTTTGTAATAATTTCTCACTAATATTTCTGCTGTCAATACTATGGTCAACAAAACATAAACGTTTCATCAAGTTTCGGTTATTCTTTATCTTAAAATGCGCGAGTTTTCTGGCGTTATCTTCAGGGGAACTTTGCAATGTTTTTTAGAATGTTCTTCGGTCGGGGAAGCTCAAGAAACGAACACAAATTATTCTCGCAAAGAAAAACACCCAAAAAGGCTTCTCAAAACTATAAATAATTCTCCTAAAAAATGTATGGTTATCCACAACTCTTATGACACATTTGTTTCGTAAGATTGAAAATAGTTTCTGTTTAAGCAGCTTTGTACTGTAGTCTGTGATTTTAAACTTCAGGAGGAAAGATAAATTGATCGGCACTTTGCAAGAACGAAGAAACGTTTTCAAGGTTCAAGCCTCTTTGACAAATTTACTATAATTTGCACACTTCTGCTGTTTATAGAGGAATGTTTCAAGAAATTTCGGGTATCTTTTCCACATCGAATGTGAGTTTTCTCTTAACTTTTTGCCGGGTCGAAGTGCTTACCTCAAGCTCCTTTTTTGTTTTGCTCAGGCCAAAAAGGAATCCTGTGATTCACGATTTGAATTCGCCAAACAGTAAGTCTTCCGGGGTCTTCCTACAGCAAGTTGGCAAACAAACAAATGCATCCTTTCCCTTCAAAACTCTTTCGTACAGTGCCTTTTGAGATCACCTTTATTCTGTCCGTAGCTGCGATGATAACAACCTCCATTTTGGCAAAAAGCAACGCGAAGCGCTGTCTTATTGACGGGGCGACCAAGGGCACCGACAATTCCAAAAACTACCGAAAATTTTACCGAAAACTGAAAAATTTACGCGGGAAATTTAAATGAGCCAATCACAGCCGAGCAGCTCCGAATGCTGCAAGCTGATCGTAACGTCAGGAACTTGACGTGAAAACGAGTTTTTGTCCTGATTTTGAGATAGTTTGATTATGAGTCCCTGTTTGACAGAGCGATTCCATTCAATTCAATAAGTAATTCAACTCAATAGCGAGCGAAAACTAGGGACGAACTGTAATAAGTCTATATTCTTCTTTGTGTCTTATTTCTGATTCGTTTCTTTTCCTTATTCCCGATTCCCGATTCCCGGTGTTTCTTGTTTCTGATGCGCAGCGAATATATTGGCCGATGCGAAGGAGAGCAGAAAGATGCGCTCTTCCTCCTCCGCTTTTCTCTCTTTTCGTTCGCATCATTCTGCTCTCCTTCACATCGGCCAATATATTCGCTGCGCATCAGAAACAAGAAACATCGGGAATCGGGAATAAGGAAAAGAAACAAATCAGAAATAAGACACAAAGAAGAATATTGAAAAATATCGAAACTGATGCCCCTGTGCAATAATCTAGTTAGATATATGTGAAACATTTGCTTACGTTTCAGAAACATTCTGAAGAAATCAGGACGGCAACTAAGCCAATCACGAGATTTTAAAGGTTAAATTTGCTTGATTTTTAAAACTAGAAGCCATTTTATCTTTCTTGCTGGTGTAAATAATCCAAAAGCAGCTCCGTATATAAATGAAAAATAAACCCCTAAAGTTTCCTTGCGCTAGTTTCTCACCAGAAATCGGAGATAGACAATTTAAGTGATGAGATCAGAATACGCCCTTGCAAGGAGTCAAATAAGAGAGCCCTCCCTGCTATCTCTTCCAAGATTGTTTTTCATCTAACGTCTTGGTCTACCAGAAACAAAATTACAAAAGATTACATAAGAAGCAAACAATCAAGTGCAAGAAACCTGTAGGCTGAATTAAATCGTTGCGTAGCATTTTGACCGAACACCTTTTGGACAAACAGGGTTTTTTGTCAAAATTATACAACTAGTCTGAAGTTTGCCTGCTGTAGCCATTTGTTTTGAATCGTATGTAGATTTATCAAAATTTCTATGATAATGTTGGGGGCTACTTCCAGAGAACATAGACTTGAATAGCAATGGGCTAAACGAGATATTTCAATGAGAAGTCCTTATTTTGAAGTCTCGAAGCTTGAAAAATAACTTATTTTCTGCGCTAATTTCACTCCGAAATGTCTATAAGAGCATGCGGGATAGGACCCCAAGTGTGCGATAGTTTTATTAGTAGCGAGCCACCTCAACCAATTGTTTTTTGTGTGTTTTTACCTAATTTCTACTTGGTAGTGAGCCACCTTATTGCTGTTTCATCATTTTGAAATTTTCGTTAATGAGCCACCTTAAGCGCAGATCCACCCTAATCGTAAAGCATCCAGTTTTTTTCTGTGGAGGCTAATCCATAGCAAATATGTGTAAAGGAAAACCGCCTACGGAGTTTTGATTGTTGTACGAGCTTGAACAGACATGTAATCGTGATTTGAGTTTTGAAGTCATGTTGCCTTGTCGAAATATGTCTGTTTTATTGGCTTTACCTAAATGAACCTACGCACGTCGCGCGAAGATGGAATAAAAAGAAACCAAGAGTTTACACATAGCTACCATATACCTAGCCTGCGTGCAGACTCCACTGATTTCTTTTCAGAGAGACAGAGAGGTTTCTCCTCCAACCTCTCTGAAAAGAAATCAGTAGAGTCTGCACGCAGGCTACCATATACGTAGCTCGCGTTAACAAATAAATGTTGCTTGCTTGCCTGCTTGTTTCATAGAACCTATCTGAAAGCATTTTCCTTGATAGCTTTTGTTCCGATGTTTTACGTCTGAATGTTTTCGTTCAAGACGGATTCATTTTCTTCTGCAATAATTTTCAGAAAAAGTGTTGCTTGATGGTTTCAGAACATTCGTAAGTTGAGCTGTTATATTATATTGTTCCAGTAAAAATGACGGAGCTTGCGAAGAGAGATCTATTTTAAACGAAGATCAGTTTGGTAAATGTTTGATTACCCCCTAGACTTGCAAGGGACGTGAAAAACAAACTCCTTGCAAAATTTATAGCTTATAGCATAGAATGTTGTTGTTCGATGTACGTTCTATTTCTGAAATAATTACAAGCTTTGCATACAGGAATCTGACATCACAATAGACGATTGCGCTAAAGATGGCAGCAAGGAACTTTTTACCAAGATGCATTGCGTTCTAATTACGAATCCTTAACGATCCTATAGGAATTCGATTAAAGAACGGAATGCATCTTGGTCAAGAGTTCCTTGCCGCCATCTTTAGCGCAATCGTCTATTGAAGAGTTTTCAAGCTAAATTCGTATTGGAAGGGACATATGTTGTCACTGTTAAAAGTAAAATAACTGACAACAAAACTATACAATATAATGTTAAACTGATTACATATCGTAGCGGCGCTCCTTGATAAACTGCTAATCGCTATGCCGAGTGCCATCATCCAATTCAATGAGCAAAGCGGAAACTGGGACTGAGGTAGTTAGTCTAATATGATATGCCGTCTATGGTAGAAATGGACATGATGTCATCTGGCTCTGGGTATGAATGGCGTTTAACGATTTCTTTAACAACAGTCTTAGAAAAGATTCAAGTGCTCTGTGTACGATGGTACCCTCCCATGTTGACGGGCGCTAGCGTGGCCCAGTTCAGGGCAGATGAACTGATATGCGAGTTGCTCCAATATGACTTGCGGTTTCCCAGGTTATGTTCGTGCGTCAAGAAGCGTGATCCTTATCTGAGTAGCAAAAATGCGTAAAAAATCCTTAAAAATCCAATTGTTCTAAAAAATCTTGTACGCCTTTTCGAAAAATGATGCACCCCTCGGTTTCGAAGAAGCATGGAAAGACGCCTTTTTTGTCACTATCATAAGCATAACGTATTTTTGACGCAATTTTTTAAGGTGTGGCCCTAGACTCACTATCTGCAACGTATTTCCCGCTCTGCGTGGTTCTCGGAGACTATTCGGTCACGTAACAAGTAGGTAGAAACATACCAGTAGAAAGTCTCCCTAAACAGGATTTTTTTGCATGACAATAAGATATTGAACCGTCTATCAAGACAAGCGGAAAATGTCTCTGCTCTTGTAGTCGAGGCTCAACTCTATGGTGCAGCATTTTGAATTTGCAATGTGTGCCACACTGGTTTTTGCTTCTTTGACAACCGACTGAAAGTTTTGACAGCTTTTCAAAATTTACTCAGGTGAACTGGAATTGTCTTGATATACTGGAATGTCGAATTATCATCAACCATTTTCATTGAATTGTCTCTTTTTTTATAATGATCGTCATTTCCTGTGTCATTATAAACTTAACAATGTCTTCTTTCTTTGGAAAATAGAATTTAGTTTCTGTGGACTGGCAAAATGGCACAGGAAGTTTTGGTACACCCGTCACCTACGAGAATAACACCAGAGCCATTTCTTCTTCAGCTCCGTTGGTTCTTATAACAATGCAAGAACAAGTTGTCGATTTTCAATCTAATCCTACTCAAGAATGCTCAGGCGACTTTTCGCCTCGTCGCTCGAATTTTGTTTCCTTTCTCCATAAGTTACGAGCGATTTTGATTTCAAATTTTATCGCTGAGTTCATCATTGAAGCGTTTTTTGCCGCTACTCAAGTAACACCTGCATCCGGTCAATAAAACCTCATGCGTCAGGAAAACGCAGACCTTATCTGTACAACGATAAAAACTCTCAAGGTATGAACTCAGTTCAACATGAAAAGGTGCGACAGAACAAATTTTGATCAAGCGATTCATGACTGAAAAGAAATCCATCCAAACATTTGATGACAAAATACTTCATGACATTGCCATGGAAACCAACTTAAACAAACAGAAAACTATACATAATGAAGTTAACAAACCTCGTATTGTATGTCCCAGTATTTGATTGTGACTTGGAGCCAGGCCAAGTTCTTTTTTTCTGTGATGACAAGTTGTGTGGGAAGGTCTTCTTTATGACGAGATCTTCTCGCTGTCCTTTCGTTCTTGAGCTGTCCGTACCTCTCTCTGTTCCGACTTATATGAAGCCGTTGAGCTATGTGCAACCCTGTAGGTGTGATTTCACCGGATGAATGTACACAAGCAGATTAAGAGGCGCACCATATGAAAAGAGATCCGTAAGACAATAGATCGTGTAGCAAGAACTGTTATATTTCATTAATAATTCATGTATCTTGTACAAAGTCAAAGATTTCGATAAAGTTATTTCAAAAACATCAATCCAAAGCAGATGTTTTTTATTGATAGCCTTTTATGAAGTTTTCGTTCAATCAGATAAATTTGCTCCTTTTCTATACATAGATTACAGTTTTGTTCAATTCGTATCCGATGTAATTTCCCATTGATTCAACACCTCAGAGATGTGCAAAAATGCATAAAATAAAAAAATGTTAGAATCTAGATCTTGCCTCGATAAGATATGCCTTGATAAATGATACACCATACCACCTATCTTAGGAGTGGACTTAATCAGGTTACGGTCAGCACCAAGATTTGATTATGTCCCGTCAATGTTGTCATCGTATTATTGGCTAAGACGGCCGAATTTTCATCATCAAATTTCTCAGGATTTTTAGTGAAGTCTAAAGAAGTTTTGTAGAAATCCATTCAAACATGGAATTCAGGGGATTTTTTCTGCTTGACAAAAAGTGTTTGCATTAGCACCTGTATATACGTAATTTGCAGCTGCAAAATCGTAATGGAATTTAGTTACGAAAAATCAATTTTTATAACTTTCTTAAAATCGGAGCATCACTATATCAATAAGAATGCCATGAAACGTCTATACCTAAACAAAAGTTCAGCTTTTCTAGTAAAATATCAAAAATCTCTGTGAAAACAAAGCAATTCTTAGAGACAGTGATGGAATGCTTTGATGTCTAGAAATGAATCGTTTTTACATTTCAATTTGATCTATTTCAGCAGGGCTAGATACATTCAGTAAATTTAAATAAACTGATTTTCAATGTTCCCTAACATAACTAACCTAATTATATGGATGTAAATTACGAGCCAACTTTAAGATCCTGTATCAGAGAAAAGAAGACATATAACAAAGAAAGGGACTCAGAAGTCAAACGTTTGTGCTGAACATTGATTTAGATCATTAACCTCTTTGATCTTTCAAAAATGCTCTCGCTTTAAAAATTGCTAGCGAAGGAGCAATTTTACTTTCATGGCTCAATTGGTTCCAAAAAGCACATTTTCAAAAACGTTTCGAGCGAAAGAGCAAAGATGTTCAAAAGATTTGATACCAGAACATGCACATACGCGTATCAGACGAAGGATTTGCCTTGCTAAAAACAATCTCTGTAAAAGTTGAATGTTTTCAACTTATTATGTTTAATTCACGCAAGAAGCTTCTTACTCAAGCAAAGATTTAATTGAAATCGGCCTTTATTTCATCATTTAAATATTGATGCAGGTTGGCAAATTTCAGAATCACATTTGAAGACTTTTAGTCGAAACTAAGATGTGGAATTCGTTGTAAAGTTCACTTGGGGGTTTACTTCAGTGGAAATTGGTCTTATGGTTGAATTGCTTTGAAGAGAAACCTCATTCAAACAAAAGAACAATATCCAATCTGAAGTAAGCTGAATTCACAATTAAGGCAACAAGATGCACAGAGCACTGCAGCAAACCGCTAGCTACGCTTTCACTGGAGTCTTTTCAACAATCAACCTTCTCCAGTTATAAATTATGGTATATTGTTGTGCAGCGTTGCAATGCAGACAATTTAGGTATGTCTATCTTTCCTGCTTGCGTGAGGGTAGATACTTCAAAATGTACCAATTCAAACTGATCAGAGAATTTTTGTCATGATCCTTTCCTTTGAGCAACTTTGATCAAGAATATCAGACCAGTTTTGAAGGATCTTGAGATAAAGCATTTTTTCAGATGAAGCATATTCTTATAAAATTGCTTATAATTTGAGAATGCTCTGACCTATTTTGATACACCAAATTTTCTTATCTAAATGGATATGTTAGTTATACAAGCATGATCAGTTTACAAGAATCTGATAAATTTGTAGAGAGTTACGGGCTTTCAACCGTATACACATTGTGTCACTTACCGGCTAGCCTTCATTTAGGCCCCGTTCACACTGTTCCGCTTTTGTACAAAAACGGAGATAAAAACCCCTATTTTTGTGAAGGTGTTCACACTGATCCGCACAAAACCGGCACAAAGACGGAGGCCTTCGAAAATGCTATCAAAAGTGGTTATCCACAAAAACGGAGGTTTTTGAAGATGCACTTGATCAATGTGAACGCACAAAAACGGAGGCTCAGTATTTGTAATTATGTGAATCAATGTGAACACAGGAGGCCCAATCGCGTATTATGGTGGCCTAGCTATGCTGCTGCTGTTTTCAAACTATAGCCAGCTGCAAAATAAAGGTAGCAGTATTTGTTCTTTGAATTTGAAGAAAAATGAGATTCATAACGTAAATGATTGATTGTTATCTCTGTGTCTTTCCTCTTGTGCTCCGAAATGATTGAAGCATTCTGTCATCATGGCAACATGCTACTATTCTGTTGCCGTTGTTGTACTGCAGTAACGCAACATTATAGGTTGTGTATGTTATGCCGTATGTATATAATAAGATAATTTACTTTAAATGATAATTACTCTCATCCAATGTCAAACGGATTCTGGTATTAATCAGTAATTAATCGCATGTGTAGCATTTTGTAGTTGTTTTGCTTATATAGTTGCTAGTTATTTGCATGTCTTTATGTTAATGGTCATGGGGTAGCCATTGTCTTTGTCCTTTGCTACCTGTGGTATCGTCCCTGTAGTTTGTTTAGTTTCAAAGTAATTAGAAAGTGAGTTGTAAAGTAATTAGAAAGTATACAGGGTGTCCCAAAAAAGTGTCCGACTTTTAAATTTGAATAAATCAGAAAATATTTGATATTTATGAACCGTTCTGGTATTATTTGAGAGCTGAGACGTGTAATTTTCTTTTGAGTCTATTGCAGTTCAAATTTGACAAATAATAAGAAACCAGGGGTTTCTCAAAGTTATAGCCAATTTTTTGCATGTTTTCATCTTTGCTCTACTGTTGTCTACATTTACAGTGATATTTACTGTTGGAAAACAAAACTAGCCCTCTTCTTAGTGGAAAAGAAGGTTTCAAGTTTCTTTCTTTGAACATGAGTTACTAAAAGTACCAGAAATCTAATTGCTACCACTGGTAGAGAGGTATGTTACTTCAGTTCAGACAATGTAGCAATGCATAATGTCAACATTGAAATGTACAGAATTGGAAAAAAGAGGGTTGTTGCTATTGCCTTGTTTCTAATGAATGATTGAACAAATTTGCAAATGCCACCAAAGAAACTACTGCTCAATGGTCTGAGATGCATTCAATTTCAAAGCAGAAAATCTGCATAACGGACCAAACCGTGAAAAAGTTGATACGTTCACTGCAAACGGGCTAGCAAAACGGTGTTCTCCATATCTAAGTTTTAGGTTGTCCCCGCCCCCCCCGTCTTCAACTTGTAAGATTTAGAAATTGTGCAATTTTAATGGATTACGCTCTCAAATTTCTAAATTTACTTATATTGTTCTTTCTGGACTTTCTAGACAAGTCTTTTTAGAAACTGGAATGACATTGGAGAATAGTAGAGTAAAGAGTGAAAAATACTTAAAAATTTGCGTGAATTGTAAGGAACCCCCTGGTTTCCTAAAAATTCCCAAATTCAAACAGCAATAGAGTCAACAGAACATTACATGTTTCAGCTTTCCAAAAATGCCCAAATGGTTCAGTTACATCAAATAGTCTTGGACATATTCTTAGAAGTCGCACACTTTTTTTGGGACACCCTGTAGTAGAATTTTTGTTTTCTATATTCATTCAAAAAAATATTTACAAAAACAACAAGACTAAATAACAACGTGCCATCCATAGTGGGAAAGGAATTATTGTCAGCGAGTTCCCACTATATATGGTAAATACAACAAAATTTAAACTGTTCAAATGATAGTCGTAAGAGAGGGACAGCCCGGAAGCAAACAATTTGCCATCGTGTCAGTAGAATTGGATATATATTGTAATATTTTATATGAATACAAAAACTGGATCAAGCATTATACCGGGTGAGTAAAAAAAGAATCCCTGTTTGAAAGACCACAGATTCCTCGATATCAAGACAATAATGTTGGCAAATATGTCATTCAATAGTGAACATGTTCAAATATATCGTAAATTTTACCTGCCTGAAATCGGCCACTCCGTTCTGAAATTATAAGAGATTTTCTAGAGGAAGCCCCTCCGAGACACTTCCAAAAACTGCAGAAAATCACGACCAAATTTCTCGTATGTCTATGCTTTATAGCAATGACTTGTACATGCTTTGGCACATTTGATCCCGTTGGGAGATGAAAATGTCATCCATGGGGGCAAAACAACATTATTCCGCACGATTTCATCTTCCAAAGAGGATAAAACATGTTTAAATGAGTTGAACTCATTGAGATAAGCCAGAAAGGTCGAGAAATGTTGATCGTAGTTTTGAGCCTGTTCTGAAGATTTCTCGAAAGGGCTTTCTGGAGAAAATCCCTCATAATTTCAGAATGGAGTGGCCGATTTCAGTCAGGAAATTGTAGAGGTCCATTTGAACATGTCTGCTGTTAAATGGTATGTTTCCCAATTTCATCATCTTGATATTCAGAGAATGGTGATTTTTCAAACAGAGATTCTTTTTATTGACTCACCCGGTAGGCCACGAATATTGAGGTGAAAAAACCCGTTTATTAGTACTGTATATTCGCTGTAACTTATATTCAAATCTAAGTTTGCTGTTTTGCTACAAATCGAAAATTGGTTCGCTGGAATCCCATGACTGGTTAAAGAACTATTGGCTAAGAAACGTGAAAGCTTTTCCGTAACAAAACCTGGTAAAGTTGATGACCTGATCATCATTACTGTAATCAATTCTGATTATTTTCAATCAATTTTGATTGCACAACAAGAAACTTTGGTAAACACAAATTATCAAACTAACAGGTTAATTGAAAGATTGAATGAACGAATAAAGTTATGAATTAATTATCAAATGATAAAATATGAAACAAAGAAGAAAAGAAAGGCTAAAGATACATTCTTATGTTTGAATGACGCGAAGAAAATTTTTGAAATTGATTAATTAAAAATTTAACGAAATAATCTAGCTGTGTCAAGGTTTATGAAGTAACTAATGAAAATAGTTCACTCTGTAGGATTAAAGTTGAAGCAATTTTTTAAATCAGCGCGTCTATATGCCCTTTCATTTCAATGCTGAGTTTAAACAGTCAAATATCGAGAATGTCAAAAAGATGACCTTGTATTAGGTCCTGTTCATAAAGCTCCATTTTGTACACAAAACGGAGAGAAAAACTTTTGTCTTTGTGAAAGAGTTAACACTGATCCTCACAAAAACAGCACAGAAATAGTGGTTTTCGAAAATGAACTGAATAAATGTAAGATAAATAACAGTTGAATTTACCTATATTTGCAGTGCTTGTAAGAAAACGAGAAAAATCACAAAAATACTTCGATCTTTTGGCTTTTCACTAGAATTTGAATCATTCAAATCCATGAAATATTTGTGGTGCTACGAATTTTCGAAAGTGGGAACTTTTTTCTGGCTCACCCGGTATTTGTACTCAGGTGGATCAATGTGAACGGATTAAAACTGATATTTCCCCTCGGTTTTTGTAAGTAATTTGAACAGGTAGCTTGCATCAAAAGCGGATAATAACAAAAAATGGAGCTGTTTGAATGGGGCCTTTAGACTCAAAATTTAAGTACTACACTTTCCCTCTTTGAATTGAATTGCTGTTGTTGTTGTTGCTTTAATTGTTGCAATGTAGTTGCAGCGACACATCAGTTTAGGGAAGGGAAACCACACGAAAATAATGAGTCCGACCTTGTATCAGGTTTCAAAGCACCATCGGGTATCTCTAAAAAAGGTCCCCCAGTTGACACAATTCGATACAGAGCCCGTGTATCACGAAACGCGAGTTTAATTCGCGAACTCTCAAGCAAAACTAAAATTGTTATAGCTAAAAGTTTAAGCCGGGAATCAACATCGACAATACACGCGAAATAAAGATTGAATAGACAAGATCAGACGCTATCTGATTGGATTTCAAGAACACATCTCATTGGACAATTAACAATAAATCTGGCCGAAGACCAACTCAACTGTGTCAATTCCCTTCAAGCTGCAGGGAGTAGCAACAAGACTACAGTAGTCTCAATCTTTGCTCAGTAACAAGGACAGATAATGTTACAATAGGATCCGCTACTTTTTGTTGACACCCAAGTACAAAGCAATTAGCGATCTTTAACAAAGAGAATTCTATGCCTGATTGGTCAAGTCATAAAGAAAAACAATGCAAGCCGCAAGGATTGTTCTGAAACCCAGGTAGCTAGCTTGCTCGTTGTGCATTCCAGAAATGGTTTCAGAGCCAAAATGAGCATACATCCAAAGACGAAGGACATATTTATATCTAAACTTCTACCTCGGGCTTTTCATTTTTTTTGGTTCAGAAGCGGCTTGACAGGTGATTCAATTCTCCTACTTTTGGGTGTGATTAAAACACTTACTGCTCAGCTTCTGAACCAAAGAAATAAAATGCCCGAAGTAGGTGTGTGGATATATCCTTCTTCTTTCGATATGTGCTGATGTTTGCTCTTAAAACCATTTCTGGAATGCGCAGCGAGGGGGCTAGCTACCTGGGTTTCAGGCCAAATTTTGCGGCTTGCTTTGTTTCTGTTCATAAGTTGACCGACCACCCATTGAACTCCCTTTGTCTGCAACCACAAATCGCTTTGTAATCAAAAGTGGCGGGTCCTATTGTAACATTAAGGGTGAATCATGAAATAAAATATTTAATTTGATTCAAAGCAAAGTTAAAATTTTGGAAGTGTCTTGATTAACTGAGAAGTCAATGTGCAATGATTTAAGGACGCAATTGTTGGGTCAACCATTTTGCAAATTAATTTCTTAATTGCTAACGGGGCTACAAAATAGGCTATCTGAGTCTTGCTTCTAAAGAAAAAGATGTCTCTTGATGCAAAAAATATCTTGCACAGCTAAACAAGGGAAATATTATTTGAAAAACACGGAATAACCAACGATCGGCTAGGTCAATCTCATTTATACAGCCAAAAAAATAATTCTTCATTTCTCAATCTTCAAATTTCTGCAGTGAAATTTAATCCTTGGATCAATACCTACTGAACTTTAATCTCTGTTTTTAACGATTTTTGGTTATTGTATGAAAGGTCGATTCGAATTTTATCTGATGTCAAATAGCAGCTTTTATACCAAGTAATATAAGAATTTGAACATTATGCTGGTTTCCCATCTTTCGTGTATCTGTTTGGGGATAAAAACCGTGGGTGATTTTACAAATATTGCTCGTAATAGCGAAATCCACCCAATGTTGTTAACACCCACTTGAGACCTTTCTGTATTTGCTGCAGGAGCCAATTGGGAGACGATTCAATTCTCTTATTTTTTAGTGTACTGCTCAGCTTCTGTACCATACAAATCAAATGCCCGATGCAGATGCTAATAGATATATCCTTCTTCTTTCAATAATTCAAGAGCCGATTCACTTATAAGCAATTAAGAATATAACGCCAATTCAGAAATATACTATACCCTGGGTGCCAGGAGCTAAAAATTTAGATTTATAAGAAAATAAAAAAAAAAAAGAAACGAGGGAAAAAAGAGACTCTCTTCCTTCCCTCTTCTATTGTTTTGGCTCTGGTACCCAGGGTAATCTATTCTACAACTGTGTGAACGTTTCGATATTCATCTTCTTCAGAAACTGTTCTTACAATAACTTGGGAAAGAAATAACCTAACAAAGGACCTACCCAATACACACATGTTCGGGGTGGGCCAGAAATACAAAGAGAAGCAAAAGCCGATAGAAAGAAGGATGGAATTGATACGGGGGAGCCAGATGTGCTGCTATCTCATGGGAAATTAAAATGATAAAACAGAAAAATCTAGACAAATAACATGAGAAAACCCACTCCGAAGAGGGCGGCAAGATAAAGCAATCGAAAGCACAACAAAGCAATAATCAAGGAGACTACAAAAGAAGTTAAAAGATATCAAAGTAATCAGAGAAATACGCAAGTAAAAGATGGAGATTTGGAAAAGTTTTCTCAAAAACAAAAAGAGAATGGGCCAAAAATTGCTAAGAGGAAAAAACATAAAAAAATCAATCAGCATAAAAGAAATTTTTTTTTCATATCCACTAAAAGATTACAATATATATATATATATATTACTTACACTACCTACAAATTACTATACAATACTACAGGAACGATACCCCAAGGAGCAAAAGGCTGTGAATACCCCGAGGCCATTTAGACATTGGGCTAAAACTACTATGGTGTGTCTCAAATTATTTGCCATGAGATCAAGCTGACTTTTGTTTTGGATTGGCAAATAAGGCATTATCGCAAATATTGCATGGCATCTAATTTGATGCTAATAGATATATCCTAGATATATAGATATTTAGAAAACAAATATTAAGAACAATGAAGAAAATAATAAAGGAAGTAAAAGAGAAAGTAATAGAAAAGTTAATCAAGGAAGTAGAATCAGCCAAAAATGATGCACTTCAGAAATGTTCAAAGCTGTGAAAACCCTGCAGAAAAGAAACACAGGTACAAATACAATTTGTTCATGATGAGAATAACAAATGTGTGAGGCAACCACAAGAAATCTACAAAATGATTGAAAAATACTTCAAGGAACATTTTCAGAAAATCAACGCAGAAGAAATAATTGAATTCAATAACCAACCGAAAAAACTAACAAATGAGATAACAACAAAAGAAGTGAGAAAAGCAATGCGAAGAATGTCTAATAACAAAGCACCAGGCAAAGATGGCATCAACGTAGAATTAATCAAATACGGTCTTGAAGAATTGCACGAAAAAATCAGCACTATTCTTAATGATATATTCAGATTCAATGACGAAGAAATAGAAATAGGAACAGGATGAATGCTTTTACCAAACAAAAGGTTTGCATCTAATTTAGACTTTGGGTCGTGGATCAACATTTTAGTTTTGAATGTCGGCCACGTACTTTTTTATTCAACAGCCTGGCAAACGTTTAACTTGTTTTCTCCCGTTTTCTCATCCGGCACTGTAAATGGGCTAAATATATGTCAGTTCAGATTTACAGGGATCCGATGTTCACAGTTCATTGGCATCAGCTATGAAATTTGCTTCATAGCTTTGGGATATTAGATACAAAAATTTGAGATTTCTCGTGATTCATTTTAGATGGGGCGTTTAAACATGCGCCATGCCAAGTCGCAGGTGCGTTCAGGCATAAATTAGAGTTTTTAAGAGCATAACAGGATTGCACAAAAACTCATTGATGTTAAATCCAATCCTTTAATACCGTGCAGACAAAATCTATGCAAGGAGTAAAACTCTATTGCGAAATTTCTCAAATTCGTTGTGTGGATTTGAAATGTCAAAGAGACGCTAGGCTAAGTAGTTGGTATTCCCTATTTTGAGGAAAATTCACGGTTGTTTCTTTTTGTGGAACTAACAATTTCTGCCCGGATACAACAAAACAAATAGTATATTAATAATTAAACATGATAAATAATGTATGGAAGCTTTAAATAGTGATGCATAGAAAAATGCAAAGATATTGTGTTCAACTATCTTTCATCTGATTTAGCATGCACCTGCGCTGGACCGTTCATTCTCGAAACTTCTATCGTCAAACATTCCGCAACTTATTAAATCACATACAGTTGCTCCATACAACAATAAGGCCTAAAGCGAGTTGGTGGAAAGAGCATACGACGCGACAACGTTTGCCAACAGACTTTGGAGCACTCTCAGCAGTGTTTATTTTTATTTTGGAAATGTAATATCAAAAATTCCCAAAACTCCGCCGTTTTGCGTAAACAAGGACAGATTTTGTAACACAATAGCATAAGTTGCTTTTGTTGACACCTGAATTCAAAGCGATTAGCGATTGCTGACAAAGAAAATTCCCTCAACCAGTAATTCAAAGCGAACAAAGCCGCAAAAGTTTCTCTGAAACTCAGCTCTATTAAGCCCCCCTCTCTATTAAGCCCCCCACTTATATCAAATTCCAGAGGTTACCAAAGATTTTCAATTTATTGAGCTAAATAAGTTTGCATGTTAATTTTGATATGGTTTGAGATAAAACTGTTGTCGAATTCATGTATTTAACTCGTAAAATCGTATGTTTAAACCGCAAAATGTGGTATAAAAGAACTAAACAGTGGCCAAAACTAAATAAGCATCCCGGGGGCTTAATAGAGCTTTTACGGTACGTACAAAGCAATTTGTGGTTGCAGACAAAGAGAATTCAATGCGTGGTCGGTCAACTTATAAAAAAACAAACAAAGCAAGCTGCAAAATTTGCTCTGAAACTCAGGTAGCTAGCGCGCTCATTGTGCATTCCAGAAATTGTTTCTAAGAGCAAACATGACCATATATCGATAAAAGAAGGAAACATCTACACATCTACCTCGGGAATTTTGCTTCTTTGTTTCAGAAGCTGAGCAGTAAGTGTTTCAATTACACCCAAAAAATAAGAGAATTGAATTGCCTCCCAATCGGCTTTTGAACCAAATAAATTAAATACCCATGGCAGATGTGTAGATATATCCTTCTTCTTTCGATCTATACTAATGTTTGCTCTTAAAAACAGTTTCTGGAATGTACAACAAGCGCGCTAGCTACCTGGGTTTCAGTGAAATATTTGCGGCTTTGCTTGTTTTGAATTACTGGTTGAGAGAATATCTTTTGTCTGCGATTGAATGGCGGTGTCAATCAAAAGCAGCTCATGCTATTGTCTTACAAAATCTGTCCTTGTTGTTTTGAGTCCAAAATACTGGCATAACTGTCACCGAAAAAGGCCCTCGTTTACTTAGTAGATCCAAAAGTCACTCAATCTCTTAAATTGATACACTTTGCTACACTTCTTCTCGCCTCTGCCAGGCCAGTTCGTTATGGTTAGTAGTTAGAACCAAAATTTATAAAATTTATGAAATCATATATAGTTGCTCCATAAGGTCCAAAGCAAGTCGGTAGAACAAATATACAATGCCGAAATTTTCTTGGGACAGTACCGTAACACTTTTATAAATATCACTAAGACACAAACTTGATTAGCCACTGACCATTTTTTCTTAGTTGCGTCTTATAGCTCTGAATGGAGTACTTAGCCAAATGATTTTCGTAGACGTTGCCAAATATGGTAATAAGGTTATCTTCTTAGCTGCTACTACGCAGAGAAAATGTTCTAGTTTGTTTGAAAATGTTCGATCTATCGTGGATCTTAATCAGTCAAATAATGTTCGAATAAATGCTAAACGTTATCAAATGCAAATGTTATATTCCATTGATAAAAGGAGACTAAAATTCTTTTAAAGAAATTGAGAAGGAGTACAAGTAATGTGACGAAACTTGATTAAACCGCTAAATATGCTTGTATGATAGGTAAAATGTCCTTCCGAGCTCATTAAGGGTAGAATTTCGCCCATTTGGTACTCTGGAATCTAATCGCGATATCCACAGGTTTTGATAATGTTCTTGTTTATCCATCTTAGTTGCTGGTATTGATTGAGGAACAGTAACAAGTCCAACTTCATAGAAATAAGATATAAAAGATGGTATCGTCAAGTACTTCCTTTTCTTGGATCTTGCACCATTTATATACAGGGTGTCCCAAAAATATGTGCCATCTTTGAGTGGCTACTGCGGAGCAGCCATAAATCCAATTTTTCTGCTTTAATGGTTTTTTAATAGAAGAGACTTCAACTTAGAGTTTGCTACCAAGTTTAATTAAATCCGACAAGTAGCTGCTGATTTGTGGAGCAAGAAAGTAAAAGCTACTGGTTGCCTCAAAACCAGAGGATTCGCTAATCGCAATTATGTTAAAATCAAAGTTATTGATTGAAAAAACATACCTAGCCCGGTTTTCTGATGTTCATAAGTGAAAATGATAGTCATAAATTGGATTTTGTGATAGCCAAGGGTTGCTAGAAATGGTGATGTGCAACACAAGTGCATTCATATATATCTTTATCACCGAGTGTCCCTTAAAATATTTCTAAGATTTGGAGGGTTGCTGTCAAAAAAGCTTTAATTCAAACATCTTCATAGTTAATATGTTCTGTGAGAGCAGACTTTTCATGTACACGTTAAACATAACACGTTTTCCTATCACGAAGAATTTATGTATCGCAGCTGACAAGCTCTCGCAAAAGAAGCAAACCTTGACGGCTGTTTGGATGTTTTTACTTCGTTGTATCTTTTCAAAACAACGGGTTCATAACGCTGTGATCTGTGATCGCATGTCGTTTTCAGATACAACGCTGCTACAACGCTTTGACCCTGGGAGCTGTTTCCTTTAGAAAACTGTAAGGTGCAAAACAACAGCAACACGAGGCCCCGAGCTATATTTTGGCGTTGTTTTGGGCGGTGAATCAGCAGCCTTGCGTGGTAGTCATATGATACGACATATCATTGTGTGACCGGACGTCGTTGTACCGTTATATTATTGCCTTATTTTCTGGCAACAAAAATAAATTACAAGAAAGGCCAATACGGTAGTTTGACCACAGCCATTATTTTCCGAAAGGCATTTTAAGATTTACTTGCAAAGCAATGGCTTTCCGTTCGGTCACATCTCAGCTTCGCAAAACATAGCTTAGCGAGCAGAATTAAGTATAACTTGTTGGGCAATGTTTTCGAAAAAGTTTAAAAAAATTTTCGGCTTGTCACAACCATAACATGTTCGTCCAGCTATGTCTTGCGGTGTGGCGAGACGGACAAACAGAAAATCTCCAGTGTTTGGCAAATAGTATTTGCAGGGGCGTCGTGGGTACCAATTAACAGGGGGGGGCACAACTTGCTGATTTTCCGACGAATGATGACGTCAAAACCAATGACGTCATCATGCGCATGCGCAGTTTGGTTACAAAATATGATTTTCAGACAGAGATAGAAAGACTCTGATCTGGTATTCAATCGAAGCAATAATACAGATTAGTTCGCTATAATTGTATGGGAATAGAGCGTGCCACAATCAGTGGCGTGGCCAGGGTAAATAAAGTAGGTTATAGCATTGAAATGGAAAATTTTTGGGGACACGCCCTTTACTTTGGCTTAGAATGCATCTCCCAATATCATTCCTGCCATTAGCGACAAGGAAACCTTGATAGCTTCGTGACAGTTCTCCTATAAATCGGAGCGCGAGAAAAATTTTTGAAGAAAGATACTTTACTTTGGCTTAGAATGCATCTCCCAATATCATTCCTGCCATTAGCGACAAGGAAACCTTGATAGCTTCATGACATGACAGTTCGCCTATAAATTAGCCTGCGTGCAGACTCAACTATCCTAAAGTGTAGACTTCCCATATCCTGTAGGTGCACTAAAGTAAAGGTTCTTCCCTTGAAAGAAACAGCGAAGTGCCTTTTCTTGATCCTCAAATATGTTGGGAATATGATAAAACAACTTAACAAATTCCAATCCTTCTTTAAACCTCTCAGCGCTCCAAACTAAATTTCTCACAGCACCACACTTCGCCATTTTGAAACGAATTAGCCAGCACCGCGCGGCGAGATTGCTTGCTGTTTCTCGCGACCATATAGGACAATACCAACATTTTCTGTCCAATCAAAATCTGAGTGACTTCCCAAACTTTCTTAGGAAATTGATTGATCAATCACGTTCATCCAAATGAGGCTAGACAAGCGTTTCGACTTTGTTGCGCAGACTCTACACTTTAGGATAGTTGAGTCTGCACGCAGGCTACTATAAATCGGAGCGCGAGGAAAATTTTTGAAGAAAGATCCTTTACTTTGGCTTAGAATGCATCTCCCAATATCATTCCTGCCATTAGCGACAAGGAAACCTTGATAGCTTCATGACATGACAGTTCTCCTATAAATCGGAGCATGAGGAACATTTTTGAAGAAACATCCTTTACTCTGGCTTAGAATACATCCCTTGATTCCATATTTACCAGCGCTAAAATAGAAGATTTGACCTTTCTAGGAAAATTCTTACCCAACCTATACCCAGCTACTTTCTCTTCGGTTTTAAGGTAACTCTGCTTTCCGCTCTAGTGCACAGCGAGATGCCGTTTCGCAAAACCACTCTCCTCAGAAAACAGTTAATTTCTCCAATATTATTCGGTCTATCGAAAAGCGGTAAAAAGGATGTTGTTCTGTATAATCTGAGCAATCGAAAGATGTATAAATCGCAATGTTTCCGTTAACCCTGGTTTCGCAAATCCTAGTTCAAATATTTTTGCTGATTTCAGAAAAGTGGATTTACCTCCAAAACTACTCGAAAAATTTTCGATTTTTTTTTCGCTCCATCATTAGCTAAGTAGTTGATCTACAACTTTGCCAAGTCTGATTGAAAAAGCTAGGCTAGATTTCCTGCAATCGAATTTTACATTTCTGTTTACTTTTCGACATGGAAGGGGGAAAGCGTTGGTCAACAGTTTAGCCCATGCAGAACTATTTGAACGCCCGTAGAATGTTTTTGCAAAAAGATTAGTTCTTGATCTGAGATCTATGCTCATTGTGGACTCTAAAAAGAAATTGATAATCTGTGAATGCTTACGAAAGTCTCGAAAGACACCCAAAGCACCAAAGCATGGTTTCGTGAAGTTGCTGGTAAAGATCAGTAATTTTTAATCAATAGATGCAAATGATACTTTTACAAGCGCACTAAGGATGTCTTTTGAGACCTGCGTATGGTATTCCCAAAAGATGACGTTCATTTGTTTGCCAATGGAAAAACTTCTGAAAGTTATTTCAAGCCTGAGCTTTAGCAAGCGTGCTTCATAGCATGGTAATCTGTTGACCAAGGTTTCTCCATTTCTCTGTCGAAAAGTAAACAGAAATACGAAATTCGATTGCAGGAAATCTAGCCTAGCTTTTTCAATCAGACTTGGCAAAGTTGTAGATCAACAGCCTAGCTAAAGATGAAACGAAAAAAAATCGAACATTTTTCGAGTAATTTTGGAGATAAATCCACTTTTCTGAAATTAGCAAAAAGATTTGAACTAGGATTTGCGAAACCAGGGTTGACGGAAACATTGCGATTTGTACATATTTCGATTGCCCAGATTTTACAGAACGACATCCTTTTTACCGCTTTTCGATAGGCCGAATAATATTGGAGAAATTAACTGTTTTCTGAGGAGAGTGGTTTTGCAAAACGGCATTTCGCTGTGCACTAGAGCGGAAAGCAGAGTTACCTTAAAGGAATCCTGAGGACCACGTTTCGACAAACAAAGGCTTTGGCACCCAGGAAATTTTTTGATATGACCTCCCTCAGACTGTCGGAAAATGCCCCTCTTGTGAAAAATTCATTAGTAGATAGGGTCGTGATAGAAGCTAGGCTTCAATTCATACAGATGAAAAATTTCGGAAAAATTTCCGAATTTCCGAAAAATTTCCGAATTTCCGACAAATATCTGAATTTACGACAAATACCCGAATTTCAGACGCTAGGGGGCACGTCCCCCTGCCCCCCCCCCAGCCACGACGCTTCTGGTTAGGGAATAAGTTCCCTGGTCGTTTATCTGCTTTGAACTTTGCCACCATAAAAAAGTCTTTGAAAAAAGGGACAGTCCTCTGTATCCTCAAAAATTATTGCATCAGTGAATTTTCTTAAAATAATCAACTCTACGAAGGCACGAAATAAATCTGTAAGATCCCAAATTTCAGCAAAAAGCCGAACGGATCTCAAATTTCCGAAATTTTCCGAAATTTTCCGAAATTCCGACGCTAGGGGGGCACGTGCCCCCCTGCCCCCCCCCACCCACGACGCTTCTGAGTATTTTCCCGTTTGGATAGGGCTTTAAAGTCGAGAAGACTACGAGTTTTCTTCAGCCAAAATAGCAGATACTTATGTTGATCTACATTGGAATGCAAGCTGTTTCTCGAGAAGGCTTTCTTCAAGCCAAGCTGCAACCTTTGCTGTGCGTTAATCGCGAGGGAAGATTCTTTGGGCAGCAGGTGCACGAAATTAACGTTTTTACTGTGATTGTTATTATTAGAATTGGCTTGAAACGATAAACTTAGTCACGTTTGTTAATCCTTACGAACAGTATGATTTTAACTGTAGGATGGCGCTTCGCACGTTAGAAGAGCACACAAGTATGGTTTACGTCAACAGACGTTCTACCCACAGCACAAATCAGTTTCGAGATACCTAACAGGATAAATCGTGTTTTCGATCGTTTCGTGAGTAAATTACAAATTTCTGCAAACAAAATATCTTTTGCAGTATTGACAATGCTGAGCTAATTTTCCACGAGAAAATTGGATAACCGTTCAATCGAATTTAAGCTTGATTCTGTTAAGGGAAAGAAACCGTCGTCTTGAAATATGAGATAAGCCTTTGAGGTTAAAATTTGTTTTCCATATAAGTGACTTGATGAGAGAATTCGCCAGCGAAAGGAATTACGTACTAACTAACAATCTCTGTTCGGCAGCAAACTTTTCAATTGGCGATTACGCAGATTACGCTAAAGGTAGCGGCGAGGAACTCTTTTCTAAAGATGCATACTGCATTTTATCATTCTATCTTAATGATTTATTCAACTGAACTGAATTTGTTATGTTTATTCATCAGTTGCCAACTCATCTATTTATTAATTATCATGGCCTAGTCTAATATAAACTTTTTTACCCCTTAAAATCAACAGGAAGTATCAACTATTATCAACTGGAATACACATTTTTTTATCTTAGAAACTGGTTTATAAGAAACTAGTACCAGGATGGCAAAAAATTTAAGAAACTCTAGTACTATGCTTGAGAATTGCTAAGAAACTTTTAAAACCAAATGCAAGGAAATCATGGGAAACTTTTCGCTCAGCTTTCATTTTTTTGGTAATGTTCATGATAACTTTATGTTTTGAGTAAAATAGAACTCTCCTACTTGTTAAAAAGTTTGCTGTCTGTCAAGAAACGAATACGTGGCAGTGGTAGAAACTACCTGACTCAAAACAATGAGAAACAAATTAAGAAACTTTAAGCACTAAAAAGCTGAAATTTTCACGTGAAATTAAGAAACTTTTAGTACTATGGGCTTATCCACGTTTCTTATCGTCTGACTTGAAGTGGTGCAAAAAACCTTCGACAAGCCTCAGCAGATGTTGTCTCTTGGACAGACCATAACTACTATCCAAACTTGTACACGCAAACATCTGGAGAGCAAATTTCTTCGAGAAAATTCGGGAAATTTCCAGCAATTTCTTGTCCCGGTTGAGTTTTATGAAGCTAGGTAAAATTTAGAAAAATCTTCACAGGTTTCTTTTGTCCACTTCTCTTATTAGCCCTCTGATTGGTTTGTGAAAATAAGGCTTTGGAAGTTTTGGGCCATGGGCCACGAGCAAAAATTGGCGGAAACATTTGATTCCTGTGCTCATGCCGTCTAAAATATAAAAGCGTTTGATAGAGGAAGAAGTCATTGGTTTATTAATTTTCCAGACTACCTCCATACTCTCTGTTCTTCATACAAAATTAAAATATTTGGTACGGTAGGATTATGAAATTTGAAATTATTACATGGGGAGATTAATGGAGAATTCTGTTGAGCTATTTCGCGTGTTGAGATTAATTTCAGTCATGTTTGATTAAAATTGATTGAAATGCGGTTCAATTATCTTTAATATTTCAGTCAGCTAGACATTTTGTTGTTTGTCAATGAAAGAATAAATTAAAACATTAATGAAAACACCCACATAATCGTGGTTGCAGAGCTATAGAAAGTATCAAGCCAAACTTTCCTTCCATTCAGCAGGCTCACAATTATCAGACATATGAACATCGCCTCGCAGACAAGCTGCGTGAAAATTTTCTAGTTGTGAGCTACTTTGCCTTGAACTTAAAATAGTCTTACATGATGGACCCATCGTAATAAACCCACAAACGCAACATTAGACATTGTTATCTATGGAAAGAAACTACTAACACCTATGAAAGAAAGCATAGGTTCCAAATCTTTATTTTGGCGTAAAAAGGTGGATGTAAAATTCAATGACCTATTTCTTCTGATTGAATGGCTTGAAAGAAACTTTAGATACTTATCAACAATTCTACCGTTGGATTTTTTAGAAATTTTAAATATTTTTTGGAAATCACAGCGAATCTTACATTTCAGTTCATTTTAGGATGTGACGTCATCAAATTTCTAAATCATAAATCAGATGGGTGACAGACTTTTGCTTGGTACCATATTGTAGGCATTCAAAACCTATGGGTTTCTTCGAAATTATTTCATGTTACGTCAAACAGTTTAGAAATTACGATGTGTTTAAGTTTTTTTGAACATTTGTCTTGAATTCTTGAAAAAGAAGAAAAACACTCTAATTCTGAAAATATTGAAGATTTCAAAAAATTCCAGCGGTAGGATTATAGAGAATTAGATAAAGTTTCTTTGAAGTCATTCAATTCAAAGAAAAAGGTCACTCAATTTTACACCAACCTTTTTAAAGATTTGAAACCTATGCTATGAAAGAATAATAACCAAATTAACCTGTAACTACGGAAAAAACTGTTAAATTCTGCAAGAACATATTTGATTCTGTTAAATCCAACGTTGCTTTTTATTGCAGCTATTAACTTATTTTCTTTTCTTTCAAGGTTTTACGTTTCTCTTGCAGAAATTAATAGTTTTCTCCCTAGTTACAGGTTAATTCCTTATTAAAAACGTGTATTGCTTAAAGGTGACCTGAAGCGAAAATTTTTATTAATGCAAATGGACGGCACAGTCGAATGCTAAAGAATCCTGTTTAAATTTCTTTGATATCTCATTTCGTTTTCAAGATATCCACTGATATTAAGTTGCAGCTGATGACGTCATTTTGTTTGCAAATTACTAGGATAACATATGGAAATATAACTGTATCTGATCTTTGAAAGGTTACAGTTGTAAGAAATATTTCAGCTGAGCTGAATAGATGTTCTTTAAATTGCCTCATGACTTAATATGATGTTTAGAAAGGCATAATGATTGTGCAAAGTTTCTTAATTAGATTTCTCTTTGGAAACATGGCCAACCGTGTATACTTTCTTTAAATTTTGCAAACAAAATGACATCATCAGCCAATCGTACAAAACAGTGGATAACTCAAAAATGAAAGAAGGTATCAAAAAAATTTAAACGAAATTCTTTATCATTCAACTGTGCTATTCATTTGCATCAATAAAAATTTTCGCTTCACACCACCTTTAAGCCTGCGAAAGGAACCCGAAATGAATTCAGAATCAAGAAGATGATGTTAGCGAACTATTTTCGAGTGATTTTTGTAAAACTAGGACCAGTAGTAGGGAATAAGGACAGATTTGTAAGACAATAGCATCAGTTGCTTCAATTGACACCTCAATTCAAAGCGATTAACGATTGCAGGCAAAGTAAATTCTCTCAACCAGCATTCAAAACGAAAAGGGCCGCAAAAGTTGCCCCGAAACCAATAGGGCAAACCCTTTCTCGCCTTGTGCACGCGGAAGGTAGTTTTTACGAGAAGTTATGTGATTATAACGAAAGAAGAAGGGTGTAAATCTAAAGATCTGCCCGTGGGTTTTGCTTATATGATTCAGAATCCGAGCAGAAGGCATTGTAATTCTCGCGTATTTAGGGCTTAAATGAGAAGATTACCACACAGCTCCTGAACAAAATAAACAAAATCTGCCAGGCAGATCTTAGATTTACACCCTTCTCCTTTCGTTATAAGCACATAACTTCTCTTGAAAACCACCTTTTGCGTGCACAAGGCGAGAGTTTGCTCTGCTGGTTTCGGGACAACTTTTGCGACATGGTTTGTTTGGAATTACTGGTTGAGAGAATTTCCTTTGTCTGCAGTCGCTAATCGCTTTGACTTGAAGTGTCAATCAAAAGCAACTGATGCTATTGTATTACAAAATCTGCCTTTGTTACTAAGACCAGGTTTTGATGAGTTTTGTTGTGAAGTTTTAGGTTCAATTTAGCATTGTAGAAACCCCTCTTATGCACATCACAGCAGAATCGAGTAGCTCGTGATATGTGCAAGGTCACGAGTCAGCCTCATTCGGAAACCATGTATGCACACGTGAAAGGAACGTGCATAGGTCATAGGCCAAGGTCATTATGCCATATTAGGTCATAACGGAAACGCAAATGGGCGTAATAGAGCCACGATAATAGAGTTGTAGTCAGTTACTGAAGGAGCTCCAGGAGAAAGGACGTAGCGTATAGAGTGCCACTCCCTGGCGTAGGCCAGTGGAGGGGCGGGAGTAACTCACAAGGATTTGTCGTAATAGTAACAGTAGAGAAACCGGATAGTCGTGAAAGGCCTATGTAAATAGTGCATAAATATATGTATAAAGTAAACGTCAACAAAGCGTCTTTATTGTCTTTGCCCTGAGATACAAACAGGAAAGGGAGAACTTTCCAACAAATGGCGCCCAACGTGGGGCAGAGACAGAGACGTAGGAACCAGGGGGGCACTGGGGGCACGTGCCCCCCCAAGATTTTGCAATGAACAAAGAAGTGCCCTTTTTATTTTCAGGAAATGCCCCTTTAGCTTAATGAAAAAGTGCCCTTGAAGTGTCGTGCCCTCCCAAGTTTGAGATGCTTCCTACGTCCCTGGGCAGAGAACTCGGAAGAACGAAAGAAGAAGACGCCGAAATCATTGAGACAAGTAAGCACTATTTAATCGATCGAAAACGAAGAAGTTGGAGGCTGATAAACGCACGAAGGCAGAAACAATCCGAAATCAGTAGAAGAATTTGCTATCGAAATGAACCAGATTCGAAGAAACATATCAAAGAGAAAACGAACACGAAACGAATCGAAACAAGAATACCGAACATACCGCCGAAGTTGAAATCGAAGAATAAACGAAATATTCTCGAAGATCACTCGAGATTGATTGCCAGAAACTGTATTGTTGAAAATAAATGGACTTGAGAACATTGATGAAATTCGAAACTCGAAATTTGGATGTACGATTATGATCAGAAGGATCAGGATAGAAAGAACGATGCTGTTGGATTGGAGAAACAACGAAAACAAATTCACGAATTGGCGAACATTGCTTGACGACGTTAGAACTCCCCGTAGTGGACGGTAAATTGTTTGTTTAGAACCTTTTAGGCCTGTTTTCGGAAATTTAGTTTGAAAGTTCATGCAGGAAGTATTGCAGGCAATTAGGCACTTACGTAAGTCTTTTGTTAGCGGAAACAAATGCATATTGAATCAAAAGGTAATAAAACAAAGTGTCGATTAGGCTAACAAAGAGCAAGGTCATAAATATCAGAAATGATGCCAAGGTATTGTAAGCATTCATCAGATCGGAATTTAGGAGGTTCGCCAAAATAGGACAAGAACGTCATAGCTTTCACAGCATATTACGCATTGAAGTCGTCGTATTGCAACAAGGGTTGCACAGGTCAAAGGCTGTCAAAGGACACCAGAACATAGAAGAATTCGGTTTAGAGAGTTCGGAAAATAGCGTAGCAAAAACACATCGAAGATAGGGATTTAACCATAACAGTCGGTCGTAAGAAGTATAATAAAGAGTTTATCGAAATTTGTTGTAAGAAATAATCAGCATTATGAAGCATGCGTATCTAGAAACATTTGAGGTACCCCAAACGAAAAACATGGAATGTATTGGTTCGTCTCGCAGTAGGTAGTAGTCTGTAAACGTAGGCAGATTATTTTTGACCGTTTGTGGAAGCCAATTACATATATCGAGATAGAAATACAAGAAGTCGAAACGAAATACGTCATAGATTTAGAAATTCTTCATTGTAGCCTAAAGTAAAGTAGTTCATTAGAGGAGCTCATTTCGCGAAATAGTTTATTTGGGAGCTCGCATTCGTTCAGAACATGTTGTTGTCGGAACTTCATGTAAGGGCAGATTCACTAGGGAATCATGGAACTGTCAGGAGTAGACCTGCAGTTATTTTTCGAAAGCCCGATCGTCGTAGAACTTTAGGTCAATGGTAGAAACATGTCAACGCATCGAAATTATTCGTCGAAAGTTGGATTTATGAATCAGCATATTCGAAACAGAAAGTGGGAAAGCTTGTTCGGTCGCCAGTGATCACTAGGGATCACAACCTCGGGCTGGATTCATCAAAAATACTGGTAGAGTATTCGTCAGCGAATTAGGTACCAAGATAGAAAATCGTACAAAACAGTGGAAATTGGAACGCATTGCATCGTCGGAAACTGGAACGGAGGAAATACTTAGAAAATCCCTTAGAAAAAAATCGGACTCAGGTCAACGCTAGAATAGTAGCACTCTTTTTGATTTACTGGGTAAATCAACCGGGGGAGTGTGTTGTGAAGTTTTAGGTTCAATTTAGCATTGTAGAAACCCCTCTTATGCACATCACAGCAGAATCGAGTAGCTCGTGATATGTGCAAGGTCACGAGTCAGCCTCATTCGGAAACCATGTATGCACACGTGAAAGGAACGTGCATAGGTCATAGGCCAAGGTCATTATGCCATATTAGGTCATAACGGAAACGCAAATGGGCGTAATAGAGCCACGATAATAGAGTTGTAGTCAGTTACTGAAGGAGCTCCAGGAGAAAGGACGTAGCGTATAGAGTGCCACTCCCTGGCGTAGGCCAGTGGAGGGGCGGGAGTAACTCACAAGGATTTGTCGTAATAGTAACAGTAGAGAAACCGGATAGTCGTGAAAGGCCTATGTAAATAGTGCATAAATATATATATAAAGTAAACGTCAACAAAGCGTCTTTATTGTCTTTGCCCTGAGATACAAACAGGAAAGGGAGAACTTTCCAACAAGTTTAGGGCCTGTTTATATGGGGAAAAACACCTCAACCGCCAGACCCGGGGCTGAAAGAGGCGATTCCTCCTTCCTATAGAATCCCATTGTTTTTTCACTTCGCGTTTATATGACAAACGCGACACCACAGGTATGGTGAGATATCGCCTCACCAGAGGTGAAATCTCACCTGGGCGAGGTGAACTTTTCCATGTAAACGAAACACTACCGGTATGGTGAGGTGTATTGGCTTTCTTCGTTGATTTCTATTGGTTAATTCGTTCTGATTTCATGGATGAAAGACTTTACTCCACCTCGCTTCTCAGCCCCGGGGCTGACATGCGAGGTAAAAATCTCATATAAACGGTGGCTGAAATTTACCTCGCCTGTCAGCCCCGGGTCTGGCAGGTGAGGTGTTTTTCCTCATTAAATTTTCTTTTATTGAAGATTCAATGCCCCTACGGTTTCTATGTGAATTGAAAAAGTCTACAAAGGCTTGTTCGCGCCTTTCAAGTCATGGGGCAATACTCTAGGGAAGTTTCTGTGTTGTACTACTTTTTACATTCATGGCAAAAGTTTGCTCGTTGCGAAATAGCTTATAAAATTCAAAAGAGGTTTTATCAAGAGGCTTTATCACCTGACTTGAAGTGGCGTAAGCAGGTCTCGACAAGCCTTCGCCGATTTTGTCTATTGGAGAGGCAATAACTCCGCCAATCCTGAAGATATTTTGACCGGCATCCAAACTTTTACTCCCAAACATCTGGAGAGTAGATAGCTTTAAAAAAATTTGGGAAATCTCAAGCAGTTTTTTGTCCTGGTTGCGTTTTATGAAGGTAGGTAAAATTTAGGAAAATCTTCACGGGTTTCTTTTGTCTCCTTCGCTTTTTAGCCGTCTGATTGGTCCGTGAAAATGAGGCTTTGGCGGTTTCGACCATGGGCCACGAGCAATCGGCTATGTACGACGAATGATTCCGATATGCTATTCATGAACACTCTTTAAAGGCTCTTGGGCAACCGACATGCCTTTGCATCCCAATTTGCAGCCCAAGCTGTGATGTTACTCAACAATAACTTACCGTATCTGCAGATGCAGATGCGGGCATATTCTCCCCTACATGTGTGTTAAACATTGGGCGTTAATCGAATGAAATCCATTGACCATTACACGTTTTTTTTAATAAGAAACTTGGATCAGCACTTAGTACTAAAAGTTTCTTAATTTCACATGAAAATTTCGGTATTTTAGTTGTAAAAGTTTCTTAATTAGTTTCTTATTTTTTTTGGCCTAAAATTGCGGTATTGTTCGAAGTTGAGCCTTCTTCTCGAGATAGGGCTTCCATTTTGCATTGACATTGTCATCAAGAAGAAGCCATGCACATCAAGGCAAAAAATTTACCAATTTTGCAGTTAAAAGTCAAGAAAAGACGAATGTACCTTTGTTAGAGAGACATAGAATAAGAGAGACATACAGAAATAACAGTTTTAGAGTTTCTTAACTGTTCTTGAGCGTAGTACTAGAGTTTCTTAAATTTTTGGTCATCGTAGTACTAGTTTCTTATAAACCAGTTTCTTATAAAAAAAAACGTGTAGTTCCACGAAATCCCACAAAAACAAAAGAAACCATCGCAATGCATGCTGGTTGAGCAAGCTCGTTTAATCCTGCCGATGACCTTGAAGTGTAAATACTTTTCATCTTTATTTCTATCATACCATTTAACCTTCGATTTCATCAATTGCTGAGTAATTTGGCTATTCTAAGGCCATTCGTAAACAAAGTGGCAATAACAATAACAGTAGTAAAAATGTATTATTTGGTCAATGAAAGAACGATTTTCATTTGCAGGTCAATTGATTCAATTACACAGCGTAGGAATCATGGGCATGTTGTAAAAACCGGACCCTAAGACCCTAGGACCCCTGAGACCCCTAGGACCTTTAAGTACTAAAATGAAAAGGACAACACCAGAGGGACATCACCACAGACAAACAATAGATCAACGTCATCAAGCTGTCAAACAAGAGGCTGCATGTTGTATGAACTTCCCATCTTTCATCCTACGAACTTTCGACCGTTGAAACCAACGTCAGGATGCCTTTATTCATGCAGAAAGTCTTTAAAATAACACAATAGGAGATACTCAAAATAGTACTTCTTCATGGTATAAACTCTCTGCATCATTCCTGGCATTGGTTTGAAAGAGTGGAAGTTCATGGGATGGAAGAGGGGAAGTCAATGATACACAACTTCCTCATTATGACACTCTGGTGTTAAGGGTCCTTTTCATTTCTAGTACTTAAAGGTCCTAGGGGTCTCAGGGGTCCCAGGGTCTTAGGGTCCGGTTTTTACAACATGCCGGAATCATGCGACTGATGTGTTGGGACTAATTGACTGTTTTAGAAACAACAAAACAAACACAGAGGTCGTTAAAATGGGATTGTTGAAATTTACTGTAATGCTCCTGTCTCTATAAATTCTACACCAAGTCTTCAAAATGTTAGGCTGGCTTTCACCAGGTGGTCAATGTCTCCCCCCTTACATTTTCAGCTAAACAAGAGCAGATTTTGTAACACAATAGCAACAGTTGCGTTTGATTGACACCTCAATTCAAAGCGATTAGCGACTGCAGACAAAGGAAATTCTCTCAACCAGTAATTCAAAGCAAACAAAGCCACAACATTTTCACTCTCGCCCTGTGCAAGCGAAAGGTGGTTTTTAAGAGAAGTTATGTGCTTATAACGGAAGAAGGGTATATCTAAACTTCTGTCAAGCAGATTTTGTTTATTTGATTCAGAAGAGAACATTACAAAACAGCTCCTGAATCAAATAAATAAAATCCACCTGCCAAAACTTTAGATTTACCCTTCTTCTTTTGTTATAAGCACATAACTTCTCTAAAAAAACACTTTTCGCTTGCACAAGGCGAGAGCTTGCCCTACTAGTTTCGGGGAATCATTTGCGGCGTTGTTTGTGTTGAATTACTGGTTAAGAGAATTTCCTTTGTCTGTAGTCGCTATCGATTTGAATTTAGGTGTCAATCAAACGCAACTGTTGCTATTGTATTACAAAATCTGCCCTTGTTTTTTCAGCTGATTTGATGTGCTAAACCCAAGGAGACGTCAATCCAAGGTTGAAATCATCCTTGTGCCAGCATTGGAGATGTCGGGTGCGCGATATTTTGCACTTACTAACTGCTGCTTTTGTAAAAGTTTTGTTTTGGTGAAAACATCATTCAAAAACGAGGGCAGATTTTGTAATACAATGGCATCAGTTCCTTTAATTGACACCTCGATTCAAAGCGATTAGCGAATGCAAACAAAGGAAATTCCATCAACCAGTAATTCAAAACAAAAAAGGCCGCAAATGTTGCGCCAAATCCAATAGGGCAAACTCTTGCCTTGTGCACGCGAAAGATGGTTTCTAACCCTATCCAGACTGGGCTTTTTGAGCCACTAAAGACTGAAGGCCACCTCTCTAAAACGCCATTCCTTTGTTTATGAAGACGAAAATCACCACACAGGTAGCAGTGTTATGGTGTATCATTTCAAATGAAACTGATTCTAACAATAGATATGACGTCATAATTATTCAAGACCAACTGGCAAGGGTACACACAAATAATGAGAAAATCACCTTTTTTTAATTTTTATAATTTTCTAAGATCGATTCATGAAACCAAATTATGTCGATCAAAGCATTGTTAGAAGGTGAAAACCTACTTTTAAAGTGAAAAATTTGATTTTAGCAAATCCAAGATGGCGGACAGAGCGATTAAAAGTCTTGTTTTTCTGAAAAATGATAAATGCAGCCATAATCATACACAAGGCAGGCGAGAGTTTGCCCTACTGGTTTCAGGGCAACTTTTGCGACTTTGTTTCTTTTGAATTACTGGTTGAGAAAATTTTCTTTGTCTTCAGTCGCTAATCGCTTTGAATTGAGGTGTCAATCAAAAGCAACTGATGCTGTTGCATACAAAATCTTTCTTCGTTCAAAAGAAATGTTCGTGTTTGTCAACTTCGAAGAAAGAACACATCCACAGGACGTTGACAATTCAAATCTTATGTACCATTGATTTAAGTTCTTGCATACTTTGGTTGAAAAATTAAAATAACATCAAATAAATAAATTTTTTGTAACTTCAATACTTGATTACTTTGGGCTTAAGTCTAGGGAGTTGAGACTTCATAACTGTCACGACTAGACCGTGATAGTCACTTAGGCCAGTTTCAAAACAGAAGTTTTTTTGAAAGCATCTCGGCCGATTTGTAAGGATGGCATCAATGGAAGAACTACTGTTCTTGGTAAAACATGTTTTAGCAGTCACTAAATTTGATAGCTCGAAGACATCACAAAAGGATATTAGCTTACTGTTCAACTTATCTGAAACTGTAAACATTAACATCAACTTATTTGATTCTGTAAACATTAAACAGAATAGGGCCTAAATGGTTGTGTTTGATTGCTACCAATTCCGAAAACGGTAGACTTGGTGGGCTCGGATTTGTGTTTGATTGACTCCGACATTCTTAAAGCGGTATTTTCGGTAGGTATTGAAGGACTCTTCACTTCTGCTCCAAAAGCCTTCTGCTTGGAAGCCTTCTGCTCAGAAGGTTTGGCAGACGTCGGGACTTCGGAGAGATTCTCGTTTCATTAGCAAACCGTGGTGGATCCGAAAACTACTGTTTCAAGATTTTTGTGCTTGATTAGGAAATTTCCTTCCGTCTCTGCGAAGTCTACTGCTTTTAAGAATTTGGTAATTTTGGAATTAGCATTCCAACACATAATTTTTCTTGCTGCTTCTTGAAACAAGGCTCTTGTTTCATGAATCAAAATTATGCACAATAAAGCAGAGGGCTCAAATCTTTAAAAAGGTAGGTGTAAAATTCGGTTACATTTTTCTTTGAACTGAATTGCTTGAAAGAATCTTAGGGTACTTTACAAGAAACTTTGGGTACTTTGCTGTAAATCTGCCATGGAAACTTTTTCATACCTTTATCATTTTCAAAATGACAATGTTTTTGATTTCTTTGAAAGAATAAATGGAAAATTTTGAAAAGATTGAAATCATTATGAATCTTAAATCAATAGCGTGAAAATGATACAAGTCAAGAACACCATACTTTAAAAAGGTCTACAACATGGTGGCAAGCTGAAATCTTTCGCTCTTCTGGTTTTGTATTTAGAAATTTGATGACGTCACACCCACAAATATGATAAATGTCGACATTTTGAAACTAATTAAGATATCAAAAATTTCCATGGCAGATTTACAGCAAAGTCCGCAAAGTTCCTTTCAAGTCACTTAATTCAAGAATCACAGAAGACTCTGATGAGAATGTATGTTCGAAAGGCCTTGATGTGCCAGAAATTTGTCCGCGTCTTTGCGTCCGCCTCCTCCATAGTATATAACTTGTCAAACAACATTTAGTATCGAGTAATTCAAAGAGAAATGTAAAAGAATTTATTCCCACCTTTCTAAAGATTTTGGCAATATTCATCAATAAAGGAAAGATCGACAAATCGAGTATTTTCGCCTCAACTATCTCACAATAATCTATGCAATAATTTACAAGAATTCGTGGCTGATGTAAAGGAAAAAACGCGTTAATTGCAAATATTGCTTTGACGTTTGTGTCGCATGGCACTATGGCACAAGCTGTATCGCATCATGTCACCCCTCCACCGTGAATTCAGATTAATGTTTTTTTTCTTAAATTTCCACTTAGCATCCAAAGGCAGTTTCTAGGACACTGAGAAGCTAAGCTTATTGAAGTAATGTCTTGGTCCTTCCTCTCAATGTGACCACACCTCGTGATTCTTTTTGCCTGGAATTGCAGAGAAGCAACTCTCTTCATTCTACGTAGCGGGTTCGGTAGGATGGGGATTCGAACCATTAACCCTCAGATTGGTAGTCGAGCGTGCTTCCATTGAGCCATCAAAGAATTAATGTTGTTGGTTATAAAAAGAAGATCGGTTTGCCTGGAATTGCAGAGAAGCAACTCTCTTCATTCTACGTAGCGGATTCGGTAGGATGGGGATTCAAACCATTAACCCTCAGATTGGTAGTCGAGCGTGCTTCCATTGAGCCATCAAAGAATTAATCTTGTTGGTTATAAAAAGAAGAATACAAACAACAAAAAAGACATCATTACCTTGCTTTCACAGAAGGAAATGTCCTTCGTCTTCAGAGATGTTCAGGCGGTGTTTGTTTTCGATCATAACCATCAACATGATCATTTTATACAGGTCAAAAGCATTTGAAACAGCTGCAGTCTTTGCAGGTTACGTTAAAAGGAATTTGCTATACCCTTAGCATCATAATCTTGTATACATTTCGTGGTTTCAGCTACAATTTCATCACTAATCACTACTGATTTCATTGACGCTCGAATACTTCAAAACAAAATTTAGTAGTGTCTGGCAAGATTTCATATAAAAATCTAATAAAACTGAAACTGTGTTAGAATGCATGATAGCCACGCGTTGAAATTTGTTGATGCTGCCTAGCGGATGATTAAACAATAAACTGGCACTTTTGAAACTCATCAACATTTGATTTATTCCTGACAATTCTTTTATGAGTATTTGTGTGAAGAACAAAATTTATTTTAAAAATACAACGAAATCTTGAAATGGGTTTGAATTTATCTGAATTCGTACTCTTACGAACTACCTGGTTTTGGGGCATACGAAATCACAAGGGAAGATTGTCAAATTAAGACTACGTTCATATGATACTTGTACAATTTTAAAACGGTGAAAAAAGTGACGAAGAGGCCTCCCGTTCACACGAAAACGGCAGATTTTGCCCGCAGGTTTTGAAAATGGAACCCTGACCGGCATGTTTTGAAAATAGCATCGTGTGAACACTTGAAAACGGAAAAAATGTTCGACGCTTTCTGAACGGGGCTGACTGATTCTTAAGGTGTAGGTACATTTCTTTGGCATCAAGTTCTTGGGGAGATTGCAACGAGCTTTTTACCATCAGGATTCCTACCATTTTCCAATTGCACCGGTATCGTGTGAATTACCACCTATGTCCTTCATAAAGCTTGTGTCTCGTGTGCCGTGTCAGAACTTTCACACGAAATCAAAATTATCGCTTTCTGGCTTAACTATCATGCTTTGTACCATACTAGTTTCACAATTAGGGTTTCATGCCGCAATTTCGTCATGTCTCCCGGAAGAACACAATAACTGTCACTTATTAAATCTGCTTGGTTCTTGGCACAAAATAGCCTGACTCACAGACCAAACGAGGAACCTAAATAATGGTCTGTGAGTCAGGCTACGTGTATTCTAAATACAATCGCGAACTCATTGAAATTCATCTTTACCCTGTCAGTTTGTACGGAACCTAAATAATTAGGATTTAGGACTATTCTATAAATGTATCTATATTATTGAAATAGATTGTTTGTTATATCCAAACAGTACTTAAATATTTGAAGATTAGAACTAAAAACGTGTTCTGATGGTTTTAAAAGAGACTGATCTCATTACGGTCACTCAAATTGAGCTAATTCTTGGTTTATCAAGATCTTCATTAAATTTTTATCAGCTACCCTATGACCTGACTACTTTTGAAAGAATTCTGACCGGATAGAGCAGAGCGAGCTCACGTCATATCCCTAGATACAGTAAAAACAAAGGGGTTGCTTCGTTTCCGTTGAGTCTAAGATAGCATCCTCCCTGAATCCTGAATGGTTTTAAAAATTTATCGAGGGTTGAACTTCTCTTCCATTGCAAATAATATATGTTTTTAAAACTTCTAATGCTTTATTATTTTAACATTGGAGGGCCCCTTGAAAGTAGCTTCTCTTGAAGGGCAACCTGGACTGATTATGATGAGTCCTAGTAATCGCTATTCAAAACGAGACTGCTACACCAAACCGAGACCGCTCATACTGAGACTCATGATATTACGGCACTTTTTTCCGTTTTGAACGCCCTTTGGAACGATACACAGTCACGATACACAGTCATGTACAAAGTATACAAGTTTCAAGGAAATTGGCCCAACAAAACACAGTCTTATAAACAAGAATACAATGAAAACAGTTGGCAACAATGTCAAACCTTGTACGTAGGTACTATTTTGTTGCTTTCACTAGCATTAACTAATTTACTGTGAAAATTTCAAATCAATGTGTTCAATTTGAAAATACAAATGTTTGTGTGTTTCTGCCTAGGTCTTTATCGAAACGAGGCAGTAATAGTCATTTCAAAATAATGGCGTTTGATTATGAGTCGTAATTAGGAGCGTTTGGCAGCCTTTCAATAGCGATTATTATGGCCATATAATCAGTCTAAGGGCAACCCTCCTTAAATAATGAAATATGCACTGGAAGCGCAGTTGAATGCGAAGCCTGATGTATACGACCAGTTTGACTTCGTGGGTTTACATGGATTTTGCAGTCAAAGGTCGTTCCCAGTGTAAACATGAACTGGCATCACATTTAACGATTGGCGATGAAGAAAGCGATGAAAATTCATTACACAGTGCTAAACAGTTTTTAAAAATATTTAGAATTGATACCTAGAAGTCATATTACTAGCATTATTATCGATAGAAAATATTATATGTGCTAAAAAGGAATTTACAATACCTACAATTTTAGACATTAGAAATACTAAAAACTATACAAGTGGTTGCTATACTTATTACAAACAAAGCTATTTTCATTTCAGTTCGTACGTTTCAAAGCATCACTTATAGCATAGGTTCCAAATCTTTAACTCGGCGTAAAAAGGTGGGTGTAAAATTCAATGACCTATTTCTTCTGATTGAATGGCTTGAAAGAAATTTTAGATACTTATCTATAATTCAACCATTGGACTTTCAAGAAAGTTTGAATATTTTTCAAAATTACAGCATATTTTACATTTCAGCTCATTTGACGATTGGGACGTCATCAAATTTCTAAATCATAAACCAGATGAGTGACAGACTTTTGCTTGATACAATATTGTAGGCATTCACAAACTATGGTTTTCTTCGAAATTACTTCATGTTGCGTCAAACGGTTTAGAAATTACGATGGTTATAAGTTTTTTAGAAAATTTTTGTTGAATTCTTTAAAAAGAAGAAAAACATTCTAACTCTGAAAATATTTTAGATTTCAAAAAAGTCCAACGGTAGAATTATAGAGAAATAGCTAAAGTTTCTTTTAAGCATTCAGTTCAAAGAAACAGGTCACTCAATTTTACACTAGCCTTTTTAAAGATTTGGAACCTATGCTATCACTTAGATGTTCAAGAAACTATTTTATTGTGAATAGGAATTGGGAATGTAGAATGCCAGAAGCAGTAGCCGTGTCGTCTTCATGAAATGACAGATAAGAAAATGCAGCCACAGCCTGTTCGTGCGAAACGTTAAGTGCAACCATTTTGCAGACGTATCTAACTGCAAAACGAAGCATTTTTCAACAGTAAATTTGGCTTAAATAGGTTCTTTGCTATGATTGAACATCCTTTTTGATATGCACTTCAAGCTTACGTAAAAAGATCTGTAGGGATTTTTGCTTCAGTATAACAATGTACTAGCAAGGGTTCAAATGAGAAATGAATTTCAAAAGGAGCCCAAAAGTAGAGCTTGCATGCTGAAGTTTATCGTTATCGAGTAAACTTTTCCTCAATTGACTCCTGGCTTTCTATTGAGTTTGCAAATCAGTTATCCACAGTGCAGTCTATGGTTTGTTTTCCAAGATTGCGACGAGATATAGTCTGCTTCATGACAAGTATCTTCCAGGCAGTGCTGAGCAAGAAGTTGAAAAGGACAACATTGGACTAATCGTCTTTGCAAGGCATTGCTTTGGGTTTTCTCTTGTAATAAAATTTTTTCACAGAAGAAAGTGTCACCTCGATTTACAATGGTTTTGACCAACTTATCCTATCTTCTTGCTCTTCACTTGAGATGGATTCCCACAAGAAAGCTCCTGGACCTTGGCTCTATAAAAACAATTAACGAACAACATACATCAGTCCTACCTCACTTTTTCAGTTCTTCGTTTCTCCTTTCTCTTGTCTTTTCCTTTCTCATTTGGTCCTGAAGCTGCACTGCCAACAGTTGATCTCACAAACGAAAGGATCTCTTCTCTTTCAGTTAGATAGTCCTGCAAACAAGTAGAATAATACCGGTCACGTTGTCATTAAGCGCAGTCCTCTCTCAGGGTCGGTCTAGACTTATGACGATGAGTCCCTTGTATCCCTGCGGTACCTTGCTCACAGGGACTCATAATGAAACAGTTAAAAACCTGACCCTATCTTCTGCATTCGATTGATCGAATCTAGATCGAACGACTGCTTCGACTCTATTCAACGGTCACTCCTAAGAAAGGAAATGCGATAGAAACCACGGTAAGCAGACACTTAGACCCCGTTTACACGGTAGCGGATCAAAAGTGTTGCGGATCAAAGTGTTACGGATCACCCTCCCGTCTACACGGTAGCGGTAGACTGATTGCAAGTTCGTAGTTATTGCTATTGATAGGCTGATGGACGCTATAACTACGACTCATGGACTTTCACATTGAAAATTGGGACGAAATTGTTTCCCTCGATTTCATGTCCGATATGGAAACCATAGCAACGCTGTACGAAAAGGCGAGTAATGGCGTTGGGCCTAATTTGTCAGCTCAAACCTCAGATAATAAAACGTCTCGAAATTCAAGTTTTGAGTGATGTTAGCAATGAACAAAAGTCACAAGTATTCGCATGAATGTTTCTTTAATCTAAGAATTGACAAACCTTTCAGTTTCAACAAGAATTTCCTCATTTTGAAGGCAATCTTCATCTAGCAATAGTGCACGCCAACACGTCGCAGCTCCTGAAATTCTCCAACTACCGAAAAGAGGCCATTAACCTCGTTTCAAAGGGCACAGAAAAATCTGTGCGCCCATTGTTTATTTTCGTCCCACTTTTTGATGTGAAAGTCCATAAGTCCCAGTTTGAGCAAAAATATATATTGTTGTTGTTGTTGTCATTGCTGTTGCTGTTGTTGTTGCGATAACTGGGACTATTTCGTGAGTCTACGGTAGCGGATCAAAATTGTATCGGATCACGGTCTCGTTTACACGGTAGCGGATCAGCGGTCACCATAGAAACAGGAGGAGGTCACGTCACATTCAAGATTTTCTCGGATTTTCGTTGATTTTCTTTCAGCGTCAACATTGCAAGACAAGATGCCACCAAAAAGGCAAGCAACCAGCTCCACCAGCTGTGATAAAACCATGGATAAAACCTTTTCATGGACAGATGAGGAAGTTGCTCTGTTGATGCGAATAGTTATAGACTACAAAGCCTCGAAAAGCGCGAAGGGCCTGGACTGGGAAACAGTCAAAAACAAATATGAAGAAATTGCTTTACGTTTTCAAGAAGCTTATCCAGACAAAGAGAATTGTTCTGTCGATGAATTTCCAAACTGCAACGATCCAACAGTCATCAATAAAAGTAGAATTTGCCCAAAACTAAAAAGAATAAAAGGTAACTACGGAAAAGCAGTTGATTGTGGTCGAAAGAGTGGTGGAGGACGAGTTGTGATGGCTTTGTACGATGAATGTGCTGAAATTTGGGCTGGATCACCTGCTGTCGACAGTATCCCCGACGGCTTAGAAACCACCACCCTTCTAGGTGAAGAAACTGTTGAAAATGTAACCGAGAATGATCGTTCTTTCTCTTCCATCGATACTATTGATGCTGAACCAGTTCTCAGCAACGAAGATGATGCAGATGGAAATTCATCTCCACTCAAGATCAAAGATATGGGGGCAGCTCGAAGGAACCTAATAAAAAACTTGCAGGAGAAAAAGGATTCAAAACTTTCCAAACGTTTGTCAACTGATGCAAAGCTATTGGACATAGCAGCTCAAGAGGTTGCTTTAAAGAAAAAAGCCCTGGAAAAGATCGAAGAAGGAGACAAGAAGCACGAGGAAAACATGAAAATATTTGCAGACAGCATGCAGTCACTCACAAATGTCATATCGAATGGGTTTACCATGTTGCAAGGGATGCTGAACCCTCGTCCAATTCAGAATCATGTGTTTCACAACATGGGATTCAATCCGCAAAACAGTAATATGGGGAGCCAGAGCCAGCAGTATAGGAGTGAAACTTTCAGCTTCAAAGATTATGTGGACAATGACAATTATTAAATATAGCTAGACTACTTTTATTGAAACATAATAATAATAATAATATATCAAATAAGGGAATACGAGGCTTACAGCCTATAAAACCCTAGACATTTGCTCACAAAATATATATAATGTCTCGTTCAATTCCTGCTCTGACCATCCCCCCCCGGGACACCCCTTGGCATTTGCTCACAAATATTCCCGGCCCCCGGGCATTTGACCGTCAATTTTTCCCCGGCCCCGGGCATTTGAGTGGCATTTGACAAAAACAGGAACTTATTCTTATACAGTAACTGGGAATATGGCATTTTCTCAATGCCCGGCCCCCGGGCATTCGCCACATAAAATTTGCCCGGCTCCCGGGCATTTGTGCAGGTAATTTTTGTTGACCCCCGGGCTGCCCGGGGCGGGGGATGGTCAGGGTAGGAATTGAACGAGACATAACACATGCTTGGGTTACTTTTTATGAAACAGAATGTTGCATACCAGCAGCGAACATATTGCAAGCTGTAAGTTAAAATTCATACAATATAATGTCAAGGTATCTAATCAATTACAATTATGAAATGTCAATGTTAATTATTAGCAAACAAGCTAAAACGCAATGAGCAAAAGAGGTTTGATAAACAGTTTTGATATTGTTATACTGTTTGTGGATGTTGAATATATGTTTTAAAAGAATAATCATTCGACTTGGTGATAAATGACAAACGTTTTCTCTTGACATAAAATCTTTTATAGCACTGTATGCAGCAGGCAGCCAAAAGCTGAAGCTTTTCTGCTGTGTTGGGGAAAATTTAGATGCTACTGTAGGTTTCTTATGTAGGTGGTCCTTATTTGTGCTTACCTACGTTTTGCCTGTGAATGAGATTTATTTAATGAAACCTCTGAAACCTGTTAGAAAATTTGAGAACCCAAATAATGACAGTTTAAAAAACTCTGAGTGCTCAAATTCAACTTTTCCTCAACTTTTCCTCAACTTTTTTTCAACTTTTCTTTTCCTCATTCAAATTCAAAATTTGACTTTGAAAAGAGAGCATTGCTTGATAGCTTACCTTCGTTAGCTTAACTTAGCGTAGTTGGCTTGTTAGGTAAAAAGGATATGAATGGAACGAGCACAAATTACAGCACAACTTTGACTGCAAGAAGTCTTTTTCAATAGCAGAGACACTCGTGAAGACAATCAGTATTATATAATATCTATCTCTCTTGTGATACAAAACGGCCCAGTTAGTAAGCGACTAACCAAGCAACATTTCATTCTTACTAATATCTTATTCTATCTCATTTTTTATATTCAATATAAAATTTTGCAAAATGAACTACTTAAGACACTACGTACAAACTACTTTACCACACTACAAGGACAATACCTCGGAGAGCAGGAGACCATGACAACCCCAAGCAGTCATTACATAAAGAGCATGAAGTAAACTAAAATTGAATATGAAGCTACAAAAAGATACACATAGACGATTTTTACTGATGAATAGCAAGCTGGTTTCACTTTGTATGTTGGGCTACCCCAGCCGAGAGAACAACAACGACAACAACTGCTGCCGTCACTGCTCCCCGTCCAGAGTCTCCGTCGCTTATGATCATCAGCCCATGTTATCAGGTCTTTTCCATATATTTCATTTGAATGTCAAGAATGCTAATGAGGTTGAGTTGTGAGTTTCATACATGTTGAGAACTACATGACCATGTGTCTATCTCACTGAGAACGGCAGTTAGGTATGTTTTATACCGTAGATTTAGGCTTTTTACCGTTAAAAAAGGCTAAAGTCGTTTCTAAAGAACTAGTAATTGTATCGACACAGTGATTTCTTTGATGAACTATATCTCATTATCGGCTTACCTTTATCACATCTAGTTTTTCGTGATAAGACATTGCTTCTATCTCTTTCGGTCTCCTGCTACATCTGTCAGCTACATTGTCAATAGCAATCATTATTTGTCCCAAAGTTTCTGTCTGTATAAACAATAAAATTTGATTAACTCGCAGAAAATGGTTTGCAGAAGGTGATTAGCAGAACTACAGCTTCCTAGATATTTTCGAAGAAAACTTAGATCGAATGGCCTCTTCTAAACACCACTTCAATTAAGTGGCCTCGCTTTAGAAATTCATTAAAATTTCTTCCTATTCTTCATATAAGATTTTCGAGCCCATATTCGAATTTAGCAGCCAAACATGAGTCTAGCTGCATGTCTTTAAACTGCTGGCGATTCTGATGTTGGTTTTTTGATGATGTAAAGCTTAACATTTTATAAAGGAATTGACCGTGAAAATCGTTCAGGGTGAAACTTTACGCCCCTCCTCTATAGATTTTACCCCCCTCCAAAATCCTCTATAGATTTTAAAACTTCAAATCATTATCAAATTATCATTACGACCACTAGCAATGTGAAGACTTGCAGTTAGACTGGCTGCTGAATCCGAACCCAGCCTCTAAAAATTCCATATAGAATAATTTTGAATAGTTTCCAAAACAAGGCTGTTAATTGGAGTGGTGTATTATCTTGTCCCTAGGAGGGATGATACTATCTATCATACGAGCAACGAGTACCCGTAGGGACTGGAAGAATGAAAAGGATTAGCAGAGAGAAGGTATTATCAAAGAAGTTCATTGAACATTTGAAAGCCTGTAGATTGTATGATGGCAACTGGGGAGGTCATTCCAGAGTGCAGAAGGTCTAGGAAAAGAAGGTAGAAGAGGAGAACAAATTTGAGGGTTAGGAATATCAATATCATGTCTATGAATGGTAAAAGAGAATTTAGCAGGGCGATTTACTCTCAGAGGCTCAGGCATTATGACAACATGATAAAATAATTGTATGAGTACCAAAAATAGCGTAGATATTAAACATGTTAAACATCTACGTTATTTTTGGTACTCAGATCATATCTTTATTATATCGTTGCATAATTTTTATGGTACCACTCGCAGCAAACATATTCTTTGTTGAATCACTAAGGCATGATGCTTTGAGAGCCCTGAGAGCAATACACAAGAAATTAACTGCGGAAAAGACACAATGCTGAGACGCAGCGCCTATGAGCAAAGGATTGAAGTTATTAGTGAGATGGTTACCGAATTAACAATCTCAACCACAGCCCAGTTAAACTAAGGACCTGTTTACAAAGAGACCAATATATCGGTGAGGTGAGATCAATCACCAAGGAGATATATACCCAGCGTTTGATTTCTACTGCGATATCAGTCGAGTGTTTATATGACAAGACAAGCAAGCTGATTATCTGGCCTGGCCAATAAATCTGTTTGATGAAGCGATATGTCATCAAGCCGAAAATATTCTTAATACATTTATGAGCATGGGTTTGTGAAGGTGAAGGTGAAGTTGCGTTTTTAGCGTCAAGCACTGGGATCGCAGAGATAGAGAAGACCTAATCGAGTCCGCGACCCCTTGTCATGACGCTCAAGTGGTGGGGCTCTACCGGGTATCCAACTCTCTCCACCTGACTGTTCTGGCTGCAAAGTCAGAGGATTACACCACTGCGCCACAACACCTTGTTTTGCGCGTGGTCTTTAGGCAAGTGGACTGCTCCTGAAACCTATTCTCATTCTTTGGTATGAAAATAGCCTTAAATAACGGACTCATCGTACTAAACCCGTAAACGCAACAAAAACACCGTAATCTGTAGAGGGAAGACAGTTAACTCCTGTAAAGAACAACAACCAGAATAAACCTGTAACTAGAGACAAAACTGTTGAATCCTGCAAGAGGAAAACGAGTTAATCTTAAAACCTGAAAGGAAAGTAATAAATTAGTAACTCACCAGTAACTGCGATAAAGAACAACATTGGATAACCAAAAACGCGTTTCGTGACACACTCGTCAGTTCGGTTCGTGCGCAAAGAACAACTTCAACAATTTTCTCTCTGGTTACAGGTTTATTTTGTTTGTTGCTCTTTTACAGGAGTTTACAGTCTTCTTTCTACAGGTTACAGTGCTTTTGTTGTGTATATGGGTTTAGTTTCATCTATTTGCATGTCTTTATGTTGATGACCATGGGCGTAGTTATTGTCTTTGCTACCTGTGGTATCATCTCTGTATTGTCGTAAAGTTGTATAGTAGTTTAGAAAGTATAGTAGAATGTAATGGAATGTAAAATGTATTGTAATATTTTATATCAATATAAAAAATCGAAATCAAAATTAAAATAAAATGTATGGGTTCAAAGAAACGTTAGCTATTTTGCTATAATCTTACCACTGGACTTTTCTGGAATTTTAAACATTTTCAGAAAAGGGTTTTCTCATTTTTAAGAATTCAAGAACATTTGGACAAAAACTTAAAACCATCGTAATTTCTAAACTGCTCGAGGAAACATAGAATAGCTACGAAGAAAACCGTAGTTTATGCACGTCTACAATATGGTATCAGACAAAGGTATGTCACTCTTCTGGTTTACGATTTATTAACTTGATGATGTCACATCCTCAAAAGATTTGATATACAAAATGCTCTGTAATTTCCAAAAATAATCTTGATTCATAAAAACTCCCACGAAAGAATTATTGCAAAGTACTGCAAGTTTGTTTCAAGCTATTCAGTTCAAAGAAACAGGTCATAGATTTTGCACCAACCTTTATAAAAATAATGAACCTAGGCTGAAATGAGAGTGTATTTCTCGTTTAAAAATTATATCGTCTTCTATTCCTTTTTCGTATTCAATTAAAACGTTTACAAAAAGAAGGTACCTAAGACACTACATATGAGCTACTATACAACACTACGAGGACGATACCAGGGGGGGGGGCAAAAGACAATGACTACTCCCTTGCCATTCCATAACAAAAACATCATGGAACTGAATACTATCAAATATACAATTACAAAGAGCTACATATAAAATATTAAATACGGATATATACTAGGATCTGTTTCACAGTGGACGTCAGGCTAGCACAGGCAATAATGCTGAACAGCAGGAACCCCGGCCGAGAGAACACCACCGACAACAACTGCCGCCGCTGCTGTTCCCCTTCCAGGGTCTCCACCGCTCAAAAATATTGCGCCTGTGTCTTCTATTTCAGCGAATGTACAGTTCATCGTTTTCATCCGTTAAAAACCTACATCAATGAATGCTTAACCAGAACTTAAAATTCTGTATGCACTTCAAAAGTACGGAAATTCTCGAAAGGAGAATGCAAATTCTCAATGAATGAGCAAATTGCATATATGTATGTGACCTCTTTTTCCAAAAAGAAAAAACGTCACAAAATTTCTTTTATGAATGAAATTTCAACCAAAACAGTGTTACCGGGATCCTGTGGGGAGGTCTCCAAGCCGCGGTGGGATTTACATTTTTACTGCTAAAATTCCTTTTGGAATCTCTACCTCAGAATTTTACCGGCCTGTTAAGAATTAAAGAAACGGTGCTTCACATCACAAAAGATTAATAATGGCCAATTTACTAAATGATTGATAATCTTCTGGTGGTCAGCGCTTCTAGTCTATTTTGGTATGTTGCGAAATCACAGCAACACCTGCAATTTTACGGATAAACAATCCTCTATTTTAATTCCCGGGAATACCTAAGCAATGTTTTAAAATTTTTTAGGACCAAATATATGTTCGTAGCATGGTCACGTTGTGAGTGTCTAATAATATCATATAGTATTGGATGAAGCCATCCTGTAATTCTCTGTATCTTAAAACTCATGACAGTTTCTCAGACCATTCCTCAGCATACAAGTCGAATCTTTCGATAGGGAACAGGGAAACCCGAAAATCTTCCAATATCACGCTTATAAGCCAATGATATCGTCTTTGAATTTTAATTTCACGCTTATAAGCCAATGAAGTCTCTTTCGCAGTAATAACCAGTGGATACATTTGCGAATGAGGTCACCACAAATCCAGTTTCTGTCCGTCATTTTATCATCGATAATTTCAATAAAATGTGATAAGATTTCACAGCCTCTGCAGCAAATCGCCCAACTGCCGTCGATTCAAAGTTTTTCTTGTTGCAAACATCTTGGAAGTCTTGAAAGGCTTGCATAAAACAAAAGGTTTTGCAAGACTTATCTCCCATATGACACAGCAAAATGATACCTTTGAGAATAGATTGCACACTCCTGAAGGCATTCTATCGTTGCAAAATAAAAAGAAAACAAACCGTTTCTCAAAAATTGCTAATCTCTTTGTTAAATCGGAAAAGTACAAAATTTGTGTGAAGAAATTTCCCCTGCAATCTATTCTCAAAGGTGTACAATATATTATCAAAGGTATCAATTTGCTGTGTGATATGGGAGACCTGAGCCTTGCACAACCTTTTGTTTTATGCAAAAGCCTTCCAAGGTGTTTGCAATGAGAAAACTTGGAATCGATGGTAGTTCGACAGCTTGCTGCAGAGGCTGTGAAATCATATGATATTTTATCGAAATTATCGATGATAAAATGGTGGAAAGAAATAGGATTTGTGTTGAGCTTATTCGCAAATGTATCCGCTGGTTATTACTGCGAATGAGACTTATATAATGCCGATTACTGGGATTCTGCTGCGGGTGAAGGTAGGCCCCTTAGCTTTCTTGGTAGCAAATAGCTTTAATTCGTTAAGGATTCTCGAAAATGACATACAAACAAATACTTTCATGTTATTTTCAAGTAACAAGTGAAATTTTGAGAGCTATATCTTATTTGCAGCGTTCCTGAAAATTTCTTGAACATAGGCTAGTTTTCGAAGGAATGAAATTCGATGTAAAGCCGATCCCTGATGAGATTTTAACCCAATGCAGAAAAACAAACGTGGAGTGGGGCCTGTTGAATCGATTCGTGGTAAATTCAGCTCTGTATCTTTTTTAGTCGAATATCCATTTTTATTTTCGTGAAGATACTCGAAAGTTGTCCCAAGAACTTTATTTTCAGTCATGTGATTGGAATACGACGATATCATTGGTTTATAAGCGTGAAATTGGAAGATTTGCGGGTTTCTCTCTGTGCCCTATTGAAAGATTTGACTTGTATGCTCCTTTCCTCCAATTCCAGCAGGTCATCTCGGTTGGAAGTCTCCTGTGCTTTCATGAGGAATTATCTAGTTTTGTTTCTTCGTGGCATCCGAAGGTTTGACACTCGTGCAGCAGAATGTGAATAATTGATTTATAGGTCCACAAGCCCCCACAACAAACTTTCTCTTGCCCACTAATGTCGAATCTTTAGAAGATTTGATTTACGTTTTTTCATCGTATTCAGTGCTTTAGGGATCGAAAATTTTCAGTAACTCGCTTACAGCCCCAGAAGAAGAAGAGAAAAGCATTTACAACAAAGTTTTGAAGCTAATTCTGGATTTTACCTAAAGATTAAAGGCCCTGTATGAGCTTTTACGTAAAACTTGCTTACAATGGCGCTGGGAGATAAGTTTCACAAACGTTGCATTGTGTAATACCCTGAAATTTGACGACGAGTTGCCAAATTTTCTGTTGCGAGCCCTGCGAGACAGTTTCACGAAAAGTAGAACTTGTTTCTATTCAGGCAACGGCTTGCACCAAAAAGGGTTTAGGATTTTATCCGAAATTTCCGTGTAACACCCCCAGTGAAACTTATCTCGCAACGCCTTTCATTGCGAGCAAGCTTCACGTTAAACCTTATCGTGCACTGTACGATTTCTCTTTGCATGTCAAAAGTGGATAATGTTTTGGTGCACCTGGCCTCCTTCAAGACACTGGAGAAGTAATCAAAATTCAAGAAAGATCATTCAATCAAACTTTACCTGTTGGCGAAAGTTTAGTCTCTCAGTGTTATAGATTTGTTCCAGTTTCATATTCTTAGCTCGTCTTCCTTCAAGTTGTTTTTGTGTGGATGCCAGTTCACTGTTGAACACCTACAAAACAAAGCATAAAAGAAACCTCTGTAAAAATCTTAAAGACGAAGAACCAATATTTAGGCCCCGTTCACACTGCTCCGTTTTTGTACAAAAGCGGACCTCCGTTTTTGTGAAAGCGTTCACACTAATCGGCACAAAAACGCCACAAAAACGGAGGTTTTTGAAAACGCTCCAATATTCAAGAATCAGTTTCACAAAAACGGAGCAATGTGGGTGGATAAAAACAGAGGTTTTTCTCTCCGTATTTGTTATCAGGCGGATCAATGTGAACGGATAAAAACGGATGTTTTCCCTCCGTTTTTGTACAAAAACGGAGCAATGTGAACGGGTAGCTTGGATGTCACAAAAACGGATACTAACAAAAACGGAGCAGTGTGAACGGGGCCTTACTAACAACCGGGTGTTCCAAAATCAAGTATGGGCATTTTTTTCTTCTCTATTTCTACCTACCATCCAAAGGAAGTTTTAGGATAGCCTCACACCATAAGGACCCAAAGGACCCTCAACTTAAGAACATCTAATTGAGTTGAACTGTTGTTGTTGCTGTTGCTGCTGCACTGAGTGCCTCATTTCCCTATTGCTGTAAAATCTTGATACATTTCAACCTCGTTCCCAGGGCGTTCTGACTTCATACGCTGGTCACGAAGCCGAATGAACAAACTAGTACACTTGGCATGCATCCATGCATCTTGCCAAAATAAGGCAAGATGCGCCCCATTATGGATTTGCAGTTTGCTAGGCAACGATAATCGACGAAAAATGGTCGTTGCTCTAGCGATAATTCTGAAGTATATAAATTGAGAAATTAAAAAAAACACTTTGAGGACACTATTTTTTGCCCTTTTTAAGGTATTTAATCATTAATCCGGGGTTAGCAAGTGCATTTAGTAGGAAAACGAGCACGATCCATTTGGGTGGAAAAAGGGCCTAAGTTGAAATTTTCGAGAATTTCCTCCACAGCTTTGAAAATAGAATGGCTCGTCATTCGGCGAATTTTACAGATAAATTGGAGATTAAAAGTGTTTAAGTGAAAGAATACAATTTTCCGTCGATTTTTGACATGCCGCGGCCGTTTACTCCTCGCAAAACGGAGTTACGGCGTAAAATGGGGTAGGCCGAAATTACCCCCCATTTTTGGGGGGCGCGCGCTCCGCTTCTGGGGGCAATATTGAGCCCCAAATTGCGTTATTAGACTCGCAGACGAATGGTCTCTTGAAAACTTTTTTCTGTTTTGAAATCGGGCTTGTAACCATGGAGCATCGACTCCAAACGCAACCTCGGGTCGGAAAATCGCAACATTTTTTTTCAACCCCCTGTTATGACGTCATAATGACCCAAAAATTTCCTGAAACTCCGAAATTCGGATGCGCCGTGGTCCATTACCCCTCTTAAACTCCTCACTTGCCCCATACACCCCATTGATTTTGTGAAATTACCGATTCAATAAAGGCCATTTTTGAATGGGAGCCAGTTATAATCTGATTTTGCTATTGTTTCCGAATAGCCAATCAAATTGCAGAACGGCCTCTTCTATCCCAGAGTAGAGGTAGAGCAACTCACTCACTCTGGGGACGAGATTGGATACATTTTGAAGAATGTTCGAATACTTTTCGTCCCTTTTAACGGAAAATCTGTCTGACTAATGCGAGTCCGACATATGCAAGTTTGACATAGCCCTTGAAAACAGGAATTTCGGGCACTGTAACTGTCTGGTCTATGTCTGTAGTGTTCTTGTCGTATGTCTGTGTCTGTGTCTGTGTCTGTGTGTACTTTTGTTAATTTTGTTTTTCCTCTTTTGTTGGAGTATAGTCGTAAGAGAGAGACGGCTTGGAGGCATTAAATTCCTAGCTCTTGATAGATTCCTCGAGCCTGGACCTCAGAAGGATCTCTGGGTTGTTCATGTTGCTCGTCAAACCTTAAAGCGCCAATCACAATAGCGAATTGTGTGCTCTTGGGCTGACCTCTCTTACGACTATTATTGGAACAATTTAAATTTAATTGTAAGTGCCATACATAGTGGGAACTCGCTGACTATAAGTCCTTTCCCACTATGGATGGCACGTAATTAATTAGCCTTGTTGTTTTTGTAAATAGTTGTTTTTTCAAATGAATAAAGAAGAAAAAAAACATTTGCAAGTTTGACTGTAATTTGATTTTACCAACCAGAAGGTTCTGTATATGACTTTCATTCAATTCTTGAATCTTCCTTTGGCCTTGTTCAACCTATAAATCAACGGGGGAATAGGTAAAAAAATGTCAGTCACAAAAACAAAAAGTTAAGAATATAGATTACTTGGCAAAAGATCATTAAATTTGAAGGCAGAAACACCGCAATACGACAGAAAACAACAGCAAATGAGTTAATTCATTTTATACAAATATTTCGTCCTGCCATGCAGGACTTCTTCAGGGCTGTTCAGGGCTGTTACATAATAGTCACGGTAGATCAAATTCAAGCTTTGCTTAAAGGTAAACAAGTAAATAAAGTAAAATATAAGCAGTTTGATTCGAATTGAAATAAGCACGATGTTTCGAGTATAGTCCTTTATCAAGCCAAAGCCACTTTCGAGCATACCCGTTGGCATGATAACGGGCTATGATCGAAACGTCGTGCCTATTTCAATTTGCATCAAAGTGCTTATATTTACTTGTTTATCTTTGTACAATTGCACAACACGCAACAAAAAGATTCATAAATGAGCATCATAGATGAGCGTAAAGTGTAAAGTCATGCTAAATGGACCTACTCTGGTGTGTAGCATGTGACCCATGTGATAAAAATCAAGTGCCAGTCCTAACAAACATCGAGGACCCGCTGTAACACAATGCAATGCATGTGATCAGTTTCATTTCACGTGAACGTTGGCCAATAAACTGGGCCATTGAGAACAACGAGTCAGCAGATTGCCTATGTTTGGTCTTTGCAGACTATTTAACATGACTCAATGCCTTTAACGTTGTTGGAACAGTTTGAAACGCCTGACCTTTAAAGGATTGCTCAAACACCTTACATTTCTCTTTAAAACAGACTCATATTGAAAAAATTATCGAACACTCTCACCTCATCACTACATTTGGTCAGTCTCTCTACAAGGGTATTATTTGTCGAACTGAGTGTTCGAAATCTCATCATCAAAGAAGTCAACATATTGTCAGTCGACTCTAAGTATCCTGTCAACAAAAATAAATGGATTTTCGCATTCATTGAAGTCTGGAGAGGCTAGGAGGCTACCTTACAATACAAATATGGAAGGCTATCCACGAGAACCAAAGCTGTCAAATTGCTACTTGGACTCAAGACGGCAGAGGGCGATGTAGGCAAACAATCAAAAGTCACAGGCTGGCCCAGGTGGTAGGTTTACTTAGTGGTTAGCACTCTTGCGTTCTGCGAGGAAGGTTGCGAGTTCGAGGCCTTGGATGGCTGCCTGGGGGTAACCTCGGGGGGGGGGGGGGAGGGATACTCCCATACTTGACCTGACGGGATGTGCCGCTCAACAGGGTGTCCTTTTGCGGTAAAAATTATGCGACAGGGTGTCCTTTTCTAATCAAAATTATGCGACAGGGTATTATAATAGGTAAGACAATTATGCGACAGGGTATCACAAGCATTCTACTCTGTATTTGCGAGGCAAAATTTTTATGCGACAGGGTATACTTTTGGTGGACTAGCTACATTAGTCCCTTAATTTTGCTGTTGTTGTTGTTGCTGATGGCCACTTTTGGCCCATTTTTTATGCGACAGGGTATACTTTTGGCCCATTTTTATGCGACAGGGTGCAGGGTGTCGAGAGGTTTTCCACACACCCCTGTCACTCCCCTAGGCAAGTACCCCCCCCAGGAGGGGGGTAACACAGCTGTTCCTTAAAGAGGTTGAAGTAGTTGTTCCTTATCAATCTTACAGTTTATTGATTATTAATGGTAGTTGTATTGTAGTAGTATATATTGTAGTCTTTAAACATTTTACTTGGCAGCCCAAGCTAGATAAGCTTATAGCTACATAAGTTATATAAGTTATATCTGATACAAGTTAGATAAGCTTTGCTTTTCTCGGGCCACGAAGGATGCGAGAATTTGAAGAAGTTTCTATTTTTGTAGTAGCTTGTATTGTACGAATGAAATTGAATTGGATTGAATTGTACGTTGTGTCCAGGTTGTATCTTTTGAGATGGCCTAAATTAATCTGCATTTTGAAGCTGTATTGTCACAAGTCTCAGTTTGAAGTCAAAACATCATCCAATTCAATGCAGAAAATTCAGAAAAATCAGTCTACATTGTACTTACCTTCTGGTAAACTATCGAGCACTTGATTTAAGTATTTTTCAAATATGAAATATGAATTCAGTCTTTCTCTTAACTTCTGATGCCTGAAATTCAAATGGATTTTTCTTGTCATCAATTTGAAGCTGGTTATTGAAGATGGAACGATTACTAAACAAAGTCAACGTACAATAAGTCTAATGAAGAGACATGCACAGTGACTCATATACCACGTTGTACCTTAAAATAAACAAATGCATGCACTTCAATATATCGAACTTGGTACTTGGTACTTGGTACTTGTTAATGGAAGTTTCATTGTAAGAACAAATCCTAGAATATTGCAATTTGAAAGCCAGTTAGTCCCACGCAAAAAATAGAAGGAAACAGCAAGAAACAATTAGAATTATTCTTAGTCAAAAACAATCTGATAATCAAACTCTGATAATCAAAAGAGGATTTTTCTTTCAACTAACGAGGATGCAAACCTTCTATCTTTTTTCACAATACGTGAATACTATCTATCAGAAACATCAAAATAACCAGTGAAGATTCTAACTCATTCTATGACAAAATCACAGAAAAAAGCAAAAGCAAAATATCACCTTATTATACTAATACCATACTATGTATTACTGTTTTGTTTCTGTGTAGTTTAGATGACCATGTATCACTAAATATTGTGTCGACATGAAAAAAATTAAGGTTTAAGGGACTAAGAGTCTGAATGAGACGAAACTTAAACTTGCAAACTTAGGCTGTGTAGGTAGAAAAAGTAGATTTGTTTAAATTTAGATTCTTGAACAACAGTAATTTCTCCTACTTTAAAGTATATAGTCAGAAGCCTTCAAAATATCAACTTGTTAGATAAAAAGATTCAAATGCAAAAAAAATGAGAAGATTTAGGGATTTTCTCATTTTTTGCATCCGAATCAAAATATCAAAATAATGAAAAAATTGCATCTTACCTGAGGAGATACTGAGAAAGTTCATTCTGTAACCTGAAGAGTTCTTTATTCTTGTTTTCTTTTATTTTAACTTCTTGTTGATATTTCATTATAGCTCTCTTCCTTTTTGCTTCATTTTCTTTTACAAATTTATCAAATTTCAATATTCTGTCTTTAATCTGAAAGAAAATCATTTCGATTAAATAATGAAGGATAAAATCAGAAGGGCATACTGATAATTGTTTATTGCTTGCATTTCCTTCAGAGTCAAAACAATTTACATAGCAGATAAACAGTTACATACTAGCTTTGCACATGTTAGCATGGTTTTCCTACTGAAGAATTCTTAAAAATCCCTAAGGATTCTTGAAAATGTTTTTCGTTTCTTAAGGATTCTCATTTCAAAGCCTTTCATATGACTCCTTGTAAATTCTTAAACATTTGTAAGAATTCTTGAGAATTCCTTTCTTGTTAATAATGGATCTGACAGCACTGGAGATACAGCGGCATGTTCTTTTTACATTGGCTATATTAAACCCTCCCTATCATGATTTTTCTGATCTCAATCAAGAAAGTAAAATTTCAAAATTGCTTCATATGACAGGATGATAAAGAAACTCACAATCTTTTGCTTGAGTTTTAGATCTTCTTTCATATAATGGCACTCTTCCATCCTCTTCTCAAACTCTTTTCTCTTTTGATCCAATTCATACTGCACTTTGTCTATCTCTACTTCTTTTTTCAATAATAATGTTTTTTGCAATGTATTCTTCCCAGTTTCCAGGAAGTTTCCCTTCCCCTGTAACAAAAATTTAATTCTCAAATAAATGAAACAAGAAAATCAAAAGATCTGAGATTTTGCTGAAAGAAGTCTGGCTGGGGTAATTGATTGGAAAATTTGGTTTGAATGACAACTGCAGGGTTGGTATGATTGATGATGGAACAAAAGATTATTACAATTTTCCCACTATTTCTTGTCTTTTCCTTGTGAAATTCCACATTAAAGCCTGCTATTTGCATGTGGTGATATCATCACGCACTAAGATCAGGAAGAAATCTTTGTGCATGATGACATCACTACGCACAAATCCTTTATTGGATGCCTAAAGGGAGTACAAAGACCAGCATGCTTTGTGCGAAGTTAGCGACTTGCTCTCCACAGCTTCCAGAATAACTGATTGTACGAAATTCACAAAAAACAAAAACAAACGATTGCAAAAGGCTGCTGGTCTTTGCACTCCCTTTAATAATGTAAAAATGGCTGACATATGGATTGATCATAAGGATGGATAATATATAAATAAAGCTCTACATTTTCTGTTCTTAGATTTACCATAAAAATATCTTACTTCTCTGATGACTGGCACCTTCTTCGCCAATTCTTCATTTGGGACCTCTTCATCTTCTTCCCTAAGAAAATGGCAGTTCTGATAAGTTTGAGATTACAGTTTTTGAGAAAGGTGAGTATCAGTAATATGTAAATTCAAAAAATGGGTACATAGTTGGGCTGGCAACAAGAAAATAAATTGAGATAGCATAGGTATTTGGGGGCTAGTCTGGAATGGCACACCTTTAGGGTTTTGGTAGGGTTTATGGTAAGGTTTAGTGGGGGTTTATTTAGGATCAGTATGGGCACAGTGTGTGATTCTGTACTAGTGCCGGTATTTGCAGGCCTACGCAACTTTGACCAGAAGCAAGGGGGGAATATAAGGAGGTTAGATCTTAAAGGACACAATCCGTTGGAGACATACTAATTGCATGCATCATGTGTGTAGCCAGTCTGCAGAGAGTATGGCACTTTTCGACAAGATCAACCAGGGGCGGCTGGGAGGTAAATTAAGTTACTAATACTTTTGAACAAAATGAGCGAAAAATAGGGGGTCAGGGGACTCTCACCCGGAAAAAATTCTGGGCCACGCCCCTCAGATTGGCAGAAACGCCCACTTAGGTGAAAAGGGTATATTTTAGTTTTTATTACAGTTCCATAATTCCCACAGTTTTGATCACCTGCAGAAAGTTTTAAAATTGAACAAGAATATGCAGCTTTCACAAAATATCGGGAAGGATTTTTCAAAACAAGAAATAACAAGAGGTGTTTCTACTAGTTGAACCAAACCCAGTGGGTCTTACATAATAAACCCATTTCATCTGCAATAGAAAATTCATCTGGAATCAAGTGGCATTTCTGATCAATCAAGTTCACAAAGTTAATTGTTCACATGGTTGTTCATTAACTCTGCATTCGTCTGGGAGGTGCGGCTTTTCTCTAGGACGGTTAGTTTAGCCTTCGAGGCTACCTGCCGCTTGATGATAGCCCCACTATTAATTTCCAAATTGTAATAGCACGGCCGCCTTCTGTCTCTGTACGGCATCTTGTTATGGCGTGGCTGTCGTGTGTTCAGATTTCGATTGGAATCTTCAACATAAAAATCCCCGTAAAATTTACTAAGGCAAGAAAGCAAACTAATCAAAGTAATGATGATGCTGGTGAAATTTGGAATTAGTTTCTCCAACAAAGTTCCAAGGTTCCTAGACTGGCCATATTTTACTATGAAACGAATCCTTTTTTCGAAAATACATTTGAACCTTTAATGTTTTCACTTAAATTAAAATACAAGCAAGAAATCGTACCTTTGAGAATCGAGAGATCTCCCATGACAAGACAAGGGTAACAAAAATATGCATTTCTCTCGGTATCCTACACCACTCCTTACTACAGAGCGTACAGAACAGAGGTTTGATGTTTTATGGGAACAGGAGGACATGGTTGCCCGGGTCGCCCGTCATCTTTGAGACGAAGAGACGCTGTTCATGACTTAATTTTCCTTGTGCAATTAAAGCGAGAAGGTTTTTGAAACACCCCATCTAACTCCACCTGATGCGACTTGATTCAACTCTGCGATTTGGGTCGGTTTGTTCATGCGGTATGTTGAAACGGCAGTGCTGATCCTATGCTACTAACTTTCAAGAATTAATAGCACGGCGTCATCATTTGCATATTTCACAAAAGGCAATGCATCACGAACAAAGGGAAATATGACGCAAGTTTCTATTGATCCTCTGCATTCACTATTAAAACTCGCCGAGTAATAGCGTGGCCATGAATTGAGGAGGGCTAACATTTCAATGGGAAAGGAATGCGGGCGGCTCCTTTTTCAGGATTAGACTACAGAAAAGAATGGAAAGGGTCACGCAAATCATTGTTTTTGATATTGCAGCAACCAAGAAATGCAAATGGGGTCTCACATTATGATGGATCAACGAGTCAGTTTCAAAATTATTGAATTCTCATTTTGTGATTTATTTTATACAATTATTGTTTACAATTACTTTGGAAAAAAACTGCTAATAAAGTATTAGCATTATTAGCACTGCCCGCCGCCACTGAGATCAACAATGCAAGGAGAAATTTCTTTTGTTCTCTACTGTCTTTTCTGAATTGCCTATTGAAATCTCTCGTGTGCAAGTGCCATACTCTGCACATCTGAATGCATGGCTGGCTTTCCAACCCAACCTGGTCACTGCAAGTAGTGGAGAGTTCCTTTTCCTCTCTGTAACTGCATGCAACTGGCTTTTCAAGTCGAAGGAAGCTGAGACTATCATCTTCTTTCTCAGGATATTATCATTTTCAAGATTACTTTATTTCCTTTCCATATCGAAAAAAGATGGCGCCTTTTTCTCCAAGTCCCACTAATGGAGGCTTGTTCTTACCATATGGTACACAAAGTAAAATATTTAGGCCTAAAAAAGGTATACTCTGATCCCTCAGGCTCTGGTCTACTTGCTAAAAATTTAGGCCCAAAAAAGGGTCAACAAACCCAATAATCCCCATTGGTATGTCATTTGGATGGAAAAGCAATCCGTCTCATGATAAAAAAAATTAGAACCACTTCCTCACCTAATCTGTGTCACAAAAACTCGCTTTTGCTCTGGCTCTAGATCTAAAGTGTACGAACTAAGCGTGGCCATTCTCCCGGTAGTTTCCGTTGTCGCTCAGCTCACGTTCATAGAAGGATTCAAAATGGCCACTTGATCATGTCATCGTTTTCAGGTAGGTTTACAGAAGAGGGGGTCTGGGGCTCGCTTACCTTTGGTACTAGACTCTCTAAAATAAATGAGCCTCATTTATTGTCAGAGTGACTGGTAGGGCTCACTGCTTAAAGAAAAAATTCACAAAAACCGGCTTTTTTGATTCTGCTCATTTTAGTGAAAAACCACTCATAAGAAGCAGTAGTATCCTCTTGCAGAAAATTAAGGAACTCTAAGAAGCGACCAGAGGTCAATTCGAAGTTCAAGCAACTGTTAACTTTTTGTTTATGAGTTGGTTCTTTCTTGTAATACCCCAGGCTCAAAAATCTTTGTTCACGGTCCTCAGTCAATTCTGATTAAATTTTGAAAGCCAATTTCATGCAAATTTACCCTGGGTACCAGAGGCTAAAAATTTAAAATGCAAACTAACTCCACAAAAACTTTTACTATTAGGAAGGCTTGTGTCTAACTTAAGAAACCGTGGTACTCCAAAGTTAAGAGCCTAGACGCTTTATTGACTCAACCTAGCTTAACTTTCTCTGCCAACAGCAAGCGTTCAGTTCCAGTTCCATACTTTAGATGCGTTTAAAGGTAGCCTGCGTGCAGACTTTATTTTCAACTGCGAAGGAAAATTGGTCACCTGGGTGGCAGATCTGCTTAAGCAAGATGACATTGATTATATTTAACAAAATCACCGCACATCGACAACAATCTGGTTTCTAAGGGAAATGTAAACAAATCTTAGAGTACCTGTCAACCTCTCCGGAGGAACGGCTCCTTCACACGACCTATCAATAAGTAAGTCAGTTTTTATTCTGACGAATGTAAGAACTAGAAATTGCTGAATTACAACGAAATGATAGACAATACAATGAAAATATACAATACCTACTACAATTCACTCATTTTTCATCAGAAACTAGGTCTAGGGCTGGTAGGAAGTTTCTTACCCTGGGTACTCATATTGGAGAGTCTGATGCCCAGGGTAGCATAGAAGTTTATTGAACTTTAGGGAACTACTGCTACAAGAAATTTCTGACCTGTTTCTTACATTTTCATTGCCGGAAGTGCAGAGTTAATTAATTTTTGTTCGAAGGGCTCCCCAATTATTCATAGTGCGATCAAAAACAAGTACATGCTATAAAACAAGGGGCGGATCCAGCCCGAAGTTGAAGGGGGGGGGCAACTTGCAAAATGGGCGCCAAATATACGATAGAAATTGAGCGCGCCGAGGGCACGCAAAAATTTTTTGGATGCTTTTCAAAGAAAATTCTTTGATTTACTGCTAAATGACGCCTTGATTTATATGTTTCCCCCATATTTAAATCGAAACAGTTGAAAAATTATGCGTTAGAGTCAGGGAGAGGGGCGCCTTTCTCGCCAAAAGAGGGGCGCCAAGCTGAGTTTTCATCGTGAAGGGGGGGGGAAATAATAAATAAAAATTCTGAATTGGAACGTTATAATCATTACTATCTATCGAAAAGTTGAATATCTCTGCTCCTAAAATACTTACAGACTTCTTAGTGACATTTTTGAAATCAGCATTCAATTCTGCATCGAAACATTGCTGAAAGAAATCATTTATTGCAATATCAGAATAATAATTCTGAATTGGAACGTTATAATCATTACGATCTATCGAAAAGTTGAATATCTCTGCTCCTAAATTACTTACAGACTTCTTAGTGACATTTTTAAAATCAGCATTAAATTCTGCATCGAAACATTGCTGAAAAAAATTATTTATTGCAATATCAGAATAATAATTCTGAATTGGAACGTTATAATCATTACGATCTATCGAAAAGTTGAATATCTCTGCTCCTAAATTACTTACAGACTTCTTAGTGACATGTTTGAAACCAGCATTAAATTCTGCATCGAAACATTGCTGAAAAAAATCATTTATTGCAATATCAGAATAATAATTCTGAATTGGAAAGTTATAATCATTACGATCTATCGAAAAGTTGAATATCTCTGCTCCTAAATTACTTACAAACTTCTTATTGACATTTTTGAAATCAGCATTCAATTCTGCATCGAAACATTGCTGAAAGAAATCATTTATTGCAATATCAGAATAATAATTCTGAATTGGAACCTTATAATCATTACGATCTATCGAAAAGTTGAATATCTCTGCTCCTAAAATACTTACAAACTTCTTATTGACATTTTTGAAATCAGCATTCAATTCTGCATTGAAACATTGCTGAAAGAAATCATTTATTGCAATATCAGAATAATAAGTATGAATTGGAACGTTATAATCATTACGATCAATCGAAAAGTTGAATATCTCTGTTCCTATATTACTTTCTTAGTGACATTTTTGAAATCAGCATTAAATTCTGCATCGAAACATTGCTGAACAAAATTATTTATTGCAATACCAGAATAATAATTCTGAATTGGAACGTTATAATCATTACGATCTATCGAAAAGTTGAATATCTCTGCTCCTAAAATACTTACAAACTTCTTATTGACATTTTTGAAATCAGCGTTCAATTCTGCATCGAAACATTGCTGAACAAATTCATTTATTGCAATATCAGAATAATAATTATGAATTGGAACGTTATAATCATTACGATCTATCGAAAAGTTGAATATCTCTGCTCCTAAAATACTTACAAACTTCTTATTGACATTTTTGAAATCAGCGTTCAATTCTGCATCGAAACATTGCTGAACAAATTCATTTATTGCAATATCAGAATAATAATTCTGAATTGGAACCTTATAATCATTACGATCTATCGAAAAGTTGAATATCTCTGCTCCTAAAATATTTACAAACTTCTTATTGACATTTTTGAAATCAGCGTTCAATTCTGCATTTAAACATTGTTGAAAGAAATCATTTATTGCAATATCAGCATAATAAGTATGAATTGGAACGTTATAATCATTACGATCTATCGAAAAGTTGAATATCACAGTTCCTATATTACTTTCTTAGTGACATTTTTGAAATCAGCATTAAATTCTGCATCGAAACATTGCTGAAAGAAATCATTTATTGCAATATCAGAATAATAATTTTGAATTATAACGTTATAATCATTACTATCTATCGAAAAGTTGAATATCTCTGCTCCTAAAATACTCACAAACTTCTTATTGACATTTTTGAAATCAGCATTCAATTCTGCATCGAAACATTGCTGAAAAAAATCATTTATTGCAATATCAGAATAATAATTCTGAATTGGAACGTTATAATCATTACGATCTCTCGAAAAGTTGAATATCTCTGCTCCTAAAATACTTACAAACTTCTTATTGACATTTTTGAAATCAGCGTTCAATTCTGCATCGAAACATTGCTGAAAGAAATCATTTATTGCAATATCAGAATAATAAGTATGAATTGGAACCTTATAATCATTACGATCTATCGAAAAGTTGAATATCTCTGCTCCTAAATTACTTACAGACTTCTTAGTGACATGTTTGAAACCAGCATTAAATTCTGCATCGAAATATTGATGAAAGAAGTCATTTATTGCAATACCAGAATAATAATTCTGAATTGGAACGTTATAATCATTACGATCTATCGAAAAGTTGAATATCTCTGCTCATAAAATACTTACAGACTTCTTAGTGACATTTTTGAAATCAGCATTAAATTCTGCATCGAAACATTGCTGAACAAAATTATTTATTGCAATATCAGAATAATAAGTATGAATTGGAACGTAACAATCATTACGATCTATCGAAAAGTTGAATATCTCTGCTCCTAAATTACTTACAGACTTCTTAGTGACATGTTTGAAACCAGCATTAAATTCTGCATCGAAACATTGCTGAAAGAAGTCATTCATTGCAATATCAGAATAATAAGTCTGAATTGGAACCTTATAATCATTACGATCTATCGAAAAGTTGAATATCTCTGCTCCTAAATTACTTACAGACTTCTTAGTGACATGTTTGAAACCAGCATTAAATTCTGCATCGAAATATTGATGAAAGAAATCATTTATTGCAATATCAGAATAATAAGTATGAATTGGAACCTTATAATCATTACGATCTATCGAAAAGTTGAATATCTCTGCTCCTAAATTACTTACAGACTTCTTAGTGACATGTTTGAAACCAGCATTAAATTCTGCATCGAAATATTGATGAAAGAAATCATTTGTTGCAATATCAGAATAATAAGTATGAATTGGAACCTTATAATCATTACGATCTATCGAAAAGTTGAATATCTCTGCTCCTAAATTACTTACAGACTTCTTAGTGACATGTTTGAAACCAGCATTAAATTCTGCATCGAAATATTGATGAAAGAAGTCATTTATTGCAATACCAGAATAATAATTCTGAATTGGAACGTTATAATCATTACGATCTATCGAAAAGTTGAATATCTCTGCTCATAAAATACTTACAGACATCTTAGTGACATTTGTGAAATCAGCATTAAATTCTGCATCGAAACATTGCTGAACAAAATTATTCATTGCAATATCAGAATAATAAGTATGAATTGGAACGTAACAATCATTACGATCTATCGAAAAGTTGAATATCTCTGCTCCTAAATTACTTACAGACTTCTTAGTGACATGTTTGAAACCAGCATTAAATTCTGCATCGAAACATTGCTGAAAGAAGTCATTCATTGCAATATCAGAATAATAAGTCTGAATTGGAACCTTATAATCATTACGATCTATCGAAAAGTTGAATATCTCTGCTCCTAAATTACTTACAGACTTCTTAGTGACATGTTTGAAACCAGCATTAAATTCTGCATCGAAATATTGATGAAAGAAGTCATTTATTGCAATACCAGAATAATAATTCTGAATTGGAACGTTATAATCATTACGATCTATCGAAAAGTTGAATATCTCTGCTCATAAAATACTTACAGACATCTTAGTGACATTTGTGAAATCAGCATTAAATTCTGCATCGAAACATTGCTGAACAAAATTATTCATTGCAATATCAGAATAATAAGTATGAATTGGAACGTAACAATCATTACGATCTATCGAAAAGTTGAATATCTCTGCTCCTAAATTACTTACAGACTTCTTAGTGACATGTTTGAAACCAGCATTAAATTCTGCATCGAAACATTGCTGAAAGAAGTCATTCATTGCAATATCAGAATAATAAGTCTGAATTGGAACCTTATAATCATTACGATCTATCGAAAAGTTGAATATCTCTGCTCCTAAATTACTTACAGACTTCTTAGTGACATGTTTGAAACCAGCATTAAATTCTGCATCGAAATATTGATGAAAGAAATCATTTATTGCAATATCAGAATAATAAGTATGAATTGGAACCTTATAATCATTACGATCTATCGAAAAGTTGAATATCTCTGCTCCTAAATTACTTACAGACTTCTTAGTGACATGTTTGAAACCAGCATTAAATTCTGCATCGAAATATTGATGAAAGAAATCATTTGTTGCAATATCAGAATAATAAGTATGAATTGGAACCTTATAATCATTACGATCTATCGAAAAGTTGAATATCTCTGCTCCTAAATTACTTACAGACTTCTTAGTGACATGTTTGAAACCAGCATTAAATTCTGCATCGAAATATTGATGAAAGAAGTCATTTATTGCAATACCAGAATAATAATTCTGAATTGGAACGTTATAATCATTACGATCTATCGAAAAGTTGAATATCTCTGCTCATAAAATAATTACAGACATCTTAGTGACATTTGTGAAATCAGCATTAAATTCTGCATCGAAACATTGCTGAACAAAATTATTCATTGCAATATCAGAATAATAAGTATGAATTGGAACGTAACAATCATTACGATCTATCGAAAAGTTGAATATCTCTGCTCCTAAATTACTTACAGACTTCTTAGTGACATGTTTGAAACCAGCATTAAATTCTGCATCGAAACATTGCTGAAAGAAATCATTTATTGCAATATCAGAATAATAATTCTGAATTGGAACCTTATAATCATTACGATCTATCGAAAAGTTGAATATCTCTGCTCCTAAATTACTTACAGACTTCTTAGTGACATGTTTGAAACCAGCATTAAATTCTGCATCGAAACATTGATGAAAGAAATCATTTATTGCAATATCAGAATAATAAGTATGAATTGGAACCTTATAATCATTACGATCTATCGAAAAGTTGAATATCTCTGCTCCTAAATTACTTACAGACTTCTTAGTGACATGTTTGAAACCAGCATTAAATTCTGCATCGAAACATTGATGAAAGAAGTCATTTGTTGCAATATCAGAATAATAAGTATGAATTGGAACCTTATAATCATTACGATCTATCGAAAAGTTGAATATCTCTGCTCCTAAATTACTTACAGACTTCTTATTGACATTTTTGAAATCAGCATTAAATTCTGCATCGAAACATTGCTGAAAGAAATCATTTATTGCAATATCAGAATAATAAGTATGAATTGGAACGTTATAATCATTACGATCTATCGAAAAGTTGAATATCACTGTTCCTATATTACTTTCTTAGTGACAATTTTGAAATCAGCATTAAATTCTGCATCGAAACATTGCTGAAAAAAATCATTTATTGCAATATCAGAATAATAAGTATGAATTGGAACCTTATAATCATTACGATCTATCGAAAAGTTGAATATCTCTGCTCCTAAATTACTTACAGACTTCTTAGTGACATGTTTGAAACCAGCATTAAATTCTGCATCGAAACATTGATGAAAGAAGTCATTTATTGCAATATCAGAATAATAAGTATGAATTGGAACCTTATAATCATTACGATCTATCGAAAAGTTGAATATCTCTGCTCCTAAAATACTTACAAACTTCTTATTGACATTTTTGAAATCAGCATTCAATTCTGCATCGAAACATTGCTGAAAAAATTCATTTATTGCAATATCAGAATAATAATTTTGCATTGGAACGTTATAATCATTACGATCTATCGAAAAGTTGAATATCACTGTTCCTATAATACTTTCTTAGTGACAATTTTGAAATCAGCATTAAATTCTGCATCGAAACATTGCTGAAAAAAATCATTTATTGCAATATCAGAATAATAAGTATGAATTGGAACCTTATAATCATTACGATCTATCGAAAAGTTGAATATCTCTGCTCCTAAATTACTTACAAACTTCTTAGTGACATGTTTGAAACCAGCATTAAATTCTGCATCGAAACATTGATGAAAGAAGTCATTTATTGCAATATCAGAATAATAAGTATGAATTGGAACCTTATAATCATTACGATCTATCGAAAAGTTGAATATCTCTGCTCCTAAAATACTTACAAACTTCTTATTGACATTTTTGAAATCAGCATTCAATTCTGCATCGAAACATTGCTGAAAGAAATCATTTATTGCAATATCAGAATAATAAGTATGAATTGGAACCTTATAATCATTACGATCTATCGAAAAGTTGAATATCACTGTTCCTATATTACTTTCTTAGTGACAATTTTGAAATCAGCATTAAATTCTGCATCGAAACATTGCTGAAAAAAATCATTTATTGCAATATCAGAATAATAAGTATGAATTGGAACCTTATAATCATTACGATCTATCGAAAAGTTGAATATCTCTGCTCCTAAATTACTTACAGACTTCTTAGTGACATGTTTGAAACCAGCATTAAATTCTGCATCGAAACATTGATGAAAGAAATCATTTATTGCAATATCAGAATAATAAGTATGAATTGGAAAGTTATAATCATTACGATCTATCGAAAAGTTGAATATCACAGTTCCTATATTACTTTCTTAGTGACATTTTTGAAATCAGCATTAAATTCTGCATCGAAACATTGCTGAAAAAAATCATTTATTGCAATATCAGCATAATAAGTATGAATTGGAACCTTATAATCATTACGATCTATCGAAAAGTTGAATATCTCTGCTCCTAAATTACTTACAGACTTCTTAGTGACATGTTTGAAACCAGCATTAAATTCTGCATCGAAACATTGATGAAAGAAGTCATTTATTGCAATATCAGAATAATAAGTATGAATTGGAACCTTATAATCATTACGATCTATCGAAAAGTTGAATATCTCTGCTCCTAAAATACTTACAAACTTCTTATTGACATTTTTAAAATCAGCGTTCAATTCTGCATTTAAACATTGTTGAAAGAAATCATTTATTGCAATATCAGCATAATAAGTATGAATTGGAACGTTATAATCATTACGATCTATCGAAAAGTTGAATATCACAGTTCCTATATTACTTTCTTAGTGACATTTTTGAAATCAGCATTAAATTCTGCATCGAAACATTGCTGAACAAAATTATTTATTGCAATACCAGAATAATAATTCTGAATTGGAACGTTATAATCATTACGATCTATCGAAAAGTTGAATATCTCTGCTCCTAAAATACTTACAAACTTCTTATTGACATTTTTGAAATCAGCATTCAATTCTGCATCGAAACATTTCTGAGAAAATTCATTTATTGCAATATCAGAATAATAATTCTGAATTGGAACGTTATAATCATTACGATCTATCGAAAAGTTGAATATCTCTGCTCCTAAATTACTCACAAACTTCTTATTGACATTTTTGAAATCAGCATTCAATTCTGCATCGAAACATTTCTGAGAAAAATCATTTATTGCAATATCAGAATAATAATTCTGAATTGGAACGTTACAATCATTACGATCTATCGAAAAGTTGAATATCTCTGTTCCTATATTTTTTACAGACTTCTTAGTGACATTTTTGAAATCAGCATTAAATTCTGCATCGAAACATTGCTGAAAGAAATCATTTATTGCAATATCAGACAGAATGATAATTCTGAATTGGAAATTTATAATCATTACGATCTATCGAAAAGTTGAATATCTCTGCTCCTATATTACTTACAAACTTCTTAATGACATTTTTGAAATCAGCATTAAATTCTGTATCGAAACATTGATAGACGTAGTCAATGAGCTCAATATATAAAAAAACCTTTTTTTGAAATGGGACGAAGTCTATATAGTCTTCCAATTGCTGGGATCTATTTAAAAGTTGAATATGTCTGCTCCTAAAACACTTACAAACTTCTTAGTGACATTTGTGAAATCAGCATTAAATTCTGCATCGAAACATTGGTGAACAAAATCATTTATTGCAATATCAGAATAATAATTCTGAATTATAACGTTATAATCATTACGATCTATCGAAAAGTTGAATATGTCTGCTCCTAAAATACTTACAAACTTCTTATTGACATTTGTGAAATCAGCATTAAATTCTGCATCGAAACATTGATAGAAGTAGTGAATTAGCTGAATATAAAAAAAACTTTTTTGAAATGGGACGAAGTCTATACAGTCTTCCAATTGCTGGGATCTATTGAAAAGTTGAATATCTCTGCTCCTAAAATACTTACAAACTTTTTATTGACATTTTTGAAATCAGCATTCACTTTTGCATCGAAACATTGCTGCCAGAAATCATTTATTGCAATAAAAACAACATAAAAGCAATTGCTATCATTGTACAATGTCAAAACAATTTTTAGTGCAAATTTCAAAAGTTTCTTAACTTTCTTTGACTCAGGTTGGTTAGTTTCAAAGGTGACGTAATATTGAGCCTATTGATCTTATGAGCTGTCTCTTGTAAGGAAGCAGGAAATAATGCTATCCCTGCAATTACAACTAGGGGTACTTTTATAGATATTTATTCCATTTGCAAATTGTAATGTTTCTATCTTTAGCTCTTAAAATATATTGTAAATCTTTTAATTATTCTTGTGAAATATGGATGCATACATAAATACCAAGAATTCAGGTCCTTCTGCACGTCTAAAAACAATTTCGAAGATGCTCAGTCAACTACCGAATACCATGAAACGCCAATATTATCGGCAAATTTGAGGTCTGCAGTCCCCCTGGGATGACTTCTATTATGACCAAATAGGGGGTGCAGTTGGTTTGAGGGTTTTACAATGTCTGCAAAATGGCTCCATTTGTCAAACGCATACTACCAAAATTGGGGGTGTTTTATGGTTCCTGACCATCCATAAGATCCCAACCCAGTCTGCCCTTCCGCACGGCAATATGGTCGCTGTAGCAGTAATCATCAATTAATTTTGAGGTTTCCTTGCTTTGTTTCCATCGCATTTTAAAATAGAAAATTATTACAAATTGCAGAAAATTTTCATGATTGCATGCTACCAAATGACCCAGTTTTAGGTCCATCGACTATCATATGGAGATTTCTGTAAAAGCTACTACCATTTGAGGGTATCTTCTAAAATAATTGCTTTGGCCATCCTTAACCCGGACTGGATGCCCCTGTTAGGCCACAATGTGAGTACCTCCCCTTGGGGCACCCCTAATAATTTTCTTTATTTAATAATTTTCTTTCTTTATTATTTAATAATTTTCTTAATTAATCTTCAACATTGATCATCAAAACTGAAATCAAAACTCATCAAAAGAAACCAAAAGCAGTGTGGGTACATGCTAGATTAGTCTGCCATAGAAATGGAGCTTACAAAATGCAAAATAGTGGCATACTGGAAAAACCGGACCCTGTGACCCTAAGACCCCTATGACCCCTAGGATCTTTAAGTACTGAGTTTTGAAAGGACCCTTAACACAGAAGGGTCATCCCCTCTGCATAAAGGCTATATGCTAATCAGGATGCTATATGCTAATCAGGTTAGTTCTGCGATAATTGTTTGCTGATTCATTGAAAACTATGAAAACATTTGTGTTGAAAGTATGTAAACGACCTTTTTAGAATTACAATATTCCTAATTTTAGACGCAAAATGAAAGGGGCATTGTTGGCGACATTAATGGCAATTTAAAACATGATGGCATCATTTCACCGTAAAGAATCATTTGTTTTCTTCAGTATGAGCACTGATAAAGGGTGGAAATGCTTCTATTGCCGGGGGATCTAACACTCCTTGTTCAACTATTCAAAGAATGAAATGTGTTTGTTGTTTGTACTGATGCTACGTTAGCCTACGCGTAGACCCATTATCGCAAAGGAGGAAACCCTAACCCTAACCCTAACCCTAACCCTAACCCTAACCCTAACCCTAACCCTAACCCTAACCCTAACCCTAACCCTAACCCTAACCCTAACCCTAACCCTAACCCTAACCCTAACCCTTTCCTCCTTTGGGATAATGGGTCTACGCGTAGGCTAATGCTACGTCAGTTGAAGGATTAAATTTGAACAATTATCGCAGAAGTAACCTGATTAGCATGTAGCATCATAGCCTGCGTGCAGACTCTACTGATTTCATTTCAGAGAGGTTTCTCCTACTGTACGGAAAACCTCTCTAAAAAGAAATCAATAGAGTCTGCACGCAGGCTAGGTTTCTCTGTCTCTCTGAAAAGAAATCAGTAGAGTCTGCACGCAGGCTAGTAGCATCCTGATTAGCATATACCTTCATGCAGAGGGGATGACCCCGGGGGGTACTTGACTTTAAATTGTATGCAGGGCCGCATTTAAGTCTGTTGGGGCCCTGGGCCCAAAACTAGTTGGGGCCCCTTCGAATATACTAGAAAAAATTTGTATCGTAGTACTTGGTACCCTGTTAGCCTGTATGGACAAGACCGCCAGATTCAGTCGTAGCCAAACAAGTTAATATCAACTAAACAGTTTGATAGGGGAAAACTCGAAAAAATGAGTACAAATATATACATTTCGGTAAAATCCCAAGAAAATTACCCTTTTCCAATGGTTTTTCATGATTTTCGTCTTGCCTTCACTGCTACAAAATTTCGGATGATTTTCTTGGGGTCTAAAACCCTCAAGACAGCGGCGTGGCCAGGATAAATTAAGTGGGGCGGGAAAATTTTTGGGGCCACGCCCTTTACTTTGGCTTAGAATGCATCTCCGAATATCATGCTTGCCATCAGCGACAAGGAAACTTTAATATTTTGTGACGGTTATCCTACAAATCGGAGCACGAGGATCGTTTTTGAAGAAACATCCTTTACTTTGGCTTAGAATGCATTCCTTGATTCCATATTCCATATTTGCCCGTGGTAAAATGGAAGATCTGACATTTCTCGGAAAGTTCCTTCCCAACCTATACCCAGCTAGTTTCTCTTCGGTTTTAAAGGAATCTCGAGGAATCAGAGAGAGCGCGTGGCCGAGTGGATAAGGCGACTGACTCGTAAACCAAAGGTCAGAACGGCCGAGGTTCGAATCCCGCGCTGGACAGTTTGGTCGCTGTCCGTAACTCTAGCTCGGGTCAACCAGAGCCATGTGAGGGAAATCTGGTAGCTGCGGCGGTTGATGGTAAAACATCCGTGGCCCCTGCTGGAAATAAGTCTCTCTCAGACTTTCGCAGGCTAGCCACGTTAAATATGATACCTACCTACCTACCTACCTACCTAGGACCACCTTTGGACAAAAGTGGGGGCAGTTGCTCCCCATACCCCCCCCCCCCCGGTGGCCACGCCACTGCCTCAGGACATCAAAATTTGCTGGCATTCATTAGGCACAAGCAACAACGCGCTCTTGTGACATTGTGGACCTTAGTTGACTCTTGACCGGTTGACCCTGTCAGCATGGAAAAACCCCGGGAGAAATTTCTTTCACTGGAGGAAACTCTGCATGGCAAAGTGCAGTCATTGCATTGAGCAACAATCTAAGTGCGGTTATTGCCTCTTTTGGGAAGTTGCAGCTTCATCTCCTTCACAATTTGCTCTAATAGATCATCCGAAATAGGCTTTTGTGTTTCATGGGGCTGTCGCCTCTTCAAGTTCTTCCTTTTTTTATGGACTTCGGCTTCGGTATCAACGATATTCCTCATTTTATCAAGGAACTTTTCGAGAGGCTTTTGAACAAACTTATGTTATTGTCGAATTTCTACCTAGCTCACCAATCACGTATTGTCAATATATGAAACCATGAACCATGGTGTTGTCTGAAGACTTTAGCACTCAATTCAAACACAAGCGTGAAATAAACAGTGCTTCATAGGTTTTTTCAAATTTTACTCGGGGCCCCCTAGATTTAAGAATTTTAGGGGGCCCCTGGGCCCGGGCCCAGTGGGCCCATGGGTAAATGCGTCACTGATTGTATGGGGGGGGTGCACTCCAAGAACATTTTTCTTACCTGGCTTTAGAAATTTTCCCTCGAAATGATAGCCGGCTTTAGAAAAAATCGGCGAAAAGCATATTCAAAGAATGAAATGTGTTTGTTGTTTGTACTGATGCTACGTCTGTTGAATAGGGTATCAACCCGCCCCAGGCTGCAATGAACGGTATTGGCATTAAATTTGAACAATTATCGCAGAAGTAACCTGATTAGCATATAGCATCCTGATTAGCATATAGCCTTTCTGCAGAGGGGATGACCCCGGGGGGTACTTGACTTTCAATTGTATGGGGGGGGGGTGCACTCCAAGAAAAATTTTTTCACCCGGCTTTAGAAATTTTCCCTCGAAATGATAGCCGGCTTTAGAAAAAATCGGCGAAAAGCATATCCCAAAACGTAAAAATCGGCGAAAAGCATACCCCTAAACGTAAAAATTCGTCGAAAAACAATGAAATAACAATTTTGACAACCGGCTTTAGAAAAATTGCCTTCTTTTGATACCCGGCATTAGAAAAAGTGGCGAAAACGATACCCGGAAAGGAGTGCACATGGCGTCAGCAAAATATACTAAGTACCCCCCCCCCCGAGGGGGATGACCCTTCTGTGTTAAGGGTCCTTTCAAAACTCAGTACTTAAAGGTCCTAGGGGTCATAGGGGTCTTAGGGTCATAGGGTCCGGTTTTTCCAGTATGCCAAAATAGTGCATGGAACCTTTCCTCTCTAAGCCAGTCAGATGCTTCGATTTTCTATAGCTGGTATTAGAATGCTGTTTGACATATTTGCTAAGCATATTTCCAAATGCCTCACTCAGTTCTGGCAAGATTTGCGTAGCGAGAGGCAGCTACATGAGCAGGCGTGGTTCTCAAGAAATTCAAGAAACGAAAAAAGAGAATTCGAGGAAACATTGCGAACACATTGCTAAGGAGGACGAGCTCAAGCAATATTGTGGGTCTCTCTTTTCAGTCTCTTTTCTTAGTTCTCTATTATCGATTTTTTTCTCCATAGACAGGGCATTTGTGATGTTTGCTACTTGTTTGCTGGTTGATGTGAGAATTTATCATTAATTGATTTGTTATAGCATTGTTTTGATATACAATTGAATGCTGAGTTCAAAAACGGCACTTAGACTGCTGTAACTGTTGCAGGCGTAGAGATATTTTGCTTTAATCCAACAGATGGCAATAGATGTGAGAATTTGGTAGAGAATCACTACCACAGAAAAACATCTATTCCATTAAGCCCTTTCTGGAGATCATTAATCACAATTCATAATTCTAAGAGAAAACCAGTTCATCAATCCTCAATCATATTACATATCACATCCATTCTCATTCACAGCAACCAAGCTGCCCAACGAAATAATCCAAATCAATGAAAATTAACCTCCTACCCCCACCGTGAATTTAACGGATTTCGAGACATTAGAAAATTGACCTCTGGAAAAACTGAGGTGGACATGTCCACCCTTGTCCACTACACAATCCACCCCATGGCGACGCCACTAAATGCAGGGCCTTGTAGGGCCCACTAATTAAATGAATGGCAAATCTATATTACTACTCGCTGAGACGGTCAGATCAAACGCTGAATTTGTCTGTCTGCCGCACTTATTCCAGACCTCTCCCGTGTCCTGGAAGCCCGCTCTTCGTCTCCAAAAATCGACAGGAAAATCTATGTGTGCATGAGGATGTCCATATTTTGGGGTAACCTCCTGCAGCTGGGGTATCAGCGGGGGAAATTTGTTGGCAGCCTTCTTCAGCAGGCTATTGTTTTTTGAGTGACTGCCGATTGTTACTAACGACACTTGATGGTGCTATCAAGGGCCATCAACGAACAAATCACTTTGTGGTCGATGGTAAACAACCAAAGACGTCACATCGGACGTCACATGCACATTCACTTTCGCAGTGGCTCACCTTCGCAGGCCTCTGCCAGCGGTATCCTCCTTCACAACGGCACTCTCAATAGCCCTGTCCACAAGTTGCTCGGCAACTTTCGGGCAACTTTCAGTCTTTTGGGCAACCTTTAGGAATTTTGGCAACTTTTGCAACCTTGAGAAATTTGTCCTTATTTTAGCAATATTAGAACAATTTCTATGATATTTTGTTTAACAGTAATGAAAATTCGGCATGGAAAGGATCTGCTTCCTGGTCAGGCTGGGATTAAACGTCTTGGTTTGTGAAGAACTGGTCTTTGAAATTAACGATTTGTGACTATGATCAGTATGATGACGATGATGATGATGACAACGATGATTATTATCAATCATCAATAAATGTTGTCGTTGTGGTTGTTGTTGTTATAAGCAAAAAATGGTTTCTGTTGAAATACTGAAGATATGTTACATGGTTCCAACAGCAAGGCCCCCGACGAGATCAGAAAAGTGGGGGGGGGGGCCAAACTTGATACAAAAAATTTACCACAATACAACGTGATGAGCTGCCTTTCAGAACGGCATTATTTGCCAAAAAGTGGGGGGGCCATGGCCTTCCGCCCCCCCCCCCGTCGTCGGAGGCCCTGAACAGTATTAATATTAAAAGGCTCAAACTTCCAGGAAACTGCAGTTGCCTCATAAGACAAAATGTTGAAATGAAATAGAAAGACACTTCTCCGAAGCATCCTTGGAGCTAATCTTATGCACATTTGTCAATTATTCATACATCTGTAGCACTTGGCCTTACAAAAATGACAATAAATGAGCAACTTTTGAGCAACTTTTTGAAAAATTGGCAACTTTTGAGCAACTTTTCAGGAAATTATGAGCAACTTTTCGAGATATTTCGAGCAACTTGTGGACAGGGCTAACTCTCAAGGGTTTCATCATCCCGCAGTAAGTATTGACGAGGTTGTAGGGTGGTGGGGTGCATGATCGATGCCAGCGATTGTTACCACCAGTTGGGGGTTGTCACGTGGCCACACCCATATCACGTGATACCTTCTCCTTCACAATGGTGCTCTTCCTAAGAGTATACAAGACATACCGGGATGACACCAAGTGAGGGGCGTATAGCATAGTTACTGACGAAGATGTGGGGGTAATGATACTTTAAATTGCTGGGGGCAGTCAGGGGCATATAACATAGTTACTGACGAAGATGTGGGGGTAATGATACTTTTAGTTGCTGGTGGGAGTCACGCACGTACCTAGCCCCCATGACATGTGACTTACTTGGCAAGTTGCCAATGTAGGCACATGACTTGCCACAATGCCAGGTTTTCAGCATGTGACTTGGCACCTTGCCGAGTTCTGTGACGTCACTTGGCACCTTGCCAACTTCCCTTAAATTCACCCCCTGATGACATGCAGCACATTCCCCTGATCATTATTTCAAAAGCTACCTTGCATAGGGAGATTCAACACTTACTGACCTGCTAAAAACAAAAAACGAAGCTAACGTTACTAAGGCAACCAGCGCAAGTAAGACAGCAGCACCAGCAAGAGCAGCTAACGCAGCAAATGCTACTGTAACAACGTAGCTAACTAACTATCTAAGAAAAACGTAAATGATACATAACTAAAGGAATCGAGCAAGCAAGTAAGCCAGCTATCTTGAAACTAATCCATATGTGAGCCGGGCTTTTCAACCCCCTTCCAGGTATTACTTGCCACGTTGTTAAACGAAATCAGCTATGTCACCCCAACCTCCCTGACTTTTGCTAATTATTGATTAGTTACATTTTGACAGAAAAATGTTTAAACAATAGAGCTCACACAAGTCACGTGATATGCCCATACTTGGAAGCAGGTAGCAGCAAGATCATTGTTTTCCATGATTTCCATGGAAAGATTTCCTTGAATTATGGAGCATCACATAGCAAATGAATCTGCAAATAAGAGCTTCTTTCGTTTGATGCTGGAATTTCTAGAATTTGCTGATGTCGGCATTTTTTTATTATGATATCATTCTGGCTCCCGTTTTAGCCTAATTCGTAAATTTTTTCAATTTTCTTCAAGCTTTTTCAATTCAGTGAGCTCTATTGATACATTTGTCATAGGTTACCACCATTTTGCAGCCACTTTCTCTCTATTTTTACATAGAAAAAGCAGTGGCACAAATTACGTCATCAGAATTGGCTAATTTCGCTCAAAATATCACTCCAAAATCGTCATTTTCAATAAAATGATATTTTCCCACCAGCTATGTTGATAAATTTAACCAACAACTGCATAAAGTTCATGCAAGATGGTCTTTAAACACAAATTTAACTTTAAACGCCTAATTTTTACTGATTTTCAACTTCATTATGTCACTGTGACCACATAAGACGTGGCAGCCATACCCAAATTGCACTACATGCTACAAACTACTTGCTCTGTAATTGAACCAAGTTCTATTGAATTCTGGTGACTCTAAGGCAGTTTTCACAGAAGGGCGGAACCCCCCCCCCCCATAAATGGTAGCTCAAAAAACCCATACGGATTAGGGTCACCTAAGGCAACATGATTGATTTGATTGATTTTATTGATTTGATTGCTTGATTTTATCTTTCTTACCCATGGTAGCCCCTCAATAAAAATAGTTGATTTACAGGGGGCCATGCTAAAAACTTACAAATAACTACTAATCTACAATAGAACGAAATTTGCTATAAAACCTAAACCTAAACTAATTACAATTTGTGCTAAATAAACAAAAGAAAACAGAAAAGAACTGGTGAGTGAAATTCATGGTTGCACCTTCTTTTTAAAAGATCTCATGGTTGAAGTATTTCTGATCTCAGGCCCAAGACTGTTCAACAATCAGGACTGTACAACAAGGGCTACTGGGGCAATACCCAACTCATTTTCCCCTATAACTTTTTTAACAAGCTGCTTGGGCCAAGTAAAGCAATTACAGCAAATAAGGCAACCACAACATTCACCCTACGTAACGTATACAATAATATAACCTAAAGCGCCACTATATCATTGAACGTACGTAATGTCATCAAAGCAAGGCCAATACGACAACTAACAGAACTAAAGGTGCTGAGGCAACCAAGTCCACTAAGAAAAGAAAGAACACAAAACCAACTCCACAACTAAACAAAGACAACACCTAACGTAAGTTAGTCCACTAAAGCAACTGAGGCCAATAAGGCAACTAACGCCACAAAAGGCGCTGAAGTTAGAAATTTCCCCACCCTGAAAGCATTAAAAAAAGAGTTGCAAAAATGCATCATCAAACGACCAATTGTAATTTACCAAATTAACAATGTACATGTACATTATTAGTTATTTTAAAGAGAATCAACGGAGATAAAAGCCCCGCGCGGAAGGAGTCTGGGTATTCTATTATTAGCCTATTGTATTTGATGATTTCGAGACGACCATGGATATTGTTTAGCAAGAGGAACAATAACATGCGTAGGAGTTTTCAATGCCCTATTTATAGATGACCTCCTCTTAGCTCCGTTCATTCACTTTAAGTTTTTAGCATAGCCTCCTAAAAATCAGTTATTATAACTGAGGGGCTGCCATCGGTAACAAAGATAAAAGCAAAGCAAACAGCATCAAGCTATAACCACGTCCACTAAGCCAAGAAACGCAACTAAATCTACTCAAGAACTAAAGCAAGAAGCCACTAACGTAAGTAAGGCCACTATACCAACTGAGTCCCGTTACGCAACTGACGCACCCCCAAGGGGGGGTACTTAGTATATTTGTCGCACGGGGATGAGCCGTTTTCAAGGGTATCGTTTTCACCAATTTTTTCTAGCACAGGGTATCAAAATGAGGCAATTTTTCTAGAGCAGGTTGTCAAAACATGTGAAAAAGGAATATTTTCTTAGATCGGGTCGTTTTTCGGTCAAATTTCATGTTTTGGAGTATACTTTTCACGACATTTTTCTAGAACAGGTTATCATTTTGAGCTTCTGGAGCAGGGGAAAACAATTTTTTTGCATGGGCACACCCCCGTACAAATTTAGGTCAAGTACCCCCCCCCCCCCGGGTGACGCACCTAAAAGCGTTAAGGCAGCTGAGTCCTTAAGGCAACAAACGCCGCTAGATTAACTCAACTGGAAACAATTGATACAACCAAGGCATCCACAATAATGGCGGCAACTAACTTTTCAGCGGATTATCTCTTTCACGTCCAACTTCCACGGAAGAAGCAAGTCCCAAAATACACTCATATGCATTTCCTTGAATTTCCACTCAAGTACTGCTTTATTGAATGAACCAACGAAGATACATTTTCCCCTGAAGTACTGCCACTTAGACGAACTACAGCGAAGCTAAAAGGAACGCGGAGGCGCGGCGAAGCCGCGCCGAGCGGGCCTAGTATCATCATGAACGGGGCAAATATCATCACAGTGGGACCTGGATTCTATAATCTGGGAAAAATTTTGCATGACACTGGTCGCGGTAGCGGTTGCAGCAATTGGCTGATCGATGTGAAAGAAAGAGAACAAGGATATACCAGTAGAGTTGCTTGAAATATTGAAATTAGAAGCCAATAAAACATTTCATGATATTTCTGTGAAGTTGATCAATGGCTAGATGAAATTATGAAATGAGTTAGCAGTGAAGTTTTTCCAGATCCCAATTCGACCGAGGAGTACTTCACTTCCAAAAAACTTGTAAAACTTTAGCAAAGTCCTTTTGTTTTCAATAAAACTCCTTCAGAAATCCTTTAAAAAATCCTTCTATTCTTAAAAGTTCTCATACGCCGTTTTGAAGGAGTGAAATGCCCCTCACATTCGACTAGGACACACCACTTATTTTGATTCGACATTGGCTCAGCTGAAGAAAACAACTGGTATGAGATAAACAATTTGATTGTATCGATCCGTGGGTGTAATTACAGTAAGTGGGATGAATACGCAAATTCTTTTCCTATCGAACAAAGCAAGTATTTACGTTGCGTTGCAGTTTCCCATTGCGCCTCTGCATGTTAATTGTTAGCATTCTTGACTTGCAGTGGCAAGTTCATAGGCGTAAGAAACAGGGGGGCTGGACCCCAACGTCAGAAAAATTTGCAAAAATTAGCCATAAGGGACAGGGCAAAATTTATTATATTACATGGCCGGTGGAGAACAAAAATTCTTGCAAAAAAATCTGCTCGCCCTGTATGAAATTATTGCCAAAAAACCAACTGCCCCGTCAGCCTTTCTTTGAAAAAATGTATCTGCCCCGTATTCATTAACAACAAATGTTGTATCGTACCACCGATGAATTAGCCAAAGACCATAACATAATCAATTCTTGCCTTTATGAGACTTTGTCAACCAAGGTACCTTGTTGTCAACGAAGAAATCGACTTTGAATATGAAGAGAAATGACTGATGAATCGTTCTTGCAAGTAACTGACAAGGACATTTTGCGTCATGTTCATACACATCCTTCCAAGCTTTTCTCAACTTGCATGATCCACAATTTGGCTTCAAAGTTAGCCATTTCATATTTCAAACTTCATCTTGAGCTTATAAAAAGGTACTGCCCCGTTCATATTTGCTTTGTAAAAAGTGTTGACCCAGTTCTGTACAAGCTAAAAAAAGTAGTTGCCCCGTTTCGGGCAGAGATCCGCCTCAAGTCGGGCAAAATTTTCTCAAACAATGGATTTTTTAATCGGGCAGCCTCCCCAAATTTTATCTCCCCCTACGCCAATGGGCAACTTGCATGATCATGCTCTTGTACTTGCAGGCCTTTGCATTTCTGTGTATCTGGTATCTCATTTTTATTTGTCACATGCACAATGCATTCTGGTAGCAGTAGCAGATCCGTAGTAGATGCACTGAAAGGAGATCGGGTTGTGAAGACAAGGGCATTGCCAGCCTTGAAATAGTGGGGTGTACATAGGAGTGAGTTACGTCCTGAAGAGTATACGAAAGCCTTTTTACACCATTTTGCTTATGAATAGATACTCACTACGAAACTGGGATGGGCATATTCACCCCAGTCCACCCCTTGGCAGCTGATTAAGCTGGGCTTCATATAGCCTTGTAACCTGGCTGGACAAATAGCGTGATTCCTTAGAAGCTGATCACGCTGGACTATATATAGCCTGTTAGCCTGTCGTGCTTAATTCAATTCATATCTATTTTACTTTATCTAATTGGAATTTAGTCTAGCTGGTAACAGGATAAGCCCAGGCTTGTTTTGAATGGTTTCTATCCAGTTTCCATACTTTCTTGTGCTAAGAACTGTGTGGGACCCTGTGTAGACTGACGACGTGATTCCTTGCAGAGTCAATGTTCTATTGACTCTGTTCCTTGTGTTCGTTCAATGTTCTTAATCTGATGTTTTTATTTTCACTCATACATCAAGTTGTTAGGTTATGTAACTCTTGAGTCCATGAAGCATTGGCTGCAGACATCTTTGTTTTCAACAAAATGTTTGTTCGAAATACCACCTTAATTTTTATTCCAGGCTACTACATTGACTGCGAGCGTAGTGGACTAGGAGATGTGGGCAAGTGCAGCTTCTGAATATCGCAGTCGTTACGCCCGCTCGTTCCTCCGAAGAGGTAGCTTGCTTCACTTGCAATGAGGCAGTAGCCTTTGATACAGATTAAGGTGGAAGTATCCCATAACCATTTCATTCAAAATAAAGATGTCCGCAATGCGCAATATTGAGTTTTATTTGTTGTCGTTTTTGAGCAGCATCGTAGTATTGCTTCCCTTGATGGTTAACTTACAATAATTTCTTTAAGAAGTGGCGCAACCGACGTCGAACGTCAATGACCTTTTGAGTGCCAAAGAAAAATGGCCCAGACATCTTTAACATCCAGAAAGTTTTCACAGAATGTTTATCAGGTGTTAAGATAAAAAAGTTAGATTACTTTTCGAGTACAATATGTCCCTGCCAAAAGAAATGAGATGACGGACACTCGTTGTGTAGTTTTGTTTCTGGCAAAAATTTAATCTCTTACCTAAGGGTCTAATCATGCAATTGATTAAGCTGTCTCCCTTGCTGCACTAAAATAGTTCGCTCTTTGTTTTTATGATAATATCTTGAGCTGCGAGTTTATGCGCATACATTTTCCACAAAACTTGGAAAACAGCCCTCTCGAAATAGAGGCTCTGAACAAGGCAAAAGTTCTTAGTTGTAATTGCATCCTCTTTGCAGGTACAGAGAAATTTGGAGAGAATTTGTATAGCTTTATCCTAAACACTTTGCGTTGCAAAGAGGGGTAACCCTGCTCCCGAAATGACAATGGTACGGGACTCAGACCAAAGTAAAATGAAAGGGAAAATGATGTGCTAACAGAGTTGCTGACCAGCCATCGAAGTTGAAAGGTAATAAGTCAAATATAGTCTGTCTCAACTTAAATGTGACCTGCAAATGCCCGCGAATAAGAGCAATAGAAGTGTTTGCGTAAATAATTTTTCGTTATTGCAAATCTCAGGTGACATCAACTTATGGTTTTGGCCAATGTCTTTCCTACTTTTGTACCAACAAAATTATTAAGCTTGAGGTTCCACTGGCATCATTCCGTTATTCTCTGAGGTCAGGTTTTTTCTTACGCTCATATTCCATCATTACATGATTTTTGAATCCATTGCTCATTCCAAATGATGTTCGAGATTCAGGTCCTCTGAGATGATTTTAACGCATTTTGGATATGCTGCAATGAAAAGATGCATTTTCTATACATTTCAATACTGCAATGCTACCAAATAGATTTGTGCTCAGGTTCTCCGTAGAAATCTTTTGGAAAATCAGCACAAACTAAACTTTCCCATCCTGCTTCCCCTTCCCGCTTCCCCTTCCCTCTAGACCTGCCCCAAGTCTATTTCGTCAACTCTAATAAGGGAAGGGAAAGGGAAGGGAAAGGGAAGGGAAAGGGAAGGGAAAGGGAAAAGCGAAATGTCTCGTAATAGAGCTTTCAGGTACTAGACTTATTACAGTTGACGAAACAAACTTGGGGCAAGTCTACCTTCCCTCTAATTCCATCCATTTTGATATGCATTTAAACCTAAGATGGAGAGAATATTTCATATTCATTCAAATTCAGTATACACTATTTAGGTATCATCTTGATGATTATTGTTGCAGAGTAATTGTTCGTAATTGTTGTATTTATACTTTTTGTATCAGTGTTAGTCTTATGGGAGTATCCTGTAAGTTTTCTGTGCTATAAACAATACAACAATGGTGCAATAAATACAACTTTGGCTCTACTCTTGTCTCTGTCTCATACTCTTCTAAGTTAAAGGTGGTGTGAAGCGAAAATTTTTATCGATGGAAATGAATAGCGCAGTTGAATGATAAAGAATTTCGTTTAAATTTTTTTGATACCTTCTTTCATTTTTGAATTATCCACTGTTTTGTACGATTAGCTGATGACGCCATTTTGTTTGCAAAATGTAAAGAAAGTATACAAGGCTGGCCATGTTTCCAAAGAGAAATCTAATTAAAAAACTTTGCACAATCAACATGCCTTTCTAAACATCATATTAGGTCATGAGGTAATTTATATAGCATCTATTCAGCTAAGCTGAAAATTTCTTACAACTGTAACCTTTCAAAGATCAGATACAGTTATATTTCCATATGTTATCCTAGTAATTTGCAAACAAAATGACGTCATCGGCTGCAACTTAATATCAGTGGATAACTTGAAAACGAAATGAGATATCAAAGAAATATAAACAGGATCCTTCATCATTCGACTGGGCCGTCCATTTGCATTAATAAAAATTTTCGCTTCAGGTCACCTTTAAGCTATGATGATACCAAGACCAATGTGGATGGTCTTCAAGAACTTTTTTCTTGGAACATAGAAGTTGTTTGGATCAAAGTATATATTCTTTCATTTAGATACAGATATGATGTTTAAATTTGAGAGTTGTCAAAGGAATTCATCGGGACTGATTTGGAGTTTCCTGGCAGTCATTCTTTTGTGTTGCATTTCAACTACAAATGCAGGTTTGTAAATGTTACTTTCTTTTGAAAAGCGGCTATTCAATAGCCTGTGTTCCAGACCACTTGAGAAGGAAAGTGGTCTGTGTAACCAAGCACTAATCCGTGTTCACAAATTTTCTTCGGAATCTGAAGAAAAATTAATATATGCAACTAATAATTCGCATAATCACTATTTGTTTTGTTATCAAAAGGAAAAGCCCTTCTCATGTGAAGAACTCACATTACAATACAAAGAATGGGAAATTTCAATGTCTGCTAATCCTATTGACTTTTTACGATGAAAGAATAGGAGATTTGAATGCCTGCTAATCCTACTGAGTTTTTACCTTTTTACGCCCGTGCAAAGTGATAACGATCAGCCCTGGTTTGTTTCAAACACACATGTTCACAAAGACATCCGTTGTGTTAATCATTGACTTCATTGCAGCCAATCAGATCCGTGAAAGAATGCCCTTAATTATTTTGCAATTCAATTCATCGTCTGAACACGGATTAGTGCTCGGTTACACAGACCACTTTCCTTCTCAAGTGGTCTGGAACACAGGCTACTATTCAATAGATGCGAGGGATGCACACACAATTTGCAACACTGAAAAATATCTATTCGATAGATGTGAGGGATGTGCACATAATTTGCAGCAGCGAAAGAATCTATTGAATTGATCACAAGAATCATGCATCCTGTACCAAAATACAAGGCAAAATTTGGCCTTGTCCAGGAAATTCAAATCAAATCCGTTTAATAATCTAATCCGTTAGGTAGAGTACAATTTCCAACAAAAAGTCGGATGTGGGGGGGGGGGCAACCTCCCATTAGCTTCAGCCCTGAAACAGATTGAGAGTTTAATATGCTAAAAAAAGACAGGACGAAGGCACAAGCTGAAAGATCAAGACCAATGTTCCAATGAAAGGTATGAGTGTGTAATAACGTACTACAAGCAAGAGGAAGTTTGTCTTAGATTCCTGACGATGAAATGAACAGTTTTTGGAATGATTTTGTCCAATGTTCAAATTTCCTAGCCTTTTAGTGATACGAAAGCTCGATTTTTTACAAAGAATTTCTCGTGAAAAAATTCACCAATTGCATTGCCGTTAGAACGTCTGCCCTTCTCTGGCAAGAAAAGACTACACATTTTTTTTACAAGAAGCTTGAATCAGGCCACCATAGTACTAAGTTCATTGAACATTTTTGCATATTAGCACTGAAAGTTTCTTAATTTGTTCCTTTTTTAAATGCCTGAATTATTATGCAGCCTGCTACATATCTGTATCTTGCCATTTGAAACATCATATTATAGGAACAAACTTTGTTCTGATGTGTTGAATACAAAAGAGGCCAGTCAAATTTACTCAAGAATCGGAGTTCAACAACATGTTTTTCATAGCATCTTTGAATTTTTAAAAGTTTCTTGTTACTTCTCAATCATATGCTGCTTTGAATTTCTTGAAATTATTGCTATCTTAGTACTGGTTTCAGTCTTTTTTATAAAGCAATAATTTATAAGAAAACTTATAACTCGTAGTAGCAACGACAGCAACATTAGCATGTGCTGTGGAGGAGAGGAACAAGCGGTGTTTGGCGCGAAAAAGTTCTTAGGCCTACGAAGAAGGATTGCGAATGGTGAAGAAAATTTGGTAGCCTAGTATGATGAATTTACTGGCTGTTGGCGAACAGAGAAGTCACTTGTTCTACTGGAGATACAACAATGAAGTCTTCTGAATCAAGTGCGAGGGAAGCAAAACGCAAAACAAGGATATTTGGCACAGTATTGCTTGTGTGTTTCATGTGGTCAAAACCTGTTGTATGTGTAGTCTATATGTTAATGGAGTTTAAATGAAATGAACTGAAAGCTCGAGCAGAACGGGCCCTAAGAAATTTGGACACTATCTAGTGCAGTTCCGCATACTGTGCCTATACTTGTCCTAACCAAACCCTACCAAAACCCTTTAAGGTGTGTGATACTGCATGCATTAGCCCTGATAATTGGCCAAGAATTACTTGGATATTATTTGCTGTGATAACCTTACCTATCTAGATATACTGCAAATTGCAGTAAAAAGGCAATGAAGGTTAAAACGAAGGGTGTATCCAAAGAATGCAGCAACCTTCGATGATCATTTGTTTTGTTTTTATAATATTTTGGGGATGAGTGCAGCTTAGTGGGTGGCGCTAAATTTCACAATCCAACGCTAACCCTAACTAACTACCCCTCTAAACCCAATCCTAACCCAAACTAACCCTAACCTTAACTTACCCTTACTAACCCTAAGTTACCCTAGATAACGCTAAATTACACTGACAACGGTAGTAATTCCCTTTGGGAAATATCATAAATTGTAAAGAGATTCGGATGCAAAAAAAGAAAAGATTTAGCACACTGAGGCCTTTCTGACTTGTGCTGTCATGAGAGTGTGACTTTAAACAGAACTGGGAAATATCAATGCAGTCAATTTTGTAACATTTCATGACTTATTTCAGTTGCACCTTATTCCTCATTAAAAGTTCCAATAAATACCCTAAATTTTTGGTATTGACACAGAGGCGTGCAGATATTCTTAACTTTGGCTGATAAATTTCTATTGTTTGATTTATTTAATTTATCTGAAAATAATGCAACTTCCTTGTTGAAGTTTGAACAGCAAAGAAGTCAAGAATTAGTGTCAGAATGCTTTGGTGCAAATGGGGCAAAAGGCAAATACAATGACAAAAGTTAAACAACATGTCCAGCAAACACCCTCCCCTGCAATCACTGCTTATTGTGCAGTGGGCGCCATGCTTAAGAACATTTCTATTTTTCATATTTTAGCAGGTTGGGCCATTTAAAACCAAGACTGATATTACTCTTATTTTGTTTTCAGAGCCATGTACAGCAGGAGCTCATAGTTGCCATGTTGAGGCCGAGTGTACAAACAGCAGCTCAATTATTACATGCACTTGTAAGACTGGATTTACTGGAAGTGGAACAAATTGTTCAGGTATAATTTGCATCACCCTCGAGGGCAGTAAATGCTAGAGTTTGTGAATCATGATTTCTATCCAATTCATTCACATTTTCTCCATTCCCGTAAGCTTGACCATTTCACCCCTGTAGGCCATACCCTAGGTTAAACCAAGAATACCTAGGTATGGACTCAAAGAATCAAAATTCTTTCAGGTCCCTGCCCTTAGCAAAATATTGAGTATTTTTGCAGCATGCTTCAGGCCCAGACCTCACCAAAAGTTTTTTGTGCCTGCGAGCGCAAAATTGCCACAAAAATGTGCCTGCTAAATTTTTTCAACGTATATCATCTAGGATTTCGATTCTTTCTGTGCATCACATCAAGCAAACTTTGATTGAGCGAGGGACATTTTGGTTCTAAATGTTGGATGGTGCCTTTGGAATAAACGTTTATGATAGACAAGATATATGAAACCTTGCCTTTGTTTAGGAATACTTCCATTTCAACAATCATTGACACACTTATACAGTTGTTTCTTTGCTTTAAAACAATGAAACTCATCTGGTACACAATGGAGGTTTCCTTCAAATCACAAATTTTTCCATTAATTATGGTTTGGTTACAGAGTTGAATTCGAATCAGATCTATTTGTCACTTTTTCATTCGCTCTAAAACTTTAAATGCAGTAAAGTCCTTCACTTTATCAAAGCGACATGCGAAATGCCAATAAGTTTTATTCCCTTTCCCAGATTCCTTCCAACATTGCTTCATACTGTTATCAATGACACTGTCTGCATGTTCAATATTTGGGCCGTTAACTGCAATATGCTTCTCTAGACGTCTTAAAAACTCTCGGAAATTATCGTTGCTAGTGACGGGTCTAACTGATAGCTCATTTAACTATAGACAAATCTAACTGCTGTAATGCAAACTGTAAAGCACCAAATCCGGCTTTAGGCGAGATCAAACGCACTCTCAGGTCCTATTCACACACGCAGATACACAGCAATCAAAAACATTAAAGTATGGCAGAACTCGATGTCCAAATCAATTATGGTTTCATTATTCTTAACCTTTCAAATCATTTTAATGCAATATCTCATTACTCAATTCCTACCAATTGATCGTTATAAACTTAAGAAAATATCATGTTTTTTTAAAAATAAATGTGCCTGCAGATATTCGCTGGATTTAAAAATGTGCCTGCGAGCGGCGCTCGCACGCTTGCGCACTTTAGCGATGCCTGTTCAAGCCTGATACTAACTTGTTGTGAGTATGACTTGAGTATGTTTGAGGGCTTGATTCAAGTATGATTTTTGCACGCTTGCGCTGGCTTGTAGCATGCATCTTCTGAACTAAAGAAAAACTCATTCAAGCTTGATCGTACCGGGTGTCCCAAAAAAGTACTCCAGTTTAAAAAATCACCAAAAATTGATTATCAAACCTTTGATAAAATTTTCTCTTTCAATTGCTTTGCCAAAGACCCAAAAATATTCACAGATAATAAAATGTTTGCTTTTGATACAGCAAGGTAGGAGATTTACACATTGAAAAACCTTATTTTGAGCAATATTTTTAAAGCAAAATACTCAATCTTGCCTAAGAGTCAAAATTTTCAGATTTTTTATCATCAATAAAGTCTCCAATGACAGTGCGCATTTATTTCTGTGACTTATGGCCATACTAAAAGTTTTACACACACAAAGAAATTGATTTGGCAATCATCAGTGCAATGTGATTCAAAACCAGGTAGCCCTAAAAAGAGCTAAATTTGCTCATTTTTAAACCACTTACAAGATCAGCTATGTTTTGGAAAATAATTTGGCCTTTGATCTATTTGACAAAAAAGGAAAATTGAAGATCGGCCCTGTAATCAAATTTTGGTGATTTTTCAAACGGGAGTGCTTTTTTTGGGACACCCGGTAGTATGTTTTGGAATAATCCAAGTTTTGCAAGACTTGACAACTTTTAAACTACTTTCTTGTCACAATTTTCTCCTTACTTTGCAGATGTTAATGAATGTACCCTTGGTACTCATAATTGTAACATTCAGTTTGCAACATGTGTCAATTTGGTTGGAGCATTTTCTTGTGCTTGTAATCCTGGATACGCTGGTAATGGAGTGAACTGTACAGGTATGAATAAGAAGAATGGATACTATCTTTATTCTTTATGCACGGGTTTGGTTTCTTCACTGAAGTGTTACTCTTGCTGGGTACAGTATAGACTGATGACATTCATCTAAGTTTTGCTCCATTGAATTGAGTTACTATTGACTATTATAGCCATTCTGCTAAAACTTAATTATTGTCTGTCTCAAATTAGATGTTACGTTAAAATTCTTGCGAATAACACCACCTGTATGAAAATACAAGGCCATGTAATAGCCATGTACAAGCCTTGTAGTTATGGCCTTGTAACCTTGTTATAGCCTGGAATAGCCTTGCTGTAACCTTGTAAATGGCTTGAAAAATGCTAATTAGCCTTGTAGAAGCCTTGTGGAAACCTTGTGTTAGGCTGGTTGCAGCTTGGAATCTTACTGATAGCCTTGTAATTTTCTTCCAAGGTTAGTACAAGGTCATAACAAGGTCATAATCCGCTCTACAAGGCTAAAACTTGGCCTGTACATGGCCAAGTTTAGCCTTGTATTTTTGTACAGGCAATTGAAGTGCTATTGATAAGCAATTTTTCGTTATCGCAAATCTCTCTTGACATCTAATTTGAAACGGAATGGGTATTTGGGGGGGGGGGGGGGGTTTTGTTGGAGGAGTGGAGCAAAAATGAGGATTCTTGTAGTAAGTCTAAGTACAGGACAGGTCTTGTGCATATTGACATAACAAGAAGTCTTCACATTTTATGACAAGCATTCTTGAGCCATATGAGAAACTGGTAATTTTTCTATTAAACAAGAATTTTTAGGCAGGAAAACCATATTAATGTGCACAAGGCCTGCACTGTAAAGTATTTGGGAAGACTTTTGAGAATGCTTGTTCTGTTCCATTTTGCCCCTACCAACCTATCTTGTACTGCTGATTATCTGAATCCAGAAGTTGTTACAGTACAGGACTCACACATATGAACATCTTTTTCCTGCCTAAAAATTCTCGTTTAGAAAAAAATTTACAATCTTTCATATCACTCAAGAATTCTTATCATGAGGAGAAAATTTGGCAAAATGACGTACAAAAACTGCATTTTTAGCTATTTTAGCCCCCTTGTGGGAAGTTCCAGCCCCTCCATTGGAGAATAGATAAAATAAAATAAATCATCCTTTAATTTTCTGCTTTTCTCTGAAGTATGTTAATATAGACTATTTGTTTGAAATCATAAAACTTATCTACAATACCGGATGGGTAAAAAGGAAATAACCTAACCTTCCTTTGGTTGTGTGGCCAAGTGGTTCCGGCGAATGCTTAGAATCTTGTGGGATCTACCCGCGTGTGTTCGAATCCCGTCATCGAAACTGCAAACCATAAGCCAGCAGCCAACCCCAGCTGTCCATCCTTTCATGGTTAATAAATGTGTACTTAGAGGTAACTCTGAGGGCACAAGCCGTTCTGCTGCAGGCCCACATCAGCTGTACAGCTGCCATATACCCAAGCATGCGTTAACAAATAAACATTAATTGCTTGCTTTTGGCTTGCTTTCTTGAAAGGGCACAGCTCCCTGGATATCACAATGATGATATTGGCAAATATACCGGGTGCGCCAAAACAAACTATGCACGTTTGGCAGACCACAATAAATCGTACACTGGACCGATTTTGAAGATTTATGACTTAACATTTAGCAGAAAGCCTGCATTAGATTCCAGGACTTTTGCAAACTTTTCCGTTTTCAGTTTTTAGAGCTAGAAGCGAGTTTTAACTATAAGACTATTAACTCCTGTAAAAGAAACAACAACCAAAATAAGCCTGTAGCAAGAGAAAAACTGTTAAATCCTGTAATACAAAACCGAATTAACCTTAAAACCTGAAAGGAAAGAAATAAGTTAATAACTCACCAGTAACTGCTGAAAAGATAAACGTAAAGTCACCAAAAACGGAAGAATTTTATCCTTATCTTCTAGATACGGATGAATGTACTATTGGTACTCATAACTGCCATGCCAACGCAACATGTGCCAACACTCCGGGGTCGTTTTCGTGCTCTTGTGATACTGGGTACACTGGAACAGGACTCGTGTGTTCAGGTACGAAGAAAATTTACGTCTTGTCTTTTATGTCCTTTGTTGGTGTGTTTGTTTTTGATAGATGCATGATTTGTCAATGTTTGTCTGGCAATCGGTTTTTGGAAAGCTCTACCTGTCTTGGAGAAGATGTCTGAAAATTGATTATTTGTGAAATTATTTTTTAGATAACGACGAGTGGTTTATCGTTTTGAAGTAATTGTTTTTGGAATATTATTGGTTTGGTGTAGGGATCTTGTTATCCTAGTATATGAAGTTTTGAGATTTGATCATTTGTTTTCTCATTTTCAGATAACGATGAGTGTACTCTTGGTACTCATAATTGCCATACAAACGCAACATGTGCCAACACTCCGGGGTCGTTTTCGTGCTCTTGTAATACTGGGTACACTGGAACTGGAATCGTGTGTTCAGGTACGAAGAAAATTTACGTTTTATCTTTTGTGTCCTTTCTTAGTTTGTTTGTTTTTAATAGATACATGATTTGTAAATATCTGTCTGGCAATTGGTTTTTGGAAAACTCTATCTGTCTTGGAGAAGATTTCTGAAAATTGATTATTTGTGTACTTATTTTTTAGACAACGACGAGTGTACTCTTGGTACTCATAATTGTCATGCCAATGCGACATGTAGTAATACGGTTGGATCGTTTGCTTGTGCTTGTAATATTGGATATCATGGAACTGGAGTGCAATGTTCAGGCACATTGAAAGTTTATATCGTTTTTGCCTTTTTGTGTGTGTTGATGAGATATTTGTAGTTGCTAGCAATCTTTGAAAGCTCTGCCAATTCTCAAGAAGAAACTGGATGCTTAACAATTTATTTACTATAAGAAGATGAAGTTTGAAGTTTGATTATTTGTGCTCTTATTTTTCAGATAACAACGAGTGTACTCTTGGTACTCATAATTGTCATGGCAATGCGACATGTACTAATACGGATGGATCGTTTACTTGCGCTTGTGACATTGGGTACGCTGGAACTGGACTGGTGTGTTCAGGTACGACGAAACGTTACATCATTTTTTGTGTCCTTCTTTGTGTGTCAGTTGTCACGAGACGTAGGAGCCACTAGGAGGAGGAGGAGGAGGCACTAGGGGCAAATTCTGCTACATTGTGTCGGAATGAAAATGTGCAACACAAGTGCTTCAGGCCATGTCTTGCGTCCATCAGATATTTTGCTTCTCAAAAGTGATAAAGTCGTTTTAAACCAAAGATATCGCGTTCAAGATGCTGCTTGGTCGATATTCTTGAAGAATATGGTCATCAATTAGTCCCAAATGCGTTTCCTGGCATAACTGTAAAGTTTAAGTTCAATTAATGTTAAAATTGAAGTTATAAGGTTAAGTACGGAGATAAAATCCTCTGGTTTTGAAGCAACGAATGATTGTGACTTTCTTTCTCAATAAATCAGCAACCACTTGTCAGATTTACACAAACTCGGTGCCAAACTCTAAGTTGAAATCTCTCCTATTCACAAATCTGAAAAACAGGAAAGTTAGATTTACGGCTCCTCCACAGTAGCCATTCAAACGGCGCACATGTTTTTTGGGACACCCTGTATATTCCAGGCAGTTTTACATCAAACCATCTGACTTTTATCAACGTGCTGGACTTTCATCGTCATTGTACCATCTTACCATCATAAAATTGAGCTGCCAGTCCCTTTCTGTTCTTTTTGACCATTTGTATATTGTCTTTCAGGTTCCTTGTTTAATTTCATTTTTGTGTCTTGTAATTTGATTTTTAAAATTGGAAGTGTCGTTCTTGGTGGAGGCCAGATAGCCTTGTGTCTTCCTACTCCAAGAACGGTACACTATTCATGTATTTATTATGAATAGAAAAACAAAAGAATGGTAGACAAAATATGTCGTTGATTTGATCTCTTCGAATTATTCTGGATGAGATCCGAGATCTGATTTGTATTCAAATTCCCTTTTTAGACATAGCAGTCTTAAAGAAGTTTCTAATTTCGAAACCTTACTTCTTTATCATTTATATCATTTAGCCCTTCTCTACTGTATGCCTTTCATTGATTCATCTTAGTTATTTTTTAACCATAGCGCAACGTACAGTTTCTGACATTTCTTACTCATTCTCAGATAACAACGAATGTACTCTTGGTACTCATAATTGTCATGCCAATGCCACATGTAGTAATACGGATGGATCATTTACCTGTGCTTGTAATATTGGATTTAATGGAAATGGATTGCAGTGTTCAGGTAGGTTGAAGAAACTGAAATGCTCTCCATTTGACAGTAAACAAACACAGTACCGGGTGTCCCAAAATGATGTATTATCGTTTGATTGCTTATATGTCCATAACCAATGAACCGATTTTCAAAAAGTTTATTTTATCCGATTGCCAAAAGGCTAAATTGCGTTTGAAGATGTTAGTTGTGGTTTGGGCCGATGTTTTCATGTCGAAAAGAAGATCGATAAACCTGCTCAAATTCAAGCCTTAGATGGTATGAAAAAGAAGCGGTCTTCTTTCCCAGTCAATATTTTAGATTTGATGCAAAAGGCTGAACTTATATGTCGTTCAGAGAATATATATCGTTTAGAGAATACGAATTCAGTTAATACTGAGTTCAGAGAATACAAATGCGAGTTCAGCCTTTTGTATCACATCTAAAATGTTGACTGGAAAAATAGGCCGATTCTTTTTCATGCCATCTCAGGCTCGAATTTCAGCAGGTTTATCGATCTCCTTTTCAACATGAAAACACCGTGGTAAGACCACAACCAACATCTTAAAATTCAATTTAGACTTTAGTCAATCAAATAAAACAGAGATTTTGAAAATATCGGTTCAGTGGTTATGGACATGTAAGCAATCAAACAGTAATACATCATTTTGGGACACCCGGTAGTAGTTGCATATTAGCCTCACTACATAAGGACCCTCAACTTACGCTCATCTAATTGAAGTGAATTAATGTTGTTGTTGTCGCTCCAGTCAAGGGCCTTATGAACTAACTCTTCTCAAAACGGCAAAAAAATTCTCGCCAGGAACAAATTTGTTCCTGGACCAATCAGGATGCGAAACTTGAAATAACTTGATGGGATTGGCTGATTCTTCTTCAATTTAAACTTCCCGCCAAAGGCAAACAAACGAATTCGAACAACGCGTTCGACTGAACTGCTCCAACGATCAAAATCTCAAAGTAGCGAACGAATTTACGAGATCTTTTGCGTCCCCAAACAACCAAAATATCACTTATGGGTAGGATTTTTTTGCTTTAATAGCTTGAAGAAACATTCATCTAAGTACTGATAGCTTGTTTTGCAGTGTAGCACTTCAGGAAAACCACTTTTTGCGGCGATTTAGGGTCGATGGTTTTGAGAAAAAATAGCAGGTGATTTAGGCCATGTCCGTTTCTGGAAGCGTAAGTCCATGAGTCGTAGTTATAGCGTCCATCAGCTTATCAATAGCGATAACCTACGAACATATAATCAGTCTAGTTGCATATATTGTGATGATATTGCCGGGGAGATGGTGTGTTCTGATTGCAAGAAGTTCTTCATAATGCGTGCACATCACAATCACATCAATACAAATTGCTAACGTGCAATTTTCATATTCACTTCTTATTGTAATGTAGCAACCAAGTAATAAGTAGTACTTTTACGAAATATGTTCAAATTAGGCTACGTCACTGATCTTGAAATTTTCTTTACCAGCAATGTTTGAAAGGATCAAATTACTTTCAGATATGTTTGACAATTTGTACTACGAAAAGTGTGATGAAATCATATATTGAAAAGCCGTATTTTGGGCCCCATTGGGACTATGAAATGCAACTTTTCTCCTCAAGCTACACCATCTAATTTTGCATGGAAGCTTGGTTCCAGCTGATAGAAAAGCTTTAAAAAGGACGAAAATATTCCATGTGAGAAGTGACAATGGATGACAAGTCCAATGGATACTCATTTCTTCAGATTTGAAGAATTGGAAAGAGATTTCATAAAGTTTGAGGCATTTCTAGACTTTTTTATCTCCAAGCGTATCTTCTCCTACAAGGCGAATGCACAAGAAGAAATTTCAGTAGTAATGGTATGTTGAAGTTTTGGTTGTGTTTCAAAAATTTTCAGTTTGTATTTGGTCACCAGATGTATTTTATTTTCCAGACAACGATGAATGCACTCTTGGTACTCATCACTGTCATGCTAATGCGACATGTTCAAATACCATTGGATCATTTACTTGCGCTTGTGATACTGGATACGCTGGCACAGGACTGGTGTGTTCAGGTATACACATTAACTCGTGTTGTTATTTTCATCAGTTTGTCATGCGATTGCTCTTTACTCATTACCCATATTTGTAGAAAGCTTGCCAAAATCCTTTTGGGTCCTTTGGACATTCATCGCTTGTTTCAATGCGTGCAAAAATGTACGTGACATGCCAAAATAGACATTAAACCATTGGAGATATTACTTTTTCGTGGGGTTTGCTTGAGTTTGTACCCAACGAAATAGCTTAGAATTTTCAATCAAAACATAATTCATATCTAGACTGATGACTTTAGTCTAAGTTTTGCTCCATTGAATTGAATTGAATTTTGTTTATTGTTATAGTCATTCCTCTGAACTTATTATTGTCTGTCTCAAATTAGATGTTACGTGAAAATGCTCGCGAATAACAACAATTAAAGTGCTTTGCTTGAGTAATTTTGCGTTATCGAAAATCTTGAAGCGGAATGAGTATGTGGGGTATTGTTAAGGGGAATGCAGCGAAAAGAAGAACTCATGCGGTAAGTCCATTGCTTAATAATGTCTAGTGCCTAGTAGGGGAGACCGGGGTAAATTGTAACACGGGTAATTGTAACACTGGCTCTCACACGTTGCAGAAAATTGCAAAAAATCTGATTTTTTCTCAATCGATTCAATCATTTTCAACTGATGAAGCTGAATTTACAAAGAAATAAAGGCCGCGTCTTATTTTTCTTTTTGAAGCAATGAATAATCTGCTACCTGGTGCTACATTTTATGTAGGGAAACAAACAGAGCCGTGCAATAATTAACTGTAATGATTCAAAAGATATGTAACAAATGCTCCAACCATGTGTTACAATTGCCCCCTGTTACAGTGGCAATTGTAACACTTGACCACTGATTTTAGAACTATCACAGCGTCACAAAAATTGGTTCCACGTGATTGAAACTAAGGTCAATTTCATGCCAAGAGATGCAATTACAATAACATCTACTTTCAAGAGTGAAATTAATCATTATTTAGATGATATGGCTAATTTTCCAAAAAGTGTTACAATTGACCCCGGTCTCCCCTACTATATTCATGTTTTATCTTATAGTTCTTATCAAATGTTTTATGCTATAATATGACGAATGAATCATGAAAGGCTTCCAGTTTGTTCAAATCTATGTTTTATACATAATTATTTTTCAGATACCGATGAATGTGGTAATACTCCTCCACCTTGTCATCCTGATGCTATTTGTGCCAACACTGCTGGATCATTTACTTGCACTTGTAAGAGTGGATTCACTGGAAGTGGATTGGAATGTACAGGTAGAAATCTGAAAAATATCATAAAACTTTGTTCACACTAGAAAAAAACGCAGTAGAATTAGGTTACCATTCTCTAAACTCATTTTAAATGTATTTTGACAGTTACTGCTTCCAGATAACAAGGACAGATTTTGTAAGACAATAGCATGAGTTTTCTTTGTTGACACCTGAATTCAAAGCGATTAGCCAATGCAGACAAAGGAAATTCCGTCAACCAGTAATTCAAAACAAACGAAGCCGCAAAAGTTTCTCTGAAACCCAGGTAGCTATCGCGCTCGTGGTGCATTCCAGAAATTATTTTTAAGAGCAAACACGAGCATATGTCGAAAGAAGAAGGATATATCTACACATCTACCACGGGCATTGTATTTCTTTGGTTCAGAAGCTGAGCAGTAAGTATTTTACTCACACCCAAAAAAATAAGAGAATTGAGTCGCCTCCCAATCGGCTTCTGGACCAAGCAAATTAAATGCCAGAGGCAAATGTGTAGATATATCCTTCTTCTTTCGATCTATGCTCATGTTTGCTCTTAAAAACAATTTCTGGAATGCACAACAAGCGAGCTAACTACCTCGGTTTCAGAGAAACTTTTGCGGCTTTGCTTGTTTTGAATTACTGGTTGAGAGAATTCCCTTTGTCTCAGATCGCTAATCGCTTTGAATTGAGGTGTCAATCAAAAGCTGCTCATGTTATTGTCTTAGAAAATCTGTCCATGTTCTTCCAGATAGAATAGGAATTTACTCATCCCATGTGATATACAACAAGTGGCTAGATTCCCCTGAGGTAAACTGCAGAACTGCATAGAATAAGGCCCAAGTGACTACAAGTTATATAAACGAAGGATGAGGTTAAAGTTATCACACGTCGCTAGTTACTATGGAAATAAGACATACAATCCCATTCCCATCTTCTACGCAAACTTGATTTTTGAAGATAATTCATGAGTGATTTTGTTCTGGAAGCTCGACATTTGGAAGCACTGTCAAGTTAAACTAGCTTGAATTAAACCAGGTGTTCATAATTTGCTTTACATTTCCCTTGGTAGGAGCGCTTACTTCTTATGATACTCTTGGCAGGTTGCATCTCCTCCAACTTCGGGCTCGACCCGCCTTTGTTTTCAGAGATCAATTACTTTCCTGAAAATTTTCATATTTCTTTACAGATGACGATGAGTGTACCCTTGGTACTCATAACTGTCATGCTAATGCAACATGCTCGAATACGCTTGGGACTTTCTTTTGTGCTTGTAAAACGGGATACAATGGAACAACTGGATTGTCGTGTACAGGTAGGGTCAATTGATTGAAATTCTCCACATTAACCAAATGCGACACGGGATTTTGCGTATGTTATGATGCTTTTTGTGGGAAAATGCTACTCCATAAATGAAATTTGTAAATTTGATATTTTCATGCAATACCTATTATTTTCAGATAACGACGAGTGTACTCTTGGTACTCATAATTGTCATAGCAATGCTACATGCACTAATACGGATGGATCATTCACTTGCGCTTGTAATGCTGGATACAGTGGAAGCGGACTGGTGTGTTCAGGTAGATCATTTGTTGATATTTTCTCCGTTGTGTGTTTTGATTGAATTTGATGAATGTAGCGTTAGTTGTGGGCCATATTGTATTGATTCATTCAGAAGAAATGCAGCTACGATAGATAGTTTTTGAAATTTGATATTTTCATCAATTTTTCAGATAACGATGAGTGCATTCTTGGTACTCATAATTGCCATATTGATGCTACATGTACAAATACGGCTGGATCCTTTACTTGCGCATGTAATCCTGGATACACTGGAAGCCCGCAACAATGTTTAGGTAATAAATCAACCTTTATTTTTCTGCTTTTCTTTGAAGTCGATTTACAATAGAGCATGTACTAATTAATGCGGACTATCTGATTAAAATAAAGCAACTATAAACCATTTTTCAAGTTGAAACAGTGGTCATTTTTTATTATTGAAAGGTTTAGTCGAACGGATTTGCCCTGAAAGTAACAGAATTCAAACCTAAATGTGGTTATTGATATCGCATGATTGTATTGATTGTACCGCTGTTTTAGGATATGTTTGATTCTGACAACGGTAAACTTAGTAGACTCGGTATTTGTGTTTGATTGGCTGCGAAATTCTCAAATTGGTAGGTCTGGTAGGCCTGGAGGGCCTTCTTAACCTTTTTAACAGACTTTTGAGAGATTCTCATTTTCGCCATTGTGAATCCAAAACCTGCTGTCTTAAAGATTTTTGTGTCTGATTTGGGGTGTGTTTCATTGGGAATTCCAAACCTACCAAATTCTGAAAAGGATAGAGGTCGCAGAGCCGGAAACACATTTCCCAATCAAGCACAAATTTCTTCAAAGCAGCAGGCTTCAGATTCATCCTGGTGGAAACGAGGTTTCTAGTTGAAAGACAGGAAAAAGAGTCTGGCGCTTGGCAACAAATTCGCACCTACTCGATTACCGTAGCAATTGCCTCGTTTTCAGAGTTTCGCAAATGAAAACGAGAATCTTCCGTAGGTTTGGAAGGTTTGAAAGGACCTCTGAACCTTCTGCTCCAAAAGGCACAAGGTCTGACAGATTTAGGGGAGCCTATTTATTTAATCATGTATGTGTATGTATTGGGTTGTATTAGTTATTACCAGTTGGCTTGGATCAGCTAGTGTAGTATCTTTTTATTTTTTACTGTACATAGCTATGTAGTGCCAACTTTAAACAAATTGAGTATTATAATAATAATAATTATTATTATTATTGTTATTATCATTGTTCAATTTTTACTCGGCGTTGATGTTGGGTTTATGTATCCAGTACTCTTCTTAGGATCTTTGCACTTCCTATGGGCAAGCTTTCTGTAAAAGTTTTGTGCCGCATTCTACTACTATTACTATTCTACTACTGTAAAACTGTGCCGCATTCTGCTACTACTATTATCATTATTGTTATTATTATTGTGATTATTATCCTCGTTTTCATCGGAGAATTTTCAGTTTGGCCAAGCCATGGTGTATATGAAACCTACTGTATTGAAGATTTTAGTGTTGCACGCGATTCTTTGAAATTTAACTAAAAATCTAATTAATTCCTATCGCTCTTTTCTAGATACGGATGAATGTACTATTGGTACTCATAATTGCCATGCCAACGCGACATGTGCCAACACCCCTGGGTCTTTTTCTTGCGTTTGTAATACTGGGTACACTGGAACTGGACTCGTGTGTTTAGGTAAGGACATCGTTTGTCCTTATTTCTGGGCTTCAATGGCATTTCTATGTAGTCTCACTCCAAAAGGACCCTCAAGGCTCAAATTTCGCTCATCTTATCTCATTGAGTTGAGTTGAATTGTTGTTAATGTTGTCGCTGCAGTGAGGGTCTTATAACCCTAGAGCTGTAAAACCGGACAAAAGTGTCAGTCTGTGACAAGTTTTTGTTGCAACGTCGTGTGGTGATCAGAATATGGCCTTGAGGAAGGCGGTTTTGCATTTATGGCTAGAATGAACATTCATCGAAGTATGACGCCGACTAGACTTATGACGATGAGGCCCTTGTATCCCTGCGGTAAACCTTGCTCAACAGGGACTCATAATGAAACAGTGAAAATGTTGACCGAAGCGCCATCTTGCAGTCAAAAAGTTCAAGGATACAAGGGACTCATCGTCATAAGTCTAGTCTGCGTTTTGAAACTGTATTGTCATGAGTCTCAGTCTGAAGCCATAACGTCATCCAATGCAATGCGGAAAACTGAGACTCATGTAGTCAATCTAGATCTAAAGTAGCTCTCCGAAATCAAAATTTCTCGACAAATGCTTCGTATCACCGTTTAGCTGAGAGACTTAGCTACCTTTTGAGATGCAGCATGGTCACTTTATGCTATGATTACCGTCCGAAAAACCAGATTTAAAGAACATTTCAATCCTACATTTCTCATTTAGAGTTAAGTAATCGCCATCCGTTTCTTGTCAACAGTTCGTGAAAACTCACCTTGCAGATAGATTTGAAGTTGTCTGGGGGAATTTTTCGTTTGCAAAATTATGGACCTTTGCCATTCATTCAAAGGTCGTGCTCCTAAGCAAATTTGGAGTTCAGAGCTTTTCACATCTTCCAAAAAATAAACTGGAAAATGAAGGAATAGTCCAAAAAAGGAATGAATTAACATATTTTTGAAACTATATTTTCGGACGGTAGGCATAACATAAACTGACCAAGCAACATATCAAAAGATAGCTGAGCCTTTCAGCTACACGCTGATACCTTGCTTGTGATCATTAAATTTGCTTTCAGGAAACTATGTGTGATCTAGCTCCTGAAGTTTTTTTGGGTCACCCCGTATAGCAAAGCTATTGCGCAGGAATATTACGCTACTTTGCAGCAATTATTTATCACCCAATATTATTTTCCTTTTTCAGATAACGATGAATGTACTCTTGGTACTCATGATTGTCATGTCAAGGCATCATGTTCAAATACGGCTGGCTCTTTTGCTTGCGCTTGTAACATTGGATACACTGGAATCGGAGTTAACTGTTCAGGTGTGACGAAATATTATGTCGCTGTTTATAGGCGTTACCTGTCATGTAATAATTTGTTGGAAAATTCTATTTTGTACGAGAAATCATTTAATATTTAAAAGGAAGAAGCTTAATGCCACAACAACGCATGATGTCTGTCAAATTGATCAAACACTAAAGTCGACGAAGCATGACGTTTGATTATTATCTGCTGATTTTTCAGATAACAACGAGTGTACGTCTGGTACTCATAATTGTCATAGCAATGCGACATGTTCAAATACAGATGGATCATTCACTTGCGCCTGTGACACTGGATTAAGTGGAAGTGGACTGCAATGTTCAGGTACAAACATTTGTTTATGTTTTCTTCCATTTCTCTTAAAACATGACGTACATATAACATAAGTTTTTGCTCATGTATTAATGGCTTTTAAGGAATATTTTGATGTTTTGGACAAATGCTTTTTTACGTTGAGATTTTGTTATTTGATATCTTCCAACAGCAATGATTTACAGGTTATTATGAGGGACAACGTGCCAGTTATGATTGGGATGCAATTCAACGTGGACGAATACAGCCGGATCATCAACAAATTTCATTATTTACTTACATCATTATTTATTTATTTCCTTATTTAAGTATTTCCTTATTTAATTATTTCCTTATTTCCTTGTTTAGGCGTAGTTGTTTCTTTGTCCTTAAGGGGTTTCCCGTAATGCTGTCTTCAAGCACTCTGCTTGTTCCCGAGAAATATTTTCTTATTTATGTAGAAGAAAATTCAATTTTAAATGTTTTATATTCATTTTCAGATAACGACGAGTGTACTCTTGGTACTCATAATTGTCATAACAATGCGACATGTTCTAATACGGATGGATCATTTACTTGCGATTGTGACACTGGATATAGTGGAAACGGAGTGACATGTACAGGTAGGGAGAAAATAAGTGTTTTTATTAATGTTAATTTTTATTTTTGTATTTTGGAGCTATTATTTGATCTAGGTTTTATCATTTTGAAGTAATTGCTTTTAGAATATTGCTGGTTTTTTAGGGATCTTGTTATACTTAAAAGATGTAGCTTGAAATCTGATTATTTATGCTTTCATTTTTCAGATAACAACGAGTGTACTCTTTCTACTCATAATTGTCATGGCAATGCGACATGTAGTAATACGGATGGATCATTTACTTGCGCTTGTGACACTGGATATAGCGGAAGCGGAGTGACATGCACAGGTAGGAAGAAAATAAGTGTTCTTATTAATTTTACTCTTTATTGTTGTATTTTAGAGCTATTATTTGATCTAGGTTTTATCGTTTTGAAGTAATTGCTTTTAGAATATTGCTTGTTTTTTAGGGATCTTGCTATACTTAGAAGATGTAGTTTGAAATCTGATTATTTATGCTGTCATTTTTCAGATAACAACGAGTGTACTCTTGGTCCTCATAATTGTCATGGCAATGCGACATGTAGTAATACGGATGGATCATTTACTTGCGCTTGTGACACTGGATATAGTGGAAATGGAGTGACATGTACAGGTAGGAAGAAAATAAGCGTTCTTATTAATTTTATTTTTTATTGTTGTATTTTGGAGCTATAATTTGAGCTAGGTTTTATCGTTTTAAAGTAATTGTTTTTGGAATGTTGCTTGTTTTTTAGAAATCTTGTTTTACTTAGAAGAAGAAGTTTGAAATCTGATTATTTGTGCTGTCATTTTTCAGATAACAATGAGTGTACTCTTGCTACTCATAATTGTCATGGCAATGCGACATGTAGTAATACAGATGGATCATTTACTTGCGCTTGTGACACTGGATATAGCGGAAACGGAGTGACATGTACAGGTAGGAAGAAAATAAGTGTTTTTTATTAATTTTACTCTTTATTGTTGTATTTTGGAGCTATTATTTGATCTAGGTTTTATTGTTTTGAAGTAATTGTTTTTGGAATTTTATTGGATTGGTGTAGGGATCCTGTTATCCTAGTATATTGAGGTTTGAGATTTGATTATCTGTTGTTTCATTTTCAGACAACAATGAGTGTACTCTTCGTACTCATAATTGTCATGGCAATGCGACATGTAGTAATACGGATGGATCATTTACTTGCGCTTGTGACACTGGATATAGTGGAAATGGAGTGACATGTACAGGTAGGAAGAAAATAAGCGTTCTTATTAATTTTATTTTTTATTGTTGTATTTTGGAGCTATTATTTGATCTAGGTTTTATCGTTTTGAAGTAATTGCTTTTAGAATATTGCTGGTTTTTTAGGGATCTTGTTATACTTAGAAGATGTAGTTTGAAATCTGATTATTTATGCTGTCATTTTTCAGATAACAACGAGTGTACTCTTGCTACTCATAATTGTCATGGCAATGCGACATGTAGTAATACGGATGGATCATTTACTTGCGCTTGTGACACTGGATATAGCGGAAACGGAGTGACATGTACAGGTAGGAAGAAAATAAGCGTTCTTATTAATTTTACTCTTTATTGTTGTATTTTGGAGCTATTATTTGATCTAGGTTTTATTGTTTTGAAGTAATTGTTTTTGGAATATTATTGGTTTGGTACAGGGATCTTGTTATCCTAGTATTTGAAGTTTGAGATTTGATAATCTGTTTTTTCATTTTCAGATAACAATGAGTGTACTCTTGGTACTCATAATTGTCATGGCAATGCGACATGTAGTAATACGGATGGATCATTTACTTGCGGTTGTGACACTGGATATAGTGGAAACGGAGTGACATGTACAGGTAGGAAGAAAATAAGCGTTCTTATTAATTTTAATTTTTATTGTTGTATTTTTGAGCTATTATTTTATCTAGGTTTTATTGTTTTGAAGTAATTGTTTTTGGAATGTTGCTTGTTTTTTAGAAATCTTGTTTTACTTAGAAGAAGAAGTTTGAAATCTGATTATTTGTTCTGTCATTTTTCAGATAACAACGAGTGTACTCTTGCTACTCATAATTGTCATGGCAATGCGACATGTAGTAATACGGATGGATCATTTACTTGCGCTTGTGACACTGGATATAGTGGAAACGGAGTGACATGTACAGGTAGGAAGAAAATAAGCGTTCTTATTAATTTTACTCTTTATTGTTGTATTTTGGAGCTATTATTTGATCTAGGTTTTATTGTTTTGAAGTAATTGTTTTTGGAATTTTATTGGATTGGTGTAGGGATCCTGTTATCCTAGTATATTGAGGTTTGAGATTTGATTATCTGTTGTTTCATTTTCAGACAACAATGAGTGTACTCTTCGTACTGATAATTGTCATGGCAATGCGACATGTAGTAATACGGATGGATCATTTACTTGCGCTTGTGACACTGGATATAGTGGAAATGGAGTGACATGTACAGGTAGGAAGAAAATAAGCGTTCTTATTAATTTTATTTTTTATTGTTGTATTTTGGAGCTATTATTTGATCTAGGTTTTATCGTTTTGAAGTAATTGCTTTTAGAATATTGCTGGTGTTTTAGGGATCTTGTTATACTTAGAAGATGTAGTTTGAAATCTGATTATTTATGCTTTCATTTTTCAGATAACAACGAGTGTACTCTTTCTACTCATAATTGTCATGGCAATGCGACATGTAGTAATACGGATGGATCATTTACTTGCGCTTGTGACACTGGATATAGCGGAAGCGGAGTGACATGTACAGGTAGGAAGAAAATAAGTGTTCTTATTAATTTTACTCTTTATTGTTGTATTTTGGAGCTATTATTTGATCTAGGTTTTATTGTTTTGAAGTAATTGTTTTTGGAATATTATTGGATTGGTGTATGGATCCTGTTATCCTAGTATATTGAGGTTTGAGATTTGATTATCTGTTGTTTCATTTTCAGACAACAATGAGTGTACTCTTCGTACTCATAATTGTCATGGCAATGCGACATGTAGTAATACGGATGGATCATTTACTTGCGCTTGTGACACTGGATATAGTGGAAATGGAGTGACATGTACAGGTAGGAAGAAAATAAGCGTTCTTATTAATTTTATTTTTTATTGTTGTATTTTGGAGCTATTATTTGACCTATGTTTTATCGTTTTGAAGTAATTGCTTTTAGAATATTGCTGGTTTTTTAGGGATCTTATTATACTTAGAAGATGTAGTTTGAAATCTGATTATTTATGCTTTCATTTTTCAGATAACAACGAGTGTACTCTTTCTACTCATAATTGTCATGGCAATGCGACATGTAGTAATACGGATGGATCATTTACTTGCGCTTGTGACACTGGATATAGCGGAAACGGAGTGACATGTACAGGTAGGAAGAAAATAAGTGTTTTTTATTAATTTTACTCTTTATTGTTGTATTTTGGAGCTATTATTTGATCTAGGTTTTATTGTTTTGAAGTAATTGTTTTTGGAATATTATTGGATTGGTGTATGGATCCTGTTATCCTAGTATATTGAGGTTTGAGATTTGATTATCTGTTGTTTCATTTTCAGACAACAATGAGTGTACTCTTCGTACTCATAATTGTCATGGCAATGCGACATGTAGTAATACGGATGGATCATTTACTTGCGCTTGTGACACTGGATATAGTGGAAATGGAGTGACATGTACAGGTAGGAAGAAAATAAGCGTTCTTATTAATTTTATTTTTTATTGTTGTATTTTGGAGCTATTATTTGATCTAGGTTTTATCGTTTTGAAGTAATTGCTTTTAGAATATTGCTGGTTTTTTAGGGATCTTGTTATACTTAGAAGATGTAGTTTGAAATCTGATTATTTATGCTTTCATTTTTCAGATAACAACGAGTGTACTCTTTCTACTCATAATTGTCATGGCAATGCGACATGTAGTAATACGGATGGATCATTTACTTGCGCTTGTGACACTGGATATAGCGGAAGCGGAGTGACATGCACAGGTAGGAAGAAAATAAGTGTTCTTATTAATTTTACTCTTTATTGTTGTATTTTAGAGCTATTATTTGATCTAGGTTTTATCGTTTTGAAGTAATTGCTTTTAGAATATTGCTTGTTTTTTAGGGATCTTGCTATACTTAGAAGATGTAGTTTGAAATCTGATTATTTATGCTTTCATTTTTCAGATAACAACGAGTGTACTCTTTCTACTCATAATTGTCATGGCAATGCGACATGTAGTAATACAGATGGATCATTTACTTGCGCTTGTGACACTGGATATAGCGGAAACGGAGTGACATGTACAGGTAGGAAGAAAATAAGTGTTTTTTATTAATTTTACTCTTTATTGTTGTATTTTGGAGCTATTATTTGATCTAGGTTTTATTGTTTTGAAGTAATTGTTTTTGGAATTTTATTGGATTGGTGTAGGGATCCTGTTATCCTAGTATATTGAGGTTTGAGATTTGATTATCTGTTGTTTCATTTTCAGACAACAATGAGTGTACTCTTCGTACTCATAATTGTCATGGCAATGCGACATGTAGTAATACGGATGGATCATTTACTTGCGCTTGTGACACTGGATATAGTGGAAGTGGAGTGACATGTACAGGTAGGAAGAAAATAAGCGTTCTTATTAATTTTATTTTTTATTGTTGTATTTTGGAGCTATTATTTGATCTAGGTTTTATCGTTTTGAAGTAATTGCTTTTAGAATATTGCTGGTTTTTTAGGGATCTTGTTATACTTAGAAGATGTAGTTTGAAATCTGATTATTTATGCTGTCATTTTTCAGATAACAACGAGTGTACTCTTGCTACTCATAATTGTCATGGCAATGCGACATGTAGTAATACGGATGGATCATTTACTTGCGCTTGTGACACTGGATATAGCGGAAACGGAGTGACATGTACAGGTAGGAAGAAAATAAGCGTTCTTATTAATTTTACTCTTTATTGTTGTATTTTGGAGCTATTATTTGATCTAGGTTTTATTGTTTTGAAGTAATTGTTTTTGGAATATTATTGGTTTGGTACAGGGATCTTGTTATCCTAGTATTTGAAGTTTGAGATTTGATAATCTGTTTTTTCATTTTCAGATAACAATGAGTGTACTCTTGGTACTCATAATTGTCATGGCAATGCGACATGTAGTAATACGGATGGATCATTTACTTGCGGTTGTGACACTGGATATAGTGGAAATGGAGTGACATGTACAGGTAGGAAGAAAATAAGCGTTCTTATTAATTTTAGTTTTTATTGTTGTATTTTTGAGCTATTATTTTATCTAGGTTTTATTGTTTTGAAGTAATTGTTTTTGGAATGTTGCTTGTTTTTTAGAAATCTTGTTTTACTTAGAAGAAGAAGTTTGAAATCTGATTATTTGTTCTGTCATTTTTCAGATAACAACGAGTGTACTCTTGCTACTCATAATTGTCATGGCAATGCGACATGTAGTAATACGGATGGATCATTTACTTGCGCTTGTGACACTGGATATAGTGGAAACGGAGTGACATGTACAGGTAGGAAGAAAATAAGCGTTCTTATTAATTTTACTCTTTATTGTTGTATTTTGGAGCTATTATTTGATCTAGGTTTTATTGTTTTGAAGTAATTGTTTTTGGAATTTTATTGGATTGGTGTAGGGATCCTGTTATCCTAGTATATTGAGGTTTGAGATTTGATTATCTGTTGTTTCATTTTCAGACAACAATGAGTGTACTCTTCGTACTCATAATTGTCATGGCAATGCGACATGTAGTAATACGGATGGATCATTTACTTGCGCTTGTGACACTGGATATAGTGGAAATGGAGTGACATGTACAGGTAGGAAGAAAATAAGCGTTCTTATTAATTTTATTTTTTATTGTTGTATTTTGGAGCTATTATTTGATCTAGGTTTTATCGTTTTGAAGTAATTGCTTTTAGAATATTGCTGGTGTTTTAGGGATCTTGTTATACTTAGAAGATGTAGTTTGAAATCTGATTATTTATGCTTTCATTTTTCAGATAACAACGAGTGTACTCTTTCTACTCATAATTGTCATGGCAATGCGACATGTAGTAATACGGATGGATCATTTACTTGCGCTTGTGACACTGGATATAGCGGAAGCGGAGTGACATGTACAGGTAGGAAGAAAATAAGTGTTCTTATTAATTTTACTCTTTATTGTTGTATTTTGGAGCTATTATTTGATCTAGGTTTTATTGTTTTGAAGTAATTGTTTTTGGAATATTATTGGATTGGTGTATGGATCCTGTTATCCTAGTATATTGAGGTTTGAGATTTGATTTTCTGTTGTTTCATTTTCAGACAACAATGAGTGTACTCTTCGTACTCATAATTGTCATGGCAATGCGACATGTAGTAATACGGATGGATCATTTACTTGCGCTTGTGACACTGGATATAGTGGAAATGGAGTGACATGTACAGGTAGGAAGAAAATAAGCGTTCTTATTAATTTTATTTTTTATTGTTGTATTTTGGAGCTATTATTTGACCTATGTTTTATCGTTTTGAAGTAATTGCTTTTAGAATATTGCTGGTTTTTTAGGGATCTTGTTATACTTAGAAGATGTAGTTTGAAATCTGATTATTTATGCTTTCATTTTTCAGATAACAACGAGTGTACTCTTTCTACTCATAATTGTCATGGCAATGCGACATGTAGTAATACGGATGGATCATTTACTTGCGCTTGTGACACTGGATATAGCGGAAGCGGAGTGACATGTACAGGTAGGAAGAAAATAAGTGTTCTTATTAATTTTACTCTTTATTGTTGTATTTTGGAGCTATTATTTGATCTAGGTTTTATTGTTTTGAAGTAATTGTTTTTGGAATATTATTGGATTGGTGTATGGATCCTGTTATCCTAGTATATTGAGGTTTGAGATTTGATTATCTGTTGTTTCATTTTCAGACAACAATGAGTGTACTCTTCGTACTCATAATTGTCATGGCAATGCGACATGTAGTAATACGGATGGATCATTTACTTGCGCTTGTGACACTGGATATAGTGGAAATGGAGTGACATGTACAGGTAGGAAGAAAATAAGCGTTCTTATTAATTTTATTTTTTATTGTTGTATTTTGGAGCTATTATTTGATCTAGGTTTTATCGTTTTGAAGTAATTGCTTTTAGAATATTGCTGGTTTTTTAGGGATCTTGTTATACTTAGAAGATGTAGTTTGAAATCTGATTATTTATGCTGTCATTTTTCAGATAACAACGAGTGTACTCTTTCTACTCATAATTGTCATGGCAATGCGACATGTAGTAATACGGATGGATCATTTACTTGCGCTTGTGACACTGGATATAGCGGAAACGGAGTGACATGTACAGGTAGGAAGAAAATAAGCGTTCTTATTAATTTTACTCTTTATTGTTGTATTTTGGAGCTATTATTTGATCTAGGTTTTATTGTTTTGAAGTAATTGTTTTTGGAATTTTATTGGATTGGTGTAGGGATCCTGTTATCCTAGTATATTGAGGTTTGAGATTTGATTATCTGTTGTTTCATTTTCAGACAACAATGAGTGTAATCTTCGTAATGATAATTGTCATGGCAATGCGACATGTAGTAATACGGATGGATCATTTACTTGCGCTTGTGACACTGGATATAGTGGAAATGGAGTGACATGTACAGGTAGGAAGAAAATAAGCGTTCTTATTAATTTTATTTTTTATTGTTGTATTTTGGAGCTATTATTTGATCTAGGTTTTATCGTTTTGAAGTAATTGCTTTTAGAATATTGCTGGTGTTTTAGGGATCTTGTTATACTTAGAAGATGTAGTTTGAAATCTGATTATTTATGCTTTCATTTTTCAGATAACAACGAGTGTACTCTTTCTACTCATAATTGTCATGGCAATGCGACATGTAGTAATACGGATGGATCATTTACTTGCGCTTGTGACACTGGATATAGCGGAAGCGGAGTGACATGTACAGGTAGGAAGAAAATAAGTGTTCTTATTAATTTTACTCTTTATCGTTGTATTTTGGAGCTATTATTTGATCTAGGTTTTATTGTTTTGAAGTAATTGTTTTTGGAATATTATTGGATTGGTGTATGGATCCTGTTATCCTAGTATATTGAGGTTTGAGATTTGATTATCTGTTGTTTCATTTTCAGACAACAATGAGTGTACTCTTCGTACTCATAATTGTCATGGCAATGCGACATGTAGTAATACGGATGGATCATTTACTTGCGCTTGTGACACTGGATATAGTGGAAATGGAGTGACATGTACAGGTAGGAAGAAAATAAGCGTTCTTATTAATTTTATTTTTTATTGTTGTATTTTGGAGCTATTATTTGACCTATGTTTTATCGTTTTGAAGTAATTGCTTTTAGAATATTGCTGGTTTTTTAGGGATCTTGTTATACTTAGAAGATGTAGTTTGAAATCTGATTATTTATGCTTTCATTTTTCAGATAACAACGAGTGTACTCTTTCTACTCATAATTGTCATGGCAATGCGACATGTAGTAATACGGATGGATCATTTACTTGCGCTTGTGACACTGGATATAGCGGAAGCGGAGTGACATGTACAGGTAGGAAGAAAATAAGTGTTCTTATTAATTTTACTCTTTATTGTTGTATTTTGGAGCTATTATTTGATCTAGGTTTTATTGTTTTGAAGTAATTGTTTTTGGAATATTATTGGATTGGTGTAGGGATCCTGTTATCCTAGTATATTGAGGTTTGAGATTTGATTATCTGTTGTTTCATTTTCAGACAACAATGAGTGTACTCTTCGTACTCATAATTGTCATGGCAATGCGACATGTAGTAATACGGATGGATCATTTACTTGCGCTTGTGACACTGGATATAGTGGAAACGGAGTGACATGTACAGGTAGGAAGAAAATAAGCGTTCTTATTAATTTTATTTTTTTATTGTTGTATTTTGGAGCTATTATTTGATCTAGGTTTTATCGTTTTGAAGTAATTGCTTTTAGAATATTGCTGGTTTTTTAGGGATCTTGTTATACTTAGAAGATGTAGTTTGAAATCTGATTATTTATGCTTTCATTTTTCAGATAACAACGAGTGTACTCTTTCTACTCATAATTGTCATGGCAATGCGACATGTAGTAATACGGATGGATCATTTACTTGCGCTTGTGACACTGGATATAGCGGAAGCGGAGTGACATGCACAGGTAGGAAGAAAATAAGTGTTCTTATTAATTTTACTCTTTATTGTTGTATTTTAGAGCTATTATTTGATCTAGGTTTTATCGTTTTGAAGTAATTGCTTTTAGAATATTGCTTGTTTTTTAGGGATCTTGCTATACTTAGAAGATGTAGTTTGAAATCTGATTATTTATGCTGTCATTTTTCAGATAACAACGAGTGTACTCTTGGTCCTCATAATTGTCATGGCAATGCGACATGTAGTAATACGGATGGATCATTTACTTGCGCTTGTGACACTGGATATAGTGGAAATGGAGTGACATGTACAGGTAGGAAGAAAATAAGCGTTCTTATTAATTTTATTTTTTATTGTTGTATTTTGGAGCTATAATTTGAGCTAGGTTTTATCGTTTTAAAGTAATTGTTTTTGGAATGTTGCTTGTTTTTTAGAAATCTTGTTTTACTTAGAAGAAGAAGTTTGAAATCTGATTATTTGTGCTGTCATTTTTCAGATAACAATGAGTGTACTCTTGCTACTCATAATTGTCATGGCAATGCGACATGTAGTAATACGGATGGATCATTTACTTGCGCTTGTGACACTGGATATAGTGGAAACGGAGTGACATGTACAGGTAGGAAGAAAATAAGTGTTTTTTATTAATTTTACTCTTTATTGTTGTATTTTGGAGCTATTATTTGATCTAGGTTTTATTGTTTTGAAGTAATTGTTTTTGGAATTTTATTGGATTGGTGTAGGGATCCTGTTATCCTAGTATATTGAGGTTTGAGATTTGATTATCTGTTGTTTCATTTTCAGACAACAATGAGTGTACTCTTCGTACTCATAATTGTCATGGCAATGCGACATGTAGTAATACGGATGGATCATTTACTTGCGCTTGTGACACTGGATATAGTGGAAATGGAGTGACATGTACAGGTAGGAAGAAAATAAGCGTTCTTATTAATTTTATTTTTTATTGTTGTATTTTGGAGCTATTATTTGATCTAGGTTTTATCGTTTTGAAGTAATTGCTTTTAGAATATTGCTGGTTTTTTAGGGATCTTGTTATACTTAGAAGATGTAGTTTGAAATCTGATTATTTATGCTGTCATTTTTCAGATAACAACGAGTGTACTCTTGCTACTCATAATTGTCATGGCAATGCGACATGTAGTAATACGGATGGATCATTTACTTGCGCTTGTGACACTGGATATAGCGGAAACGGAGTGACATGTACAGGTAGGAAGAAAATAAGCGTTCTTATTAATTTTACTCTTTATTGTTGTATTTTGGAGCTATTATTTGATCTAGGTTTTATTGTTTTGAAGTAATTGTTTTTGGAATATTATTGGATTGGTGTATGGATCCTGTTATCCTAGTATATTGAGGTTTGAGATTTGATAATCTGTTTTTTCATTTTCAGATAACAATGAGTGTACTCTTGGTACTCATAATTGTCATGGCAATGCGACATGTAGTAATACGGATGGATCATTTACTTGCGGTTGTGACACTGGATATAGTGGAAATGGAGTGACATGTACAGGTAGGAAGAAAATAAGCGTTCTTATTAATTTTAGTTTTTATTGTTGTATTTTTGAGCTATTATTTTATCTAGGTTTTATTGTTTTGAAGTAATTGTTTTTGGAATGTTGCTTGTTTTTTAGAAATCTTGTTTTACTTAGAAGAAGAAGTTTGAAATCTGATTATTTGTTCTGTCATTTTTCAGATAACAACGAGTGTACTCTTGCTACTCATAATTGTCATGGCAATGCGACATGTAGTAATACGGATGGATCATTTACTTGCGCTTGTGACACTGGATATAGTGGAAACGGAGTGACATGTACAGGTAGGAAGAAAATAAGCGTTCTTATTAATTTTACTCTTTATTGTTGTATTTTGGAGCTATTATTTGATCTAGGTTTTATTGTTTTGAAGTAATTGTTTTTGGAATTTTATTGGATTGGTGTAGGGATCCTGTTATCCTAGTATATTGAGGTTTGAGATTTGATTATCTGTTGTTTCATTTTCAGACAACAATGAGTGTACTCTTCGTACTGATAATTGTCATGGCGATGCGACATGTAGTAATACGGATGGATCATTTACTTGCGCTTGTGACACTGGATATAGTGGAAATGGAGTGACATGTACAGGTAGGAAGAAAATAAGCGTTCTTATTAATTTTATTTTTTATTGTTGTATTTTGGAGCTATTATTTGATCTAGGTTTTATCGTTTTGAAGTAATTGCTTTTAGAATATTGCTGGTGTTTTAGGGATCTTGTTATACTTAGAAGATGTAGTTTGAAATCTGATTATTTATGCTTTCATTTTTCAGATAACAACGAGTGTACTCTTTCTACTCATAATTGTCATGGCAATGCGACATGTAGTAATACGGATGGATCATTTACTTGCGCTTGTGACACTGGATATAGCGGAAGCGGAGTGACATGTACAGGTAGGAAGAAAATAAGTGTTCTTATTAATTTTACTCTTTATTGTTGTATTTTGGAGCTATTACTTGATCTAGGTTTTATTGTTTTGAAGTAATTGTTTTTGGAATATTATTGGATTGGTGTATGGATCCTGTTATCCTAGTATATTGAGGTTTGAGATTTGATTATCTGTTGTTTCATTTTCAGACAACAATGAGTGTACTCTTCGTACTCATAATTGTCATGGCAATGCGACATGTAGTAATACGGATGGATCATTTACTTGCGCTTGTGACACTGGATATAGTGGAAATGGAGTGACATGTACAGGTAGGAAGAAAATAAGCGTTCTAATTAATTTTAATTTTTTGTTGTATTTTGGAGCTATTATTTGATCTATGTTTTGTCGTTTTCAATAATTGTTTTTGGAAAACTATTGTTTTGGTGTAGGGGTCTTGTGATTCTAGTATATGAAGTTTTTAAAACTTTATTATTTGTTTTCTCATTTTCAGACAACAATGAGTGTACTCTTCGTACTCATAATTGTCATGGCAATGCGACATGTAGTAATACGGATGGATCATTTACTTGCGCTTGTGACACTGGATATAGTGGAAACGGAGTTACATGTACAGGTAGGAAGAAAATAAGCGTTCTAATTAATTTTAATTTTTTGTTGTATTTTGGAGCTATTATTTGATCTATGTTTTGTCGTTTTCAATAATTGTTTTTGGAAAACTATTGTTTTGGTGTAGGGGTCTTGTGATTCTAGTATATGAAGTTTTTAAAACTTTATTATTTGTTTTCTCATTTTCAGACAACAATGAGTGTACTCTTCGTACTCATAATTGTCATGGCAATGCGACATGTAGTAATACGGATGGATCATTTACTTGCGCTTGTGACATTGGATATAGTGGAAACGGAGTGACATGTACAGGTAGGAAGAAAATAATCGTTCTTATTAATTTTACTCTTTATTGTTGTATCTTGGAGCTATTATTTGATCTAGGTTTTATTGTTTTGAAGTAATTGTTTTTGGAATTTTATTGGATTGGTGTAGGGATCCTGTTATCCTAGTATATTGAGGTTTGAGATTTGATCATCTGTTTTCTCATTTTCAGACAACAATGAGTGTACTCTTCCTACTCATAATTGTCATGGCAATGCGACATGTTCTAATACGGATGGATCATTTACTTGCGCTTGTGACACTGGATATAGTGGAAATGGAGTGACATGTACAGGTAGGAAGAAAATAAGCGTTCTAATTAATTTTAATTTTTTGTTGTATTTTAGAGCTATTATTTGATCTAGGTTTTATCGTTTTGAAGTAATTGCTTTTAGAATATTGCTTGTTTTTTAGGGATCTTGCTATACTTAGAAGATGTAGTTTGAAATCTGATTATTTATGCTTTCATTTTTCAGATAACAACGAGTGTACTCTTTCTACTCATAATTGTCATGGCAATGCGACATGTAGTAATACGGATGGATCATTTACTTGCGCTTGTGACACTGGATATAGTGGAAACGGAGTGACATGTACAGGTAGGAAGAAAATAAGCGTTCTTATTAATTTTACTCTTTATTGTTGTATTTTGGAGCTATTATTTGATCTAGGTTTTATTGTTTTGAAGTAATTGTTTTTGGAATTTTATTGGATTGGTGTAGGGATCCTGTTATCCTAGTATATTGAGGTTTGAGATTTGATTATCTGTTGTTTCATTTTCAGACAACAATGAGTGTACTCTTCGTACTGATAATTGTCATGGCAATGCGACATGTAGTAATACGGATGGATCATTTACTTGCGCTTGTGACACTGGATATAGTGGAAATGGAGTGACATGTACAGGTAGGAAGAAAATAAGCGTTCTTATTAATTTTATTTTTTTATTGTTGTATTTTGGAGCTATTATTTGATCTAGGTTTTATCGTTTTGAAGTAATTGCTTTTAGAATATTGCTGGTTTTTTAGGGATCTTGTTATACTTAGAAGATGTAGTTTGAAATCTGATTATTTATGCTGTCATTTTTCAGACAACAACGAGTGTACTCTTTCTACTCATAATTGTCATGGCAATGCGACATGTAGTAATACGGATGGATCATTTACTTGCGCTTGTGACATTGGATATAGTGGAAACGGAGTGACATGTACAGGTAGGAAGAAAATAATCGTTCTTATTAATTTTACTCTTTATTGTTGTATCTTGGAGCTATTATTTGATCTAGGTTTTATTGTTTTGAAGTAATTGTTTTTGGAATTTTATTGGATTGGTGTAGGGATCCTGTTATCCTAGTATATTGAGGTTTGAGATTTGATCATCTGTTTTCTCATTTTCAGACAACAATGAGTGTACTCTTCCTACTCATAATTGTCATGGCAATGCGACATGTTCTAATACGGATGGATCATTTACTTGCGCTTGTGACACTGGATATAGTGGAAATGGAGTGACATGTACAGGTAGGAAGAAAATAAGCGTTCTAATTAATTTTAATTTTTTGTTGTATTTTAGAGCTATTATTTGATCTAGGTTTTATCGTTTTGAAGTAATTGCTTTTAGAATATTGCTTGTTTTTTAGGGATCTTGCTATACTTAGAAGATGTAGTTTGAAATCTGATTATTTATGCTTTCATTTTTCAGATAACAACGAGTGTACTCTTTCTACTCATAATTGTCATGGCAATGCGACATGTAGTAATACGGATGGATCATTTACTTGCGCTTGTGACACTGGATATAGTGGAAACGGAGTGACATGTACAGGTAGGAAGAAAATAAGCGTTCTTATTAATTTTACTCTTTATTGTTGTATTTTGGAGCTATTATTTGATCTAGGTTTTATTGTTTTGAAGTAATTGTTTTTGGAATTTTATTGGATTGGTGTAGGGATCCTGTTATCCTAGTATATTGAGGTTTGAGATTTGATTATCTGTTGTTTCATTTTCAGACAACAATGAGTGTACTCTTCGTACTGATAATTGTCATGGCAATGCGACATGTAGTAATACGGATGGATCATTTACTTGCGCTTGTGACACTGGATATAGTGGAAATGGAGTGACATGTACAGGTAGGAAGAAAATAAGCGTTCTTATTAATTTTATTTTTTATTGTTGTATTTTGGAGCTATTATTTGATCTAGGTTTTATCGTTTTGAAGTAATTGCTTTTAGAATATTGCTGGTGTTTTAGGGATCTTGTTATACTTAGAAGATGTAGTTTGAAATCTGATTATTTATGCTTTCATTTTTCAGATAACAACGAGTGTACTCTTTCTACTCATAATTGTCATGGCAATGCGACATGTAGTAATACGGATGGATCATTTACTTGCGCTTGTGACACTGGATATAGCGGAAGCGGAGTGACATGTACAGGTAGGAAGAAAATAAGTGTTCTTATTAATTTTACTCTTTATTGTTGTATTTTGGAGCTATTATTTGATCTAGGTTTTATTGTTTTGAAGTAATTGTTTTTGGAATATTATTGGATTGGTGTATGGATCCTGTTATCCTAGTATATTGAGGTTTGAGATTTGATTATCTGTTGTTTCATTTTCAGACAACAATGAGTGTACTCTTCGTACTCATAATTGTCATGGCAATGCGACATGTAGTAATACGGATGGATCATTTACTTGCGCTTGTGACACTGGATATAGTGGAAATGGAGTGACATGTACAGGTAGGAAGAAAATAAGCGTTCTTATTAATTTTATTTTTTATTGTTGTATTTTGGAGCTATTATTTGACCTATGTTTTATCGTTTTGAAGTAATTGCTTTTAGAATATTGCTGGTTTTTTAGGGATCTTGTTATACTTAGAAGATGTAGTTTGAAATCTGATTATTTATGCTTTCATTTTTCAGATAACAACGAGTGTACTCTTTCTACTCATAATTGTCATGGCAATGCGACATGTAGTAATACGGATGGATCATTTACTTGCGCTTGTGACACTGGATATAGCGGAAGCGGAGTGACATGTACAGGTAGGAAGAAAATAAGTGTTCTTATTAATTTTACTCTTTATTGTTGTATTTTGGAGCTATTATTTGATCTAGGTTTTATTGTTTTGAAGTAATTGTTTTTGGAATATTATTGGATTGGTGTATGGATCCTGTTATCCTAGTATATTGAGGTTTGAGATTTGATTATCTGTTGTTTCATTTTCAGACAACAATGAGTGTACTCTTCGTACTCATAATTGTCATGGCAATGCGACATGTAGTAATACGGATGGATCATTTACTTGCGCTTGTGACACTGGATATAGTGGAAATGGAGTGACATGTACAGGTAGGAAGAAAATAAGCGTTCTTATTAATTTTATTTTTTATTGTTGTATTTTGGAGCTATTATTTGATCTAGGTTTTATCGTTTTGAAGTAATTGCTTTTAGAATATTGCTGGTTTTTTAGGGATCTTGTTATACTTAGAAGATGTAGTTTGAAATCTGATTATTTATGCTTTCATTTTTCAGATAACAACGAGTGTACTCTTTCTACTCATAATTGTCATGGCAATGCGACATGTAGTAATACGGATGGATCATTTACTTGCGCTTGTGACACTGGATATAGTGGAAATGGAGTGACATGTACAGGTAGGAAGAAAATAAGCGTTCTAATTAATTTTAATTTTTTGTTGTATTTTGGAGCTATTATTTGATCTAGGTTTTATCGTTTTGAAGTAATTGCTTTTAGAATATTGCTTGTTTTTTAGGGATCTTGCTATACTTAGAAGATGTAGTTTGAAATCTGATTATTTATGCTTTCATTTTTCAGATAACAACGAGTGTACTCTCTCTACTCATAATTGTCATGGCAATGCGACATGTAGTAATACGGATGGATCATTTACTTGCGCTTGTGACACTGGATATAGTGGAAACGGAGTGACATGTACAGGTAGGAAGAAAATAAGCGTTCTTATTAATTTTACTCTTTATTGTTGTATTTTGGAGCTATTATTTGATCTAGGTTTTATTGTTTTGAAGTAATTGTTTTTGGAATTTTATTGGATTGGTGTAGGGATCCTGTTATCCTAGTATATTGAGGTTTGAGATTTGATTATCTGTTGTTTCATTTTCAGACAACAATGAGTGTACTCTTCGTACTCATAATTGTCATGGCAATGCGACATGTAGTAATACGGATGGATCATTTACTTGCGCTTGTGACACTGGATATAGTGGAAATGGAGTGACATGTACAGGTAGGAAGAAAATAAGCGTTCTTATTAATTTTATTTTTTATTGTTGTATTTTGGAGCTATTATTTGATCTAGGTTTTATCGTTTTGAAGTAATTGCTTTTAGAATATTGCTGGTGTTTTAGGGATCTTGTTATACTTAGAAGATGTAGTTTGAAATCTGATTATTTATGCTTTCATTTTTCAGATAACAACGAGTGTACTCTTTCTACTCATAATTGTCATGGCAATGCGACATGTAGTAATACGGATGGATCATTTACTTGCGCTTGTGACACTGGATATAGCGGAAGCGGAGTGACATGTACAGGTAGGAAGAAAATAAGTGTTCTTATTAATTTTACTCTTTATTGTTGTATTTTGGAGCTATTATTTGATCTAGGTTTTATTGTTTTGAAGTAATTGTTTTTGGAATTTTATTGGATTGGTGTAGGGATCCTGTTATCCTAGTATATTGAGGTTTGAGATTTGATTATCTGTTGTTTCATTTTCAGACAACAATGAGTGTACTCTTCGTACTCATAATTGTCATGGCAATGCGACATGTAGTAATACGGATGGATCATTTACTTGCGCTTGTGACACTGGATATAGTGGAAATGGAGTGACATGTACAGGTAGGAAGAAAATAAGCGTTCTTATTAATTTTATTTTTTATTGTTGTATTTTGGAGCTATTATTTGACCTATGTTTTATCGTTTTGAAGTAATTGCTTTTAGAATATTGCTGGTTAGGGATCTTGTTATACTTAGAAGATGTAGTTTGAAATCTGATTATTTATGCTTTCATTTTTCAGATAACAACGAGTGTACTCTTTCTACTCATAATTGTCATGGCAATGCGACATGTAGTAATACGGATGGATCATTTACTTGCGCTTGTGACACTGGATATAGCGGAAGCGGAGTGACATGTACAGGTAGGAAGAAAATAAGTGTTCTTATTAATTTTACTCTTTATTGTTGTATTTTGGAGCTATTATTTGATCTAGGTTTTATTGTTTTGAAGTAATTGTTTTTGGAATATTATTGGATTGGTGTAGGGATCCTGTTATCCTAGTATATTGAGGTTTGAGATTTGATTATCTGTTGTTTCATTTTCAGACAACAATGAGTGTACTCTTCGTACTCATAATTGTCATGGCAATGCGACATGTAGTAATACGGATGGATCATTTACTTGCGCTTGTGACACTGGATATAGTGGAAACGGAGTGACATGTACAGGTAGGAAGAAAATAAGCGTTCTTATTAATTTTATTTTTTATTGTTGTATTTTGGAGCTATTATTTGATCTAGGTTTTATCGTTTTGAAGTAATTGCTTTTAGAATATTGCTGGTTTTTTAGGGATCTTGTTATCTAGAAGATGTAGTTTGAAATTGATTATTGCTTTCATTTTTCAGATAACAACGAGTGTACTCTTTCTACTCATAATTGTCATGGCAATGCGACATGTAGTAATACGGATGGATCATTTACTTGCGCTTGTGACACTGGATATAGCGGAAGCGGAGTGACATGCACAGGTAGGAAGAAAATAAGTGTTCTTATTAATTTTACTCTTTATTGTTGTATTTTAGAGCTATTATTTGATCTAGGTTTTATCGTTTTGAAGTAATTGTTTTAGAATATTGCTTGTTTTTTAGGGATCTTGCTATACTTAGAAGATGTAGTTTGAAATCTGTTTTTATGCTTTCATTTTCAGACAACAATGAGTGTACTCTTCTACTCATAATTGTCATGGCAATGCGACATGTAGTAATACGGATGGATCATTTACTTGCGCTTGTGACACTGGATATAGTGGAAACGGAGTGACATGTACAGGTAGGAAGAAAATAAGCGTTCTTATTAATTTTAATCTTTATTGTTGTATTTTGGAGCTATTATTTGATCTAGGTTTTATTGTTTTGAAGTAATTGTTTTTGGAATATTATTGGATTGGTGTAGGGATCCTGTTATCCTAGTATATTGAGGTTTGAGATTTGATTATCTGTTTTTTCATTTTCAGACAACAATGAGTGTACTCTTCGTACTCATAATTGTCATGGCAATGCGACATGTAGTAATACGGATGGATCATTTACTTGCGCTTGTGACACTGGATATAGTGGAAACGGAGTGACATGTACAGGTAGGAAGAAAATAAGCGTTCTTATTAATTTTATTTTTTATTGTTGTATTTTGGAGCTATTATTTGATCTAGGTTTTATCGTTTTGAAGTAATTGCTTTTAGAATATTGCTGGTTTTTTAGGGATCTTGTTATACTTAGAAGATGTAGTTTGAAATATGATTATTTATGCTGTCATTTTTCAGATAACAACGAGTGTACTCTTGGTACTCATAATTGTCATGGCAATGCGACATGTAGTAATACGGATGGATCATTTACTTGCGCTTGTGACACTGGATATAGTGGAAATGGAGTGACATGTACAGGTAGGAAGAAAATAAGTGTTTTTTTATTAATTTTAATCTTTATTGTTGTTTTTTGGAGCTATTATTTGATCTAGGTTTTATTGTTTTGAAGTAATTGTTTTTGGAATATTATTGGATTGGTGTAGGGATCCTGTTATCCTAGTATATTGAGGTTTGAGATTTGATTATCTGTTTTTTCATTTTCAGACAACAATGAGTGTACTCTTCGTACTCATAATTGTCATGGCAATGCGACATGTAGTAATACGGATGGATCATTTACTTGCGCTTGTGACACTGGATATAGTGGAAATGGAGTGACATGTACAGGTAGGAAGAAAATAAGCGTTCTTATTAATTTTAGTTTTTATTGTTGTATTTTTGAGCTATTATTTTATCTAGGTTTTATTGTTTTGAAGTAATTGTTTTTGGAATGTTGCTTGTTTTTTAGAAATCTTGTTTTACTTAGAAGAAGAAGTTTGAAATCTGATTATTTGTGCTGTCATTTTTCAGATAACAACGAGTGTACTCTTGCTACTCATAATTGTCATGGCAATGCGACATGTAGTAATACGGATGGATCATTTACTTGCGCTTGTGACACTGGATATAGTGGAAACGGAGTGACATGTACAGGTAGGAAGAAAATAAGCGTTCTTATTAATTTTACTCTTTATTGTTGTATTTTGGAGCTATTATTTGATCTAGGTTTTATTGTTTTGAAGTAATTGTTTTTGGAATTTTATTGGATTGGTGTAGGGATCCTGTTATCCTAGTATATTGAGGTTTGAGATTTGATTATCTGTTGTTTCATTTTCAGACAACAATGAGTGTACTCTTCGTACTCATAATTGTCATGGCAATGCGACATGTAGTAATACGGATGGATCATTTACTTGCGCTTGTGACACTGGATATAGCGGAAACGGAGTGACATGTACAGGTAGGAAGAAAATAAGCGTTCTTATTAATTTTACTCTTTATTGTTGTATTTTGGAGCTATTATTTGATCTAGGTTTTATCGTTTTGAAGTAATTGCTTTTAGAATATTGCTGGTGTTTTAGGGATCTTGTTATACTTAGAAGATGTAGTTTGAAATCTGATTATTTATGCTTTCATTTTTCAGATAACAACGAGTGTACTCTTTCTACTCATAATTGTCATGGCAATGCGACATGTAGTAATACGGATGGATCATTTACTTGCGCTTGTGACACTGGATATAGCGGAAGCGGAGTGACATGTACAGGTAGGAAGAAAATAAGTGTTCTTATTAATTTTACTCTTTATTGTTGTATTTTGGAGCTATTATTTGATCTAGGTTTTATTGTTTTGAAGTAATTGTTTTTGGAATATTATTGGATTGGTGTATGGATCCTGTTATCCTAGTATATTGAGGTTTGAGATTTGATGATCTGTTTTTTCATTTGCAGACAACAATGAGTGTACTCTTCGTACTCATAATTGTCATGGCAATGCGACATGTAGTAATACGGATGGATCATTTACTTGCGCTTGTGACACTGGATATAGTGGAAACGGAGTGACATGTACAGGTAGGAAGAAAATAAGCGTTCTAATTAATTTTAATTTTTTGTTGTATTTTGGAGCTATTATTTGATCTATGTTTTGTCGTTTTCAATAATTGTTTTTGGAAAACTATTGTTTTGGTGTAGGGGTCTTGTGATTCTAGTATATGAAGTTTTTAAAACTTTATTATTTGTTTTCTCATTTTCAGACAACAATGAGTGTACTCTTCGTACTCATAATTGTCATGGCAATGCGACATGTAGTAATACGGATGGATCATTTACTTGCGCTTGTGACACTGGATATAGTGGAAACGGAGTTACATGTACAGGTAGGAAGAAAATAAGCGTTCTAATTAATTTTAATTTTTTGTTGTATTTTGGAGCTATTATTTGATCTATGTTTTGTCGTTTTCAATAATTGTTTTTGGAAAACTATTGTTTTGGTGTAGGGGTCTTGTGATTCTAGTATATGAAGTTTTTAAAACTTTATTATTTGTTTTCTCATTTTCAGACAACAATGAGTGTACTCTTCGTACTCATAATTGTCATGGCAATGCGACATGTAGTAATACGGATGGATCATTTACTTGCGCTTGTGACATTGGATATAGTGGAAACGGAGTGACATGTACAGGTAGGAAGAAAATAAGCGTTCTTATTAATTTTACTCTTTATTGTTGTATCTTGGAGCTATTATTTGATCTAGGTTTTATTGTTTTGAAGTAATTGTTTTTGGAATTTTATTGGATTGGTGTAGGGATCCTGTTATCCTAGTATATTGAGGTTTGAGATTTGATCATCTGTTTTCTCATTTTCAGACAACAATGAGTGTACTCTTCCTACTCATAATTGTCATGGCAATGCGACATGTTCTAATACGGATGGATCATTTACTTGCGCTTGTGACACTGGATATAGTGGAAACGGAGTGACATGTACAGGTAGGAAGAAAATAGGTGTTTTTTATTAATTTTACTCTTTATTGTTGTATCTTGGAGCTATTATTTGATCTAGGTTTTATTGTTTTGAAGTAATTGTTTTTGGAATTTTATTGGATTGGTGTAGGGATCCTGTTATCCTAGTATATTGAGGTTTGAGATTTGATCATCTGTTTTCTCATTTTCAGACAACAATGAGTGTACTCTTCCTACTCATAATTGTCATGGCAATGCGACATGTAGTAATACGGATGGATCATTTACTTGCGCTTGTGACACTGGATATAGTGGAAACGGAGTGACATGTACAGGTAGGAAGAAAATAGGTGTTTTTTATTAATTTTACTCTTTATTGTTGTTTTTTGGAGCTATTATTTGATCTAGGGTTTATTGTTTTGAAGTAATTGTTTTTGGAATATTATTGGATTGGTGTAGGGATCCTGTTATCCTAGTATATTGAGGTTTGAGATTTGATTATCTGTTTTTTCATTTTCAGACAACAATGAGTGTACTCTTCGTACTCATAATTGTCATGGCAATGCGACATGTAGTAATACGGATGGATCATTTACTTGCGCTTGTGACATTGGATATAGTGGAAACGGAGTGACATGTACAGGTAGGAAGAAAATAAGCGTTCTTATTAATTTTATTTTTTTATTGTTGTATTTTGGAGCTATTATTTGATCTAGGTTTTATCGTTTTGAAGTAATTGTTTTTGGAATATCATTGGTTTGGTGTAGGGATCTTGTTATACTAGTATATGAAGTTTGAAATATGATTATTTGTTTTCTCATTTTCAGACAACAATGAGTGTACTCTTCGTACTCATAATTGTCATGGCAATGCGACATGTAGTAATACGGATGGATCATTTACTTGCGCTTGTGACACTGGATATAGTGGAAACGGAGTGACATGTACAGGTAGGAAGAAAATAAGTGTTTTTTTATTAATTTTAATCTTTATTGTTGTTTTTTGGAGCTATTATTTGATCTAGGTTTTATTGTTTTGAAGTAATTGTTTTTGGAATTTTATTGGATTGGTGTAGGGATCCTGTTATCCTAGTATATTGAGGTTTCAGATTTGATTATCTTTTTTTCATTTTCAGACAACAATGAGTGTACTCTTCGTACTCATAATTGTCATGGCAATGCGACATGTAGTAATACGGATGGATCATTTACTTGCGCTTGTGACACTGGATATAGTGGAAACGGAGTGACATGTACAGGTAGGAAGAAAATAAGTGTTTTTTTATTAATTTTAATCTTTATTGTTGTTTTTTGGAGCTATTATTTGATCTAGGTTTTATTGTTTTGAAGTAATTGTTTTTGGAATATTATTGGATTGGTGTAGGGATCCTGTTATCCTAGTATATTGAGGTTTGAGATTTGATTATCTGTTTTTTCATTTTCAGACAACAATGAGTGTACTCTTCGTACTCATAATTGTCATGGCAATGCGACATGTAGTAATACGGATGGATCATTTACTTGCGCTTGTGACACTGGATATAGTGGAAATGGAGTGACATGTACAGGTAGGAAGAAAATAAGCGTTCTTATTAATTTTAATCTTTATTGTTGTTTTTTGGAGCTATTATTTGATCTAGGTTTTATTGTTTTGAAGTAATTGTTTTTGGAATATTATTGGATTGGTGTAGGGATCCTGTTATCCTAGTATATTGAGGTTTGAGATTTGATTATCTTTTTTTCATTTTCAGACAACAATGAGTGTACTCTTCGTACTCATAATTGTCATGGCAATGCGACATGTAGTAATACGGATGGATCATTTACTTGCGCTTGTGACACTGGATATAGTGGAAGTGGAGTGACATGTACAGGTAGGAAGAAAATAAGCATTCTTATAAATTTTAATTTTTATTGATGTATTTTTGAGCCATTATTTGATCTAGGTTCTATCGTTTTGAAGTAATTGTTTTTGGAATATTGCTGGTTTTTTTGGGATCTTGTTTTACTTAGGAGAAGCAATTTGAAATCTGATTATTTGTGCTCTCATTTTTCAGATAACAACGAGTGTACTCTTGGTACTCATAATTGTCATAACAATGCGACATGTTCAAATACGGATGGATCATTTACTTGCACTTGTAACACTGGATATAGCGGAAACGGAGTGACATGTACAGGTAAGCAGAGAATATGTGTTTGTTTATTTCTGTTGTTTTTTATGGACTCAAGTTTAGGGTGTCAAAAATAGAAAATGATTTAAAATGCAAAATTTTCAAAATTCTTTTTATCTTCTGGCGAACATGAACGCATTTAGTATGTTACTTGGCAAGTGATCCATTTCTGTCCGTTGCTTAAAGGTAAGTTTTCAAAAATTTGCTTCGGTAACCTATCCTTAATCACGATCATTTTCACCATTTAATGGTGAATCATCTAAGACAATTTGCATTTTACAACATTTTTATGTTTAATATCCTGAACTTGCGTTCAGTTCAATTAACAGCTGTGTTCAATTAACTAGAAGTCTTGGGGTCTCTTTTGGGATGGGTGCCCTATAGTATGTAGTGTAAATCAACACTCTGTTCCTCTAAAGTTAATGTAAGTAGCTACTTTACTGAAAAATGTAAGATGCCCTTTCGCGGCCCCTACAGCTTTAGGGCCATTAGAGGTTGCTCTAACCCCAACCACCGTGTGTTAGGCCACTGGACAGATGAGTTTTCCGACAATGTAAAGAACATGTTCGAAAAATATTCCAGGAGATACCCTAGGCCCAAAATTTGGCTCGCGTCGCTCGCATCCAATTTCAGCTACCCGCTATACTCTAATATGATTTTTGCGCCAACGTGCCACTCGTATCCAGTGCAACACATCACATTATACACTGTGCTGGGCTTGCCTTTAAATTGATTTTGCCGATAAGGACACAATTTTGATTATGGAATTCAGCAAACTCTTTTTACTGTATCTACTGCTTTAGGGGCCCTGTATGGCTAAATCACTAAGGGCCCTGAACTGCTCCATTTGGCCACTGAAATGATGTTTGACATTTGATTATTATTCATTAAACTTTCAGATAACAACGAATGTACTCTTGGTACCCATAGTTGTCATATCAATGCCGTATGTACTAATACGAATGGATCATTTGCTTGCACTTGTAACACCGGATTCACTGGAAACGGATTGGCATGTTCAGGTAGAATGATAACACACATTTTTATGCATTTCTGTTTGTTTTTATATTCGTTCTATTTTGATCCATGATTTGCTTGCCATTGAAATTGATGTTGTATTTCTAAGTAAATCACAGACCAAACTTGAGTATTGTTTCCATGCAAACCAGTTACCATGTGTTTCTGAATGTTTAGGTCTAATCGATCAGCGATCAGCAATACAAATTTTCATCTGAATGGGCCTTTGACTGATAGAATTGCATTTCAGTCTTGAACACTGCCAGATACTTTTATTCCACAGCCCGCCAAACATATGATTTATTTTTTTACTTTCTATAGAGATATTTTCTTGTTTACTAACTATCTTTTTGCTGTTCCAGGATTCCTGAAGCTATTCTTGAGGAATCTTTTTATTTTTAAGAAACTAAAATGTGGTCTATTGTATACTTATTTTTCAGATAACAACGAGTGTACTCTTGGTACTCATAATTGTCATAGCAATGCGACTTGTTCGAATACGGATGGATCCTTTGCATGTACTTGTGTTGCTGGATACTCTGGAAATGGCTTTCTCTGTCAAGGTTTTCATTTAATTCCCTTGAATGCTCTTTGTAGGGTTTTCTTTTAATCTTTCTATTTTACCTTCTCTGTTTTACTACAACCTTTTCTTTCTGATGTCTTTTCTAAAATCTGCTCTTCATACCTGGCTAATTAAAGTTTGCTTGAATTTAGATGTCATGTGAGATATGCGACAACGCAAAATTAATCTTACAAAGCAGTTCAATTGTTTTTATTTACGGATATTTCACTTGGCATCTAACTGGAGTCTGACTTTTGTTGTATCAGTCCGTAAATATTCTACTACATAATGACCCTGAAATGTCTTTTGAAAAATCCTCGAAATATGAGCATGATACTCGCTTTGAAACTCCTTGTGTGCATTCGTTCAAGGATCAAATACCGGCTGAGCAAAAACTTTTTAAACTAAGATTTTTAAACAATGGATTTTCTATGAATAAAGATCTTTAATACGATGCTATTGCCCAGGGCCGGGTTGTTCAAACCACGATTAGTGCTAATCTTGGATTAAAGGCATGATTTTGTAGCCATTTGCATAGTCCTAATGCGGTATTAGCCTAGTACCAGTTTTGAACAACCGGGCCCAGAACAAGATTTTTAAACTATGGATTTTCTATTGAATTTATTTAGTCCTTGTTAAATTCCTAAACAAGGTAATTTCAAAGAAGGGTATCATGACGACGTTTTGTTGATTTTCAAAACGTTCATTTTTGGTCTAGTTATGCTCTTTTCTATTTTGAATCTTTACTGTAAGGGGACTTTGGTTGAATCAAACTCTTTGTTTTTAACTTTTTCCGCTTATCTTGTCATCTTTGGGGTCTTTGATTTTATGCATTGTTGCCATTGCCAGCTATTTTTGCTAGCCTTTAAAAATGGCTTATTTATTTGTTATAGTTTCAAAGTTTACATAACTATGTTATACTTAGCTTTATCCCCATTCCCAGTTTTATAGAATTTTACATGTTATTTTCAGTTTTTTGCCAGTTTTTTTACACGTTCTCATTTTATCCAGTTTTTCCTGGTTGTCATTAACTTTTTCAAGTTTTTACCTATTTTTATACGTTATCATCTCATTCTTCGGTATTTCGATATTTTTGTTCAAGTTTTTGCCACTTTTATACTTTGTGATTATCCGGTTTTTATTGGCTTTCGTTGAATTTTTCAAATTTTTGCAAATTTCTATACCGTGTCATTTTACCCTGTTTTTGATATTTTTTTCCACGTTTTTGCCGTTTTTATGCGTTCTGATGTCATCCGGTTTTTAACAGTGTAACAATTTTGTTAAGTTTTTGTCAATATCGATATTTTCTAATTTTATCCGGAGTTTTTCTTTATTTTTTTCGAATTTTTGCCAATTTTTATACAACCTTTACGAGATTTTCCCCATTTTTATGCGTGCTGATTCTACTCACGTGACAAGTAAGTTGAAAGATTTTATACCCACAGCCCATGATATTTAACACTAATTGTCATTATACCATGCGAAGCTTATGTTCTGTACAATTTTTCTCCGTATTTTTCAAAGTTTTTGTTCATTGAACACGTCTTTGATTTAGCTTTGATAGCGAGAATGTTATGCAATCCAGCTTGTGAATAGTTGTCATACGGATCTTTACTTGTTTTTCAACACATCAAGGGGTTTTGCTCAGTTTATATGTTTGATTTTAGTCTAATCGCTCGAAATTTATATATCTTTATGTGTGCTATGTCCCTTTCAATGCACCTTTTCAATTAACGGCCTTATTTTGGAAATTTTTGAAATTTCTTCATACGAAACTTCTGGCCACGGATTTGGATTCAGCACCAAAGCTTTAGTTGAATTGCAAATTTTCATATTCCTAAAGCTTGCGATTTTGATTTTATGACGATAATAAATTTGAGACTTTATAAGGGATTTGACTGCGAAAATTGTTCGGAGTGTAACTTACACCCTCAGTAATTGTTCACGGTCGTATCCCTTTTGAATTTTTGAACTTATTATCGTTATGAAATTAAAATTGCTGACACTAGGACTATGCAAATGTCCAATTAGATTAAAATTTCGGTTCTAAATGTGAATCTGAGGCCAGAAATTTAGAATGAAGCAATCTAAAGAAATTTTGAAAAATTCCAAAACGAGACTGCTTAATTGAAAAGGTGTATCGAGGGTTGTAATTTTCTCATCCAAGGATGTATTCTTTTTTCAGGTTATTTGAAACTTTAAAACATATTTTTCGAACTTGTGATCATTTTCATTCGTTGTGATTGTATTCATTTCACTTAAAAATGGGTATATATTTCATGAGTATGTATTTCATCCATATTTAGCTCATAGTATAAAGATGCATGTCGTTATATTGTACACAGCTGGTCATTATTTGAAATTATTAAGGATTTTTCAACATATTTATCGAGCGTCAACTATCTTTCAAATTATCTGATTTTTGGTAACTATCTATAAAGGATTGATCATGTTGCTTTAAACTGAAACAAATGACTGTCCTCTTATGATTTTTTGTAGTTGAAGCGATTCAGGTAAATTACTCAAATGTGTTCTTCGATGGTGAGCGCGCGAGTATCTACTTTCCCGTTAATGTTTGTTTTCTAAATGAAAGATATTTGCATATTTGAATGTTATTAATTACATTGATGGTCTTTTTAATATTAAAGGTATCTACATGACTGCTTGTAACTTGCTCCAGGCAGCTTTTTCAATTGTTAGAGCGCGATCTTCTACTTTTTTCAAGACAATCGTTGTTTTCTTTCTGAAAGATATCTGCGTATTTGAATTCTATCAATTTCATTGATGACAAAGCTTCCTATTTAATGTAACACTTTTGGCTACCTGTTTGATATTAAATGAAGGTAATAAAGATGGCGACTATTTGATATTAAAGGTAGCTTTATCTGCTTGGCTGCTTGCATTCCTAGGTTGAAGCAATTTTTTTATTGCTGTTGCACAATCTATAAAATATTCCATTGCATTGTGCCGCATGTGCTATGCCTTTTTATATTTGATAATATATCTTTTCTCATGCTCCCCTGGCAATAAAAGTGGCCTGTTTTATTGTTCATTTGTTCTGTGCACGAACCGAACTGATGAGAGTGCGACGAAACGCGTTTTTGGTTATTCACGTTGCTCTTTATCGCAGTTACTGGTGAGTTACTAACTTATTTCTTTCCTTCAGGTTTTAAGATTAATTGGTTTTTCTCTTGCAGGATTTAACGTTTTTTCTCTTGCTACAGGTTTTTGCTTGTTGTTCTTTTACAGGAGCTAGCAGTCTTCTTTCTACAGATTTCGGTGTTTTGTTGAGTTTATGGATTTAATATGATGAGTCCGTTATTTATTAAGGCTATTTTCAAATTTTGTACCACGAATCATTTGTTTACATAATGTATCTTGCTGCAACTAATCCATTCTGTTTCCTTTCAGCTGTACTTAATTGTTTCTTATATTCTACACAGAATTTGTTTACCATGGCAATATTGTCAAAGCCTCTTTAACCTGTCCTGCATTATTATAAAAAACGTGCATTGTGGTGCATCTAATTTCCTCGATTTTCTTTGCAGCTCTATTGAATTGTATTCGTATATTCTCCGCAGTACTATATTTAACCTTGCTGTCGACACTTTGTTCTGTATTATATACATATCTTGAATTTTGTAATTTTAGAAACTTCATACGTTTAATGCCGTTTGAATTATTATGTTACAGTTATATAAATGTCTTACCTAACTACCCTTGAGTCCTTTTCAGCTGTATTGAATTATTTTTATTCCATGAATATTTCAGTTTAATTTCCATGTTAATGCCTTTTATCTTTTTATTTCATGTCCCTTATTATGCTACATTTAGCCTATTATCTGGACTTGCTCAAGTCTCTCCCGCGTTTGTACCTAAAATAACTGCCACCTAAAAGTCACTGCTGCGTATGAGAGAAGGGTGTTTGTACCTAAAAAAATACCACCTGAAAGTCACTTCTGCGTTGGAGAGAAGGTATTTGACGGGTCATTTTTTTGGTATTTGACGCGGAAGAGACAGACAAGTCCGCATATTATCCAGATTTAGTTTCAGCTACATTGAATTGGATTTATTTCGTGTATCTTACATTTTAAATATACTTGCTACATATGTATTCGTGCAAGCAAAAGGTATATTCCCTTTACGTGATTTTTTCTATTGTTAAACAAGCGTGCCTTTGCAAATAACATATTCTATTACTTGACGTTGAGCATACTGAAATGTGCTGCTATGAAATTGATGAAAAGTTGCCGAGTATTGTATCAGATTTGAACTATAAATTGCATCATTGTGTACGATTTGTCATGGCCGATCAAAAGTGGGAACTCTCTTTTGGCGCACTCGGTAGTACTCATCCCATTGCGATGCCATTTAGATAGATTACAGACGTAAATGAATCACATCAGACGTAAATTGGCAAATATCGGTGCTATGGTACATGCAATACTGGCTATTCTGGTATTTGTCTCAACTGTACAGGTAAGCTACCTCCATATTTTTCTGTTGATATGAGCTGATCTTGATATGCAAACATCGTTAAATCGTGTTAACTTGCTAAATAAAGTAAGACAAAGTAGGGGAAGGAAGAATTTCGCTTTAAATCCTGAGAGCCAACCGACTTTCCTTGAAACGGCATGTTTTGAAAACAGCAGAATGTGAAAATGAAACTCTAGCCTGCATCATTTGAAAACGGCGTCGAGTGTGTAAACACTCGAGAACGGAACATTTTTCAACGCTTGCCAAACGAGGCTTATTGATTCTTTCGGCCCGGATAAATTTCTAGTACTGTAAAAGCTCTATCAAGCCCCCGGGGCTTATTTAATTTCGGACACTCCAAAAGGGGACTTAAAAGAAAGGGGGCTTATTAGAGATGGGGGGGGGGGGGCTTATTCACAAAATCAAATGACCAAAATGTATACAATATCTTTTAAGTTCTTGTACCCCATATTTGGCCGATTCAACATACAATTTTACGAGTCAAATACATAAATTCGACACAGTTTTACCCCAAACCATATCAAAATTAACATGCAAACTAGTTTATCGAAATAAATGCAAAGTCTTTGGTAGCCTCTGCAATTTGATATAAGTGGGGGTGGGTCTTAAAGGCACACTGTCGTGGCGCTGATTGGATAAATGAGACAACATAAAAGAATATAATTAGGCAGGCTTCAGTAATTTCGCTGTACTCCCATTATTCTCGAAAACAAAATATGACTCAGCAGCATAAATGCTTGGTAATTTTTAAAAGGTCAGGTCTTTTCATAGAGATTTCAACGGCACAACTAGCCAATAACAGCCATGACAGTGTACAATAATAGAGCTTTTACGGCAATCCTGCCATTCCTGGTGAAGAGGTATCCTTTTATGGTATCCAATCCTGTTATCCTGTTAGTTTGTTCTTTCCTTTGCAGCATATATGAACATGAACACATCCGGTACCTACGAAATACTACTGAGAAGCGAGCAACTGAGAAGGTAGTTTCATATTCTGGACGTGTCAATGTCATGTGTTTCTGGCATCTGCGTGAATCTGAACTTTGAACTGGATGCGACAATCTTCAAGCTATGGTGTCTGATGGCTGGGCGGGGGCAGCGTGGCACTGATGGTGCGAGAGAATTGGGAAATTTAGACTTTTTGGTATGTTGAACGCTTGTAACTCCTTTCGTACTTAAAGACAAATGACGGAGATATAAGGTGACTTAAATCAGGGGCCTGGGCAATCTAAATATAGCCTATTGTATTCCATTGTATTTGATGATATCGAGAGATTAGCATATCAGTTGGACAAATGAAAGCACTAAGCCATCTTTTGTTCTATTTTTAAACTAGGCGCTATATATCCGTCATTTGTCTTTAAAAAAAGATCATTACACATCCTGTTTGTTGTCTGATCCAGGGATCCCCCAGCGATGGTAGCAAAGGGAGGGAGAGATGGGGCGAACGGGAATGTAGGGCTGTCGAAAACCGATGGTGACCAGAAAGAGTTATGATGTCCCGGGTCATCAAGAAAAATATTCTTTTTATTAAAGGGGGTAGTTTTGCTTCCATGCTCGTCTAAGAAAAGGACAAGAGGGGCTTGTGATTCAAGTGTAGAGTTTGTACCCAAATAGTTTATAACGCATTCCTATATCATATCTTTTCCTCAAAAGGCCAAATTGATGCCTGTTTTCCTCCAATGGTTAGGCCCTCTTCAACGGTACACTACCGGGTGTCCCAAAAAAAAGTTCCGACGTTTGATTGAGCACAGAGAAAAATCTTTTTAATCTGGCAATTTCTATTTATTCTAGCTACGTGCTAGATATTTCAACTTACAGTTTGGCATATCGTAGGAAGAAATTAGTAATCTGAAAATGGAGTTATGAGCTCTAACATTTCACTTTCATGTTCAAGGCAAAACCAGAGAGATTATTACGCCTTCCTGCTCCGTGATGGTGGGGACTCCCTCGACGAGCAACACAAAAATTGAGTTGACAATTTTCGCTCATTACCATGACGTCCAGAGCGGGCAGAAATTTTATTCACAAGAGAAAGCGTTGCTTTGTAATTGAACAGATTTTACATTTAAATCATTTTTGATTGTTTGAATTAGCCTAAGGTGTGAAGAATTGAAACAAATAGGTCTCGGGACAACTGTTTGCTGCTGTTATTGTTGTCTTGTGCCAACTGGGAATTTCAAATGGGAATTTTTACTGTTTCACGGTTTCACAGCACGGAGTAGAATAATGTCTTTTCTTAACTAAAGAATAGTTTCAATTGCTTTTTCGACCTGCCATATTATGCAATAATGCATTTTTGTGTGTTCGTCCAGTCCGAATTGAGTGGCAAGGTATGAACGTAGTATTTTCCCCCTGAGACCAATTAGATTCGATTTTCAGACCTTTACTTCAAATATGCTCAATGAGTGGAACTCTTGCACGTCGTCAAGGCAATGAAACAAAGTGTCAACCCCGTTTTTGTGTTGCTCATCCGGAGATTCCCTCTCCACCACGATGATACAGAAAGGCGTACTAATCTCTCTGGTTTTGCCTTCAACATGAAGATGCGATGTTGGGACTAATAACTCCATCTTCAGATTACTGATTTCTTCCTACGATATGCCAAACTGTAAGTTGAAATGTCCAGCATGTACCTAGAATGAATAGAAATTGCCAGATAACGAACTTTTTGTCTGCGTTCAATCAAACGCCGGAACTTTTTTTTGGGACACCCGGTATATATCTTTCCCTCAGAGAAAAACGGACGCAAAAAACAGACAGATTTTTCAGCACACTGAGGCCTTTCAAACTTACGTTATCATCAGAATGTGACTAACTGTTAGTCACAGTCCCGGGGGGGTACTTGACTTTCAAATGTACGGGGGGGTGCACTCCAAGGAAAGATTTTTTCACCCGGCTTTTGAAATTTTCCCTCAAAATGATAGCCAGCTTTAGAAAAAATCGGCGAAAAGCATATCCCAAAACGTAAAAATCGGCGAAAAGCATACCCCTAAACGTAAAAATTCGTCGAAAAACAATGAAATAACACATTTGACAACCGGCTTTAGAAAAATTGCCTTCTTTTGATACCCGGCGTTAGAAAAAAGTGGCGAAAACGATACCCGGAAAGGAGTGCACATGGCGTCAGCAAAATATACTAAGTACCCCCCCCGGGGTCACAGTTAGTCACATTCTGATGATAACGTAAGTTTGAAAGGCCTCAGTGTGCTGAAAAATCTGTCTGTTTTTTGCGTCCGTTTTTCTCCTAGTACCTTTTATTCAGTTTATACTACAGTACCAAGTTTTTTTTCTTTCCCTCATATATGTCTTTAATGTTATTGGCAGGAGATGATTAAAGGATTAAACATGATGACTGGTGAAGTGAAATGAATTCAGTCTGCCATAGAAGAAAAGAAGAGTACAATGTACACATCATACCAAAATCGTGCCTTGCTACGAGACGAAGTTTTGTATCTGTTGTTGTTGTAAAGTATAATCAAAAATGTTGCAAACAAATTTCTTTTTTTTGGAACAAATCTTATAGTTGGGCGAATGTATCATCATGGTAAACCTGGGGGTGGAGGTGCCCAAAATCAAGGACGGGTATGTGCGAACCCCAGCTTTGGGTGTTGTTTCTACAATTCGCCCAGTTTGATGTACCTCCGAGTACAAAGTACTAGCGAAGTTTATCGTATGGTGTGGGTAACTTCTGTGTCTGATGTCTCATTTGTTTAAATTTGAATAATTTACTAGTTTTTGGGAAAAGATTTATAAACCCAGAAGTTTTGTTGGTTTGAAGTTCCAGTTTTGTGTATGGTTGGTTTCATCTTTACTGTGACCCATCGAGTTTTGGAACAATACTTTGTTTGCACCTTCGCACATACCTTTCCTCAATTTTGGGCACTTTCCCCCGGGGCTGGTGAATAAAGAAGGGCTGGTAAATAAAGGCGAGCTGGTACATAAAGATGGGCTGGTGAATAACGACGGGCTTGTAAATAAAGACGAGCTGCAGTATTAGCATTAGCACCTATCATGTGAATATTGGGAAGACATTTTCATGCTCCCAGAAGGAAAACGCGTACTAAAGCATGGGCAAGCCATTGTACCCTGGGTGCCGAGCCAAAAATAAAAAAAAAATTGGCTCTAAATTGCTTTTGGCTCTAAATTTTTTTTGGCTCTGGTACCCAGGGTAAAGCCATTGCTGCAAGGTAGAAATCGTGGGGGAATTCCTGAAATTAATTCAAAATGTCGCCCATTCACTAAGGTAATAACAAATACTATTGCTGTTTCAAACCACCAAGGGTTTTTCAGACTTAATCGGTACGCTTTACTATTTTTTAAAAGGATAACTCTCAAGGAAGGACTAAATTCTCAAATAAGTATAAATTTTTCACCTAAAATATAAAGCATATATTACTGAATCGTAATCTAGGCAAATTAACCTACTGTGTGACCCAGAAAAATCAACAGAAATTTATTGGATAAAAAAGACGGATGCTTCAAAAACAGTATCGTATTTTTACAAGTCACGATGAATTGAACACCGAGTCGACTTTGAAAAACTGTAACTAACGAAACATCGAATTTCCACGTTTTTACAAAGAGTTTCCGCATGGTCTCGTTGAGCTCCGTCGATATTTTCGATCAAGTTAGGCCGCTTTAAGACAAAGAATAGTCAAGGAATCGCTTAAAACGCGAGAAGTAGGCGGCCGAAAATCGAGAAAAAACTTGCCAAGTATTATTTTGGCTAAAGACCACATCACCAATCTTCAAATTTGGCCGAGTGTACGATCTATTTTGGCCAGTCGAAAGTGAATTCTGTTTTCTGGTGCGCAAGGTATTGTCTGCTATTTTTCGAGGTCACTAGTAGGTAAATTGACCTCAACAAAGAGCCATTGTCTCCCAAAGTCCTTTGCTGGTACGCTGAAATTTCAGATGGTCTGAAAATCAGATTTGGCTTCAGCGGAAACCATAGATCCACACTGCAGTTGTTAAACTGAAAGCATGGTCTTACTTTAGTTGAACTGTCAGTTCAAATTCTGCATCTTTTTATTCTTCTTGCTGGGACAATTGGAAAGCAGTTGTTTAATTTATCACTTTACTGAATTTTATCCCAGGGTAAATATGTTTAAGATGTAAATTAAGATTAAAAAGAGGATCTATAGCTTCCGTTATGGACAGATTTGATGTTCGGACACTCCTGCATTGTAGCTCAAAATATATGTTTGTTGCTTGTGATACTACAGGGTGCGCCAAAATAAACTATGCAAGTTTGATAGGCCACAATAAATTGTACACTGTACCAATTTTGAAAATTTATGACTTAATATTTAGCAAAAAGCCTGAATTAGATTCTAGGATTTTTTGCAAATTTTTCTGTTTTCAGTTTTAGAGCTAGAAGCGAGGTTCTTAAACGTTTTGTTCTCGAAGACCACTCAGAACGATAAGGAAACGTCGATCAAATTTTCTAAAGAATCGACATGAATGGACAAAGAGAAAGCTTTTTCGTGGTGATTTGGGATCTAGAAATCGATTAATTATTCGATATACATTTAATCGATTTCTAAATCCCAAATCACCACGAAAAAGTATTCTCTTTGTCTATTCATGTCGATTCTTTGCAAAATTTGATCAACGTTTTTTTATCTTTTTCAGTGTTTTCGAGAACGAACATTTTAAGAAACTCGAATCTAGCTCTAAGAACGTCAAGCAAAAAAATTTGCAAAAAATCCTAGAATATAATTCACGCTTTGTGCTAAAGATTAAGTCATGAATCTTCAAAATCGGTCCAGTGTGCGATTTATTGTGACCTGCCAAACATGCATAGTTTATTTTGGCGCACCCGGTATAACAACTAAACGACAATATAATAATTAAGTATAATTTCAGTACGAATGAAAAAGTACGGAATTCAGCAAGAAAGGTATGAAAAAGACAACATTTCGAGCCTGTATTCGTTTACTTGAGAACAAATCCAGGCTTGAAACGTGTTTTTAACATCTACTTTATTATTGGTACTGAAACTATTTATTAACTATATTGTCGTCTAAATTGTAGCGCTCCTGCAAAGGACGCTGGTTGACAATGAATCTTCAAGCTATTCTAAGAACGGCAGTCATTTTATGTAAAGTTAAAAAGTACATTCAAAATGAGCTATAATATCTGACAAAGTTATATTAAATGAATGAGTAGCCATGCTATTCTCTACTTAGAGTTCCCTCTCTTCTTCACCACGATGAATTATCACCCTGTAAATAGGAATGGGAAATAATGGCATACTTTAAGAACAACGAAATTCGAACCGAATAATTTCTGAGAACTAATTCCGGGAAAATAATAGAAAGAAATTTTTGATTACATTATTGGTGGCCTCAAGCGAAAATTTTTATTGATGCAAATGAACAGCCCTGTTGAATGATAAGAAATCCCGTTTAAATTTTTTTGATATCTCATTTCGTTTTCACGCTATCCACAGAACTTTTTACCATCCAATAGTGCTATTAATTTGCACTGATAGACAGTTTCGCTTCAGATCACACCTTTAAAATTCAAAAGTTTCACAAGGTGAAGGAAATCCCTCATGATTTCAAAACCGATTAGCCGATATCCGTTAGGTAAATTTTGAAATCTTGTTGAGCTTGTTCATTATTGAATAAACTACTTTCCATAGTATTGCCTTGAAATCCAGGGGTCATTGTCCTTTCAAACAGGGATTGATTTTCCTACTGACATAAAATCGTTCATTCGGCGATAAGGAGGGTAGAAAATGATATAACGTTAGTTTATCACCATCGATTTCTAATGTCTAATCCTTAGTTTTAAAATTTCATTCCCGAAAATTTCTGGATACGGAAAATGTTGGTCGTCAAAATTTTCGGACAGCTCATTAGTCCGACATTTAACTGGCTTCAAGTTTTCAGTCTCAGTGCATTCTTTCGATTACACAGCAAGCAAGTAACGTTTATTTGTAACGCAGGCTGAGTATGGCAGCTACACAGCTGATGTGGGCCTGCAGCACTACAGCTCGTGCCGTCAGAGTTGCTATGCCAATGTCTTCATGCCCCATGTCACCTTATGTTTAGAGTCCATAAATCTGTGTTTCCACTTGTGAAAAATGTTGCACGCGCTGCATACGAATAGATTATCACGCTCAAGATGGGAGGCGAGGAACTTTTACCAAGAAGCATTGCATTCGAAATTAAGAATCTCTATCGTAGACTCTTTACAAAAGTCCTCTAACCTTCGCTTGCTGTTATTGTTGTTGTTGTTGTTGTTGTTGTTGTTATCGCTTCTGTTGTAGCGACAAGTCAGCAGCGAGAGCGAAACAAAAGACTTTTGGAAGGAGCCTATCTCTAACGATTCTAAAGGATTCAATTAAAGAGCGCAAGGCAGATTGGTAAAACTATCCTGCCGCAATCTTTAGCGTAATCGTATATTGTTTAGCAACAACAAGAATTTGCTCTTTGACCGACATTCCTTTCACACCAGCCTATCAAATCGCTTGAAAATGTCACGAACGCTACATTTTGCATCCAGTGGAAATTTATGCTTGTGTATGAGCGTATAAGTTAACAGCACTTACCATATAATGGATCTTCAGCTGTAAAAAATGAGATTTTATGCTTTAGTAAGTAGTAACGGATGAGTCGAAAAATGTTAACACGCTTGGCTGGCTGTGGAATAAAAAGTACGTGGCCGATATTCAAAACTATCATGCTAATCTATCAGTCAAAGGCTAACTTCGATGCAAAATTTGGTTTTTTGTGAAAGCACTCATCTTTTAGACCCAGAAATAAGGACAATGTTGGCAAGGAGTCTTTATGGTTACGAGAATAGACCTTCTAGCTATTCTAAGAAAGAATCTAAATCGAACGATGCTTTTATGTACCTATTTGGAAGAATTTTTAATGTGCACAATAATAGTAGTAATGCCACTCGATTGAACCTCGCGTATAAAAATGTATAAAAATAACACTCGATCCAGACTCTTTTGTAGAATAACTCAAAGGTCTATTCCACGTCCGATTCTGGTTCATAATTTCCTTGCCGTTTACATTCAAATGTAATAAAATTGTCTGTGTTAGAAATAGAATTTACATGTCACTGGGAAGTATAAGATCTGGTGCCAAGCTGAGCCACATAGCAACTTTTACTCATTACATAAGATTCATTAACAGTCACGTTATAACTCTACTAGTACTACCAAGCAACAGTCGACGATTTTCTGCACTGCAAGGAGCTTTGGCTACAAGGCTAGGCCCATTACTAACGTAAGCAAACAAGGGCGGTAAACTACGTTGAAATATAACCACGTGACCAATCTCTGTTCGGCTTTTTAGAGCTATTGCCACCCATGGTCCTTTGCAGGCACGCTACAATTTGAGACTATCCAAAGATCAAATTTGGCCTAAACGGAAACTATAGATGCACAGTGGAGTGGTTGAACTGGTAGAACAATTCACCTAAATTAAGACTTGTCTATCAGTTGAACTGCTGCAGTGTGGATCCATGGTTTCCCTTTAGACTCATAACGTAAGTCCCTCTAACTTTCGCTGTTGTTGTTGTTGCTGATATCGCTTCAGTTGTTGTTGTTGACATCGCTTCTGTTGTAGCGACAAGTCTGCAGGGGGAGCGAAACAAGAGACTTTATTGGAATGCGTCTAGTTTCCCTTCAGGCCAACAAAGCTGTAAACTTACGGCATTCTCCTGCGAATTTTAGGGTCAGCTCGCCATTACTGAGACACTTGGCAGAATTAAGGGTGCAGACATTTCCATATGTCTTTCCATTGGAGCCACATACTGGAGCAAGATTTCTTGGGCACATTTCTGAGCATTTCGTACCTGATGATGTAATAGTTATTTATTAAAGTCCTCAACTATAGTACAATACAATATTCTAGGGACTGTATAAATGTAAGAATATTCAACGAAGTATTGCAACTATACAACATCTTAAACCTGCCAAATCAAACCCTTTTGCAAATAATGTTGTATGGTGATAAAAGATTTTCTCATAACCAAAATAAAGAAATTTTGGAATCAACGCAAAAAAAATTCATTCATACATCAGAGCGTTTCTTGTAGCACCAGCAATTACAAACCTAGGTAAATTAATCTTCTGTCTCATCCTTCTCTATTAATCTTTAACTTCTTATAAAATGATATATGTATAGTAGATGTATCTATGTTACTAAAGACTATACCAAAATCTGTCAATTTTAATTCAAGCAGTAGTGTCGCCATATCTTTCGATTAAGCCGGTTTCTCCCTTAGAAGAGACCAACAGAAACTTTGGTATAGCCTTTAGTATCTGTATTGTTATTTGTTAAGATCAATTAGGGTAGCCATGCCTATCATGCTCCCAATGGTATCGTCTTTTGTAACTATGTCTTTGTTAAATTGTATATTTTTAGATTGTGTATATATATAGAAAAAAAAGAATATTTAACAAAATTATAAATTATATGCTATTCTAAAAAGGTGTGTTTTAAGCAGTGACATCAAACTGTTTATGTCCTTTGCACTTCTAATTTCTAATGTTAAATAATTCCATAAAGTGGGTCCAGCATATCTGAAGGAGCGAGTACCCAGAGTCTTGCATTTGCACCGAGGAACGTCTAGCAGTAACGCACTACTAGACCTCGATCAAGATAAACAAGAGATAACATATGCACGTATCTTTTTATGAGAAACTGCCCATAAGAAACTCAACTCTTAGGTCGCCAAAAAATTAAGAAACTCCAGTTCTGGGAAAAATAACTTGAAAAACTGTTTATTTTGATAAAGGAAATCCTTGACATATTTTTACTTTACTTTCATTTGTTTCCTTATCATATTACTCGTAAGGTACTAGAGTAATGTCTAAACATTGGAAGAGCTTAAAAACCTTGTTTTCAAATGTTCACTAGGGCACAGGTAGTGAACATGAAGATTGTTATAGAACCTCTAAGAAACTCGTAAGAAACTCTGAGTACTCAAAATCTGAAAATTTTAAGAAATGTTCAGTACTGGACCAAATTCTTAGTTTCTTGTAAAAAAAAAGTGCAAATAAGAGTGAAAACCTGAGTTAAAAATGAGATCTTATTGGTTTATAAATAGCCTATTGTGTTTGACAAGCCACCGCGTGAAAGACGCCAAAGCCAAAGAAAACAATGGAGTGTTCAGGTTTTTATTTATATTGTGCTATTTATAGACGGCGGGTGCCACATAGCTCTGGGCTATGTTTCCATCACTCCGTTTTCAAATGTCTCCATTTTCAAATCATTGCATTTTCAGACGATCTTAACCCATTCCATTACTCCATTTTCGTTTATTTTCATTTTGAACTACAGGTTTGCTTTGTTTTTGGCACCAAGTCGGTAGTTATTATTTAAGCTATTTTTAACGACTCTGTATTCGGTCGGTATTTCGATTAAAAACGATGCGTTTTGGAATGTCTCTTATTTCGATGGTTTTTAATGGAAACACAAGCCCAAAACGGATAGCTACATTCTGCTCCGTTTTCATACGAAAACGGCTCAATGGAAATGAGGCCCTGAGCCTAACGTAAGAAATCCATAGATAACATATCAAATAAAGGTCGAATAAATAACTCAACCTAAGATGCTGTTCTTTCAGGTGGTCGTATTTCATGTTAACGTATTCAAGACAGCTCTTCAAGCACGTGCTGTACAAACTCTGAATTTAAAATAAGGTCTACATACAATACATCTGTCTTTCTAGTAATTATCTTATAAGGAACTTGAATAAAAAGCAACCCGTGTACATTTACATGAAAGAGGCACATAATTGGCACATACAGGAGTTAAACGAGACACGAAAGGAGCACAATCTGCCAATTTTAAAACAAATCACAAGATCAGCTCTTCCTGGGAAAATTTTGTCTTTGATCTAGACTACTTGCCAAAAAACGAAATTTGAAGAACGATCATGTACAGTAAGAACCGCAAAATAGAAACCCGGGGGGAGGGGGTACTTGACTAGGGAAGTGACGGGGGTGTGCAGAAAACCTCTCCACACCCTGCACCCTCTCGCATAAAAAATAGGCCAAAAGTATACCCTGTCGCATAAAAATCTTGCCTCTCAAATACAGTGTAGAACGCAATTTTTGCTTGTGATACCCTGTCGCATAAGTTTTTTACCTATTATAATACCCTGTCGCATAATTTTCGTTAGAAAAGGACACCCTGTCGCATAATTTTTACCGCAAAAGGGCACCTTGTTGAGCGGCACATCCCATCAGGTCAAGTATGGGAGTACCCCCCCTGGGAATAGAAACCAGTTTTTTTTCAAAACAGCTAGCCTACGTACTTTCGAGGAGTTGAGGCTGCACGCAGGCTAAAAACAGCCTGTTTAGTTTCTTATTAAAAACGCATTAATTTGGAAACAGGCTGAACAGTTTCTTTTCAAATGGTTAAGAAACTTTCAGCGATTTCAACTGAAATATTCAAAGAAAACCCAGTGGAAACACTATTGCACAGTGTGTTCTTGTTACCTAGCATTCACTCTGAATTTAGTCAACCATAGCATACATGCCAATTATTATAGGTGTAGATGCATTTGCATGAAATCTCTAAAAATTGTTTTGCACCTGATTTTAACAACTGATTAATCGAGAGATTAATAAATATGAATTTATTTTGGGATCCTCCTAAGAAACATACTTACTATCATGCTGAGAAGTTTCTTATACGAGAGCGCCATTTCTAAAAAAAATCAACCTGGGGTTTCTTATAAATTTGTCTCTATTTTGCGGGTTCTTACTGCACTCAATTTCTGGTGAATTTTCAAACAGGAGTACTTGTTTTGGGACACCCACTACATTTTGGCAAGCCCTAATGCATCATTTCAGGGCACTCGGTATCAGTTAACAACTGATATTTATCTGCATGAAAATGCTATGCTACGATCTTGAAAATAAGTACTTACCGCAATCTGGCACGACCATCTGTGAGGAATCACCAAAGAAGAATTCTGCTTCACAAGGTTTAGCGTTGTTTCTTCTGCATGAAGCCAATGGAAATTTTGCACAAAATGCAGATATGCAAGGGTTTTTGCATGGCTCTGAAAGATTTACAATAATCCTTTAAGGAAAATTGTCTCAACAACTTTGAAGAAATCAAAATCATGATGGGGACCAAAAGAAAGTTGATTATACTGGCAGTTTGTCATTTGGGATCTACAATCAAACTTTGTTGATCCCCAAAACTTTGTCTTTGTAGAACTCATCACACAGAACAACAAATGAAGTACAATTTCCCACAGGCGAGAGATAATGCCTGCACATTTATTGCCACGGGATTGAAAACATTCAGTACTGTAAAAGCTCTATTAAGCCCCCAGGGACTTATTTAATTTCGGACACTCCACAGGGGGGCTTAAAAGAGGGGTTTATTAGAGAGGGGGGTTTATTCACAAAATCAAATGACAATGTATGACAGCTTTTTAGTTCTTTTACACCATATTTTGCTGATTCAACAAACAATTTTACGAGTCAAATACATAAGTTTGACTCAGTTTCATCTAAACCATATCAAAAATCAACATGCAAACTTATTAAGCTCAATTTTGGCACACAAATCTTATGGGCATTGCCTTTTGCCTTGGGACCCAATATCTCATCTAAAAAAATGAAACCTACTTTTAACCACAACAGGTGGGACAACCTTTGCACCATTCAGTCCTTTGGTTGATGGTGGTCCAACTTCTACAAAAGATAACACTTTGATGTAAAAACTTCATATAGGTCAATTTTTCAAAGACATTTACATCAAGAAATCTTGGAGACAAATATAGATGTATGGGTAATTCAAAAGCTTTGTTTGATATTTTATCTATTACTGTGAAGGAATCTCAACTAAAAAATATCCAAGTTGGGTTGGAATTTTCCAAAAAAAAAGGTTTCAACCGAGACTTTGGGGCTGCATGGTTTCGAATTAGCGCATGTTAGCAGATTTGACTTCCAAATCAGAAGGTGATAATCATAGACCTTCAGAAAAATTTGATATCTGCTGCGCTGCATTGAATCCTTCACAAATATGTCAAACTCTAACCTTCAAATTATTGGAATTGATGAAGACTTGGTTGGTTGGTTTCTAAATTGTATCCGAAAGTGTTTTAGCAGTTAAAAAGGAGTGCCTTTGAATGAGTTGTACCACCGATATTGATGCTTCCAACATGCCTTGAAAACATCTTATTTTGCAGGTTTTTGTTCTATAGTACCTATCATGTTTCATCATAATTGATTCAAATGTCAAATTTCAATCATTTGATCACTCAACTAAATATCCCTTGAATCATTTGGAAATATGTACATATTTAATCAATTTCTTTCTATTTGACTACTTTCTTGCTATAACCATCTGTTTTTGAAGTGAGCCAAAACATTTGGATTTGATTTGACTGCCTATATTTCATTATATTCAGACAATTTTAAGGCAACAAAGTATGAATTGAATCATTTTTGGACATCCTGCTCAATGTAGGTTTTTCATAGCTTCAGAACTGCCTCCACAGCCTCTAGGATGTATACTGTAACATGATGGGAGTATGGGTATGTTCCACTCATATGAGTGAGTCTCAAGGGCACAAAATGCACCAAAGTGTACTTTATTAATTGACACAATTGAAAATCCCTCATGTAAGTAAAATTTGGGCAATAAGAAGCATGCATCACTACGAAAACAATCAAGCAGCTGGGCACTGTCTGACCATGAACTGTGGACCCTCCCTCGGCGGTATAGCCCAATGATGAACAGTAAATTTCAGTACACCACTGCAGACATCATGTCAGCAATCCATGGATTGGTACTTTGAAATGCCAGATGATGCTAAGAAATATAGAGGTAATCAAAGAAGAACTTTGCCAGTGATATTACACTATGGCAGTGTTGAGGGGAACAGTAAATATGATCTGAAAGTAAAACAGTTTAAAACTACTGAAGATTTAATCATGTTAAGAAAATAGCTGAAGACAGGGAAAAATGGAAAGAACTTTCTAAAGTGATTTGCAGCATTGCATGAGGCAAACAGTGCATGCACTGCAAGCCGGATACGCTCTATAATAATAATGAACAGTAAATGTCACAGCACAAGCTTTGTTATTGGCACAGTCTTTATCTTAATTACTTTGATTTGCAAAAAAGAAATCCGGTTGAAGTATGCTATCCTTTGTGTACCTCATTTTATCAAAATATTCAACCCAACCATTTCCCCTTATTTTAGCAGTTGCAGATGGGAGGAAAGACCAACAATATAGGGGCTAAAATTAAAAGTACCTTGCCAGTTGTTTGAACCTGGAGCACCAGGGCGACCTTGACCACCAGGACGACCTCGACCTTGTACTGTTATGCAAAAAGTCTGTTGAAGATAGAGATTACATCATGGACACCTGTGCAGCATTTTCAAGCCATTCACTGTACAAGGTTACAGCAAATCTTTTCAAGGCTAGAACAAGGTTACAAGGCCATAACCACATGGCCTTGTATTTTCATACAGGTAAGTAGATAATTTTACTTTGATGAAATCAACCAAATGCTTCAGTTCTATGCTGGCTAACTATGAGTAAATAGTATGGCAGGAAAAGCATAAGTATTTCTAAGACGAGTAATTTCTCACCATTGCAATCACAAAGAACAGCATGGCTTTAATTTTGAGCATCTTCACAACCTATAAAAAGCAAGAATAATAACTGATTAAGAATAATGATTTTGTAGGAGCATCTGTGAACCTTGCTTTAAAATAGATGTCAAAACAACTTGAAACATGGAAATATAGTCAACAGAAATACAAAACATTCTCTTTCTTTTCTACAGGCCAAAGCCATCCATCATGGCACGGAGCGCCAGAATATGGAGAAACCAGAGCAGAGAGAAATTCTGTTTTTGCCAGAATATAGAGAAATTCTACAGAACATCGAAAGATAAAAGTGAGTCCATCCGCCATTGAGGATCACATTAGCCAATCAGGGCACACCGCGTCGTTTAAAGACTTCTCTATTTTGGACAGAGCCAACAATGAGTTTGACCTTCTTATTCACAAGAGCCTCCTTATCTTACGGGATCGACCTGAACTTAATTCCCAACAGTCGTCTATTCCCTTAGTCCTCCTCTTCTGATCTGTTTTCCACTTTATACACTTGAGACTTAGGTCTCGGGTCCCCTTACATGTAGGAAATGTAGCTCACGCTTGTTTACTGCATTTTATCTTGTTTGTTCCTTGGTATAAATTGCCATGTTTATTTGATTCAATTTGCTGAAGATGAACCAAGCCTGGTTCGAAACATTCTGAAAACATGTTTACGTCAAATTAATTCATAGTTCTTTTTTAACCGATTATGTCTCTTATATACTGTCTAAGTCTCCTGGAAATGTCAACTGTTAACATGGAATGAAAGTCGATAAAATGAAGTATAAAATGATTGTCGTCGCTTGTCTCATCCTCCGCTTTATCATCAAACTGTGCTTCCAACGAACTGTTCTATAGAACGTATTATGTATCACATATCATCCTTTTCCATCAAATATTTCTCTGGCTTATTTGATCTGATTTAGCAAAAGCTAAATGCATTTTTTTGATTTGAATTTTGAAGAGGCCTCCAGAGTGAAATTTCTTCTTATTCTGGCAAAAGTGCATTAAAATTAGGATTATATTTTCAAAGTGTCATCTTATTATTTCACAGTAAATTTGCTTTTTAGCTTCTCTTTAGAGTCTTTTGAAAGACATAAATAAAAACCAGTTGTATATCGTACATCTTAATTGTGAAGGGGCCTTGCTCTTCTGCCAGAATATGGAGGAATTCGGTTGCGGTCATTTGTCCAACAATGCAAAATACCTGGAATACAACCGGTTTTAATGGCTATTAAACTAAAGAGAAGCTATAAACCATCTCTACCGTGAAATAATAACACAAAACTTGAAAAAAATGGTTTGAGTTTATTGCTCTTTGGCCAGAATGTGGAGAAATTTCATTGTAAGGCATCATCAAAATAGAAACGTGCGGAAGATGGCCAGTTTAATTCAGATCTTTCAAAAGTGAGCTAAAGAGAAGCTAAGAAACATATTTACTGTGAAATAATCAAACGAAACTTTGGAAAAAAAAATAACTTTGAGTGTATTCCTTTCTGCCAGAATGTGAAGAAATTTCATTGTGGGGCCCTTTCAAAATAAAAATGTTGTCACGTTGACCAGCTTTCTATTGATGTCTTTCAAAAGAAGCTAAAGAGAAGCAAAAGCAAAAAAACAACAAATTTACTGTGAGAGTGTAAAACAATAAAATCACACTTTGAAAATATAATTTTAAGTTTCATGTGGTTTTTTCCAGAGCAGGATACAGTACGAAGAAATTTCATGTTGGAGACTGGAGGCCTCTTCAAAATTCAAATAAAAAATGCAATAGTTTATGCTAAATCGGCTAAAATAAGCCAGAGAAATGTTTCATAATGGAAAAGGACGATATTTGATAAGATAATACGTTACATAGAACTTCTCCATATTCTGGCAAAACAGAATTTCTCTCCGCTCTCGTCAAAAAAGCTGGTTGCAAATTTCGATATGCGTACTTGCACTTCAGCCATTTAATTAATCAAACTTTGGAGAAACATGTACCTAGTTATGATTTCAAATACCTGTTGTACCTTGTATATAGTTGAATAAATTTTCTTTTGGAATTGATGTTCTTACCGGACTAAGGATCAAGACTGTTTTCAATAGCCAACAGTTTATTTTGGATCAAAATCTGGCTATCTTTTTTAAAATTTAGGCATTTTGCTTTGCTTGAAAAATTCGCTTTAGTCACATCAAAACGGGTTGCCAATTTGTATTCTCAAGACAATTAAACAAACCTCAAGGCAATAAAATTATTCTAAGATACCTGTTATACCTTTTTGCTGAATAAATCTTTGTTTTCAAGCTTGATATCGCAGTTGTGTACCTCTATTCAGTCTGCGTTGCTCTCTTTCTGAACACAACCTTTGTGATGGAATTGATTTATTGATTTATTGAATTATTGTGGTTGTCGTTGTTGTGGTCACCCCCGCAGAGACCTGCTGACAAGTTGATCCCTGCGCCTGCGGCGCACTGAAACTACTTTGAAGCCACTGGCCGATATACGTATTTTGTAAAAGAAACTAGGTGGGCCAGCACTGAATGTTTCTTAGAATTATCAGATTTCGAGTACTCAGAGTCAGAGTTCCTTACGAGTTTCCTAAAGGTGAAGGTGAAGTTGCGGTTTTTAGCGCCAAGCGCTGGGATCACAGAAATAGAGTAGGCCTAATCGAGCCGCGACCCCTTGTCATGACGGTCAAGTGGTGGGGGCCCTACCGGGTATCGAACCTGTCCGCCTGACTGTTCTGGCTGCAAAGTCAGTGGATTACACAACTGCGCCACAACACCTTCAGGTTAAGTACCGTCCAAGTAATATGATACAAATACAAGAAGGATTTCCTTTATAAAAAAATAGTTTCTGAGGCTATATTTTCCCAGTATTGGAGTTTCTTAATTTGTTGGCGATCTGAGAGTTGAATTTCTTATGAGCAGTTTCTTACAAAAATAATACGTGTAGACTTTTGAAAAACAGCTACATGTGTCGAACTTTAACTGTGAAATTTGTGAAATGCTTACATAATGGATGATAGTTTAAGTACAGGGTGTCCCAAAAAAATTGTGCCTCGTTTGTCTGAAGATTGTGACAAAACGGCAAATGATTCTCGCTAAAATTTTGCATGATGGTGCTCTTCAGATGTTCAATTAAAGTTTGCCACCATCCCCGTAAAAATCCGTTGAAAAACGATGGAGCTACGACCTTCAGAAGACCAAATTTGCCTGACGACTGAAACCAGCAGTTGGCCACTTTGCCTTACTATTTGCAGTGATAAGTATCTTCACGCGAGGTAAGAAATAATTTCTGTGAGGTCAGAAATAAAGGAACTTTCCGAGGATTATCGGAATTTTCACGAGAGCTATAACATTGGAGGCTGCTGCTTCATTTTCATTCCATAAAGCTATTTATCGCTGCAAAATAGTAAGACAAAATGGCCGACCGCTGGTTTCAGCGATCAGGCAAATTGGTCTCCTGAAGGTCATAGCTCCATCATTTTCCAACGGATTTTTATGGGGATGGTTGCAAACTTTAATTGAACATCTGAAGAGCACTATCATGCAAAATTTTGGCGAGAATCTTTTGCCGTTTTGTCACAATCTTCAGACAAGCGGGGCACAATTTTTTTGGGACACCCTGTATTATGGGAGACTCTAAAGCACGGAGACTTTGTTTTTGATGCACATATTTTCACAGATAAACAAGTAACTAAAGTAAAAGATAATCACTTCGATATTAATATTTGAAGGACGTTGCGGGCAAAAATATTTTAGTTACTGCCTTAAAATTCCATTTGAAGCATGAAATTCTTCTCAGCAGAAGGTAACAGAGTAGACTACTGGTTGTAAAATTCTCAAGACTCTGACAATACTGACCAGTACATTTTGCAGCCACTAAACATGCCCCATATCGGCCATTTTGGTGTCTGAGCTACTTTCAAAAGGCAAATTCACTGACAAGCAAGTGGGTTCAATTAAAAATATTCGGTCTAGGCAAACTTCAACTGGTATACATTAACAAGTGACGAAGCAATTTGGAATTATTCATACCAAAATTTGTAAAACATTTTTCAAATCTGCTAAAATTGCACAGACCTACAAGTTTGTGCCATTTTGATACCTAATTTTTTTTTAAGTGGAAGCTCGTGGAATTTTTTTATTTATTTTATTCTGACTTCTAATAGCATGGTAGCACAAGACTATCATTTGTAGTTAATTTGCTTTTGCTGTTTAAACAGGAAAATTCATGCAAGCTCCTTCCAAAGTGGCTTAATTCAGAATTTTTCATATGGCAGGATTTTGACAAGCACCTGCACAATGTTGTGAGCTTCGACTTGCAAGTATTTTTTTTGCCAATGATATGCTGCATCTGAAATGATTTTCACTCAACAGAATTTGTTAAAGAGTCCTGCAATTGAAATTAAAAATCATTGAAAGTGTCACTTCATCTTTGATCGAGCTGTCATCAAAAACTTCAACCAGCCATAGAAAATTAACCGTTCAAGTTATGAAGCTGAAATTTGAAATTCCACCTTGTCAGATAACAATTACATGAAAAGAATTTGAGGGCGTTTCTCGAACATGACTTGACGTGACGTGACGTGACGAACATGAACATGACATGACGTGCCTTTGTTCAAATTATATGGAATGACCCAATTGCAATCTCGGAATGGACACCTTTTATTTAGACATGAAATAAGAAGTAAGCATTTTACTGCAAATGTCTTCACTCGGAAGACGTTGTCTTTTTATATGTCACACCCTATCCCATAGAAACCTGCATAAACAAGAAGCACAAGAAGCTAATAAAATTCAAAAGATGGTACTTTATTTAAAAACTGCAAAATCTCTCATTGAAAAGCTATTCGGTTAGTAGAAGGTGCACACTGGCATCTACAAAATACATTTGGCAACAGTAAGAACTTTTTAAGAGATTTTAAGAACCATACAAGCTGGATTTACTATGACATCAGTTAATCAAAAACCTTATTCAGGCTGCCATAAGAAACCCTATGTTCTTTTATGCAGGTTTCTATTGTAATGAAAGAAACTTATGAAGGCGCGAAGAGACAAATAAGGGAGAGAAAAGAAAATCTCCATTCTCCATTCAAATTAAGGGGTCGCTGACTCGATTAGGCCTATTCTACTTCTGCAATCCCAGCGCTTGGCCCTAAAAACCGCAACTTCACCTTCACCTTCTTCCCTTTTCCTTTTCTCTCACATTCCCCTTTCCTTATTTTTAGCACAACATCCATGGGTAACTATTTCGATGAGCCCTGCCTCATACATTGAAGAACATTTCACAGGGTGATTGCATGTAACGAAGATGCAAAAAAGAAGTCTTGACATCATACAAACAATATATTTAGCGTCAAAATCTTCCTAATCAATCTACATTTATCGATTCTTATCTCTTCTGATTACGTTTCGAGAAATTCTTAGCTTTTCCTTTGGCCTTGAATTTTCTTCCTTTCGGTCCCTTATTCTTGAAATTGTCACTTTTCCTGGTAGCACTGTCTTTACCCTTACGTTCAGCTCCTTGCCTGGGTCTCTTTGTTTGTTTCCAGCTCTGATTTCTATTTTCCCATGTTGTTTGTTTTTGTTGTCCCTTCGTTGATGTGGAACTTTCGAGCAAATGGGCAAACTACAAAAACAAGGTACATTGACATCAGATCTGATTTAGTTTCCACGAGGAAGATATTTTTATCAATCTCACGAGTTTGAATGAAACCTGGAAATGAAACATGGTAATTTTCTGCACGTTGACAGAGTTTCGATTTGGTAAATAAAATTAATCGATTGTAAACAAAATAATAACTGGAATTAGATAATGGGTTTAGTAATTGCTTATCAATATTCATCAATATTTGGGAGAAGACATAGAAGCAACAATGAAAGCTATACTTTATATACTAAAGCAACTGCTTTCAGCAATTAAGCTTTGCCTTAGCTTTTCCCTAACCCTTCCCCAATATTGCACACATTTTTGCTAAAATTAGAGAATATTGGGAGTGTTTCGCTCGCTTCGTACACCCCCAGCATTTACGTCCCAAGAACAACTCTGGTTTAGTTTGAGATAGATTCAGTCAAAGACTTTGCTCAAAATTTGCCACCATGGTCTCGCTGTGGTCTTGTTGTCTGTGGCCTTCGGGTTTAATGACCGCGGCATGGCTGATTTGTCAGCCTAACAAGGGTTATTTGAAACGCGTAGTTTGGTTCAGCATTGTGGTCAAGGGTCTAAATATAATAACAGACACAAACCGCACAACGCAGTAGCATGGACATCATCGAACACGAAATTGTATTATATCATACCCAAACCTATCTCGAAACCAGACTTAAAACGGAAACTGAATCTTATGGCCAAACTGCCAATAGAGACAGTAATTTAACGTCATTGATTCCCATATGCAAAGAAACTGCTTTTATTACGTGGATTGGTTTCCTATTCAAAGACTCTTACAGAAAGAGTTAGGGTTAGGATTATGGTTAGGGCCAAGGCTTACTTGGTGTCACCTACAGGAAAATAAAAACCATTATTTCGTTTAAAAAATTTTTTCATCGGTTTACGAAATAATACTCTTCATTGCAAAGGCTCTTGGGCAACCGGCATGCATTGCAATCGTTTGCTTTGTTTACCATGGAATTCATTGAAGTCAATACAAATGTTTAACACACGTGACGAGAAATGAGGTCGAATTTGGAGCTGCAGCGATATGCTGCTGACGTGAGTGACATCACAAATCTTTTTCTACCGGGTGTCCCCAAAAAGTACTCCCGTTTGAAAAATCACCAAAATTTGATTACACGGCCGATCTTCAATTTCCTTTTTTGTCAAGTAGATCAAGGACCAAATTATTTTCCAAGACATAGCTTATCTTGTAAGTGGTTTAAAAAGGAGCAAATTTAGCTCTTTTTGGGCTACCTGATTTTGAATCATACTGCAAAAGAGCATTGATGATTGCCAAATCAATTTCTTTGCTCCTGTAAAACTTCTAGTTTGGTCATAAATGGCAGAAATAAATGCCCACTGTCATTTGGGACTTTAATGATGATAAAAAATCTGAAAACTTCGACTCTTAGGCAAGATTGAGTATTTCGCTTGAAAATTATGGCTCAAAATGAGGTTTTTAACGTGTAAATGTTCTACCTTGCTGTATCAAAAGCAAACATTTTATCATCTGTGAATATTTTTAGTTCTTTGTCAAAGCAATTCAAAAAGAAAATTTAATCAAAGGTTTGATAATCAATTTTTGGTGATTTTTCAAACAGGGCTACTTTTTTGGGACACCGGGTAGCAGCATGAAATTAGGCCTCCTTTGTGAATAGGGCTGCAGTGCATGCTGGTTACCCAAGAGTCTTTACAGGGCTACAACTTCGAAGGCATTCATCCAGCTGATTACGCAAATGACACATGGGCTCAATATGTTGAAATCGGTCCTCTTACTTTGAAAAAAAAGAGTGATTATATCATGTTCTAGAGGTCAGCAAATGGACTGAAAAACCCTTGAACAATTTTCGAAACCTTTCTGTCTAACAGCAATGTCGAAAGCACAGTATTGTGGGAATAAAATGTGATGCAACAATGGTGTATTTTCTAGAAATGGCCATTTTGTGACTCAATGTTTTGCTTTGAGTTCTAAAATTTAACATCAATAAAATTTAAATTTGAAGGGACGAACCTCATCAGCTGCAGCGAACATCGAAGTCACTTTTTTACCACTGTAATGATGAAAGAGAAACATTATCTTAGTACAAACACTCAAAACAGAAAGGGAACTTTTTTCATTAAGCTAAAGGGGCACTTCGTTAAAAAAGGGCATTTTTTCATTATGATTGCAAATTTTGGGGGCACGTTTCCCCAGTGCCCCCCCCCCCTCAGTTCCTACGTCTCTGACAGAAGACGTACTGTGTCAGTCAAAACATTGAGAAGGAACGGGCTTCAGTGATTCCTTGTGAAACTAAAATAATTTCTACGATGCGAGAATCGATTTCAGAAGAGAGAATAGATTTCAAATCGAGGTGCTAAAAATAAGGGTTTGATCATTCTGTCTTTCCTTACCTAACAACGATAATAACAACAACCTAATCCTCCATTCCGGAGCAGAGATGTAAGCATAGGGCTCAAAATCTTTCAAATTTTTAAAAAGGTGGGTGTAAAATTCTGACATTTTTCTTTGAATTAAATGGCTTGAAACGAACTTATAACACTTTGCTGTAATTCTGCCATGGAAATTTTTTTCAATCTTGATTTTTTTTCAAAATGGCGGAGACTTAATTATTTTTGAAAAAATTCATGGGCAATTTTGAAAAAATTTAAATCATCGTAAATCCTAAATCAGGAGAGGAAAAATGATATAACCTTCAAGAGAACTATAGTTTATGAAGGTCTACAATATGGTGGCTACCAGAAATGTGTAGCTTTCCTGGTTTAGGATTTAGAAATTTGATGACGTCAAAGCCTCAAATTCAATAAAATGCCACCATTTTGGAATTAATCAAGATATCAATAAATTTCCAAGGCAGATTTACAGCAAAAAGTTCCTTCCAAGCCATTTAATTAAAAGAAAACTGTAATAGAATTTCACACCGATCTTTTTAAAGATTTGAGCCCTATGCTGTGAAATCTATTCTTGAGAACCGTAATCGCGTTGCTATGTTTGAGTGAGACCTGAATCCTCATGTTATTATTTTTCATTTTAACTTATTCATATTTAATATCCCATCCACTACTATTTACTGTTACAAACTATGTCTTATTTTATTAATTAATATCATATGTAAACAACAACAAAACCGAAGGCTAATGTCATTGGTATTCTTCCAGGGAGTCGTGTGTTTTAATTGGCTTTCAGATCATCAAGTGTATTTATAGTCGCTGTATGAATTGGCTCAAAGTAGTAAGCTCCCTGATACTTATAGGGATTTCATTATAACGTAGACTGATGACGTAATTCCTTGTATTCGTTCAATGTTTTTAATCTGACTTTTTTGTGTTCACTCATACTAGTTTTAAGTTTCAAGCAATAACCATCATTCAATTCAATGCGGAAAACTGAGACTCGTGCAATCAGTCTAGGCGTATCGATGATGGAAATGGCTCTGTCTTAAAGAAGAAGACGATGAATCATTTGCCTTGCAAAAGTCATTCTTGATGATGGGAGTAGTGAGTGAATAATTCATGGACGAAGGGTCTCTACTTAGACTGATGATATGGTCGCAGTTATCGCTATTGAAATACTGCCGGACGCTCCTAACTATGAGCGGTCTCGGTCTGGTGTAATAGTCTCGTTTTGAATAGCGATTACTGGGACACATTGTAATCAGTCTAGTCTCTACTCACCTTTTCTGCTTTATTTCCTTTGGCTCTTCTTCTTCAATATCTGAGTCAGTGAGATTTTCCAAAAGGGCCTAGATTGAAGGAGAACACTTGCTAACAACCAACTGAATATAATACATGTTACATTGATATCTCGGTCCAGTGGAGGTATTGGCTAGACTTGCTGGTAGAGTAACAATGTAAGACACTTCACGCAACAGAAGACTTCTACAAAAAAGGGCCGATCCAAAGAAAAACTGCTCAAAGTTTGAACATATATTGAGCCATAACAATAACTGAATATTCAATGAAGTTTGGCTCTGTAATTCTGAAAAGAATCACTTGTTCTATACAACGCCAAAAACTTTATAAGCGCCCCTGGCGGCATCTGAATATCCCTTACCAAAGGGATTTATTTCATAAGTAAGCACTAAGGGTTCCAATTGGAATAGAAACGGCTTCTGTGTTTTGCTAGATAGTCGGTGTTTGTTTGTTTGTTTATCGTTGCTTGTTGGCTGCAGAAGAGATGTGCTTGATCACACCTCTTGTGGTATAGTTGTGTAAATCGTCTTGTGAATCGTCTCGTATCATGTTGTAATCGTTTCGTATTTCGTATTATGTTGTAATCGTATCGTTAATGCAATTTGTGTTGTATCAATTAGAAGTTTCTTGTAAATTTGGAAAAATTGTATTAGCTTTACTTCGTTGTTGCTATATCTTGCAGTTTTTCACTGATAAATATAAAAAAAAAAATTACGATATCAAAGATTGCCAACGAGCACTTATAACCAAATACCTGAAGTTCCTTTTACGCCATTAAATCAAATGAAAGATGCATTAACCAATCGTGCATTGTTTTTTAAAGATTTGATGCCTATGTTGTCGATTCCATTAGAACCAAAACAAGGTCACACGAAGAAACCCTTAGATCCTATGAAAGTAAGCTTACCTTTTCATAATCGGCGTCCGTAAATTTCTTCTTTTTGGCAGGCTGTGGCGAATCACCAAGATCATCGTCGGAGGCTAAAAATTAAATGGTATAACTTGACGAATTATTTGAAAGTTCATTCATGTTTTAAATTCCACTACCTACAATCAACTACCACAAATACAAAACAAAATGCCGTACAATATAATGTCATTACAATAAAGAAAGATTCAACTCCAAGTAATAAAATACAAAATACAATTTAAAGGCATTATAATGAAGAGAAGTTGGGAGCGTAAAATATAGAACTGTTTTCAGGAAAGCATTGGAAGAACATTGTAAATAGACATAAACTATATTTTTAATCATCTTAATGATTGTAAATTTGAAATTTTGTAACATTTTACTTTTGATTTAACTTTAGGAACAGGACTCTAATGATAACAGAGCTTTTTGCGTTGATAGATTATCCTGTATAAAAATTCGATTCATTATTATTATTATTATTATTATTATTATTATTATTATTATTATTATTATTATTATTATTATCATTATCATTATTATTATTATTATTATTATTACTATTATTATTATTATTATTACTACCGGGTGACCCAAAAAAAAGTGACCCAACGCAATCTTTCATAGAAAGAAAAGTAAGTGGCTGATTGAAATACTCCAAACGTTGTTATGTCGCTAAAGGACTAGCCTACATTATGAGTATTTTTCGCAATTTTTTTCGACATGGTAAATTTGCCGAATTAAGGATTTTGAGAAAAAGGACATGCTTGAAATCTTCAAAAAGTCGTCCAAAACAGGGGATCGATTTGTAGTCTTTTCAGATCTTCAAAGTAACGAGGAGCGTGTTTCATTTCAGCCTGAGAATTGGCAACTCAATCGGATGTCGTCAGAGCAAGTTTATAGTCCCTAGATACCTAAATATTCTTGTCTCAAGGGACAAGGATACTCCTGCTTTTCTGTAAGCAATTCTTGAACATTTCGACTTGCGTGGTAATTGAATTTCTTTGAAATTCCACAAGTTTACAAAGAACATTTTATGCTCAGCTCCAAATGTTTAGGTACCTAGGGACCATAAACTTGATCTGGAAACTTTTAACTGAGTTGCCTATTCCCAGGTTGAATTGAAACACCTTCCTCATTGTTTTGAAGATCTGAAATGGTTTTTAATCGATCCCCTGTTTTTGATGACTTTTCGTGGATTTCAAGCTTGCCCGTTTTCCCAAAATCTTTGATTTGGGAAATTAATATTGCCGAAAAGAATTCCAAAAAATACTCATAATGTAGGCCAGTCTTTTAGCGACAGAACAACGTTTGAAGTATTTCAAATAGCCGCGTACTAATTTTTCTAAAGCAGATTGCGTTGGGTCACTTTTTTCTGGGTCACCCGGTATTATTATTATTATTACTATTATTATTACTATTATTATTATTATTATTATTATTATTATTATTATTATTATTATTATTACTATTATTATTATTATTATTATTATTACTATTATTATTATTATTATTATTATTATTATTATTATTATTATTATTATTATTATTATTATTATTATTATTATTATTAGAGATACAAATCTAATGAGTAGGGGAATTCTTAAAGGAGGAGCTCTCTCAGTAGTTATTATTATTATTATAACATTCTTTAAAGTTGGTTATTAAAAATAGCTCTACTTCAAGAACTAATAAAGACCAACTATTTACAAAAACAAAAATAAATTACAGTTCATGATAAGAAACGAAAATACCCTAAAATACCCAATTTACAAATTTTGCAAAATTTGCAAAATTTTGCAAATTTTGTTAAACTAATCGAGGAAGCATTTGATTGTAGATCTTTCACACAAACCTTTATCAAATTCAAAATCAGAATGTGTCTCCTCAACAGACGATCTTAACATCATTGCTGAGGTCTCTACGAGGGTTTTTGAAGTGTTTGCATCTATTCAAGGGTCATGCGGTAGCTAATAATAAGATCCGATATTTCTGAAGTGCAAAATACAATACCTTGATCGTCAGAAAATTCCAGGTCATCGTAATTGAAATCACCTAAAAAAGAATCAACATTAAACATATGAATAAACATATCGTAATTTACGGTAGTCAAATAGAACTGTTTTAAGTACATTTTAGGTAGACCTTTTATTTAACAAACAATATAGGCTACCAGTTTCCGAGCAATTTCAATCTTTTATAGTAATAATTTTCATCCTGAAAGGAGGTCATGATGAATAAGATCAAATGAAAAAGATGGTAGGACAGCCAACAGGGTTGCAATAGACCAATTCCACATTTGGATGTGAAGGCGCTATTCGCGTTGCATCTCGGTATCGCATGGATGTTTCGAAAACAAGATCGAATTCGAATCCAAGTTCGAAATTTCCATGCCATACGAGATGCCATCATCGAAAATGTCATTATGCATTTAGAGAATGACGCCCTTAAGATAACTGAATGGTTTCCAAACAATGGTATGAAGCTAAATGAAGACAAATGTCACTTAATGATTTTTGGTGCAAAAGGGAGTAACGAAACAACAATTAAAATAGGCGAGGCCTGTGTGAAAGAAAGTTCAGAGGAAAATCTTCTCGGTATAACCTTTGATCAATCACCTTCTTTCAAGCAACACGTCAAGACTGTTTGCAAAAAGGCCAGCCAAAAACTCCACGCTCTTGCTCGAATTTCACGATACATGGACACTGAAAAACTGCAGCAGTTAATGAGGGCGTTTGTTTTGTCTCATTTCAGCTACTGTCCGCTTGTTTGGATGTTCTATGATAGAGCTTTGAATCATAGAATAAATCATATTCAAGAAAGGGCATTACGCATTGCATATAAAGATTACGAGAATGATTTCGGTTTTCTCCTGGAGCAATCTAAATCGGTGCCAATCCATGTAAGAAACCTACAGTTGCTCATGATTGAAATTTATAAAACAAAATGCGGTCTGAATCCACCATTCATGAAGGATATTTTCATGCAACGAAATATTAGGTACTGCCTAAGGCATGGTAATGACGCTCAACTGCCAAAAGTACGAACTACGTCCTTTGGAGTTGAGTCCATAACTTACTTTGGAAATAAATTGTGGCAGCATTTACCGCAAGAAATAAAACAATCAAACGGCCTTCCTTTGTTCAAAAAACGAATTAGATGTTGGAATGGTGGAAAATGCAACTGTAGGCTTTGCAAAGTATACATCCAGCAAGTTGGTTTTCTAACATGATATATTTTACCTCTGATTTGTCTGTAATATATATTAATAGTTTTATTGTAAATTACATATATTGTAAATAGTAGGCCTTAATTAGCTGTAATTTAGCTATTCATTTTTTTAGCCTACTTTAAATAGATATTTAATAATTAATAATAATAATAATAATAATAGATGCAAAGCGTTCAACATTCGCAAAGGGCTGCGGAATGGCCTATTGGCAAAAATGAGCTACAAGAATGTGCGCAAAAACCCGACCAACCTTCATCGGAAGCACCGTCCATTTTGATATCACTTAAATCATCACTTCCGGCATCATTAGCACCCTCTGCGTCACTATCGTCATCATAATCATCATCTGATTCATTGTCTTTAGATCCAGCTTTCTTTCGTTTCTTCGTAGGTTGAGTATCTTTTGATTTTTGCATTTCACTTGAAATTAAAATATACATGGCCTCAAGAAGGTCTCAAACAGAGCTACAGAGTAAGGCTAAACACCTGAAAGTGTTTTAAGAGAGAGGCAGCTTTATGTAGCATCGTGGACTATAATCGAGAATAGTTTAGAGGACTATAGTCTAATAATCAACACTCAGAGACCAGCTATGCGTCCAAGAGCCAAATATGGCCGAAAAGCACTCGAATGATAGGATCTGATTCGTTGATCGAAACGAAGAAAACAACTTGTGCCGATGGACATTCACTTTCGCAGCTTCAAGTAAGCTGATTACATGGCTATATTTATCGCTATTGATGGGCTGCCAGACGCTCTAACTACCACCAGTATGAGCGGTCTCGGTTTGGTGTAAATCTTGCTTTGATGAGTGATTACCAGGACTTATCATAATCAGTCAAAGCTTCAAGCAGATCTAATTTGTCACTAAATAGAAAAATTATTGCATGAAAGTTCAAGTATTCAAACAAGTAAATTCATGTTGACTGAGTGTTGTCATTATTAGTCAGCATAGGGCACAAATCATTCAAATCTTTAAAAAGGTGGGTGTTAAAAACTATGACATTTTTCTTTGAATTGTATGGCTTGAAAGGAACTTATGGTACTTTGCTATAAAGCTGCCGTGGAAATGTTTTGATATCTTAATTTTTTTTCAAAATGGCGGCAATTTAACTACTCTTGAAAAAATTCATGGAAAATGCTGAAAAAATTGAATCATCGCAAATCCTAAACCAATAGAGAAAAACTGATATAACCTTCAAGAAAACCATAGTTTATGAAGGCCTACAATATGATGACAAGCAGAAATCTGTAGCTTTTCTGGTTTAGGATTTAGAAATTTGATGACATCATAACCTCAAATATAATAAATGCTGCCATTTTGAAACTAATCAGGATATCAATCAATTTCAACGGCAGATTTACAGCAAAAAACCGAAAGCCATTTTATCCAAGCCATTTTATTAAAAGAAAACTGTAACAGAACTTTACACAGACCTTTTTAAAGATTTGAGCCCTATGTTAATGATGATGGCTTGAAAGAGGACTCGCTGTCAAAATACCTTGCAAAGTCGAGATCTTCACTTTCTGCATCGCTGTTTTCTGTGAAAGAGAAATGAAAATTTTCTAAGTTACGGGACATGATCATTTAGAGAAGGACAGCAGATACTGAAAAAAATGACATTTTGAGCTATAGATCTACCATTCTTTCCAAAGCAGTTGAAAAAAAATTGAAATGTTGTCTAATTTTGCAAATTCGACTCCCTTTCGTTTAGAAAAATATTTTTGATAACAATAATGTAGATATTAGATGTGGATTGTAGTTTGCAAGACTGGAAAGAGAAAATTTCCAATTTCTGACAAGAATAGCTATTTCATAAATGATCTAGGTGCACTATGTGCCCAGGATCTCATTTTCGGGAAACAATTCATACATTTTTCAAAAATTGTCATATATATCCAGGGAAGGGATCATTAGATGCGCAACTGCATGCCCGATTCAGCTGTGTTCTAAAATTTCAGTTTTGAGGCGATCTTGGGGGACTGGGACCTAATCTCGGAAGGAGGTAGCAGCAAAATAATTATTTTCAATGATTTCAATGGAATTAATTGATTGAATTATGAAGTATTATATGGCAAATGAATCAGCAAACAAAGGGCTTCAATTTGATACCGGAATTTCTGGAATTTGATGACATCAGCATTTTTTATAACGACATCATTTTGGCTACCATTTTGAACTAATTAGCTAATTTTTTGAATTTCTTCAAACTTCTTCAATAAAAACACTGTAATGATTTTGCAGTCTTCAATGAAAAGGGCTGAACATTTTGCAAATTGCTCATATCAAAGATACAATAGAATTGTTCTCTTAGGCCAAGTTTAAACATCGCATTTTGCCGTGTCGAATTTAATATAAGCTGCTAAAATTTTCCAAATGTTAATTAAATTCGAAATGAAGCCGATGTTTACATCACAAGCCGTTTAAATTGTTAAAACGATAAGAATTCACCAGCTCTGTTGTGTTAAACGGCAGAAACACGACTTGATTCAAACAAGGTATTTCTGTCGCGTTTAATTAATCAATTTTAGGCCATGGACCGCGGCTTCTACGTGTGATCAGCCATTTTTTTTTTTGTATACATTCTGCTAAAAATTTACAATACATATTTACTTAATTACTATACTTACAAGCTACGCTACTCTACTACAAGGACAAGACCATGGGGAGCAATAACTATGTCTACCCACGATCAGCCATTTCGCTGGCCATTTGAAAAATTGGCCGTTTTAACATTTTCATTTTCAATCCAAGACGATGCTTAAATCAGATTTTTAAATATGGATTCTGCCGTTTTTAACAAAGCTCGATTCAACACGGCAAAAATATGATGTTTAAACTAGGTCTAACACTTGGAATTGATTTAATATTATGATGGTAGAAATAACCTGAAAAAATGATCATCTAAATTAAGATTTTACCCATACACTAAGGCATCTAAACATTGCAGGGATAGCAAGAAATACCTTCAGCATCGAGATCTTCTACAAGCTTTTGTCTCTTTCCTTTTCCTTTCTTTGCATCGATTTCATCTTTCCGTTTGAAATATCTGTCACGGGGAAATGGAAATAAGCTTACAGATGAAAGCAATGTTTCAAAGAGTCACTGAATTGCGAATCTGCTACTGATACAGTCACAACTTCAAGATAAAGCCAGATGGGAAAGGGGGCTTGGAGGGCAAAGCCATTAATGGCCAAGAAGACAGGGGCGGATTAGAATCCCATCACTTGAGCTAGAGGCACGTCCTCGATCATTACCCATCAATATGAAATATCTCCTGTCAACATGTATATCAAACTGAGCAGTTCGTTTTCCACTTAGGTAAAATCGTGGATAATGCTTTTGACCAAGTTTAAATTTTAGACAGAAACAAAGCATACATCATATATTATCATCTGACGAAGAAAGGGCTTACTTGCAATTTCATGGAAAGTTGCACATTGAAACTTACTTGTAAAAGAACACCTCATCTTCTCGAATATTTTCTTCTCTTCTGTCCATAAATGATTTAGAATTCACTGCAATGAAAGAAAATTAATTCTTTTTCAGATTACGTGGAAATCCTTTCAGTTGGTAGAAACGTAGATTTGCAAATTAAGAGCAGACTTTGTAACAATAGAATCCACTACAATGGAATCAGGACACACATTGATAACAGCAGTTTTTAACTTGTTGAATGTACATCCTGTATAAATATTCGGATTATATCATATATTATTACTTTCATTGAAATACCAACGCAAACCGATCGGTTGGTACAAGCAAACGGCTATCTAATACCCCAGTGACACGGACACAGCTAAACCAGCTTTATGTAAGCCAGGTAAAATTTCAATTAATCAAAAGAACTCGATTTTCTAGATTGACCAATAGACATAATACCTGTTCTACAGGAGTCTGGATCGAGCTATATTTTCATACATTTTTACATGACACGTTCGCTTGAGTGGCGTTACAGCTTCTATTACTGTTGTTCGCATTCAACATTCTACAAAATTCATCAATATATCGTTCGATTCAGATTCTTTTGTAGAATAGCTAACAGGTCTATTAGACCCCGTTTACACGGTAGCGGATCAAAAGTGTTGCGGATCAAAGTGTTACGGATCACCCTGCCGTCTACACGGTAGCGGATCAAACTTGTATCGGATCACGGTCTCGTCTACACGGTAGCGGATCAGCGGTCACCATAGAAATAGGGCGAGGTCACATTCAAGATTTTCTCGGATTTTCAGTGATTTCCTTTTAACGTCAACATTTCAAAACAAACTGCAATTATGATTAAACCTCGTTTGTATGGAAAATACCCTCGTAATGAATCCGAATCAAAATTGATGCGGATCACTTGCGTTTACACGGCGCAGAGCAAGAGTGATCTGATACAAAAGTGATCCGACACAAAACGAGTTCGCTTTCGTAGCAGGATCAAAATTGATGCGGATAGCGGAGCAGAAGTGTATCGGATCACTTCGAGCTCGTGTAAACGGGAGGCTGATCCGCAACACTTTTCGTATCGGATCAAAAGTGATCCGCTACCGTGTAAACGGGGTCTTAGAAGGCTCCATTCGATAACTTGATTTAGTTCAAGCTGGTTTGATCTGAAAGTGTGATGAACAACGGTGATTAGGCGAGCCTCAAGGGTTCAGGAATATTAGGCTAAAACGGTGATTAGGCTAGCTTCAATCGTAAATAATGCAACAGTAAACAATATCCTGAAATCTTGGTTACTAACTCATTCGTTGTGCGTGTGAAAAAAGATTGCTCAAAGAAAAAGAGATTAAAAAGCAAGGCGTAGGCAGCATGTGAAGAAGAAAACAGTGTGATCAACACAAACCTGGCAGCTCTTTCAGTCGCTCAGACGTCTTTCTTGGCTAAAAAGAAACATGGCTTTTTACGACTCAATACAGTGGCAGAAAATGTGCAAATTACATATATTTAAGAATTTATAAGCCGGAAGAATATAAAGAATTCAAAATTGACTGCATTTCTTGAAAAAGTTTAGAGCCATAGTTGAATCTCGGTATAACAAACTTTGAAGGGAACCAGAGACATGTTCGTCATAACGTGACTTCGTTAAACAGAGAGACTTTATAAAGACCTTGCTATTCAGGGACCAGATATTTAGTTCTTTATAATGGAAATTTCGTTGTATGGAAATCAATTGTATTTCTAGATTTAAAGGGGCTGTACAACCAGTCCTCTCTGGGTGGCTCACCGTGTCAAATCATCTAATGTGTTTAGGCTAAACACAACATAGTTAATGGTAATTTTGCACAGAGAATATAGTAATCCAAAGTATCTGTGACAATCTTGGTGATCGTAGTAGTTCGTGATTTTTGACCATATTCATTAGCAACAAACGTACCTGCATAATTGAGTTCCCGTGTTCTAAAATAAAGGAAAGGCATATAACGTTAAATTATCAAAAATAAATACACGTGTCTTTTTTGTACAATAGGAACAAAATTTTACATCTGATTATTCTCACTTTTTAAATAGCAATCTTGTTCTGTAAACAAATGTGTCTCCAGTGTAAACTTCAAGCGATTCTAGCCAATCACATTGTACAAATCATGTCATAGAATTCCAACATTTAATGGACCTTTTAGCTATTCTGCAAAAGAATCTGAATCGAACGATATTTTGATACCTTTCGTTGAATTTTCGAACGTCAAAAACAGTGATCGAAGCTTAAAGGGGCTCCGTCGTCAAACAGTAAACAAATCCAAAAACTCGCACGCGTCGCCGATTATCCATTGTTCATCCATTGTTCTCTGCAGTTTGTTTGGTGGCTTCACCCAAGCCACCAAAAAGCGACCGTTCAAAATCCATTTATATCCGAGCAATCGTAGAAGATATGAATGTTTGGTTTGTTCCTTAGTGAAGTACAATGATCAATGCCCAAACAGCAAATTTCATTTTGAAAAAAATATGAAAATCCTGTGGGATATCACCTTTCAAAAAATTGCAAAAATTATCGTTTTGTTTACATTTTGACGACGGAGCCCCTTTAACGCCACTTAATCGAACTTTTCGTACAAAAAGGTATCAACATATCGCTCGATCCAGACTATCTTGCAGAATTGTTAAAAAATCTATTCACTCAGTCATGAAGTAAATAGAGTTAAAGGCAACATGTGTCTGGTGTAAGTAAACAAATTGCAACTTACTCTAAAGCCCAAACAAATTACAAATGGAACATCCTAAGGGCCACATTTAGATCAGCTTCTCCGTGTAGCTCTCCAAAATTGCTCCAAGACACGCTTGCTGAGTATAAATAGCGAGAAAAATACCACAACGTGTTAAAAATAAACTCAAGAAACGTACCTTTTGGATTCTTCTTTGGGTTTTTGTACATAAATCGGTCGAGAAATCTAAATGAGAAAAACATAGATCATGGATTAAATCTTTAGAGGCGTACCAACAGAACCAACATAACCAACAGAAGGCCCTTTCATATAAAATAACTTGGTGTTGACTTGCGCATTACGGTAAATACCTGCATGTAAGAACGTACACAAATAAGAACCTAAATGGCTGTTTTCTTAAATTACGCACCTTGTAATTAAGAACATGTCTTAGTTTGATGAAAAAATATGATCTTATTGCAAGGGTAGCAAAGTTGATTCTGATTGTCTTTATCAAGTTCGTTTTTGTCCCAGTTGGATTTGAATCATCTCTCCTGCTGTTTGTAAGCTTAGAATTAGTTATCAGGTCCATAATAACTTTGCCAAAACAAATAACAGGATTGAAAATCTTTGGTGAAGATTCTACAGAGGCCTACACAAGGCACCTTTTGAACGAGAACCTTTAAACCTTGAAATTAGTCTGTGTACCTTTAAAATAAAAACCTGTTTTCAGTCTGGCTCTTAAAAAAGTAGGTTCTAATATGCGGGGATTTATTGTACCGTGATTTCTTGCATTCTAGGTTTTTTATTAACTTTCTACTAACTTTCCCACGTTACCTGTTCTCTGATTGGCTAGCTTCAAATCACAGCGCTGTATCTATTCTCGTTTCTTCCTTTCAGATCATATCCACCAATTTGCCGTTACCAGTGTCAAACAAAAATGTGGCAAATTGTTCCGTTCATTAACACATAAGCAATGTACCATATAATGACTTTTTAAGGATCAAAGCACCCTAAAATACTATTCCTGTAGATTCTTGTCAATTACAATGTACGTTCAAAAAAGCAGGTTTTAAAAAGGAACAGAAGTATCCTAATAACAACTCTGAGCATGACACTTTCATGTAAAATTTAGACCATGTCTACTGTACCAGTACAGTTTTCAAGCATAGGTTCCAATTCTTTAAATCAGCATAAAAGGTGGGTGTAAAAGTCTATGACTTATTCCTTCTAGTTGAATGGCTTGAGAGAAATTTTAGCTACTTACCTATAATTCTACCGTTGGACTTTTAAGAGATTTCGAATACCTTTCAAAATTACATGGTATTTCACATTCTAACTTATTTGAGGATGTGACGTCATCAAATTTCTAAATCACAAACCAGAAGAGCGAAAGACTTCTGCTTGATACCATACTGTAGACATTCGTAAACAATAGTTTTCTTTTAAATCATTTCATGTTACATCAAACAGTTTAGAAATGACGATGGTTTTAAGTTTTTTCTTCCAATTTTTTCTTGAATTCTTGAAGAAGACGAAAAACAATCTAAATCTGAAAATTTTGAGGATTTCAGAAAAGTCCAACGGTAGAATTATAGCAAAATAGCTAAAGTTTTTTTGAAGTCATTCAGTTCAAAGAAATGGGTCATTGAATTTTACACCAACCTTTTCAAAGATTTTGAGCCTATGCTCAGTTTTGATCTGTTACAAAGTTGTTACGGTTCAAGGGCATTTACATAGCTCCAAACACGAAATTATTCTACCGTGTGACGCAAAAACAACTTCATGAGCTAGATAATAAATGGCTCTCTGAAATCAAACGCAATTTTCAACTGCTTTGTATCACAGTTTAGTTGAAAGGCTTAGCTATCTTTTGAGATGATGCATGGTCATTTCAAGTAATGATTACCATCCAAAAACCAGATTCAAAGAAAATTTCAAATCCCGGATTCCTCATTTTGAGTGAAATAATCGCCATCATTTTCCGGTCAACATTTTATAATAACCCAACGTGGTGATGGATTTGAAGTCATCTGGAGAAATTTTTTGTTTACAAAATGATTGACCTCTGTTCCTCATTCATTTAAGTTTCGTGCTCCAAAGCAAATTTGGAATTCAGCTTTTTTCACATCTTCCAAAACATGGACTGAAAAACGAAGGAATTGTCCAAGAATCAATAATTTTCCATATTTTCGAAACTGTTCTTTCGGACAGTAAGCATAACTTAAACTGGCCAAGCAACATCTCAAAAGATAGCTGAGCCTTTCAGCTATATGCTGATACCTTGTTTTTGTTCATAACGTTTTGTTTCAGGAAGTTATGTGCAATCTAGCTCGTAAAGTTTTTGTTGGATCACCCGGTATAGATATAAGGAACAATAGAATTACTGGTTAGAATGAACAGTGTAGACGGGGGGCTGATCCGCTACACTTTCGTTGCAAATCCAAAGTTGTACCAGTACAATGTAAACCGGGTCTCAGTTCTACAAAACTAGCAAAAACTGTGCGCCTACCGAACTATTGTGAAGTCTTGGAGAGGGTCCCCTTTGTAATCGATGGAAGTGTCCTGTGAAGAAAGAAATTTTAGGCATTAGTCACAACAGACAACGTAAATACGAAGTATTACAAACAATATATAAATGCTCAAAATCTGTCTCAAATTAGTTGTGAAGTGGAAATGCCCACCAATAGAAGCGCTTTTATAGTTCTTTATAAATACAGACCCTTGCATACAGAATACAGTTCACAGAACAGTAAAGTCCCACCTTTAAGAAACTATTTTATAAGAAACTCAGACCCTGAATTGTTGTGAGAACAACTGGAAAACAATACAGTAATCAACAAAGAACAATAGGCTGAGGTCAAACATGGGTTTCTGAAAGACAGGACTTTTTTTAAAATTTGCGCTCAAAAATCGAAGTTGGGGTAAACATAGACATTACAAAATATAACGTCGCTCTGCGATTTTCAGCATGACTCGTTTAATTATCAAAATATATCAACTCTACAAGCTTGGAAGCTGTTCAAATCATTTCCAATCTTTAGCGGATAGATAGGCCGATGAAAAGGAAGGTCGTCTTCAAAGAAATGATGAGCAACTTACAGAGGATGCAGTTCGTGGTGCTGTTTAACAATTTTTCGTTCTTAGGGAGAGTTTCTTACAGCTTTCTTGAACTAAATTTACGGTTTGCTTTCAAGGACAGCTTATGAGTGCAATTGTCCCCCTGTCCACTATCGCGAGAGAGAACATAAGTCCAATTCTATTCAACTCTTTGCACATTTCCTTGAATATTTACTACAAAACAAGATCAATTATCTTAACATTGACCCCTGCAATCACGCATGGTGTAAAAAAGAGCACAATTGATAACAAATAACGTTCAATTGCTGTTGCGTTAATGCATTTTGCATGAATTAATTTTTACTTCAATAATTTTTAAAATGCTAGAGCGGTCAGTTGTATATTAAATGTTGTGTTAAAAACTGTTAAAAACAGTATTATGACAAACGCTCTGCCTTAAATGTGTTCCTTATAGATAGAGATTGATTATTATATAGTGTAGAAGTACTGTTTATGCCTATGTGATTGTAGCGTAGCCTGTGTACTTTTCTTGTAGAGTAGGAATTTTTTCGTATTTTAATTTTATTCATTTACTTGCAGCATAGGCTCCAAATCTTAAAACATAAATAATAAAAATTGATTACCTGATAATGATAATAAAAATTGATTACCTGAAGGACGGACTCAGCAAACCGATTGACAGAAGGATGAAAATGCCTCAAAAGTGGATACATCTCCCAAGTACACGAGAACTGGGCACCACAATAAAGGGGATTCCGACAGTTTACGTCATATTCAGTCCTGTTTACTGTATGACTGCGAAAAGTCCATCCTGATTGGGTGTGGGGGATTTCTTTCGTTTCACTATTGTCTTCCTTGTTATCTGCTAAATCTTCATTTGGGGCTTTGAATTTATCTTCTGTAATGTCTTCAAAGTGTTCATCATCGTCACCTTCCTGACAATAATAAAAAAATCATCTCATGAATTATAGGCCATCAAATAGCATAGAGACAGCAACGAGAGACCAAATGCCCGAGTCTAGACAGATTACATATTCGTAGTTATCGCCATTGATAAACCTTTCAGTATTGTTTCCCTGCGTTCTTTGATTTGCTGATATCACTTGGCCAATAGAAATCACTTGGTCAATGGGTATTTGCTGATATCACTTGGATCAGCAAAACAAAGAACGCAGGGAAACAAGGGACGAAAAGTCATAAGTCTAACCTTTTAGCTATTCTACAAAAGAGCCTGGATTGAGCGATATATATATAGGTTTTTATACGAAAGCTGCTTCGATTGAGTAACGTAAGAGCTTCCATCACTATTGTGCATATTCACGAATTCTACAAAATTTATCAAAATATCGTTCGATTCTGATCTTTTTAAGGGAATCTAAGCATATATAAGCCTTTGATGAAAATAGCAGTGCAAAGACAACGTGCCGAACCATATTTGGGTAACTTATCGAAGTCAACAGGAAATACTGATATGTGATTGGCTAGACTGTGACCGCAAGTGGCTTGAGCCACTTTTATATGCTTACACTCTCTTTAAGAATGGCTAAAAGGTTCATTGCACATCCACAAGAAAGTAAATCGCAAACGGAATAAACGGGAGCTTGGAAGTAGCTGTGCTGATTATGAGCCATTCTAAAATCACACGAAAGCATCCAAAGAAATCTCACTCAGAATCTCGAAACAGCACAATGAGGCATTGCCATTCAAAGGTGGACAGAATATCATCTCCATTACTGATACCATTCTCGAAATCAATGTTAAAGGGGCTCCGTCGCCAAACAATAAATAAATCTGTAAAATCGCACGTGTCACCAATTATAGCACAGCTACTTCCAAGCTCCCGTTTATTCCGTTTGCGATTTACTTTCCTGTGGATGTACAATGAACCTTTTAGCTATTCTTAAAGGGGCTCAGTCGTCAAACAGTAAACAAATCCGTAAACTCGCACGTGTCGGGGATTATCCATTGTTCATCCATTGTTTTCTGCAGTTTGTTTGGTGGCTTCACCCAAGCCACCACAAAGTGACCGTTTCAAATCCACTTATATCCGAGCAATCATAGAAGATATGAATGTTTGGTTTGTTCCTTAGTGAAGTACAAGGATTAATGCCCAAACAGCAACTTTCATTTTGAAAAAAATATGAAATCCTGTGTGATATCACCTTTCAAAAAACTGCCAAATCATCGTTTTGTTTACATTTTGGCGACGGAGCCCCTTTAAGACGCCATGGTAACACACATCTGGTTGGTATTTATGTCAGAGTTCACAAAACTTGCAAGATGGACCATGCAATAAGCTGCGTACTAAAGTACTCTTCGTTTTTGTCTTGTGAAATTGGCTTGGCCTTAATCAAACCAGTATAATAATACAAAAACAACTGACATTAAATCGATGATCACTTCAAAGGCTTACCTCAGGCTGCATTGTGAGACTCTTGAGACCGGGAGTAACTTTGAGCACCTGCATGGTACCATGAATATGAATTAATCACAAACAGAAAAATAAGGAGAAAATTGTTATCCAAATCTAAACGTCGTTTCACAAGCGACCACCTACATTGTAAGGGATGGCTAGTTTTATATCAAAGAATGTACGCTTTCTTGAAGCCAATTTTTCCTATATGTAATAAAATGAAAATACATTGCGACTTTTTCAAACGCTTCCATTGTCTATTGAATAGTAACTCATTTCCTCTATATCAGATCAAGATAAACGAAAAAGGAAAACTGTATAACCGACTGCATTCAAAATGTGGTATTCTTGAAGTTCTTAAATCATTTTGCTAGCTGGAGGCCTGACTCTTTTTCTTGACAAAAACTCATTCGCAACTTATAAATTATTGAGGCCTAGTTTACAAATCGAATTGAAGAGTATTGAAAACGGCAGAATCTGCCGTGTCTCAAAATTATATCACCTCTTCTAAATGAATGGCTTGAAAGCAACTTTAGCTACCTATCTATAATTCTACCGATAGACTTTTTGGAAATTTTGAATATTTTTCGAAATTACAGCGCATTTTATATTTCAGCACATTTGAGGATATGACGTCATCAAATTTTTAAATGATGAGCAACAAAAGTGACAGAGATTTGCTTGATGCTACATTGTAGACATTAATAAACTAAGCTTCTCTTGGAAATCATTTCATGTTACATCAAACAGTTTAGACATTACGATAGTTTTAAATTTTTTTGAAAATTTTTCTTGAACGGTCGAAAAAGAAGTAAAACACTTAAATTCTGAAAATATTGAAGATTTCCGAAAAGTTTAACGGCAGAAGCATAGCAAAATAGCAAACGTTTCTTTGAAGCCATTCAGCTCAAAGAATAGGTCATTGAATTTTACACCAACCTTTTTAAAGATTTGGAACCTATGCTGCTATTGACCTCCTGCCGTTTTATCTATTCAAAACGGAAGATGATTTAGACATCGTTTTTATGTCGAAGGTAATTAACACTTGGAAGTTTTTAGCAGCATCAATTGAATTCGATACGGCAAAAAACGATGTTTAAACTGGGCCTAAGATAATAAGATAATAAAATCCATAAATTCCTATCATATGCCACAAAGGTATAAACTTTACTAACCTCTGATAGAAGGTAGAGTAAGCCGCACACAAAATTAGGTTCTTCACAGGATCCAACTTGCAACAGCCTTTTAACAAATGCCTATAAAATGACAAGAATATAACTATCAATTTGTCTTTACACGCCTCAAATCCTGCGAAACATCGCAGGTACGCAGTATCGAGGTAAACTGGAGGGAGACGGAAGGTACTGATATCCCTTAAGTGGATGATAATTTTTCTCACTGATTCGTTAACTCAGTTATTTTAAAAATATCTAAAAAATTCCTGATAGCTGTTCTTGCTGCAAATCCCTTACAAGCTGCCCTTGCTTTAAATGAAAGTCTATTTCTTGTCAATGCTTGGTAAAAGTAATTAATTCAGCAATATCTTGTCGAATCTGACTGACTTGTACTGATGTAAATTAGAGTTCTTGAAATTATCACAAAACTGCCAATTTGGTGTTAGGCAAACCTCCACGAACAGTATTCATAGCTACCCCAAAAAAAGTACTCCTGTTTGAAAAATCACCAAAAATTGATTATCAAAGCCTTGATAACATTTTCTTTTTGAGTCATTTTGTCAAAGACCCAAAAAATATCCATAGATGATAAATGTTTGCTTTTGATACAGCAAGGTAGACAAATTACACATTGAAAAACCTTACTTTGAGCAATAGCTTTTAAGTAAAATACTCAATCTTGCCTAAGAGTAAAAATTTTCAGATTTTTTGTCATCATTGAAGTCTCAAATGATAGTGCGCATTTCGTTCTGTCACTTATGGCCAAACTAAAAGCTTTACATGCACAAAGAAATTGATCTGACCATTATCAGTGCTTTTTTGCAATTTGATTCAAAGCCAGGTAGCCCTAAAAAGAGCTAATTTTGCTAATTTTCAAACCAATTACAAAATCAGCCATATCTTGGAAAATAACTTGGTCCATGATCTACTTGACAAAAAAGAAAATTGAGGATCGGCCGTGTAATCAAATTTTGATGATTTTTCAAACGGGAGTACTTTTTTTGGGACACCCGGCAGTTTTAATCGAAAAAATGATAACAAACCAGCAACTAGGCCACATACCTTTACCCTGTTTACTGATGGATCCACTTTCATTGATTTGTAAACTAAATTTAGAAACATTGTCCTTTTTGAGGTTGAATTTATTCCATGATCAAGTAACTTTTCATACAAAACTCTGTAATACCGGTCTGAGACCGATTTCCTACAAGAAAGAAATCAAGATTTTCAAACATATGCCCCCGAGCTGACTTGATGTTCGAATTTATCTTCAATATGGTCTTTCAAACAATGCCTAGTGAATAACATTTCCTCCTATTCATATCGACCTCTAGCGTTGAAAATGTTTGCTTTTTTTCATTGAGTATTTGAAACAGGTTTTATTAGGCCTTCTGTGCGACTAATTTCAAAAGGAATTTTTATATTCTAATTTCTTGTTTTTCAGATCATATCTGACGATTTGCAGTTGTGTGTATCTTGTATCAGACGAAAACGTACATATGCATCATTAACACACATAATTAGTAGTGGCCCGCATTGATGTTTCTTGAAAGAGTTTCTCTGATGCCAGGCCGAGTCCATGGTTCAATTAAGACGAAGTACAGGCAATCTTATAAAAGCTGAGGTCCGGGCTTTGATGGCCAGTTTCTTAAATTTTAGGCCTCTTTTGCTTCTAAACATTTCTGATGAGCATGAGTTTGCCACATTTAAAATCATTCAATGCAGACATGCATTTTTTCGGATACAGCAATTATATATTACAGTACCTTGATTCCATGACTTGAAATAATAACATCAGCGCCTGTATAAAAACAAATTTTACATCTTAATGATGTTGCAACACTAATACATCGCATGGCATGGATTTGTTGGAGATGCTCTATGCTTCGTTCTCTAAATTTTTATAAATATTGACACTAGCCTACAGTAATTTCTGAAAGCAAACTCTAAATCGACAAGGAGGAAATAGACCACGAATTGTCGCAGATTAAATCTGCAAGCATGCAGCAAAATGATATATGAAATTGATAAACTGTACCTGCACACTGGTCTGAAAGTTGCTCGTATGACAAACTTTAAACAGCATATCTAACTGCTCATCATACTTTTCATCATCACCTTGAAAGAAATACACCATTAATTTAGAACGAACGAGCAAATAATCGGAAAATTCAGTCGATAGCCGATCAAAATAACGAGTGCCACTACTTTAAATGGAAGGTCCAGAAAGGCTTCAGAAAGGCTTCTGAAAACTAGGAAGCATTGCGCCAGACATGGAACGTAGAAATTCATTGTTCTCAGAAATGCATAATGGCAAAATTCTATTTCAAACTCAGAGAGGTATTGAACGTACATTAATGAGATGTACTGAAATGGTAATGTTAGAAATTTCTTAAGAATTGATAAGCAATGTCAACATGAAAAACCTGGTAAAGATACCAATCCATGGTTCCCATGATATTGAATAGTGAAAAATGTAAAGATGTAATTATAAGCTTAAAGGAAATGTGTCCATGTAAGTACAGCTGCGTATACACTCTTGTCAAAATATGCTGATACGATGCTGACAACGAGCCTCGACGAGCGCGCAGTGATTGGCATAATTTAACTGAACACATGCAAACTAAAAGTTCAGCTCCCAAAGCGCAACCGCAAGTAAGTCACCAGTCTGTTTAGATCACTCCTTGCCACGTTGTGTGCTCCTTTACCAAAGTAATCACATGAAATATCACGTGAAATTGGCATGCCCCCACAAAGCCGCTGTGCTTACATGGTCACAATACCTTTCCATGATCCTAAATTAATCAATCAATAATTCAGTCATTAATTAATTCATAGACAATGAAACACGATAACGTAAATACAAACCGTGAGTGTAAGGAAAAGCTCTGTTTACTCCAGACAGTAGCGCACTCAACATCTTAGTTTCTGATGATTCCTTGGTTGCAAAGGCCTACAACAAAAAACAATCAATTTATAGAATGAGCAGATAATCAGTGATTCAATCAATCGATCAAGCAATTGATCAACCAATCAATTAGTAAGAAAATATCAATACGCATGCACATCTTGTGGTGATAAACGTAGCTTCGTGCTCAACGATAATGTGGAAATCCTCTTGAAAAAAATGCAATGGAAAAGAAAATGATTCCTTCCTTGGAGGGCATGTTTACAACTGAAAATTTCCTCAAGATAAAAGTGGCTTAACTACACAGCATAGGAAATGAACAGTACACAGTAAGGAAATGAACTCGATTCTCTTTAATTGGAAAAACAGTACAAAAACTACTGAATTATATGATTTGCACGAATTTGAACACAATTTTGATAGTAATAAGAAAGTTTTTGAAGGATGAAGAATTTTCATGAAGCGAAATAACTTTCAAAAAACTTCCTGGGAGCGGTGTTCCCGTGCTCCCACACTTTCTTGACCTCTAAGTAGCGATGCTAATTGCTGTCACTTAAATAATATAAATTTGATGGTACATAATACCAAAATTCATTTAAAAATGAAATGAATATAAAGACAAACCTTGAAAAAGGAGAAGTAGATGGCAATCAATTTGCTTGCAGTTGCACTTTCATTTTTCGTAAGTATTAACTGGTTCAAAAAGCAAATTGCATAGTATCTAAAGGAGGAAAGATGAATTTGAAATTCTTGGTTATCTCCATTGTGGAATCAAATATTGCTTAATATATATTCAGTATTTTGATATGGTGATCAAGACCTTCTGATGACTTGAACAGAAAGATACTCGAGTTGACTTTACGTTTCATTCATGAAACTGGTCGGTTTGGTTGAGATCTTTTCAAACTTCAGTACTAAGCAACCACCAAGTCCCTTTGCATAAATGTTCTCTTTCTTCGTAAATTCCATTTTACATTAGATGTCAGGCATTTTATTCTTATTTACAGAGCGAGTTGCGCTCGAGATTTTCTTCAATTTATCCCAACCCTGACCCGACATCTAATATCAGGCGGAATCCATTAGTTTAGTATCCATTAGTTTTTAATCGTTTGTATCGTAGTGTAGTTGTCTGTAGTTTAACACTGCATGTCTTTATGAATTGGCCATGGGGTAGTTATTGTTGTTTGCTCTCCTTGGTATCGTCCCTGTGGTGTTGCACCAGGTGACCCAGAAAAAAGTGACCCAACGCAATCTGTCATAGACAAAAAAGTAAGTGGCTGATTGAAATATTTCAAGCGTTGTTCTGTCGCTAAACGACTGACCTACATTATGAGTATTTTTTGCATTTTTTTGGTTACGGTAAAGCTCCTAAATTAAGGATTTCGAGAAAAAGGGCAGGCTTGAAATCCTCAAAAAGTCGTCAAAAACTGGGGATCGATTTGAAGCCATTTCAGGTCTTCGAAACAACGAGGAGCGTGTTTTATTTTGCCTGAGAATATCTTTAAGTACCTAGCGACTATAAACTTGCTCTGAAGACTTCTGACTGGGTTACCTTTTCCCAGGTTGAAACGTAACACGCTCCTTGTCGTTTTGAAAATCTGAAATGGCTGTAAATCAATCCCCTGTTTTTGAGGAGTTTTTGAAGATTTCAGGCATGCCCTTATCCTCAAAATCCTTAATTTTGGAAATTTACCGTGCCAAAAAAATTGCAAAAAATACTTATAGCATAGGCTAGTCCTTTGGCGACACAAAAACGTTTGAAATATTTCAATCGGCCACTTACTTAATTTTCTGTAAAAGATTGCGTTGGGTCACTTTTTTCTGGGTCACCTGGTATAGTAATTAGATAGGAATAGTAGAATGTAAGATTTATTGTAAATATTTTATATGAATAGAAAAATAGTATTTTGATTGAAATGAGCATCATTCTCAGCCGAAAAATGACAACAAGATCTACAAATAACATCGAACCAAAAAAGAAGAAACGCCAACCGTTTTATCGGATTGTCGAAACACTAACACCCTTGTTAAAGGGGATGTAAGCATATAAAAGTGGCTCAAGCCACTTGTGATCAAACTCTAGCCTATCAGATATCAAGATTTCCTGTTGACGTAGATCAGTTGCCTAAATATGGTGCGGCACGTGTCATAGCTTATTGTCTTCGCATAGTTATTTTTATCGCAGGCTTATATATGCTTAGATTCCCTTTAAAAAAAGACTCTTCAGTAGATCACGAGACATTCGCATTCATAGCTGGTGAACGAAAAATGAAAATCGGTGAATTTCTTTCAAATCTCTGTTGTATCTCTTTCGAGGTCTTTATGATTTCTGTTTCGAATCTTACTGAGCAACGATTGATAGCAAAGTTTATACCAAACCAAAGAAAGCAATTCTATTTTTTCAATAGGAAACATCTTCCCTGTGAGGATAAATATCCACCTATATTTCCGTACCTTGCGAGAAATATCCTATGATTTCTGGGAAAAATCCTATGATTTCCGGGAAATATCCTATGGTTTTTGGGAAATATCCTATGATTTCTGGGAAATATCCTGTGATTCCCGGGAAATATCCTAAGTTTACTGGGAAATATTCTATGATTTTTGGGAAATATCCTATGATTTCTGGGAAATATCCTATGATTTCTGGTAAATATCCTATGATTTCCATCAAGCTCGTATGAAGTCTTCAAACCATCCTTATCAGAATAAGCAAAGTTTTGGTTTGGTGGGGATAAACACAATATTAACCCTTCCGTGGGATGAATATTCACCTGTATTTTCCGGTATCGAAGTTAATATTGTGTTCTTAACGATAAGATATTTGCTATAATCCCATTTCAGATCTCCTCCTCTCTTCCCAACATACTAAGAGACTCACAAAATTGCCACCAATGGCGGACACTTGGAAGGAACCAGGGCCCGAATGTTGGCTAGAACAAAGATCTTTTAATCGAAAACAATAGAAATAACCAATGCTTCTTAACTAAAACAATAGCGTCACCTCCCCAATATTTGGCAAAGTGTCCGCCACTGATTGCCACTTGAATGGACCGGTATACACGAACTGAACTGATGCGACAATCTACAGTTAAAATCCGAAATCCGAACGGGATCTAGAGAGGCTGCTATTGAAACCGTGATAAAACAAATGTACTTACTGTGTCTTTGCAGAAACGTTCACCCTATACACCAGTCGTTCAACTTCTTGGATGACAACAAGTTTCATATTTGGATGTTTTATAACTGTAATGATGAAGTAGCATGCATTAAATACTATCAGGGCACCATGCAAGAAAAGCGCGGCACAGGCAGCTTGCAGTTTAGACTTGCTCTAAGTTTATCTCTTGGGTCCGTCTTACCGTTCCCTTTTCGGTAGTTCCTGGATCCGCTATTGTTGGAATGGCGGACCCAGAAACTACCGAAAAGAAAACGGTAAGGCGGATTCAAGAGATAGACTTGGGGCAAGTCTACTTGCAGTTCAATAGCCGCAGGAAAATTTTGTCTTTCTGTTAGACACACAATAACCGAAAATTTTGATTGATTGAGAAATTTTTCAACGCAAGAACTAACAAAGATAAGAAAGTAAATAACGTAAAATATATGCAATTTGACGCGAATTGAAGTAAGTACGACGTTTCAAGCATAGCCCGTTATCAAGCAAAGAAATGTTAGTAGAACCGACACTAATCAAGCTAAAAGAAACAGCAGATTCGAAGGATTATGCTAGTTTGATCATCTCATCTCAAAAAGGTTATCCACCAATAATTCTCTTGAAGTCATTTGTGTTTGATGACGTCATTTAACGCAGTTCACGTCATGTTACGCAGTTCCTTTCCTTTCCTGGTAAATTGAAAACAGCTTACCTAACTGGCCTAAAAGATATGACGCCCTTGATGCAACTTTTCTTGTTGGGTCACCAAGTTTATTTACAATCGCCGTCAGTAACTTTTGCTCTTGTTCAGGCTTAGTTGATAGTAATTCATGTAATGTTCCTGCAAAAGAAGTTATTATCCTGAATGGAAATTATCTTACTCTTCAATGAATTGCAATAACTTCGCAGCTTTATATGTTAAGGCATACACAACAAGGACAGATAATGTTACAGTAGTATCCGCTGCTTTTTATAGACACCTACAATCCTGGATATAATATGTTGAGAAAACCTGCGTCCCCCCCCCCTTCCCCCCGTTCAATGTTGGTTATGATGAGAAGACGTTTGCTGCCCTTCACCAAAAAATTACCCAACATTGAATGGGGGAGGGGGGCGGTAAAGGGGCATCGTTTCTAAGTGCTGTCACAATGCGTTTGTACGCCATGACGTCGTCAATTTTTCTCAACAATTTTGTCCAGGATTGTAGATACAAAGCGATTGGTGACTGCAGACAAAGGGAATTCCATGCCTGGTTGGTCAATTCATAGACAAAACAAAGCAAGCCGCAAACGTTGCCCTGAAACCCAGGTAGCTAGCTCGCTGGTTGCGCATTCCAGAAATGGTTTTTAAGAGCAAATATGAGCATATATCAAAAAAGAAGAATACATCTAAACGTCTGCCTAGGGCATTTCATTTATTTAGTGCAGAGGCCAATTGGGAGGCGAGTCAATTCTCGCATTTTTTAGTATAATTAAAACACTTACTGTTCAGTTTCTGTACAAAACAAATAAAATATCCGAGGTAGAAGTTTAGATATATCCTTCTTTTATCGATGTATGCTCATGTTTACTCAAAAAAACCATTTCTGGAATGCACAACGAGTGATTATGGTTGCAGGCAATGGGCCTATGGTTCTTAGGCGACAATGGGATTATGCTTCTAATAGTAGACCTATTGTTATCCTTGTCTTTGTTATCAAGAGGATTTGCTTATTGAGACAATTTAGCAAGAATGGATGATGCTACTGTATGCCCTTATCATTCAAACTTAGATCAAAGAAGTTGTCAGGAAAATACTGTAATACACTACCGGGTGTCCGAAAAAAGGTAACAGATTTGACCCAGTGGAGCAATAAGAACTTAGCTTGGAGCGATCTGCGATAATTTTTGAAATAATCCTCGATAGTCAACTTGAACATAGATGCCTCATTCGTTGATATTAGCGTACTGAGAGTTGAAATATTAATCTTGAAAGTCAAAATATGCCTCCAACTCCAAACCAGAGCTTTTGGGTTTTGGCCTAAGCTATTAACACGTTGTGCTGTGACTTGTGGCTCCTCCTAAATCATAGGGAAGTACAAGCAAGAAACGTTGTTCTTCAGAACATTTTGTAACTAATAGAAATCCGAAACAAAACTTTACAATTAGATTCACAAATTTAATCCCACAATGACACCATTCTTCATTCGACAAAAACTTTAAATTCACAGTACGGAAGAAGACAAACCTGTTGCTTTATCCCTAATTCCTGGAATTGTATCACGTGACAGACCCTGCAATTCAAAGAAATTAAAAAGAAATCAGTATTGATCAGAAATTAAGGAAATTATTCGTAGATCACTTTTGCTTGTCTCAAAGATTTTCATAAAATTTGTTCCAATTGAAGAAACGCAGTAAAAGGTCCCTTGTTCAATGTTCATCGAATACTGCTACATAAAGTTGTCTGGTATGGGGGTACAACTGTGTCAAAATTTGATATCCTAAATTACGAGACAACGCAGTAAGAAATATCTAAATGCAATACACCTAAGCGCAAAGCCACTAACAGCAAACCTTGATGCATCTAATTTAAAAGCTAGAGGTTTGGTGTATTTAGGATTTATGTATCTATTATGATGCATTCATGTATGTATTAAGTTTTTCAGCATTTTTCGACAAAAATCACAGTGCCTACCACTTCAGCGGAAATATCTCGTAAACACCCCCTTCCCCCCAAGTCAATGTTGTTTGTCTTCACTCAGGACACTTACTGCATGAAATTTGCGAAATCTGCAACATTGTATTTGCTCTTCAGATCTACTTTTCCCGTTTTGTGACAAGGGTTTTGGCGAGGATTGTAGGTTAGATGTGTCTAAGGTTTCATGTACTTAGGCTAGATGTAGTTGGGCTAGATGTATTGAAATTAGATGTATTTAGCATTTAAATTACGCTTTATGTTTAAGTGCATTGCATTTACATGTTTCTTGCTGCGTTTGGGTCGTAATTTAGGGCTATGGAATTTTGACACAGTTATACCCCCTTGGTCTGGCGGGGGAAAAATTATCTCTACCGTCTTCTTTTTGGCAGACAATGTGAATCTGATAACTACTTCCTTCCAACTATTCTACGAAAGAATCGAGCGATAATTTCATACATTTTAAAACGAAAGGTTCAACTGAGTAATGTTTGTGCTTCTGTCACTTTTGTACTGGGTGATTCAACAAGGGCAGATTTTGTAAGACAATAGCAACAGTTGCGTTTGATTGACACCATAATTCAAAGCGATTAGCGACTGCAAACAAAGGAAATTCTCTCAACCAGTAATTCAAAACAAACAAAGCCGCAAAGGTTTCCCCGAAACTAATAGGGCAAAGTCTCGCCTTGTGCAAGTGAAAGGTGGTTTTTAAGAGAAGTTACGTGCTGAATGAAATGAAAGAAGAAGGGCAAATCTAAAGTTGTGTCTGGCGGATTTTGTTTATTTGATTCAGAAGCCGAGCAGAAGGCATTGTAATTCTCGCGCATTTAGGGCTTAAATGAAACGATTACAAAACTGCTCCTGAATCAAATAAATAAATCCGCCAGACAGAACTTTAGATTTACCCTTCTTCTTTAGTTATAAGCACGTAACTTCTTTTAAAAACCATCTTTCGCTTGCACAAGGCGAGAGTTTGCTCTACTAGTTTCCGGGAAACTTTTGCGGCTTTGTTTGTTTTGAATTACTGGTTGAGAGAATTTCCTTTGTCTGCAGTCGCTAATCGCTTTGAATTGAGGTGTCAATCAAATGTAACTGCTGCTATTGTATTGCAAAATCTGCCCTTGTTGGGTGATTCACAAAAGTTTCCCCTTTTTTGAAAAATCATCGCAAGAAAATCAGTTGCACGATAATTATAAGGATTGATTTTCTATTGGCTAAGAGAATTAAACTATTTTTGTGTGTTTTTTCGTAATTTTTAAAATAGTAGCCTTTTGGCAAATTCAAAGACCTAAAATGTCAGTCTTTCAGAACAGCCGCCGGAAAATGGCCTAAAACGCCCGATCAAATCTTCCAGGTCGTCAAAAACGTATACGAATTCCTTTGAGAATTGGCATGACTAATAGAGTGATGAACTAAATCTGAGACAGAAACTGAAATTCTTATCTTATTTATTGCTCTAAAAAATGGATTATTGAAAATAATAAATTTGGAAGACTACCATAGGAAGACTATCTTGAAAGTTACCAAAAAAATACAAATAATGCTTAAATCTTTCAGCAATTAGAACGATTAATTTTAGTGATTATAGCGCAAGAAAATTTGCTGTTATGATTTTTCGAACAGGGGAATAATTTTTGGAATCATCCGGTATATTTCCAAAATCTGTCGAATTTCTAAAATGTCGCTCGATGAAGACCCCGCAGTAGAATAGCTAAAAGGAATATTTCTCGTTCAAAAAGAAACTTTAATGACAAATATTTTGCATAAATTCATATGGGTGCATAACAAATCATTGTAGGCTTTAATCATTGTAATTTTAGCCATTGTTTTGTTTTTGCCTACAGTAAATGAATGAAGAATGAGGGAATGAATCAATGAATCAATGAATCAATGAATCAATGAATCACTGAATGACCATGATGATGGTGATGAAAAAAACTGAACATGATACAAGTGCTCACTTCTAAAATCTCGACAAATTCTGCACATTTGCTTTTCAGCACATCTTCAAAGTACCATAAGATTAGCAATGATGCTTCGGCAGTTTTACCACCATCTTTTGTCAGTTCTTTTATTTCACTCAGCGGCCACTGCAAGAAAAACATTGTTTAAGAACGTAGATTAAAGCCTCCAAACCCGACGCGTAAAGCATTGGCTCAAATCTTTGAAAAGGTTGGTGCATAAAATTCTATTACATTTTTCTTTGAATTGAATGGCTTGGAGGGAAATTGGGGTATTTTGCTGTAAATCTGCCGTGGAAATCCTTTACTATCTTGGTCAGTTTCAAAATGGCGGCACTTATTGTTTTTCAGGCTGTGATGTCTTCAAATTTCTTAATCCTAAAGCAAAAGAGCTACGGATTTCTGTTTGCCACCATATTGTAAACCTTCATAAACTATGGTTATCTTGAAGGTTCTATAGTTTTTTCTCTATTGATTTAAGACTTACGATGATTTTAGTTTTCTCAAAATTTCAATGAATTTTTTCAAAAATAATGAAAATGCCGCCATTTTGAAAATAATCAAGATATCAAAAAAATTCCACGGCAGATTTACAACACAGTACCCTGAATTCCTCTCAAGCTACTCAATTTGTAGAAAAATGTGATAGAATTTTATACCCAGCCTTTTAAGGATTTGAAATATTTGAACCCTGTGCTGACGAGTATTTACATTTTACAGTAAGTGTTGTAAGTTCTTAAAACTCCTAAAATTAATAGCTTGACCAACCTGCCAAAAATGTCGTAGTTTCCTATCTGGTAGTAGGCCAGTTGTCCAAAGACCACGCAAGGAATCTGAAATCATCATAAGAATTCAAGAACATCACTATCTGATCTAAACAAATCAAAATTTATACTTCACACGAAAGAATTACATCACTGCATCTAAGGCTTCTTTCAGCTACTTATACTAGAGCCTGTGCAGTAACATCACTGTTAATACTAAGCATAACAACAACAACAAATATCTACGTAAACAAATGATTCGTGGTACAAAATTTTAAAATAGCCTTAAATAACGGTCTCATCATATTAAACCATTAAACGCAACACAAATACCGAAATCAGTAGAAAGAAGACAATTAACTTCTGAAAAAGAAACGATAACCAAAATAAACCTGTAACAAGAGAAAAAACTGTTAAATCCTGTAATAAAAAACCGAATTAACCTTTTTTCATTTTCATCTATTTATTTAGTTTAAAAAAAAAAGGTTAATTCGGTTTTGTATTACAGGATTTAACAGTTTTTTCTCTTGTTACAGGTTTAGTTTGGTTATCGTTTCTTTTACAGGAGTTAATAGTCTTCTTTCTACTGACTTCGGTGTTTGTGTTGCGTTTATGGGTTTAATATGATGAGTCCGTTATTTAAGGCTATTTTTAAACAACAAATACAGTATTCTGTGCTGTCCATAGCAAAAATAGACATGACGTCATCTGGTTCTGGCTATGAACGGCACTTAACAACTTCTTTAATAACAATTTTACAAAATATAGAACTTTAAGCATTCTGTGTACCATATGGCACCATCCCATTTGACAGGCACTAGCAAAGCATGGGCCAGTTTCAAGTAGGTGAACTAATGTCAAAAACTGATGTCATTTGTTAAACCTGTGCCAAGATGGTTGAGATCTGATGCAGTAACATGTATATACGATAAGCTCAAAAATCCATTCAATGGCTATGGCACGTCGTAATTGGTACCTCCATTTATTAACAAAAACCACAGGGAAACCAGTTATCTGGTTTGAGTTCGTCACTTTTATCTTATCGACGCTGCGTAGCTTCTTCGGCGCTGCGGTGGTAAAATTTTACCTGGGTGGCGAACGAAATCAGCGTCCAAAAGATAAGAGCAACGAACTCAAAACAAATAACTGGTTTCCCTGTCCGAAAACTTGCCTAAAGGATTAACAGTCTAACTATCATTCTTACCAATGGCCATTATGGCCTCTCGTCTGCCTTTCTTCTTTGCCATGGCAAGGAGGCTTTCAAGGCGCTTTACTTGATGTAAAGGTGATTCCTACGTAAAACAAAATATTAGCTTTATCAAGCCTACGTAGTTTATATAATTTTATCATAGAAGATGAGAAATCTTAACGACATTATAATTGAAAAATATTATTTCTATCTTTCAGAGGAATCAAATACCGCATGTTCCAGGTAATTGTTTATAAACAATGGATATCATAAAATGGCCGTCAACTTATTAAAAAAAGCTAGAATTGAAAACGACAGCCTGCGTGCAGACTCAACTCATCGAACGAAGAGTTGAGTCTGCACGCATGCTAAAACGACACTGTCTCAAAAGGACACTAAACTCGATTGAACCATGGCGCATTTGCGGACACCTTTATTTTGAACGAAATGCTTACTCGATGCTACTACCTTAATTTCTTTTCTAGGCTACTACCTTAACTGCGATCGTAGCTAGTCAGCAGCCTCAAATAGAAATGAAGGTAGTAGTATCGAATAAACATCTCGTTCAAAACAAAGTTGTCCGCAATGCTCCATGATTAAACTGATGGCCGTACGCAAGGTGATACGATAACGTTTTCGTTATCTAAGAAGGAAAGTCTACAAAGTGTTCAAAGCACCAGTGCCATACGAAATTGTGATATGATAAAGTTTTCGTTATCTAAGAAGGAAAGTCTACAAAGTGTTCAAAGCACCAGTGTCATACGATATTGTGATATGATAAAGTTTTCGTTATCTAAGAAGGAAAGTCTACAAGGTTTTCAAAGCACCAGTGCCATATGGGGTCGATTTACAGCCATATCAAATCTTCAAAACAACGAGGAGCGTGTTTCATTTCAACCTGGGAAAAAAACAGCCCCGTCGGAAGTCTTCAGAGCAAGTTTATAGTCCCTAGTTACTTGAAGATATCCTCACGCAAAATGAAGCACGCTCCTCGGTGTTGGATGACTTTGTGAGGATTTCAAACCTGCCCTTTTCCTCAAAATCCTTAATTCGGAAACTTTACGGCGCCCAAAAAATTGCGAAAAATACTCGTAATGTAGGCTATTCTTTTAGTGACAGAACAACCTTTGAAATATTTCAATCGGCCGCTTGCTTAATTTTCTGTAACAGATTGCGTTGGGTCACTTTTTTCTGGGTCACCCGGTATAAATATGAAAATGCAAACCTGTAAAAGCATCGTAATAGCAGCAACACGATCACTCAATGTACCAGAAGTAAGGACAGTGCGTAGCCACTTCGCATCAGATGATTTCTCAAAATCTTTTGCTGTGAAATTAAAATGACAATCTTTTGATATCTTGAACTGTTTGGTAAAGACGATCTTATACCCTTTGCTTATACTGGATGACTGAAAAAAGCTTCTGGCATGGGTATGATTTTTACAATTTGAGTTGACTCCAAATCGGGGAATACCTACAGGGTGTCCCGAAAAAATTGTGGCCCGTTTGCATGAAGATTGCGACGCAACGGCAAAAGATTCTCGCCAAACTTTTGAATGATGGTGGTCTTCAGATATTCAATTAAAGTTTGCTACCATCCCATAAAAATTCGTTGAAAAGTGATGGAAATATGACCTTCAGGAGACCAAATCTGCACAATGACTGCAACCAGCGGGCGGTCTTACTATTTTGCAGCGATAAATAGCTTCATAGATGAAATGAAACAGTAGGCTCCAATGTCATAGCTCTCATGAAAATTCCGATGATCATTAGAGAGCTCAACTATTTCTGACCTCACAGAAACTATTTCTTACCTCGTGTGAAGCTATTTATCGCTGCAAAATAGTAAGACAAAATGACCGACCGCTGGTTTCAGTCATTAGGCAAATTTAGTCTTCTGAAGGTCATAGCTCCATCATTTTCCAACGGATTTTGATGGGGATGGCAGCAAACTTGATTTTAACATCTGAAAAACAACATATAAATTTTGGCGAGAATCTTTTGCCGTTTTGTTGCAATCTTTAGGCAAACAGGGCACAATTTTTTTGGGACATCCTGCATTTAGTATATATCTGGTATCTGCACCTGGTATATATATTAAAGCAAAGCTAACCTCTTTGATATAATACAACTTCCTTCTCCCAAAACTGCCTTGCTACTGCTTTGATCTCATCAACATGGTGGTGGCTTAAACCAGAACTGATGTTAAGGCCTTCCATTGATGGTAGCTTCAAATGAAATACATGAAAGTACGTAGTAATAGTTTTACAATCAAAAGAGATCAAAGATCAGAGATCAAAGGTCAGCTTCAAATGAAATACATCAAAGTACGTAGTAATAGTTTTACAATCAAAAGATATCAAGATCAGAGATCAAAGATCAGAGATAAAAGATCAGAGATCAAAGATCAGAGATCAAAGATCAGAGATCAAAGATCAGCTTCAAATGAAATACATGAAAGAATGTAGTTTTAGTTTTACAATCAAAAAAGAAGAGAAGCTGCCTTTGCAGATTACCAGCACAATTTTAAAATGGTATGGAATTTGACGGCAATGAACTCGTTGCAATCTTCCCAACAATTTGATGTCAAAGAAATGTACCTAAACCATAAGAATCGCTCAGCCTCACTTTGAACGTGTCAAAAAATGTTCCCTTTCATCGTTTTCAAGTGTCCACTTGATGCATTTCTGAAAATTTGCTTGTTAGAGTTCCTTTTTCAAAATCTAATGTTCACAAAATCTGCCAGCAAAGATGTGCGTTTTTCGTTTGAAGGGGAAGCCTACCCATCAAATTTTTCACCATCATTAAATTGTGCTGGCATCATGTGAATGCAGTCTGAGACACTTGTTTCCAGGAAATTTTGCTATCAAATCATTGACAACTAGTAATTTGCTAGAATTACAGTGGTGGCACTAAACAGCAAAAATTATTGATTAGAAAGCCTCCGGAGAACAATAATGTCTTCTAGCGGTATGACTCAACTCAATATCTCACACAGCACCCAGAGTCTTCAAAAAATTACTAAAACTTGTCTTTATACAATACATCACAAGCTCCATTGACCTGTTTAATATTTTGCAGGTTTTTGAAAGTGCTTATCTATATGCAAAATATATCTGGTTGTTCAAAGCGAAACAGGAATCACTGCACCAGTTATCAGTGCAAGGAAAAATGCACGTTACCTGAGCAACAAGCATGCATGTTACCTGAGCAAAATTTACTTACAAATTTCCTCCTGTCTTGATGATGGAGAAATTCAATAAACTTCATGCGCACATATAGAATCCAAACTAAAATTAATTTAAAGCCATTCCTGAGAATTTATCTGCTAGTGCCAGACTGCTAAAATTTCATGCCAGGTACTTTCATCCACACATTCCTCAGAGCGACAGGCCTGCCATGCCAGTTCCAGATATTTGCTAGCACTAAATAAATATCTTAATACTTACTTGCTCATGCCAGGGATCATCCTTTCTGGTCAATACAGTACAGGCCTTGCACACATGAACTATAGTACTTTCCTGGTGTCTAAGAATTCTTGTTTTGAAAAATTTACATCCTTTTATGAATTCTTATCATACAGTAAAGAATTCTTGTCAGCATCAGGCATATATTTGGATAGCTATATGGTAATTTCAATCTCACAAATTATCCGCCTTACAGGTAAATGGTTAAAAGTAAAGACAATTCAGAAATACACTAAGACTTTTTAAACATTTCGATTTTCATCTTCTTCAGTAACTGTTCGTACAATGATTTGGGGACCTACCTATAAAAGTAGATTATAATAAGGTAACAAAAGAAACAACTTAACAATGGGACCTAGCTAATATACATGTTCCCAACTGAGCTATAAAAAGCGGGTGGGCCGTAAACGCAAAGAGAAGGAAAGCTGACATAAAGATGGACTTGATACAGGAGCCAGATGTGCTGCCGTCTCACGGGAAATTCAAATGATAAAACGAAAAGATGTCGATAAATAAGATAAGAAAACCCGCTCTGGAAATGGCGGCAAGATAAAGCAATGGAAAGCACAAAGAGACCCGCACCTCATCCCCTGGACAGCTGGTTGTATTAGGACGGCAAATGATAAA